>CM076924.1:9305564-9959237 GCA_039566165.1 Maruca vitrata | reverse complement strand
TTTATTTATCCTGTAATTTCTTAGAAAAATGCTTCCTGAAATTAAAATGCAGGCAAAAGTTACTATTTTACGCAGACGAAGTTGCGGGCACAGCTAGTCGGTAATATAAGTCTTTTTGGGTCTACATGTGATATTAGAAATAGCAAATTATAATAATACAGTTCAGAAGGATTCCAGTTGAGGAGGCTTCGCACTAATCCTCTCTATCTTTTTCAGTTCTCCTTCCTTCGGCGCCGCAACCATCATGGCCCCACATTTTTAAAAACTCCGGCTCCCCAATTTCTCATTTCCCGCCATAAAATCGAGAATTATTTATATATCATTGATTGGTCAACCAAGCTGTGCATATCGACCAATCAACTCAGAGCTATTTACATAGCGATAAAATTAATAGTTCTGATTGGATATTATTAAAGGACATTAACCAATGGCTTTAGAGCTAGCCCGTCAGTCTTAAATAAAGTTGCCAGTATTAAAACATAACGTTGCCGCTATATAAAGTTGAAAAAATACTATAACAATGCCTTAATAAAATATAAACCCCAACAAAATACACCTACCGTGGTCATGAGCGAACTGGCGCGTCTTCGTCTGCCACAGCGGTTGTGAATTTCTTGCCCAGCATGGTTGACTAAAACCTGATCGCCTTCGATTTAACACGTTTAGCCAAACTCCCAACAAACGGTAGCATCACTAACCCTCACAATTCGGCATAACGAACGGGGTCGCAGTAACTGAAGCCAGCACACACTAGTTTACATTGCTGAATAAGGCCACCTTCTACCGAATTTGAATTTGAATGAACCGGAAAGTCTGTATCGTACCTCGCCGCTTGTGGATGCAGATACTCTAGTATCTAGTGATGGGACTAGAACAAGATTTTTCATGGCAAGAGACTAAGAAAGAGATTAAAATATGCATTTCATTAATATTGACATATTAATATTGATATTTCTACATGCATATCCAAATATGCATACCTTTAAAGAATAATGAACTCGTAGGACCTCTAATACATCAATCTATATAGATAATTATCACAAATATTCGGTGAGTAAATAAATATTATTATTACATATACTAAAATGATTCATATCCATCATATTAGTTCGCTCGCGACCATGATTGGTGTAAACCAGTCGAAACGTCGGGCAGTAAGTAGCTATGTATTTGCTACTCTTAATATCGCGTGTAGATCCATAAAGACTAACATTTAGTAAATCATGTCCATTAAACAAAATAGATTCCCGTGAACCATTTTAGTTTAGGCTACTAGAACACAGTAGGAATTCGCGCCGAAAGTAAACACAAATACAAAATCAATTAGGTAGCTATTACAGATCCAAAAGCTGCATCACTCAAAGTACTCAAACTCCAAATATTACTTTTTTTTACTTAGCCTATGCTATCCCACTGCTGGGCAAAGGCCTCCCCAATTCACTTTAAAGCTGTCGATCTCCAGCCAAGGCCGACCAGTTCCGATTACCATCTTATTAATATTAGTTCAAATCGCAACGTTAGCATAAAGCCTTAAGTATTACCGTGAAATGTACACACCCCGTCAAGCAATCCAAACATATTAGTTTTTGGCAGCGCCCTCATCTTCGTAGTCTCATGAATATGCGCCTCATAACACAAATTAACTCAGCTATTCACACTACCCCACAATAAACACAGGTTTGGCCCGAGTACGGTCTAGAATTCTCTCTAGTCTAGAATTCTAGATAGTAATTTGCACTAAGTAGAACCTATGTTTGACTTACGATGAAAACTGGCCGGTGGATTGTAGAGTACATTGTAATTACAAGTAGGGTTGCCGCTTGTAATAATTATGTATCATTACTCATATTTTAATGCGAAGCTCGGTCTGTTTGTCTGACACAATAGGATAGACGACTAAAAAAAAACTAATAAGTACGTTCTACAGATATTTAAAAAAAAAGTATTTTTTTTAAAAGCGTCGACGGCATTATGTTTGATGTCGTTGCTTGCCATGCGAGAGGTCGCCAGTTCAAATCCCGCCTAGGGTAGGCCCGTGCCCCAGCAGGGGACGTATATGGGTTGATGATGATGATGACGATGATTTAATTTTATTAATTCGTTTTACAAACTAAATTATAAAGGAATAGTTCTTAGAAGTTTCGGATGACGTCACGTTATGGTACAATTGTTGACTTTTAGGAGTGACATCACAAGCCCCCACCCCAGAAGTTTGATGAGCTATATTTTTGTAATTTTTCAGTCAGTTGAAAATCCAAAAGATGTCCCATGTTTTTGTATATACTAACTAACGGACTAAATTGAATGTTAAAATCCCAGTCGTCATTCCTATTTCACGCCAATACGACTAAACGGATCAAAATAAACTATAGTAGACTCATAGACATTCTAGCCTGGGAAAGGATACAGTAGATAGATATACTTTTTAACCACTATATAGATAGGTATACCTTTTATATTTTGACAACTTCACGCGGATGGACTAGCGAGCGGAAAGATTATATTTTTATCAACGGTAGTAGTACAGATTCTACGAAATAGAACGTGTGAGTGAGAAATGCCTTAAGAAGTTGAAAAATATTTCAAGGAAAAACCTGTTGTTACCATGTTCTTTAAGCTTTATTTTGTACTTCTACGAATGAGGATTTATTAAAATACGGTCATAACATTATAAACACTTTAGGTCCATTTAATTAAAATGGATGTGTTTCACACACCGAAATATCTTATTTGCTTTTCCGGAATCTGCGATATCACCATCCCCACTTATTTACAAAGGAAGTGACAAAAAAATATCTGTCAAGTACTGTCAACTAATACTTATTTACCAATTTTATTTTATTTTGTAATGTTGCACTGATTTTGTTTTTGTAAGAACTCACTTAAGACGACGAATGATTAAAAATGTTTTTGTTTAGTTATTTTTCTCATGTAAGTGATTTATGTTAATCTTAATGAGAAATAAATGTCTTAAACCTACCAAGCCAAGTGCAGGATATATTATAGTGCACAAGTGTGCACGCTAACACAAGTGTCCTCTCTGTTCCCTTACTCTTACAGTTCGGTGAGACTGCAATCCGACATGACCGATGTGAGGTCGGGCGCAGGACCAACGGCTCAACGTGCTTTCCGAGGCACGGGCGCGCATTCGTGGAACCGTCAACTTTTTAAATCCAGGCTGAGTAATTTCTTCACAGAAAAACTCACACAATTTTTCCCGACCCCGGACTCGAACCGCGGACCTTTCAGGGATTTAAGCAAAAACTCGTATGTACATACACGGAGAAATTTTAGTGGTTATGATGGAAGGATACTAGCTGTGCCCGCGACTACGCCAGTGTGGAAAGTTCGGGAATTCCTTTCTTAGTGCACCTCTATCCAAGCTACGTCCCTTCCAAATGTCTAGTGCCTACTTTTAGCCGTTTCGCCTGTACGTATATTAAGATAGATAGGGACGGAGAAAGTGACTTTGTTATATACTATGTAATGTAGTAAATTATACTCGTGTATACCACTTTTGATATCCGATCCGATCCGAACACAATTACATACAAAACTACTTTGTAAGGAATCAGAAAAATGTATGTAGTTGAGTGACATATAAATGGTCACTAACCTAGATATCTATCAATCTTACAAGGCACCTACTCTGTTCCACTGTGACATGTTCCAAGCGGTATCTACTCGAGCGTAGCAATTTATATTTGACGGTAACTAACAACCTCTGTATGTCTTCTCGAAGATAAAAGTGATAGATGCACTATTGCGACGTTTTCTGCACGTCCTTTCTATTTGTGTTAAGTTCAAGTAGAACTGATAAGCTTAATTTGCTCTAATAGCTTTTAAGCACTTAGAAGTCGCTTACAAATTTTATTTTTAGTACAAGTCATTTTTAATAACATAAAACCTTAAATCACTAAGGGTAAGTAAAACACCGAGCTCAATCTCACATGATATTGTAACATATCAATACCAAAATACTTCAAACCTCCAATTACCCCACTTCTGTCAAATATCTTACAGTTGGTAAGTACGTGTCTATATGCAGACAAAATATATTACATAAGTGTATAAAATAAAATGCTACTTGTATGCAAACACAAATAAGACGTCTCGTTACTATCACTCATGTCGTTTCTCGGGGTCGTAAAATTGTGACACCGACAAGATACAAGTACTTAAACCTACGTTTACATTGGGGTTTGGTACATATTTAATAAACTTTGTAATAAAAAACGTAGGTGTAGGTATTTTTAAAAATAAATCATTAAAGGTCTGTGGTTGGAAGCAAAGGTGAAGAGATATTTTTTTTCCATATTCACATATTTAACTACTACCTACATCATAGTAATTTCACATTCTTGAGGAGACAGACAGATCGTCTGAAAATATCAGATAGGACAGATTATAAATATCTTATGAGTTTGGTTGATTTTGGTTTTCGAAAACATCGTGAATTTTTAATGATATTAAAATATGGTAGCAGTATAGAATAAGCTTTACCGCAGCTCTCACGAGATACGCAGATTGCTGTCAATGAATCGCCCTGATTCGGCTTATTTGCCATTACAGTCAACTTCCATGCTCCTTTTGTAGTGAATAAGTATATTTTTTAGATTTTCGTTTGACGCATGCTTCAGTGAAGACATTTTTTCTACAAACAAGTGCCGCAAAGTGCAAACTTAGGGCAATTGGGATTACCTGTCCTATGATATTAAAATGCAGATATATATTTAAGGTACGCAACGGATTTTTATTTGTCTTTAAAATTATCAGGTATGTTTTTTTTATTTACAAAAAATTAATTGCAAAGTTACTAACCAAAATTTTTCACACTCTGTAAGTCGTCGTTATCCTATGAAATTAAAGATCTAGTTGCAGACAGTACCTACATCAATGCATAGTTTTATCTTCGGACTTAGAAAAATGTAATACCTGTTTTTAAGTAGGTACCATATTTCTAACAAATTTCTATTTCCATTCCAAACTAAGTACGAGTAAAAGAAAAAACCACGTACATAAATGAGCTCTACATTTTTAAGAAAATATATTTGTGAGACCGAAACTACATTTTACGATTCAGTGCGGAAAATACATTTGTTTGATGTATGCAGTATTCTGTAAAAGAGCACAACGAAACAAAATCCTTGAGCAACCATCGAAATGACTTGGAAAAGTTTGTAAAGGTGCAAGGGTGCAAGTTGTATGAAATGGTGTTGTGGAAACTCGCGTTTCCGCTTACTAACGGTGGAAATTTTAATTTTGAATACCCGTTACGCGGGCAGCGCCATCTGTTGTTATTTCACTTTTAATGACTTGCGGAGGTTTTTAGCGAGAAAGTGTGGATAGAAGTTAAAATGCATATTATGAAGGTATAAAAATAAAAGTTTAATGTTATCTGTCTTTAATGTAATTGAATTTCAGTTGTTGATTATACAAAATAATACTCACTAATAATATTATAATCGGTCGTCATACTTAAAATTTCTTCGTAGGTGTGTAGGTTTCCTCAATATTTTTTTCTTCGCCGTTAAAGCATCGAATAATCGTAAGTTTTGATTTCAAATTTGAAAACATAGTGGTACCTGGTGGGGTTTGAACTGGCGACCTCTCACATGGCACACAACGACCTTAACCACTCGGCTATCGACGCTTTTAACGCGCTTTTGACGCTTAGTAAGCCCTACTACAAATAAGGTACTAACGAGAATTATTGTCGTTACATCTATAACTTAAATTCGAGTCAGCTGTTAACGTCTTACCCGCAGTCCAGTTCGTCAAGTGGCATACCTAACTCCAAGACGCCATTAGACAAGTCACCAAGCGACATGGCGGCCAGC
This sequence comes from Maruca vitrata, assembly GCA_039566165.1. Classification (NCBI taxonomy): domain Eukaryota; kingdom Metazoa; phylum Arthropoda; class Insecta; order Lepidoptera; family Crambidae; genus Maruca; species Maruca vitrata. Next base: position 9,953,397 of record CM076924.1, on the reverse strand, counting down.
CAAGGCAATAACATTCACACACATAACACACTTGGCAACATACACCAACGTTGTGTTTAACTGATAAACTGCAAATCGATAATGGACTACAAGCTGTTATATGTTAGCTGAACAAACATTCGACCTTTATAAGATTGTGGATGCCCAACAGATGGTATTATGTGCAAATAAGCGAAGGTTGGATATCTGAGAGCTTTTTGGTGAAATATACATGCCTAATTTATTGCTTTACTGAATTTTTAGGGTTAAGAGCCATCCGCTTCCCCGCAAGTCCGGTAATGATGATGAGGCTACTCCAAGCCATCATCTTACGTCAGTAAGGAAAAAATAAGGAATTGCGTTACTAATTGGAAGGAACTGTGTTTTGATTGATGAAATTCGCTTTATGGTATCTTCTATTAACGTAAAAGCGCACGTACTAATTATTTGAAAGCGTAACCCATTGTGTCAGTAGAATTAATAGCATGAACCGAATCAATATTAAAACATACAATACAATGAATAGTGACGAACGAAGTGCATAAGAATAAAATGTACAGTGTAGCATAAAACATAACTTGTTTAAAACAACAAAAACGGTTCTCAGCGCAAGGTAAGTAAGGCAAATGAACACAGATTCCAAAATAAGCATTAATTAAGATAAGAGTAGGAAACATAACATTTGTATCGTGAAATCACAAATTTACAAAATAATAATTGATAAATGCATAAAAATCCTGCGTGGAAAGAAAAATCAAATGATTCCTACACAAACAATCCCGAATTTTCACTCCCGAACGACACGTGCTGGGCAGCGCTGCCATCCACATACAATGCAGCCGCTGGTGTGTGGAACCGAGAGCTTCAGATCCTCTTTTCAGATCCCGGGCTCTTCAGGCGGGGCGTAAAACGACATTAAGCATGCCTGCAGGCTGAGTGCGACGGGTGGGTCCAATATGGTCTATTGTGCCTGTCGACCTGTGTGAATCTCACTTCCGCTTACCATCAGGTGGAGTGAGGTCATCTTGTTAGCATGAAATAAATATGTACATAGTTACAAACCACATAGCAATATTCCGAAACACTAAACAAGTAGTTTAACTGTCCCTGAAAGTAGCACACATGTGTTTTATTTGTATTGGGCCTAATAAATGGCCCTATCTATTTCATATTATTTGCGACATAAACTTTCTGTAGGGATAATGACCTCCCACGCTGTAGGTTCCCATTGCGTTTTCTTTGATGTGGGACAGCGGATTTCCATGCTCTGAACTCATTGAAATCTATATTCCACTACAGTTGGCCGTACTATCTAATTAAATATCTGACTTTTACCACGTACCAAAAGTCGCGGGTTCGATTCACCCACTCGAGATAGATATTCGAGTGCTGAACATCGGTGTTTTTTCCATGTCTGGATGAGGTATTATATTATTCATTCTTATTTCTGAAATCTGCAGTATATCAGGCAAAGCCGCATGCATAGTTCTGCCGCGATATTTACAGAGTGACAGAAACCGATTTGACACCATGCTCAGACAGTTTCTTGATCTAAAAGATCGACAGTGATAGAGCATAGAATTTCCGATGCCGATCCGGAGTCGTTTTGAATAAGTGACAAGTGCCTAGTAGACGTCTCTATTACAAAGAAATAAAATTATATATTTTCTTTTCAAGCTATTGCATAGCTTTAATCGCGGGCTTTGAGCGCGGCGACCGAACCAAGAAATTCCGTAACGAAAAAAACCTCACAATCGTCGTTTCAGTTCGGTAGACTTCGGCACGGTGTTTGAGTGCGTGCGATATGACGTATTGTACGACTCTACGAAACTCGCACGAAACGAAACGAGCTGCTCCGAAATCGGACGATGCTATGCAATAGCTTTACCGCGGCAGTCTCCGAGTGCCACACGTCTTTTTTAATTAATAACTATTGTTTGGTATGAAGATACTTTTTCGCGTTTATCTTTAAAAATATCTGCTGATTAAATAAATATAAAATTATTTCAGATCATCACTCAGTCATTGACTGGCGCGGTGGAACAGTGGTAAGTGACCCAGGTTCATAATAATCTACGGTTCCAAGAGTCGTGGGTTCGATTCCCACTCTGTATTTGTGTGACGAACCTCGGTGTTTGTTCCGTGTCTGGGTGTATTCCGATATCCGTAATACAAATGCTTAAGCTACTTACCACGTGATCAGATCATCAGATGTTGTGCAATATTTATTTATGTATTTATATCTCCTCCATACAGTTCTAAACTAAACCATGAACCAAATCATGGTCACTTACCCTCTACATAAACTGAATAGCACGGGACAGAATAGGCTAACAGCAATGTTTATGCGGCCGACGCTAACGCCTAATGACTGTCAAGTGTATATCGAGAACAAGCCCGTATTTACTTTATTTTGTCTTATATAAAAAAATAAACACAAATGTCGGGTATATTAACAACTATCGTTCCTTCACTTAAAATGAATATTTTGGTGCATTACCTAATATCAAATGGAACAAAGAGAACCGACATGTTACGTCTACTCCAAAATTCTGATCATCAGGCCCGGCCGAACAAACTACAGTTATGCACCGTTAAATTTTAGTGGTTGTTTTTCCTTAGCAGAAAGATTTTCCTTCGGTAGAACTATCGAAAAATGCTAGTTATTTATTGAAAAAAATAAACATTTATTTTTCAATTTTTTAAATAATTATCATCCAACTCGAAAGCGTGAGAAGCTACAGTTCTTTAAGTGATGTGTTGTAATCAGGTACTGCTTGCCGCATGAAATGTTTAAAGCCAAAGAATCCCTACGCTCTAAGTCATAAAGCGGTTCGAGTGTGCTTTCGAGTTTCGTTTATCCCTTTCGTAAAATCGGTATTTATTGATTTAAATTAAAAAACTCTACACAAATCTATCTTACAATCACTAAAATTTCACGGTGTATAGAGACATGTATAAGATAGATTACAAAACTATAATTATATACTTTAATCCAAAAATGTAATTATTAAGGAGAGTAATAAGGACTAAGTACTCCTCTTTGTACAAATTGGTTCGTATCGTAACATTTCATAAAGGGTTCCTCTACTTAAAAAAGTTACGAGATAACGGAAATGAAATTAAGTTATAATACAAGTCAGGAAAAAGCATAACCTTCTTAATTATACTACTTTGCATAGCATCACCTAGATACTAGACAACATCTAAGTAGTCAAACATTTTTAAAATCAGCAATGGATGTAGAGTTCCCGACACGATTTGAGTCTCTACTAATATCCACACATCCATAGGGTTGTCAAGGATAATAATAATTCAATTTTATGTTATCCTATTATTCAAATGATCGGCTCTATAAAATAATTATGATCAAAATTTTATTCTACTCGAGTTTTATCCAAAACTATTGATGTCGGTTCTCGATCTGGCTGTGTTTATGAATAGTTTTTAAATTCAAATTACGGATCCCTTTGTTTGTAGGATTCTTTTCAATTACCTTTAAAACATTTCATGGGAACTCTTTAGAAGTATATGTTTCTATACACTTCTTTTCTTGTTACATTGTCACCATTCACCAAGCAATACTCGTCCATAAGAAAATATTTCCCATGTTGTTCCAACCCTACACTGAGTAGCTTACACCCAACGACATACTAATATTATGGTGTGGAGTGAGCGAGCTAAGGAATAACTTTAAATTGACTTGTACTAACGTCTTGTTGCCTTTAGAATCGCATTCGCTTGGGTTTGTGAAATTCGGTTCATATTGGTTTAATTAAATCTAAATGTGCCTCTGTAATCTGAAGACACGGAAGTGATTTTGGTCTTGAATAATTCGGGTAAGCAATCTCTTCAGACCGGCAGCCATGTTGCCAGATATTATAAGAAGAGTTATTGGCTTAGCAGAGTTTGTAATAATACATCTTTTGTAAAAGCGGAAGTTAATAATCTATGTCTCCTTAAAGTCGGAACTACTAATAATATAAAAATAATATTTGATAAACATATACCTTTGTAGCCTAAGAAAGGACGCGGGCTAATTTTGAACCGACTTCCCTAAAGAGGAGTAATGTTTAATGATTTATTTATATTGCGTTAGACCTATAGAATAAATGTTTGTTTTAGTAGAGTTACACATCTACACCTTTTTAGATAAATGAATAGTGGGTAGGTAATTAGGAATTGTCTTCCCGCATTAAAATTGAATTGTACAATAACTCGTTTAAGGGTACAATTCGAAATTATATTTTTAAATCCATGTCGTGGTTTTGCCTTTGATCCGGTATGTTAGATCCAACAATGAATTATTGCGTCAAATAAAAATTCTGGAAGCCGAAACGCAAAAGGCTATAATGGATTGAAACACCTAAATAAAGCCAAATACACATATGGCACTGGGCTGATATACCAAAGCCCAATCCATATTTTGTATCAAAGATTTATTTAAATGACCTGTTCCAAAAACTATTGTTGCCCAGCGAAATAGCGAAATTTAAAAATAATGGCATTTTTAAGGAAACACAGTTTGAGGAAATATATTTCTTCCGTGAATACGAAATGGAAAATAATTTATTGACTTTTTGATAAGAAATAACAAATGATTGACAACACGAGCGTACGTTTAGTAGTCACCCTTGACTTGACTGGCAAAGGTAAACTCAAAGTCAAAGACAGCTCCTAAAACATTATTTTATTATCTTCACTTGCCACCAAAAATAAAATTTTGTAAAAATCTTGGGGAAAATACTCGGTAAAATATTGGTAATTTTACTATTGGATCCCACAACGTTCAACCACAACTTTTGTCAGTATAATAATTTTATTACCTCACCCAGAGCAATATTTTGACATTACATAGATAACCAAAAGCTGTATAGAAAACATTGTTACGTAATGAGCATTTGAATACGAGAAGTTACACAGTTGAAACTACTTTCAACAATGAAACAATTGAAACTCTTAAGACGTTCCGTTTCAATTACTTGAAACCGCGTAGTTTGAAAGTGTTTTACAGTTGAGTACTGCTTGTATTCTGCCTTTTGTACCCTTTGTGTGGCTATCATTTCACATTACCCTGGCTTTGTTGTTAATTAACACAATTTAAAAGGCTTTATTTTAACAGAACGCTTACATATTCCCAGTCAGTACGATTAATCGTAAAACTAGCGCCCGCGCTCCCTTCGGTTCGGGTATATTACACATGTAAACCTTCCTCTTGAATCACTATGTATAAAAGCGTCGATGGCCGAGTGGTTAAGGTCGTTGCTTGCCATGCGAGAGGTCGCCAGTTTAAACCCCGCCAGGTACCAATGTGTTTTTCAAATTTTAAATTCATATGTACCATCATTCGACGCTTTAACGGTGAAAGAAAACATCGTGAGGAAACCACCACACCTGAGAGATTTTTCAACGGTGTGTAGGCCATGTCAGAGGCCAACGGGCGACTTTAAACTCTGACACCAGGTTGTTCATCAGCCATACGATAAGAAGAAGACTATGTATTTAAAGAAAGGCATCGAAATTATTCGTAGCGAAATTTTGAACAACACTTTACATAAGGACAGGACAGACAGCGTAAGTATGCTATTTTGATACTATGAACTGATTTTCGTTGGTGCGTTGATCTTAAGCAAAAAAAACCGGCCAAGTGCGAGTCGGGCTCGCGCACAAAGGGTTCCGTAGCAGCAAATATAATAAAAATCAACCTATCTCAAAAACTATAAGAGATACTTTGATCAAACCAAAAATCGTTGAAAGAGTTAATTAGCATGCATCACCTCTATTTTTTTAGAATTTTATACCCCGTAGTTATAAAAATAGAGGGGGGGACATACTTTTACGACTTTGAGAGCTGATATCTCAAAAACCGTTCACTTTAAGAAAAATGTTTTTTAGAAAACTTTATATCATTTTAAAAGACCTTTCCATTGATACCCCACACGGGTATATACATCGAAAAAAATTTCATCCCTCAGTTACATGTATGGGGGCCCCACCCCAATTCTTTTTTTACTATTTAGTGTCATATTTTTGTAGCGGTTCATACAACACATATTCCCATCAAATTTCATCACTGTAGTACTTATAGTTTCCGAGTAAATCGGCTGTGACAGACGGACAGACGGACAGACGGACAGACGGACAGACGGACATGACGAAACTATAAGGGTTCCGTTTTTGCCATTTTGGCTACGGAACCCTAAAAATAGTGGTCCTTCTGGACAATTAACTTTGAAAACTATTACTTTCTCCTTTCATAAATCCTCCATTCACTTACAATATTTGATTTAACAACACACATTTTTCTAAAGTTCTCCTACCTCTTAATACACAAAACACCTTTCTCAGTAGTCTAGATAACTAGTATACGATCATATTTTCATAAAAATATTTCGTATGCAGAAATCAGTCTGTAAAGACTGCCTGGAATAATAATCTTATGTAAGAGTTATGCCTAGCCAGTTTACGATTTAAATCAAGGGAAATATATGTATATTTTTTTTCGGTAAAAGTTTAGTTTTAGTTTAGAAGTTTTTTAGCAGTAAAAGACAGAAAGAACAGTTGTTAACGCAAATTGTCTATAATTCCAAGAATAAAAACTGCTTACAACTAGCAGTTGTCTAAAATAACTTTAAAGTTATTGTTAGATATAAAAGGGGCTTAAAATACACACAGAAATTAAACTGATTCTGCGTATATAAAGGTTCCTTCCTTTGATGTATGAAATAAAGAGCACGAATGCATAAAACTGTTATATTGTATGCACAGACTCCCTAGTTTGAGCCGCCAGTGTAACATGAAACTCAAATAAGTGTTCGATTTTGAATTGCTAATCCATGACATTGATCGCACAGTCCCTTAATTTGCATACTATGTTTAATTATGTTTACTAATACATCGACAGGGTTAGAGTTTGTCCTATTTTATTTTTATACGTATGGTTCAGTTGCTTTCCTTGGAGAAGTAGACAGTTCAAACCCCGCCACGTTCCAATGCGACTTTAAATCCATAATCGTTAATACAGCGTGAAATTTCATTGTACCTACCCGCAGTAAACTCTATATTAATAGTATATCGCTTAAGTAATACTTAGGGCGTAGAGATTGTTTCGCTTTAATCGTAGATTTGTCAACTGTATAAGACTGGCGCAAGACCGAAATGCATGGCGTTCTACGGCATCTCACTGCAGTAATAGGAAATAATATACCTAATAAAGATATTATGTCTTATTATAAAACATCTGAACAGAAAATTGTACGACCAGCAGTTGGAATACCAAATAATAAATCCTCTAAAAGTACTGGTTCTTATAATAAAATTATTTTAATCCGAAATTCTAAATTGACAGCCCTGGATGCAAGCCATTTAAATACGTCCAACTACTAAACAAATATTTGTAACAGGACTGAACTTGTTTGAAGATACAATGTCCCAGGTACAAAGTCCCCGATATTGCAGAGAAATTCGGTTTCAAAATGAAATTTAATTTGGAGTAAATTTACTATAACCAATGTTTGCAAGTATATCTAATTAACATTGGCTTAATATGTTCATTTTAGTCTGTCTCAGTAGGTTTCAATATATAGTACTTTTTGTTAATACAAAATATTTCATGTATTACACATAATCAAAGATTTAAGCAAACATACATTACAGACAGACGCAGAAGCGACATTGCTTTATACTATGTAGTGTGATTCGATCTAATTCTATATTTAGTAAGAAACTGTTAGTATTTCAAACGACAAAAATAAATTTACGATTATAACATGAATTAATAAAATATACATTTCGCCCACCAAACGAAATATGAACTTTCACTGCGAAAAAAGTTTCAAAACTAAATTCAGAATCCATTTACAGATTTGACTTTCAGATCACCGAAAATAATACTATTGGCAGCTTACAACAGAATGGAATAACCGTTACGATGATTCAACGTACGAGTATGTGACGTGAACAGATAATTTCAATGACACTTCATGAAAAACTATCATTGTCGTTTTCCAATGCGAAAAACAATGGATACGCAAATTGCTTATAAATCAAAAAAGATAAAACGCTCTGTGGAGATACAATATTTTTATTTAATCCTCTTGTTTGACGCGCGGTCGGCGGCGATTTAATTTAAACCCACGTTGATTGGAGGCCGATAGTTTCAGGGTTCAATGGATTAATAAGAAACCCCTGAAGGTAAACCGAGCTGCCGATAATAGTAGTGAGTAGTTTACATACACTCGTGCGTAAATTACTAAACAGTGATAGATGTACTATCGGAAATGTTGGCGGTAGTACACTTTTCAAACAGATTTCTTTAAACGCCATTAGCCCCGCCCACTGGCCAATAGAAGAGCACTTAAAGAAAATCTGTCAAAATCCAAGCAAAAACGTTCCAATAGTAGGAGAGCTAGCAAGAATTTTTTGGTAGGTATTTGAGGCAAGCTGAAAACTTATCCTGTACCTCTCCTATTACATCCCAGCACGAAACTGCAGACCTGGCTGGTGAGTAGCGGGGCTAAAGCAAACCCCCAAAAATATTTTATTATAAAGCGGGCTTTCAGGGTGAGTGCGACAGGTTCAATATGGTCTATTGTGCCTGTCGACCTCATATTTGGATCTCACTACCGCTTACCATCATTAGGAGTGAGGTCATCTTGTTAGCTTTGTAAAAAAAAAAAAAAATTTTTCATCTTTTTATTTATAACTAAAAAATAAGACTCACTAAGACAAATTATTTCGATGGAACTTCTACCTGTCAGGTGAACTGACAAATTATATTTTTGGATTATAAAATATTTTTTTAAATAATAAAAATTGGGGGTTTGGTTTAGCCCCGGTACTCAGCCATTTCTTCGGGTTTGTGTTGGGATATAATAGGAGAGGTACAGGACAAGTTTTCAGTATGCCTCAAATATCTACCAAAAAATTATTGCCAGCTCCTTGACCACAATTTACGTTTTGGCAATTTCGCGTCTGTCAGAGTAAGCCCCGCCCCGCTCTGACAGACGCGTAAGCGCCAAGCGATTTTCACCTTATAGGTGGTCGACCGCCAGCGTTGCGCATAGTACATCTCGCATTCACAATGTGACTGACACTGTACTTTACTTATTATAAATCTTTTCGTTTGATTTGTTCCACTTAATTTAATAAATCTCGTAAATGCTCCTAGAACCATAGGAAATCTACAAAAATCTAGATTTTTACTGTTATTTTATTTATTTTAGCTAATCACATATTTTTACTGTTTTGGGATTTAGAAAAAACAATGGAATTTTTTGTTAAAGCGACTGGATAATGGGGCTTTACTCGTATATCGAAGCGAAGCTTTTTAGTTTGATCTTATTACTTTGAAGCTTTGGTAAAAATCACTATCTTTGTAATCCGGCTCGGTCTTACCCTCTCATTCGTTTACAAATATTAGCTATAGCATTTAATCACTTCGGTAAACCGTGGGCTTTCGTCAGATACGTGCTTTCATTTACCATTGACGCTTTTCTTTCGGAGAAATACGAATAATTCTGCTATTTCTGGCGTGTTTCGATGTGTGTGAATCGAAGTTTTTTATTTCTTTACATGTACAACAAGCACGTTCGAAACAATTTCTTTCTTGTGGCATTCTTTTAAATAAATTACTTTTAAAAAATTTAGGGAACTTGGCTTGCTTTTTACGCAAAGATAATGCGACAATAAATAAACCTCAGAGGCCGTTTTTATGAACTCACAAAATGCATTATTAAAAATTACAAAATCTTTATATTTCGTTTAAGAGTTCCAGGCTTTCGGACGCAAGAAATAATATTATGTAGTATAGTAAGTGCACTCTCTGTTCCCTTACGCTCATAGTTCGATAAGACAATCCGACGTAACCTATAAGAAATCCGATTCGAGGCACAGGTGTACCTCCCCTATATAATATTCTGGAACGGAATCTGGACTCCAGACCGAGTAATTTCTCAACAAATTCAGGAGACTGAATCAGGACTCGAACCGAAGACCTTTCGGTCTTGCGGCGCTTGCTAATAGATTAACGATGCCTCATCAAAATTGATGGAATGCTTTTGTTCCCACTACCACTAGTAAATGCATTAAAGCACCCAATCATTGCAGGAAGTCATTAACAGTGTCAATCCAATTGAAACGGATCCAATATATTTAATTAGTTCCGATTTTCATTCCTTTGCCACATAACGCGGGAAACAAAAACAAAATAATTAGGTGTCCACACTCATCCGATGTGGACACGAATGAAATTACTATCGAGTCGGAAAATTAACTCTACTTGCCACCGGAAACGGGTCATCATCTTTTATTTATCGGGTTTTTCCACGATAGGTTATCTATTTTATTTGCAAATATAGTAATTACAGAAGCCAAATAAATCTTCCCTAACGAGGACTATGATCTGATCTCCGAGCCCCGTTAGGGAACCAGAATGTTCCTTGAATGAATGTTTTCCTTTTGATGTCTTCCTTGTTTTACTAGCTCCACCACATGTTATATTTTTATTCTTAAAGGAATCGAGTCCTAAGGTTGGGTTGAGGAAATGTGTCTTATGAGACATGTTTTATTCATATTTTAGTACTTACAAATTAGCCACGGGCAATTTTTTTTTAAAGAAGACAAATAAGAAAACTTTTCATACCTAAGCTCTACAAAACAACACACAAGCGCTAGGGAAAAAATAAAAACATAAATTATCGGTGATTCATTTTTTTTAAGAAACAAAAGTTAATAAATTAACAAAACCTCATTTACTTGTCACAAAACATATTGAGTGTGATGATACCAGTATTTTGTGCTACCGTAATTTTATCCTATGTGCCCTTCTCACGATATGTAATCGTTTCGTTTACGAGAGCAAGGAGCCCATGCATTAATTAATTTGATATGGATCTTCATACGATAAATACAGTAACTGTAGCTAAGCTAACTAAGTTTAAGGAAAATTATTTTCTTATCAGGCTTTGGAAGGAACTTGTAGGTAATATTGAGATAAGGGCATCTTGTTACGTTGACTTTTACGCTATTTGTTTTAAAAAATAAATTTCCTTTCAATTTAGTTTCAGCTACTAATGTTAGCGAATATTGCTCGCGACCATGATTAATGTAACCCAGTCGAAACGTCGGGCAATCAATAAGTAACTACAAATATACTTGCTCCAGTCTTTAACCATGAAAGAAGACCCATAAACATGTACACAATTGAATGCAACGCAAAAATCTAATTTAGGCCCATGATAGATTTCAATATAAGTCCGTCTTGAAAACATATGGATAGTCTTACTATCGTTTAAAACAACAATAACGAAACGATTAAACAAAGCGGTGTGGTAGGGCTTATTCTTATCCTGCTTATTAAGCGGTTGAAGCTATCTCGTTTATTGGGGAATACTTGAAGAAGTTAGAGACATTCTTGTAGATTTTCTTTGCCGCTGCCCCCATGATGGGTCTTCCAAACTCAGATGCTATCTGTTTCCAGTTGTCGTTCAGGAAAGTGTGCATGGCATCACCTGAATAAATAGGAAAAGGTTATATTATTTGCGCGAACACTACACATTTGAAATAAAACTATAATTTTACAGATTAATCTCGCGGGTATTGTGATTCTAAGCATATTATTCCGAGACCTGACGTGTCGAACTTTTTACAGCACTCGTTTTCATGGGCAAGTCTCGAACGGAAAAAAGTTAATGACATTCTTCGTCTGTAACATGAATGTTAGTGTGAATGAGACACAGTGAATCCAAAGTATTAAAGCCAAATATTCGCTGTCCGTAAAAAATATAACAAATAAATGTGTAACTGAAAATCTGGGTTTACGCACTGAAAAAATCTAATATCGTAGAGAAATTTATAGGATCAGTTACACGAAATCTACAAAAAATAATAGGCAACATTTTGACGATAGAAAACAGTTTCTAAAATAAATATATTTAAAAAATTACCAAGACGAAGTGAAAGCACTTAGTTTTAAAAAATATAAATATCAAAAATTACCTAAATAGGTATGTTATTGACCAGAAGCGCTAATTAAATAGTACTTTTCCGATTTGTATTTAGTTTAGCTAGTTTGTATTATGATATGAGTGAGCATCAATAAAATCTACAAGGATATTCGAATAAAATAAGCGTGGTCTGACTAAGAATCGTTTAGACGCTTTTTGTAACGCGAAATAATAAAAAAAATCTTTTGTTCTCTTGTTGAGAACTAAACTGCCTTTTGTTGAAATGAATAATAGAATTGAGTATTCGAATAAATGAAAGAGCCCTTAAAAAGGAATTCTCCGCACGCTTGCTTCCTACAATTTAATGATTACTTACTAAAATCTTGAAATGAATCAATAGGTACAGATGTCAAAATATTTTATAGCTGCAACTTTGTCCTTCATTTCATCACTATAAGCATTGTGCTCTGAGTTTTGATTTATATAACCGTATAAATTAAACTGTAGGAGTAAGTAAAAGTAGACTTATACACGATACTACAGTATTTTATAGATCTCAATGAAGAGCAGACAAAATATTAATGAAATACACAACCGGACGTCCAATGTTGTCTATACAAATAATCATTTATCTGTGATCAAACCTATCGAGACGCTATCATTACAATCAAAGTTCCATATAAAGCTATCAACATAGTTCCATTCTCTTATGTTTCCTGCATCAATGACATATAAAAGAACGTGCGAGTAGGTACTATCAGAGACAATAGAGTAATCATTTCCCCCTGTCATTTGCAGGCTCTGGAGGAATGCCATTAAGGGTCGTTAGGGCTCGGCGATCAAAGCTCAATGTACACATGCCCAAATGACATCAAACAATGAAAGAACACATCTGTAATAAATACAAGACGGGTATTTTTCCTGTACTAAGAAATGTCAGAGAAATCAATGATTTATTTATTATGTATTATTCGTATGAAATTAAATTTAACGCGCACCAAATAAGTGTGTGTAAGTATTTCATTTCATACATACATACATAAAATCACGCCTTTTTCCCAGAGGGGTAGGCAGATATCCTGCCATGTGCTACGGTCGTCCTGGCACACCACTTTCGCTTCATCCACATTTATCAACCTCTTCATGCACGCTCGTCGATTACGGGTACTTTTGATTTGACCTTTCTTTAAGTATTAAATAAACATCCTACAATTATTTTTGGACTAGTAACAAAATATACACCTTATTTCGTTAATTTGTATATTTACTTTGTGTTCAAAATTGTACTTACCTAACTCCTTATTTCCGTTAAACAAGCCGGTCAGAGTGAAATGCGCGTTATCTTTGACTTCAAACGTGAAATCATACTTTTTGGGCACGACGATATCTTTGTCACCATCCTTCTCAATGTCGTAATCAACGAAGAATTTTACAACGACATTCCCTGAAAAGGAAATTTTATGAAGTGTTGGTAAAATAAAAAAAATATTTATTCATCTACATTATTTAGAACAAGTTAAAAAGACAGCATGTCATTACAAGTGCTTAACGCCACAATATTTAAAAAAAGTCATAAAGGGTAATATCCATCGAATGCCTGACATGAACTTAAACCATCATTCACATTAAAAGCTTCAATAGTTAGGTAGCTCATTAGGGAGGTCCCCTGCCTAGGTAGCTAATAATGCTGTAGTATCCTGATACTACAGCTATCCTGGAGTATCAGGATACTACAGCATTATTAGCTTTGAGTCCTGACTTAAAACCAAATTTAGTTGACTTTTTAATCACTAAAAACATGGAACGAGTGAATAAAGATATTACCAAAACTATAACCTTGACCGTATGTGATTATAATAAAAATAATATTAAAAATGTGAAAAACGTAGTTCTCTTTTATTTTTATGTAAATACAGGTAATAGCTAAGATCACATTAAAATTGCATAATTGTGTCCCGTGATAAATTAAATTTATTGATTTATAAATCACTTCCAATAATTGAAAATTAATACCTCCATTAAATAATGGTAAACGTAAAACTGATATGCAATAAATACTAAAGTGGTCTTTATAATTTTTTTTCTACGTAGCCATCTTGTTTTGTAAGAGAACTAAAATTAAACTTAAATAACTTATTTAGCTTAGTTTAGAATGTGAAGATTATTAATAGCAATCAATAATACGACCATAATTAGAAGCAAATAATTAGGAAAAAGTATTCAAACTATGTACATTGAGTAAACGTATACCCATAACATAACATATTTCATTTATGACAAACGTCTCCACTGTTTATTAAAAACAAAGGAAACCCATAATTTATTTTCTCGCTTTTATTGTTTCAAATGTTTCGTACAACAACTCGTATTATCTTAATAAAATGAAAAAATAACCTTCGCATGAAGTATGGGACGTGCGAAAAAGTTTCAATAACTTATTTAGGATGAGCTTTCACTGTTTTGTGATGAGTGAGTGATTGACTTTTTGCTATCATAGCCTATAAGTGTAAGTAATTTATAAATAGACTAAGTTAAAAGATTACCTACTTAACTACTATTCATACTTTATAAAGGAAAGTAACTAACTTCGTCTACCAGTCACACTCTCACGCCTTAACTACAAAACAGATTTAAATTAAATGGTACAGAGATTCGGAAACCTGAGAGAGGGCTTACGTATTATTACTATCCTTGCTAATATTATAAATGCGAAAGTAACGCTGTCTGTCTGTCTGTCTGTCACGCTTTCACGCATACATGAAATTGATTTAAATGTAATTTGGAAAAGATATAGGCATAGGACATAGGCTACTTTTAACCGACTGCACTTTAAAGAAGTAATGTTTTACCCGTTAAATGTATCTACGCAGACGGAATCGCGGGCGGAAAGCTAGTCCTACTAACCTACTAATATTATAAATGTGAAAGTTTGTATGTGTGGATTGATGTTTGTTACTCTATCAAGCAAATACTACTAAACCGATAACGATGAAATTTGGTTTGCAGGTAGCTGAAGACCCAGAATGACATATAGGCTACTTTTTATCCCAGAGTTAACTTACTCAATTTGAGGCTCAGCTGCCCGTCCCCAGTTATGGGCAGGATGAGAATCCTCCCTCCGGCTGTATAATGCCCTTTTATACTGCAATTAACGTGGAAATCAACTTCGAACTTGTTTTTCTTCTGGGACCACCTGCAAGGAACAAAAGTTTTTCAGTCCAAGCATTTTTCTGCTGAAATTTCCCCACTTACAGTTATCTACCTCGTTATTTTTATGTCAGCCATGTTGGAACAGCTCTGTTAGTTTGTGACGTAGAAAATCTTGGTAGAAATGTTATGTTATCAACTGTGTTGCATGCAAAACTTAGAAGGATATAGGAGTAGTTATTATTATAATAGGACTCATAAGGCAGACTATTAAAGGAATGAGTAAACAAAACATTTCATATGTTAGGTACTCTGTATAATAATATGGACGCCCAAGCAGTCTTAGCAAGTATTTCTTAAATTTAAAATTAAAAAAAATATTATTATCAAGTATTTCTTTCTAAAAATGACTTTCAAATTTCAAAAAGACAGTAACTTACTTGACATTGTCAATTATGGAATTCTTCAGTCCCTTCACTCTTCCATCAGCTAAACTGAACTGTAACCCTGAGAGGTCGAACTTCACAGGATCCAATTCCATCACGTCTTCAACTTCGACCTCCAAATCTGGTAGACCAGCCATGAACACTGGTAAAGCCTTTTGGAACTCCGATACGAGGCATTTCGAGTCGTCTAGTTGGCATTTTTCTACTGGCAAAGCTGTAAGAAAAAGGTGGTTTTACAAATAAATATTACACATCTCTCACATACATGGATTTGATCCCGTGGTAAGTAGCTTAAGCACTTGTGTTACAGATATCAGAATCAACTGTGGATACGCAAATATATTTAATAACACACCCGATCACCGAAGAAACAGCGATGTTCGTCACACAAATATTTGTACTGAGTGGGAATTGAACCCACGACTCTTGGAACCGTACAAAGAAAACATGGGACACTAACCACTGTTTCACCGAGCCAGTCTTTCGACGATGGGTCATGCGCCTTGTGCTAATATTTTAACAACAACATGTATGTTAAAATGTTTTTAATATTATTGTTAATAAAACAATGACAAACTGTGATGAAGACTCGTGTAGGTATATGGTATTTGGGCCCATTGCGATTTAAAGAATGCTAATGACCCGCCTTCGCTTATCTTCGGGTGAATTTTGTATTAAAACCTTCTTGAATCCTTATATACCTATTAAAAAATAAATAAATATCTGGGACATTTCCACACACGGTCACCTGACCCAAACTAAGCAGAGCTTGTACTATGGGCGTCAAAGACTGATATACATACATCCATATTTATAAATACAAACTTCAATACATAATCACACCCAGACGAGAACAAATAAAAATGTTCATCACAGAAATATTTGCGTAGTTTTAAATATTTAAGCATACATAGAGATATAGTAACAGAGAAAGTGACTTTTGTTTTTAGACTTTTGACTTTGATCTTGCTTTGTGTTTTTAGACTTGATCATTATACTAGGTAGTAATTATACTATTTATATACTTATAGTAATTATACTATGCAGTGATTAACCATATTTATCAAGTTTAAACACAAAGCAAGAACCTTAATATTATTCGAAACACTTCGTCAAATTACCTAACTTTTAGAAATTAGTTGAGTAGGTATAGTTTTAAAAGATTGTTTTTGACAATATCGACATTGTATTATGCAAAACGAGGAAAATTATGCAAAAGAATCTGAACATACCTTTAAATTAAAAGCAAGTTAAATGTAGATACTTAGCATGATTTTCGTAGTCCTCTATAGAGGACTACTTGAATTCTAAGTGAATTTGAATTCCTGTATTTACACCGTGAAATTTTAGTGGTTGTTTTCCCGTAACAGAACGTTTTATCTTTACCTACCATTAGGTACTACATCTACTATCGAACCATGCTAGTTATTTCGTGTATAAAATAAACATTTATTTTTTCAATTTATTTTAAAATAATCTACCACCTCGAAAACGCAAGTACTGCTTGCCGCATGAAATTGATGATTAAAGCTGAAGAAGCCTTACTCCCTAAGTAATAAAGCGGTTCGAGCGTGCGTTCGAGTTTCGAGTATCCCTTTCGTAAAACCGGTATTTATTAATTGAATAAAAAAATGCACAAATCTATTTTACAACTAAGATAGAATTATTTTAATGCGGGAAAGCAACCACTAAAACTTCACGTTGTATTTATAACTTACTACAAATTCACGTAATCTTATTACGACTTCCTTACATTACTCCATTAAAGGCGATTTTCCCGCTGATATTGCAATGGATTGTAAAAACAATAATAGTTCTCAAGGAAAACTAGTAGTCATAGCACCTAATTAAGTACCTACTATAGATATATTTTGTATCTATTTATCTGTCTGATGTAAGTCAGAACGGTAGGTACCTATCTGTTGAAATTTTCATATTTCTTTGTAAAGTAGGTACAGTTATCTGAGTTAGGTAAATGCCTACACTTAGATGTCAACTGTTTCGCTATGCAAATTAAAAATAAGTAACGAATATGTTATTCCTAATATAATGACATTATCGTGGTAAGTCTAGTTTCGTTTATAACAATCATAGATGATTATCAAAAACATTTGACACGATACAATGAAAACAATAAAATTAGTTTATGGAATTGAAAGAAACAAAATAATTTATTTTCTTGCTTTATTTTGTTGCTACTATATAACCATTATATTATATTTAATACCAATATTTTTAACTACAAACTTTCATTTATCATAAACTGACCCCATTTTTATCTATTTTATATCAAAGTCAAAGTCAAAGTCAAAGTATTTATTTGCATTCATGAATGTGACAAAGATGGTATTAAAATAATTTCCAGTACAACATGTTACCCGTTTGGGCATAGCTTATATGAACGTGTAATGGTTCAGTTTCAAAAGTAATACTATTTGGTATCTGATCTAATTCTAACTCTTAACTAAGTTCTTAACTATATTATCATATTTTCTTAATTATTTAAGTATTTTTATTATCTTATCTAAGTATATAAAGTAGGAACTTTAATTAATGAATTTATTTATATTGTTACGACCACGAGAGACCGTGCAAGCGGAATTAGTCTTATCGTCGTATGGATAAGGTCTATATTCGCTTGCACGATATTACGTCACACTCTCTGGTCGGTCGTAGCGAGCTCTAGCGTGTTCTAGAAAAAGTAATAATAATAATAGAGTTTTCGCCGCCCGGACCGCTCGAGAACATTCTCAACACTACGCGAAGATACTAGTAATAATAATAATAGAGTTTTCGCCGCCCGGACCGCTCGAGAACATTCTCAACACTACGCGAAGATACTAGTACGTCCTTGCTGCGTATAAAAGCGGGATGTAAGACCCGTCGTGACAGTTCCGATTTGGGAAAGCGAAGCGAATCAGTCTCCTGCGAACTAAGAGTGATCGAGTGCGTTACCTGCGAATAGTTTCAGTGCAATTCAGTGTATTAGTGTGATTCAGTGCTTTAGTGTAATTTAGTGTTCCGTGTTTAGTGTTGTAATTAAGTGTTTTTAATTGTGTTTTAAGTGTTTAATTGTGTAATTGTTAGTCGATAAATAAATTAATTGTCTTTTGGTGACTTTTGGCGTATCTTGAATTAAACGTACCCCGTTCCCGCAACAATTGGTGTCAGAAGTGGGATTCAAGATGCCTCTTACACCACGAGAAGACAGTGAGGGTCGAGTAACAAGAAGTCAAACCGCGGCCCTGCAAGAGGGTGAAGGTACTTCAACGGAGGGATCGATTCAAACACCGATTGGGCCTGTGGAGCTTGCAGATTTATTTAAAATGCTGCAGACACAAGCCAGCCGTCAGGAGGAGCAAGCCCGTCGCCAGGAGGAGCAAGCCCGTGAGCAAGCCCGCCGCGAGGAGGAGCAAGCCCGCCGCCAGGAGGAGCTAGCCCGACTTCAGGAAGCACAATTTGCTAAACTGAGGGAAGAACAAGCCCTTCGCCAGGAAAAGCAAGACCTTCGCCAGGAGGAGCAAGCCCGCCACCTGGAAGAGCTAAGCAAGAGTTTGTTGGGGGCTATTGAAAAGAAGCACGAAGTACTAGAAAAGCAGATTGATGCTCTCAAGGATGATGTGATGAAACATGAAGATCGATTCACCCAACATGAAGATCGAATCACCCAACACGAGGATCGATTGAGCCAGGTGGATGCTGAGATGCGACAGCTGCATACCAAAATGGCAAGAGTGGGGACCCGGGGTGCTCCGGTAGTGTCGGATTCTCCGAAAATCGAAGTACCCCACTTCGATGGAACGACGTCTTGGGCAGCATTTTGGTACCAGTTCGAGACCGTGGCTAAAGGAAAGGGGTGGAACGAGGAAGAGTCCTTGATAGCTCTGACTCTGGCTCTTCGAGGAGATGCCCTGCTCACTTTGGAAAACCTGCCTTCGGATAATCGAACTTTAGGTGCTCTCCAAAGAGCACTAGAGGGCAGGTACAGCGACAAACACCTGGAACACGCGTATAGAGCACAACTCCGCGATCGACAGCAGAAGCCTGGTGAGAGTCTGCAACAATGGGCAACGGAAATCGAAAGGCTAGTCAGACGTGCGTACGTGTCATGCCCGACAATGGTAGAATCAATGATCCCGCAAGCTTTCTGTGATGGAATTAGAGACGCAGACGTCAGACACACCGTGAAATTGAGCCATCATCAGACCTTACAGGAAGCTCTAGCCCATGCTTTGGAGGTGGAAGCCGTGCGTCAAGACGCTAGAACTCAACGACTTCGGGAGGTTGTGGTGAAGGAAAAACCTTCTTTGGGTCCGATGTGCTATGGCTGCGGCGAGAGGGGCCATATTCGGAGTAGTTGCCCCAAGCGAAGATGGCCACGTAGAACGACAGTAGCGTCCTCTACACAGGTGGACGCAGAAGAGCTGTCGTTAAACTAGAAGAAGCCAGGGCCGTGGGGCGGGCGCTGGCTGGTCAACATCGAGCCCCTACCGTCACTGTTTCACAGATTGGTAATGGGAACAACCTTACAGTGGTTGGACAGCTGAACAGCGTAACGTGTCATCTTACTATTGACACCGGTGCTTCAAGAACAATAGTGCGTCCGGAGCTATTGAAAAGGACTATTATGTGGAATCAGAGACCATACGTTCAGCTTCAAACAGCAACAGGCCAGCCAGTTACCGTCTTCGGTGAGACGATGGCGAAGATAACCATTGGAGAACAGACCTTTGAATACGGTGTACTCGTAGCAGACATCACGGACGATTGCATCATCGGATTGGACTTTTTAAGAGACCAGAAGTGTGTTGTAGACGTCGCTAAAGGAGTACTTAGTTTCCGAACAAGAAGTATTTCTAGAGGGAGCGAGATCATGCGCAGTTTACTGCCTGAAGAATACGACCCTACAGCCGAGATCTGAAACTCTGGTCAAAGTTAGATTCTCTTACACTGCGTGTCAAGGGCGAAGCGTCGTCATAGAAAACTGCGGCGACCATCCGAGTTGGATCACAGCAAGAACTCTGGCCATGACCGGAAAAGGAGCGCTAGTGCGAGTCATCAATCTTAGCGGAGATGAAGTGCAGCTACGAAGAAACTGTGTCATCGGACGGTGCGATGCAGGTCAATCTATCAGAAGGCTGAAAAGGGCCCGGGAACCGGAATCCTGTCAACGAGATGACGTCACGCCGCTCCTAGCAAATTGTAAGGACAAACTCTCTGAGCGGGAACTTCAGCAAGCTAAAAGGTTGTTGCTAGATTTCAACGACATATTTTCGAAGGGTGACCATGATTTGGGAAGGACAGGTCTCGTTAAACACAGAATAGACACGGGAGACGCGCCACCAATCAAGCAGCGGCCTAGACGCCTTCCATTTGCCAAAGAGAAGGAGGTAGCAGACATGGTTGCCGAGATGCAGAAGAACCGCATCATAGAACCTTCCACAAGCCCGTGGTCTTCGCCAGTAGTCCTAGTAAAGAAGAAGGACGGCAGCACCAGGTTTTGTGTGGACTACCGATTGTTGAATAATGCAACGAAGAAGGACAGCTACCCTCTGCCCCGTATAGACGACACACTGGACATGTTGAGCGGCATGAAGTGGTTCTCAACAGTGGACCTTAAGAGTGGGTACTGGCAAGTTGACATCCATCCAGAAGACAAGGAGAAGACGGCATTTACGACCGGAACTAGGAATGGATTGTGGCAGTTCAACGTCATGCCCTTTGGTCTTTGCAACGCTCCGGCGACATTCGAGCGGTTGATGGAAAGGGTACTGGTTGGACTTCTGGGTGATGCATGCCTGGTCTATCTGGATGACATCATTGTCATGGGTCGAAATTTCACAGAGCATGTCAGTAACCTGAGGAAGGTTTTCACCAGAATACGAGAAGCAAACTTGAGACTCAGCCCAAAGAAATGCACGTTTTTCAAGGAGGAAGTTGCCTACTTAGGCCACATTATTTCATCGAAAGGTGTAAGGACTGACCCAGAGAAGATAAAAGCTGTTCAAGAATGGCCTATACCAGTGAACAAGACCGACGTAAGATCATTTTTGGGTTTATGCGCATACTACCGGCGCTTTGTAAAGAACTTCTCTGATATAGCGAAACCTCTTCATCGGCTCACGGAAGATAAACGAGTATTCGCCTGGGACTCGGAATGTGATCAAGCCTTCGTCAGATTAAAAGAACACCTCTGCACCAGTCCTATACTTGGCTACCCGAACAGAGAAGGAAGGTTTATCGTGGACACCGATGCCAGCAATACTGGCATAGGCGGAGTTCTGTCGGAAGAGCAAGGTGAACGGGAAGTGGTGATCGCCTATTTCAGTAAGTCACTTTCAAAACCTGAAAGGAACTACTGTGTGACTCGTAAGGAACTGTTGGCGGTAGTGAAGACTCTACAGCATTTCAACAAGTATCTCGTTGGAAGACAGTTTACCCTGCGAACAGATCATGCTGCGTTAAAATGGCTCTTGCAGTTTAAGAACCCTGAAGGACAAGTGGCGCGGTGGCTAGAGCAACTACAGGAGTACAACTTTACAACAGAACATCGGAGTGGTAGAACGCATTTGAATGCCGATGCCCTATCAAGGAGACCTTGTCCTGTGGCCTGCAGTCATTGCTCTAAAACGGAGACTAAAGAAGAAGTCCGGATGATTACCACCCAGGGACTTGATAATGAATGGAGCGAAGACGCTATCAAAAAGGCTCAAAAAGAGGATAATGACCTAAGGAAAATATTTGAATGGAAAGAGGTAGGTCAGAAACCTTCTTGGAGCCATGTGGCATCATCAAGCCCCATCACGAAAAGTTACTGGGCACAATGGGACAGTTTGGAGATTAAGGATGGAGTACTCTTCAGGAAATGGGAAACACCAAAAGGGGATCAAACAACACTACAGCTGATTGTACCTCGTAAACAAGTTGCTTCTCTACTGAGGTACATACACGATGGGGTATCCGGGGGACATTTAGGCGTGAAGAAGACCCTAGAGAAGCTGAGACAGAGGTTCTACTGGATACACTGTCGGGAGGACGTCGAAGACTGGTGCAAGAAATGTACGACTTGCGCATCAGTAAAGGGCCCACAAACCAGAAGTAAGGGCAAGCTCAAGCTGTACAACGTCGGCGCTCCATGGGAAAGAATCGCAGTAGATGTAGCTGGCCCCTTTCCAGAATCCGATGAGGGAAACAAGTACATCATTGTGGTCCAAGATTACTTCACTAAGTGGCCTGAAGTCTTCGCTACGCCTAATCAAGAAGCAAAGACGGTCGCCAAGAAGTTAGTCCACGAGGTAATTTGCCGATTTGGTGTGCCTCTTGAGATACATTCAGACCAAGGAAGAAACTTTGAGTCAGCACTGTTCCAGGAGGTCTGTCAACTGTTGGGTATGCATAAGACCCGTACTACACCAGCACACCCGCAATCCGATGGCATGGTCGAGAGATTCAACCAAACGTTGGAAAACCACTTGGCCAAAGTTGTGGACGAGCATCAACGAGACTGGGACCAGTACATACCGCTTTTCTTGCTGTCCTACCGATCTGCGATCCACGATAGCACCAGCGCAACCCCAGCAATGGTAAACTTCGGTCGAGAAATGCGGCTTCCGGTAGATGCATTGACTGGGACACCGCCAGAAGCTCCGAAACCAGTAACCGAATACGCGGCTGACCTACAGAAGCGCCTGGATGAAGTACATGCTCTCGTTAGAGACTGCAGTCTAAAATCTAGCGAAAGAATGAAAACCCGTTACGACCGCAAAGCTAACACCGATGGTTTCGATGAAGGGAGTCTGGTTTGGTTACACAACCCACTCAGGAAGAAGGGCAAATCACCGAAGTTCCAGCCCAGGTGGGAAGGACCATACAAGATCATCACTAGGCTGAATGACTTAACCTATCGGATCAAACAAGGGACAAGAAGCAAGCCGAAAATTGTTCACATTGATCGATTGGCTCGTTACCATGGGTCAAATGATGCTCGGGACGAGCATGACTAAGAGGGGATAATGTTACGACCACGAGAGACCGTGCAAGCGGAATTAGTCTTATAGTCGTATGGATAAGGTCTATATTCGCTTGCACGATATTACGTCACACTCTCTGGTCGGTCGTAGCGAGCTCTAGCGTGTTCTAGAAAAAGTAATAATAATAATAGAGTTTTCGCCGCCCGGACCGCTCGAGAACATTCTCAACACTACGCGAAGATACTAGTAATAATAATAATAGAGTTTTCGCCGCCCGGACCGCTCGAGAACATTCTCAACACTACGCGAAGATACTAGTACGTCCTTGCTGCGTATAAAAGCGGGATGTAAGACCCGTCGTGACAGTTCCGATTTGGGAAAGCGAAGCGAATCAGTCTCCTGCGAACTAAGAGTGATCGAGTGCGTTACCTGCGAATAGTTTCAGTGCAATTCAGTGTATTAGTGTGATTCAGTGCTTTAGTGTAATTTAGTGTTCCGTGTTTAGTGTTGTAATTAAGTGTTTTTAATTGTGTTTTAAGTGTTTAATTGTGTAATTGTTAGTCGATAAATAAATTAATTGTCTTTTGGTGACTTTTGGCGTATCTTGAATTAAACGTACCCCGTTCCCGCAACAATATATTATTGTATTGCACTAGTATTAAGTATTAAATTGTATTAAAATCAATAAATAAATAAATAGGGAGATAATTATTTTATAACATTATTAGGATTAATCATTGAAGTAATCATTTATATTATAGTAGCATTTACCTATTAACATTATTTTTAATTTGGTTAAAAATGTTTGTATGTTAGTTTCGGCTCTTAGTTCGTTGGGTAATTTATTATGTATTTTAATTGCATTAACATATGGGCTGGAGTTATACTTTGCTGTTCGACTAGTAGGTATTTTATATTTATTAAGGTTGTTAGTTCGTGGAGTGTATAATCTATTAAACAAAGTGCTATCAAAAATGTCAGGGTTTTTCTTTACAAATTTACACATTTCTAATATATATATAGAGGTTACGGTTAATATTTCTAATTTCGTAAAGTGAGGTCGGCATGTGTCTCTATTCGTGATGTTCATAATTATTCTTATGCATTTCTTCTGTAACAATAGCAAGTCTCCCACATCTGTGCTATTGCCCCAGAGTATGATCCCATAGCTTAGCCATGAATGGGCGTAGGCATAATATGCACTGATGGCAGTTTTCCTATCTGTGTTTATCTTAAGCTGGTATAGGGCATACGTGAAACGCGATAATTTTGCTTTTACTTTTTGAACATGGTTTTTCCAGTTAAGAAATGAGTCAATTTCTAGTCCTAATAATGTGCAGGTTGTAGTTTTTTCTATTGGTGTATTATTGACAGTCAGTTCCACATTTAAAGTCGATTTTTGATACGGCCTAAATTTAATAAGTTTTGTTTTTGAAAAATTTATAAGTAGATTGTGTTCCTCTAGCCAGTCCTTCACTTTTTATAAATTCTTGTTTTAGTTCATCCTGAAATCGTTGGGTCATGTTAAATTTGTAGAGCAGGGAAATGTCGTCAGCAAATAGTACGCACGGTGTGTTTATTATTTTAGGTAAATTATTTATGTATATTAAAAAGAGGATACATCCTATTACACTGCCCTGAGGTATTGTGGAGTTAGTAATTATGGGTTCTGATCGAAAGGTTTTTATCTCCCCTGTATCTGGATTGTGGGAAGAAATTTGCACGTACTGTACTCTATCCTTAAGGTACGAAGCCAGCCAGTCATGGGCTTTGCCTCTAATGCCACAATTATATATTTTGTGTAATAGTATATTATGTTGAACTCTATCATATGCCTTGGTCATATCTAACATGATACCAACTGCATACTTTCCCTCATCAAAATAGTTCAGAACCTGCTGTATATATTTATATACAGCAAGAACCGTGGACAACAATATTCAAGGATCACAATATTTAAGTTTTCTATTTAAGTAAGTACATATTTGGTGCCATCGATTGATTTATTTTAGTTAGTTTTTTTTATATACTCTGCTTTCGAACCTAGATATTTTTTTTATAAAAATTAAAATAATTAAATAAAATCAAAATTCGAACATACCTCCAGAATGGACTCCGCAGGACAAACATAAAACAATACAAACAACAAAAGCCAACATGTTGGTTGAGGCTCTGACTGACACACACGAAGAAGCACTGACTAAGGAAATTGACTCCTTGCGTTAATATACCGATTTGCCGGTGGTTCTACGGCCCTGATGATAAATGACCGTATCATGGAAACAATTTTACAACAATTATAGAATTATCGTCACATGGTATCCCATATTATAATATCAGTAATCGCGGTGATTATTGTGAATGATAAGTCGCTTGTCACGTCTGTCCAAAAATAATTGCGGCCATCTTGGATGATTGTAATTATTTTGCGTTTTAGTTTTGCGCGATTTGAAAAAATGAGCCAAGCGAAAAATCAGGGCAACAGAAAAAAAAATTAATAGTAGTACGTAAAGTTTGTAAATAAGGTATCCGACCGATTTCGGCTATTGCGGCCGATATCTATGGATATCAGAGATCTGCGCGGGATATTATAGTGCACAGTTTGTTCATTCACTCTCTCAGTTCAGTGGCAATCTGACACGATCAATGAGAGATCAGGCGCATTACTACCGGCATTTGACGTCCTTTCTGAGCCACCGGCGTACATCCGCCAACTTCCTGACTCCGGTCAGGAAGTTGGCATAATCTATTAACAGAAAAACTCTCACAAAGTCCAACAAATTCGGACAACGAACCGGGGACCTCTCGGTCCTTACGCTTTTCTTGGTACCAATAGACAAACAAGATAGTAAGGCACACACAGTACACTGAATGCGTTTAAGATGTAACGTTTTTGGTCATAACAAACGTTTTTTTTTACATAAATAATCGCACAATTGATTTTTATGTCATTTGTGTGACCTTAGAATATGCAGTTACTTTTTTTCCGAAGCGCTAATATTTTACTCGATAAACATTTATATTTAAAAAGATACATAAATATTTTAATTTTATAATTACGAAGTATATATCTGCGCGATATTTTTAGCACAAAATATTACTCTCTCATAGAGATGTGTTGCGCGGTTAAAAAATAGCTCGTCCTTGTCTTTTCAGGCAGATGAACTACATATCTGTGTAACAAATTTCACTTAGTTAAATTCGGTAGAACCGTAAGTTAAGGCGTGAAAGCTAGACTGACATGGCTGGATTTCCGTATTTATAATATATTTTGTAATAATTAAAACCTCTTGTTTATGATAAACGAAAACGTAGTCCAAAATGTAGTAAATCATGAAAAATGGTACAAAAAAACAGGAACAAAAGTAAACTTGACTTGGCGGAACCACTGTCATCTCTCATTCCTAAATCGCTACATGCATGGTTACTGTTCTGAATCATTTAGGTAAATTGTAGTGCTTAGATAAATTAAATAATAACATATATGTGAAATGAACTCGTTTGTAACTCAGGAGCGTAGGTATTATTGTGTCCAGTTATTAATGATTTTTCATGTTTGAATGATAACGTTAAGTTGTGATTAATAGATTACTTGTACCAGTACCTATCATCTTCAAACTGGATCGATTTTCTTGTAATAAGCATGTATTTATTTCAATGTCTGGAATATTTCAACTGGATGAAACGAGATGAATAATGGTTATACCTATGTAACATAACCATAGTTATTTTTGTTGTATGTAGTAGCGGCCGCACGCTACTTCATTTGTACACGTGTGTAGTTAGTTGTGGTTATATTTTGGGTATTAATATATCAATAAACTTGTAAGTTTTGAGTTATTCTAATCTATTTTATTGGGAAGTTTCATCAATATCCGACATTAGTTTTTGACATTATATTTTTATTTGTCGACACTTCAAAATAACACTTACGTTCAATGATTCTCACCTATAATAATCAGAACTAAACTAGGCAGCATTCTGCTGCTAGTTTGCTTATATTTAAAGTACAGATAACTTATATTTCTAGGCATATCTAGGTATTCTACAAGGTAATGGTAAATCAGGGTCAATGTAACCTAGTATCGTTATCAGAAAATAAATATTAACTTCTTGATTCTTATGAATAGCGATATTGACAAGGTGTGTCTGTATTGACCTCACATTATAAAGGCAAGAAGAAATAATTAACTTTTTAAGTGTTGTAATTATAGAATATAATTTTGAATACTTACTGAAACAAACAAATCAAATTCTTGTAAAGACTGTTTGCAGATTGTTGCTTAGTTACAGAAACTGTAAACGCAGGTTAACAAGAGGTTATATTTTTAATGGGAAAACTTTTATTCTAACAGATATCTACATTTCAGGAAATTCGGCTTGAAATAAAAGAAAAAGGTTTAATAATTTTATTAAAGAAGTAATTATGGTGACATCAATATTTTGTTCATTTCGTATATGGGCTGGAATTTTGAGGGTTAAAAATATATTTTTACTCAAATATTCGATAGGCGAAAATACATCTCTCTATCTATCTAACTAGGAAAAGGGATCGGCAAAGCGGATCTTGGCAACTGAGTTACGGCTCTGAAAATATCGTTACAAAAGTAGAAATCCATTTATCATCGGACCCATTATTACTCTCATGCAAAGCAAAAAACACTACACAATTATATTTTAAGACAATAGGCTGCAAAAACGACATAATAAACTGGGAAAAATGATGTTAATGATTCAGCATGTTTGAAATCCTTTGGTAACAGTTTATCTATCTTGTTGTATAATTATATGTTTACAAACAATCAGCTGTATGTGTATAATGTCAACAAATAAGTGTGATTGTTTACTATCTAGTGAACCTACAATATCTATGTAAGCTAATATTCTAAAATTCTCATTTTCCGCTTAATATCACATCCAGTAAATAAATCTCTGAATACTTTAAAAAAACCGGCCAAGTGCTTATTTATTTATTTACATGACATCAAGGGTACCATAGGTTAAAAAAGACACTTACAATATTGGTAGGAAACGGTGTTTTATATCTATACTAATATTATAAAGCTGAAGAGTTTGTTTGTTTGAACAGCGCGTTCATCTCAGGAACTACTGGTCCGATTTGAAAAAATCTTTTTGCGTTGTATAGACCATTTATCGAGGAAGGTTTTAGGCTATATAACATCACGCTGCGATCAATAGGAGCAAAGATACAATGGAAAATGTGTAAAAAGCGGGGGAAACGCGAACGAAGTCGCTGGCACAGCTAGTTCCCATATAAAACACCGTTCGTTTGGAGCCCATCCTAGATATTTTACGAATTATTCTGTTTAGGGTACGGAACCCTTCGTGTGGGATTCCGACTCGTTTTCGAGCACTTGGCTGGTTTTGTAAAAAAATCAACTGTCTTGCTATATATTAATAGTGGGTCTTGACAGAGACAAACGGACAAACAGACAACAATTTTTAGTTAGAGTTCCATTTCTACTCTTTGGGTACCTACGGAGCCCGAATAAAGTATTTTATTTCCAACATTTTAAGCAAACATTAGTGTTTTTGGTATGAAAATAAAAGCAAGTAGGTAAATTGTGTACTTAATATACTAAGGAAAACCACCGTTTACTTTATAAGGCAAAACGTCGAAAGGTGATAGGTCGACTAGAATACCGGTTTTATCTAGATCCTTTATCTAAGACTCCACTAGTATTATCGTATTACCACGTACCTATTAATATTAGCATTTACTGGACCGGCTCATTATTAGCAATTTAAGAGTAGGTCGTTTAGTTATTTAGTAGAAAATTAAAAATAATTGTTCTAGCGTGCCAGACAATAGGTATATTTTTTTTTTTACATGTCATAAGACAATTGCATATTCTTGGTTGGCACAATGTCAGTTAAAAAAGTGGCAAAGACAATTATGATACCTCCTCCTCAGCCTAAGGTCCTTTGGTACAGTACGGGGGGAAGGGCCTAGGGCCAACGATCAGGGTCACTCCCGGAGGGCCACGTTCCCGGAGGGCCACGTCCCGGAGGATCTCGAATACGAAAAAAGTGATGACGTTATCTTTAGTTATTGTTTCTTTTGAGTTGAACTTGTGCCGTTGACAAAATAACACTATGTTTGTAGGTATTTACTTATTATTATTTATTTCATCATAAATCACAAATATAAAAAATCATCATCTATATCAAGTTACTTTTTTCACTTAGATACAAATAAATTTCCGACTACATAATTCCCCTATTTCGCCTGGCTGTGATTCTAAGTCTAGAATCACAGCCAGGCGAAATAGGGTTGGATAAAACGGATGCATGGAAAAACCCTTTTTAACAAACAAAAAAGGTCTTACATTTAACATGACTAATTTGACTTTCAAGATAGCGTACATACAGTTATTTTATAATTTAAATTATGACGTATAATATTTTTGAAATATTACTAGATATATAACTTATAATCAACTTTAGTAAAAAACAAACAGTATTTTCAAACATGAACAATTAACAAATACGTTTTTAAAATATTAAGTATTATTTTAAATCTGGTTTTTGTCTTAGTTTTTTACAACCCTGTCTCACCCGGCTGTGTTTTAACAATTTTAAATAAATATTGTAGAAATCATCATCGGAAATCATAAAATCTAATTTGTTGATTTTTGATAGATGGTAAAATAGTGTTTTTTTTTATTATAATCTAATGTTTATATTAAATACCAATAATAATTACATATAAATTTACAAATTGCTTTTTCGCTAACGGTACTTACGTGTTAAAAACGTTACAAAAAACAACACAAGTACATGTTAACACTTTTTTCGCATTCGTGGCCCTCTGGGACGTGGCCCTCCGGGAACGTGGCCCTCTGGGAGTGACCCAACGATCAAGGGCCCCTTTGTCTTCACAGGCCGGGGCCTCGAATGCGATGTACCTATGGTAAGTTTAAAGGAGGCCAAAAGGCAACAAAGGGGGCGGCCTGGTCCGGATGTATTGTAACAAGTGTCAAAGTACTGGGAAGGCGAAGTTGGGACATAAACAAATAAATAAATATCTGGGACATTTCCACACACGATCATCTGACCCCAAACTAAGCAGAACTATCGGCGTCAGAGACTGATAAACGTACCTACTATATATTTTATAGATATTTTTAAATACATACTTAAATACATAATCACACCCAGACACGGAACAAACACCTATGTTCATCACACAAATATTTGTCCCGAGTGGGAATTGATCCCACGACTCTTGGAACCGCCAGCCAGGATCACTAACCACTGTTCCACCGAGCCAGTCAAACAACAACAACAAGTTAACATGCCAACAAAAATTTACGATAACTGTAAATAAAACTGTTACGGTACCTACATTTGATCTTTGGTCTTAACATAAGTACACCTACATTACACTGGGCAACAAAACTAATGTGTTTTTATGCCACAAGAACCAAAGTAAGGTTTTTTGAATGACTTCGGTGCAATAAACATGGTCTTCTTAAACAACTTTTCTCTATCAGCTCAGATTTTTGAGATATCCCAGCTTAAAAATCGACAAAACGCGTTTTCGGGTCTCTTTCTTGGACATGTAGCCAATATATATTTTTTGATAAACTTTTACAAACGTGTCAATTTATTAAACGTAACGTGCCACTAAACATACCTACCGTTGGATTTGCTCAGATATCAGTTTTTTACTTCAAGATATTTATTCGTGAAATTTTAGAATTTAGCCCCATACAAACAGTAAGATTATAAAAGTATGGAGTAAAATGAAGAAATTTCAAAATTGAATGTCTTGAAAATATAAAGTTATATCTGAGTGAACACAGCGGTATTTTTAAGAGCAAGAGGTACACTTTATTGACTCGTTTGTAAATGTTTGTCAAAATTATATGAAATTTTACAACATGTCTCAGAAAGTGACCCGAAAACGCTTTTGTCCATTTTTACGCTGGGATATCTCAATAATATGAGCTAATACAGAAAATCCTTCAAGATATCCATGTTTAGCGCATATAAAACTTTCAAAAAACATTACTTTGCTTCAAGTGGCAAAATCTCTGTCGACCAGTGTTATTACTTGTATGACAGCAATGCACACTATTATTTCAGTAAAATTTTAAGCGTCTATCTGTTACCGTTATAATATTGAACAAAAAAAATACGCAAAATACACGTCTGTTGAATACGGACTCCCTGAATATTTTATTTTAAAGTGAACATTTTCAGCTTTCTAGCTATCGCAGATACAGCTTGGAGACAGACAGACGGACGGAAGGACTGCGGAGGATTAGTAATAGGGTCCCATTTTCACGTTTTAGGTACGGAACCCTAAAAAGGAATAATGTCCAGGATATTTACTTCGTACATTGTACACCTTTTCAGCGATTTCCCGATATTTCGGGACGGGCGAACTGGCATGATCTCGGGTCAATAGGGTAGTTTCCTAAGTCTGATTTTACATAAATCAATAACATAAGTGAAATCGAAATTAAAATTTCTTACGAAATGAGACATTAATAGGCATTTGAAGTTAGGTGGGAAAGTCCATTTCTAAAGTGCGAAAATTCAATTGAAATACTATGCCATCTTATAAATTACAGAATTAGTAGTAACTTTTCCTATGAAAACATATTCATAAACGCAACATTTGATATAGCTGCTGAAAAAAGTTCTTACGATATGCATACAGTATATCGAGGGGTGACGTCATAGCTCGCTACGACATTTCTGAGATCGCCCAAATGATGTGCTATTGAAACTATAATATCTCGGATAGTTTTCCAAATATCAAACCATTCTTTTAACAGTACCTTTGTAATTGTGTGGTCCATCCATCTCTATCAAAATAGAAATATAGGCAATTACCCTATTGTTCGTTCGCGCAGCTGAATCGCAAGTCAACTTACAGTTGACCCGTCATCTTGGCACTCATGTCCAAATAAAAAAATATCAACACTCACCGAAAAAATAATACGTGATGTATATTGTATATCACGGATATAATTATTAATTGTTTTGTATGATAGTTGCAAGTTATATTGTTTCGCTTTAGAAACATTGGGATCGTACTCCTATCTGAATATTAAAAGCAATCATACTATGCCTACAGATTTGCTGTATTACGCTCAACAGGTCATCAGGTTAGCTTTATAAAAAGTCAAATTAAATGTGTGCGTTCCGATTGAGGGTCCACATTGTAATTTTAAGCTATTGAATGTTTCAGGCTGTAAAAGTAGTTTACAGGAGTTGTAAATTTCAACTAGATTATAAGATATATATGTCGGATCAGAAGTATTTAACGACAACGTGTGGGCGAATGTAGGTATCGTGCAAATAAAAGTAGCGTGATATCAAAGCACTAGATTTATTCTAGGTCACTATTTCCTTTAGATCGATTTACAGAACAATGAACACAATCACACCCGACACTAATTACACTGAACGGAAGTATAACGATACGCGACAGTTTCTACGATTTGCACCGTGCGGTCTTCCGGAGATAACTGTGCCGCTGCGCACGACCGCCCGCCCTAACGTAGACTCCGTCTAGCGCCACTGGGTGGCGCTTGCGTGCCGTAGCTTCCACTCGCTGCCTGCAGGTGGCGCTGGCGTCGTAATTATTCCGACACGGCCATCCTGCTTGCACACGTCCTCGTGTGTTAGTCTGAAACAATAGAAAACCAAGCACAGTATTTACCGTTCGGTCTATCCTGACCTAACACAAAAACATTCAGTTTCTAGATTTTCTAGACAGTCATCAGTACTAAGTAATAGTATTTACTAACACTATGAAATTTAATCCAAACAATTCAGTGATTATAAATGGTCCAGACAGAATCAAGTAACAATTGCACGCATATCATAACACACTCTTAAATCTCCATTCAAGCACAGGCTCAATCCATCCAGACCAATTCGGCTCTACAAGCCCAGGAAACCATCCTTATGCGACTCCATCTACCAGGATCGCCGAGTCATCTCCGACTCTACGGTCTTAATATCCCATAAGACCCGACCCCCGCCAGTGTTCGCTGCATTACCGCGTGCTCACGGTGTTTTACAAAGAGACTATGAGAATCGCAAGAACTAATTCTTACGATCCCTAAACATCACTAAGCTTACATACCGATTTCTAACGAACTACGGCTACAGCGACACACCTGGTGCGGTCAACACATACGGTCAACTTTGACCCGGTCTAGGACTAGAGTGCAACCTTGCTTAAAACAAAAAGAGTAGACAATCAACTCCGACTCAGACTAATCTTCAGCAACTTCAATTGGTACTTGATCCCCCGGCATACGTCTAATCCTGTCATGGGCGTACTTGTATTTACGCTTTGAATTTAATGACTTTAAAATCATTTACTTTCATTTTCATCAAATCTTTACATGGTTTAAACACAATAGATTACATTTGACATCAAACAAAATTAATTTCCATTGTAACAAAAGAAAACAAAACATTTTCGAGTAGCCAGAGTCACGTACCATTCGCTGTACAAATTAATTCTCGCTATTAATCAACTGTGTAGCCTCACAAATCTCGATTGACCACTCCAACGCCACGGCACCATAGCCAAGGTCTCTCATACGCGCTTCAACATCCACGCCCCTGTGCATCACCCACTGACTACACACGACGGTCTCGTTAGACCACGACCTCCACCAGAGCCAAACGCGCATCGCGCACCTACGGACTACTTGAGTTTCCCCAAAAGACACCGATTTCTAGCGGGCTACGACTACGAAATAGCTACTGGCATAGTCGACTACTACTACGGCCGTTAGAGTTTACACTCGAGCTCTCATAACATCACCAATTTATTGTTTACACATTACTCATCAACGTTAGGCTCACGATGTATCTCTACTTCAACTTCGACTGGTACAAGACCTTCTGGCAATCCTCTTAACCTATCACTATCCAATAACTCACGATAAAAAATGAAACCAAAAGAGTAAACCGTTCGGCCATCCCAGCCAAAAGTTAACAAATAGCTTCTGCTTACAAAATTTTACTTTACTTAACATTTGAACGTTTGACCGACAAGTTCCCAAGTTCAAATCTGCAACTAAGGCATTACTCAGCATATCCAATTAATTAATAACACAAGTCTAGGTACACACACACTCTGACCAGTCCGTCGGCCTAGAACCAGTCCGTCGGTTCTCACAGTGTTCAGTCCATCGAACACACCTAGTATCCAGTCCATCGGATTCTCATGGCTCAGTCCATCGGCCATTTCAACTAAAAGTAACTCAATCCATAGGTTACCCGTACCATCAACATGTGTCATTAAATAAACCAACAATCATCATTGTCTTCAACTAAATAATTATCATTAGCATTGTTCAACTATTTGGGAACCAATCGTTCTACTAGACTTAAATGATTATAAAAATTATCTATCCACATTTGGATGGGGAAAACCAAAACCAAATACTCAATTACTTTAAAAGGGCCTCTATACTTAGGGTCCAACTTGGTCTGATTCCTTTCCTCACCTTCAAGGACAAACATTGTGTTCAGTGAGCATCACATACTGTGATGCAGTAAAGAATCACAATTCCTAGGTAAATCAATCTTAAAGTATGTCTAAAGTCTAAACATAAAAACAATGCACCTGATTTAAGGTTTCCTCTCAGCATCTATCTTGCATTCCTGGTATAAGGAATTTGTTGCTCCGTAGCCGCCTGTCGTACTGCAGCTCAATCTCAATTCCCAACTGTGTTCACAGATGCCTGGAGTACAAGGCAAGGTAACTGAAACAAAGATTTCCCACAGTAGACAACTGACTGGTAAATAAATGAGAATCACCGCTCAATTACGTATTTGAGTTTGAAGTAGAATCAACAAAGACAGCAGACAGTCTGTTTTTTTCAAATTTTAAATTTAGAATCAACAATTAATCTACGTGTTTGAGAGGCTAAATTTATTCCCTGAGCTTTACATTGCACTGACATTGACAGGAAAATATTTTTTTTTTATTCTTTTTCTAGTAGGGAATAACGATTTAAAGGCTTTGATTAATAAAAATCATACAGCCAAACCTTTAATTGAATGAGTTTTTTTTTTTAATTTTTTTTTAACTAGCACACATGCACACACGCACACACATCCAGATTCACACTTCCTGTTTTTCTAGGCTGCCAGTAGCGACCACAAGTTGCTTAAGGTCTAATAACTTAAGCACTTAGTGGCATCAGGTACAAAATAGGTAGCTAGGCATTTCACATAATCTTTCATACTTTTCATGTGGCTACTTTTAATTTACAAAAAAAAACATTACTTTAAACGAAACTATTATGAAAATGTTTACATTGAAACAGACTATACTGACTCTCAAATAAAATCGCAACAGTATGAAAAAGACTCACATGATCATGTAGTTTGCTTACAAAGCAACATCCACTCGTCAGTCGTTCCGGGATGCACCGCCGCCGCCGCCGCCGCCGCTGCCATCGACCTGATGGCCGCCGCTGCTGCACCGGCTCGCGATGTGTCCTGGCTTCCCACATTTGAAGCACATGAAAGGCTTCGCTGCTGACTGCTGGGTTGCTTGACTCGATGATGCATGCGTCGCAGGTCTTCCTCTCACATCCACAGGCTTGCTCCTACATTCGGAACGTCTGTGACCCATTTTTCCGCAACTATAGCATTTTAGCGAGGTCATCTTAGCTCGCTTCACATCGGGCTCACTAGACGATTGACCAGGAGTATGGATCTGGCGCTTCAGATATGAGAAAGCGTATAGCTCTTTCTGCAATTTATCTCTAGAAGAAATGTCGGTAGTAAACGTTAAGCGTTGTAATCGCGAGTCGAACTGCGAAATATGCGCTAATACAGCTGCTACTGCGATCTGCTCCTTATCTGCATCCTTCCATCTATTAGTTAGCGATGCCATCAACCGACTCGCATAGGCGGAAAGGGCCTCTTTTTCGTTGGGCTTACTGCCGTTAAGATTTACGAAAGTACCCGCCAAAGTCTCTGTAGTAACAAATCTGGCCGTGAAAAGAACCTTGAACTCCTCCCATGTCATACCTTGGTATACAATCTGCGATAGCCATGTTGACGCTGCCCCCTTCAATGCCTTGCTGATCACAACAACAAATTCACCGCCGCTTAGTGAATTATCGGCAAAACACAAATCCGCGGTCACGCACCATGATTTCGCATTAGAATCTTGCTTATCGGGGTTAAAATCAGGCAGCACTACACTATTGTTCACATTTGGAGTCTTCAATGCATGAATCAGTTCGAGCATTTGTTGATTTTGCAATTCTAAAAGTACCCGCCACTGACTTTCATCGCCGCGACTATCATTTGCACGATTCGATCCCACTTCTGATGTCGGATCAGAAGTATTTAACGACAACGTGTGGGCGAATGTAGGTATCGTGCAAATAAAAGTAGCGTGATATCAAAGCACTAGATTTATTCTAGGTCACTATTTCCATTAGATCGATTTACAGAACAATGAACACAATCACACCCGACACTAATTACACTGAACGGAAGTATAACGATACGCGACAGTTTCTACGATTTGCACCGTGCGGTCGTCCGGAGATAACTGTGCCGCTGCGCACGACCGCCCGCCCTAACGTAGACTCCGTCTAGCGCCACTGGAGTGGCGCTTGCGTGCCGTAGCTTCCACTCACTGCCTTCAGGTGGCGCTGGCGTCGTAATTATTCCGACATATATTTCTTTCATTATGTAAACTTAGATTAAGACACTAGGATAGACATTTTTAAAATTATTTGCATGCGGTGTATACCTTCAAGTGATTAAGCAATCAGCTTGAGTATCCTTGCTTGTATTTATTTTAAGTATTGTTGTATTAGTCATTGGTGTACCAAATAAATAAATTTAAAAAAAAGATATGGGTACTGGGTAAAAGTCAGTCAGTCAGGTCCACATATAAACGAATGTAACTTTTGAGTGCCAAAATTGGTGATTCAATTCTGTTTAGTTTAAATTTCAGCTTTATAAAATATTGAAAAGTACATTCCAATATTTTTTAGGAGAAAAACCTTTTCTGCAATCATTTCTAATACCTCAAATTTAATAAAAAATACCAACAGGAATATAAATATTTATTATTATCCAAATACCTTTACATAAAATAATGTATCAGTTATAAGTTTATAAAAGGTCGTTAGGACCACAAATATCCAGGTAGAAAATTACCAACGAAATTTTAAGTATATTCTAATATTGGTGTTTGTTTAACAAAAAATTACTAAGTTCTTACAAATAATCACATTACTTTTACAACTTTATATCATATAAGTCATAAAATTACAATAATATTATCATTATCATCAGCCCATAAAGGTATCGGCTCGTGCCTTAGCAGTAGACGTCACCACTGTTAGAGCACGAGCCTACATTGGGCTGATGATGATGATGATGAATATTACCCTAAACTAGGGCGATCAGGCCTTAGTCAACTAAATGGGCCAAGTACAAGTCTCAAGCGGTTGCAAGGGCGGCTGGCAAGTAACATAATTAGGTACCTTATCTATACTAATCACAGACATCAAAACTCTAATAATAAATATAACATTATTATTATATCTACTCCTATAAGTATCACACACTACTAAGTACTAGACTTGGATCGGTTGAGTTGCTAGGAATTTCTTGATGGCGTCAAATACTACTTTGTGAGCTGCTTCTAACGGGGGTGCACCGAACTCTTCACTAATAATTTTCCAATTTCCGTTCATAAAGTTCAGCATCGCATCACCTGTAATACGGGATAATATAGTTTCAGGGTAAAATCAACACAGAACAACTGTAATAATAAGGCGTCCGACCGATTTCGGCCATGACAGCCAATCTCAATTGAGATCAGCCAAGTGCGCAGGACATATTACAGTGCACAAGTGTGCGCGCAAACACAAGTGCACTCTCTGTTCCCTTACCCTTTATAGTTCGGTGAGACGGCAATCGATATGACCGATGAGAGATCAGGCGCTGGACCACCGGCTTAACGTGCTCTCCGGGACACGGGCGTGCAACCGTCAACTTCCTGACTGAGTTATTTCTTAACGGATAAACTCACGCAAATTTTGCCCGATCCCGGACTCGAAACAAGACCTCACGGTCCTTACTCTGCGCTTACTACCAATAGACTAACAAGGCAGCCAAAATGTATAACGCTTTTAATTCTTTGCTCAATGGCACATTTAGTAGTACCTATTCTAGTCGTCTTAGTCTAGGTCTCTTGCGTCAGTAGTCCTGGAGAGTACGAGTATACAGGACAATAATAGTACCATAAAGCTATTATTATGATGTTCATCAAATTATGCGCGATAATAAGCTTATATCATACTCACGGCAAAACACCCTAGCAGCGATGCCTATGTATGTTTAGTAGATATTTTGACAGGCGCTTGGTAAAATAATATTTAAAGTAGACGCTATATTTTGCCCCGAGCACATACATACATTTACTTCATTCGTCATCGCCAAGTCGTGTTTTCGATTCCCACTTGGGACTTATATTTGTGTGATAGAAATCGGTGGTAGTTCCGTGTCTGGGTTTATACATTTAAGTTTATTTGTCTATTGGCGTTGTTCTTAAATTACTTACCACGAGATCAGTAACGGTACCATGAGTTGGCTATCGAAAACTTACATAGGTACGTTAAAAACCTATCGAGTTGTTTTTTCATACGACCGATTTTAGTTCTGAGCGTAACCACCAGGGGCGCTGTACAAGTTTTTCATAGACATATTATTTACGTTGGCGATATCGAGTCCGTAACTTTTAAACTCATGGTAGCGCTACAGACCAATTACGTGTGATGTTTTGTAATATATTTTTTTATTTAAATAAACTTACTCAAATCCTTATTCCCGTTGAAGAGGTTGGTCAAGCCGTAGTGAGCACCGTCTTTCAGGTCATATTTCAGGCTGAAACTCTTCACGTCAATCACCTCTTGCCCTTCGGAGTTTTTGACTATATCAAATGGCATTGCCAAACTAACTTCCAAATTTTCTGAAAGAAAAAACAGTTGTGTTACAGCAAACCTTTTTTAAATCGGGTTGCGATTTCACCCGAAATCGACCACTTGCAGTTTTACCCAAAAATCGCAACTGGTCTTTAAACAAGATCCTAATTACTAGATAGTTTTAATTCTTATTAGTTCTGAACACCTATACAATAGTGGGTAACTTATGGGTTGTTTGTAAATCTATGTAGGGTAATACGCCGGTTCAATATGCGACCTAAAATTAGCTTTACGACGCATTTTTTCTTTATTTAAGTGCTGATATGCAACGTTAATTTATGTTCTCTATACTTCTTTGAGTAAGGCTTGATCGCCCTAGTTTAGGGTAGGCCCGTGTCCCGGCAGTGGGGACGTATATGGGCTGATGACGATACTTCTTTGACTACATTCATATAGTTGACAAAAAAAAATTTAACGTATTAATTTCGCGTGTATATAATTCTAAAAAAATATTTAGAAACCCCACTATAATAACAGACAATACATTTATACATATAGGGTCTGAATCATACTACACTCACAGGCACAATTAACCGCCCACCTTGTATTTGCTTAAATTTTCGGAAATGTCCAAACATAAACCACATTTTATGAATGATCCGTTATAAACTTAATTTAAGACAAAAAATAAAACGAAGGTTTGATTTTAAAAAGTCGTTTAATAGGGCATTATTACAAAAATCGATATTTTCGAAGTATCGACGAAAAATGTAAATTTCGAATTTTGAGAAAAAAGAAGGTCAAAGTAAAACAATATTAAAATTTAATAATGGGCGTTGCTCCTTCTACCCCTTATGACTTCTAGGAGCCGGTATGATAGTCCATCCATGACATCTTGGATATCTGATTGGGGAATAATATGCCACTCCTCTACCGCAGCCGTTTTGAGTTCTCCAATAGACGTTGGGGCTGGTACTCTCGCTCAAATACGTCTTTTGAAGTTGTCCCATATGTGTTCAATTGGGTTGAGGTCGGGACTGCGTGCT
The DNA here is from genome assembly GCA_039566165.1 of Maruca vitrata. Taxonomy (NCBI): domain Eukaryota; kingdom Metazoa; phylum Arthropoda; class Insecta; order Lepidoptera; family Crambidae; genus Maruca; species Maruca vitrata. The sequence continues at coordinate 9,912,896 of CM076924.1, read as the reverse complement.
GGCCATGGCAAAACTTGAATTTCGGTCTCATTAAGGTACTCAGTAACCAATTTTGCGGTATAGCAACGTGCATGTCATGCATTAATCTAAAGTTGTCACCAATAAATGGTGCGAACGGTATGACATGTCCTTGGAGAACTTCTTCCACGTATTTTTAAGCATTTACACTGCCTCTGTCAAACAATACAAGGTCGGTACGAGCCTCGTAAGTGATGCCTCCCCAAACCATAATAGAGCCTTCTTTGCAACCTACTGTTTCCGATATAGCGCAAGGAGCAAACCTTTAATTTGGGTGTCTGTAGACAGGCTGGCATCCATCTGGACCTTTTAAGGCTATCTGCTCTTATCTGAGAACAGTATGACCTTCCATTCTTGTACAGTCCACTCAGCATATTCTCGCGCAAAAGCAAGTTTAGCTCTACGGTGTTGTGCGAGCAGTTCTGGGGCGCGAGCTGGACGAAACGCCCTCAGATATCCTTCTGCCAGTCTTCTTCTTATCGTACGTCCACTAACACTGAGGTTTCGTACTTCTATAAGACGAATTTGGGCTTCAGTAGCGGTGGAAAAGTGATTTCTTAACACGTTGTCGACAGCGAAGCGGTCTTCTCGAGCCGAAGTGCATCGCTGTCGACCTTGAACTGGCCTGAGGGTGTATGAACCTATCTCCCGAAATCGTCTGATGGCATCCCGTATGGCAGTTCGTGGTACACCGAGTGCACGAGGGATGCAACGTTGGCTGTACTCAGCGTCAGTAAAGGCAACTGCCCTGGCTACACCAGTTGCATCGGGTGGCATTTTTGCAGTCACAAACAACAAACTAACACTACAAACCCAAATTAAACAATAAAAACACACTACAGCAGAAAAAATAGGAAATGAACACACAGTAACACAACTGCAATAATGTCAAACAACGACTATGTTCCAAAAACCCGTCATTGTCACAAATTAACGAAACCAAATGAGGGTATAGGTGTTTAATTTATTGCAAGACTACCCACTTAACAAAAAACAAAACATTTGATAAGCCATAGTAAACCAAAACTATCAGGGAAGCGAATTTTAAAGGTGGGCGGTTAATTGTGCCTGTGAGTGTACATACCCGTCCAATTATTAGTACCTACAAGTATTAGATATTGTACTTAGCACAACTACTCATAAAAACCTATCAATATAAAAAGTAATTAAAAAAAATTAAGCTTTTCTGTTGTATTTATTTCTTCGTAATGAGTAGATACTTACTGAACTTAAATAACATGTCTCCGTCGCCGCTGATAGGCAGAATGAGCAGTTTACCGGAAGCCTTGTATTTGCCTTTCATCACTGCATTCGTGTGGTAGACTACATTCAACACCTTTCCATCGACACTAAAAACACAAATAAAATGTCACTCGAAACTGTCGTAGTTATTTGACTGGCTCGGCGGGACATTTTTTTTTCAAGAGTCGTGGGTTCGATTCCCACTCGGGACAAATGTTTGTGCGATGAACTGAGTCTTGGCTCCTTAGGTCCTGTTCTGGGTGTGTTATTTATATATTTAAGTACATTTGTGTATCCATTGTTGTTTCTGTTATCCGTAGCACAAGTACTTAAGCTACTTACCACGGGATCAGATCGATGTATGTGATGTTGATAAATACATAGGTATAACAATACTAGCCGCTAGCTGTGTCCCTTCGTTCGCGTGGACTATAGGATTTTACATACAAAAGTTTTTTTCCCAATAACTCCCATTCGTGCGGGAATTTTGCAATACCCTGTTGCAACTAAGCTTTCAGTTTACTCAGGTACCCGCATGCCAAATTTTAAGGGTCTAACTTAAGCGGTTTAGATTTGTCATATTAGGATTTTCCCGCTAATTTCCGATTCACTCAATAGAAAAATTCAAATGTCATGTCGACCCGTACGCTTGTATCAATACTTCTTATTAACATTATAGCACCACACCCACCACTTATAAAAATGCTGTTCGTTAAAAACAAACACGTGCCTGTTAAAAATATTTCAAGACTTGAAAAAAATCTGCATAAAATTAAATAACGTAAACAAGAATGAACACGAGACCAATCAATTAGATGTTCATAAGCATTTTAATATACTTATTTTTTTTTAAATACTAGTATCACAGATAACATTAGTATATACCTACCTACCTGTCAAGAATGCTAATATCTGATGAAGAATAAAAACAGGATTCAAACGAATATCAACTATTTTTTGTATCACTACTAACTACTAATATTATAAAGCAGTAGAGTTTGTTTGTTTGTTTGCACGTGCTAATCTCAGGAACTACTGGTTGGCATTGAACATTTTTTGTGTTGATAGACCATTTATCGAGGAAAGCTAAAATGAGCGAAGATACAGTGGGAAATGTGTAAAAACGGGAAAAAAAAATCATCTTTCAATGTGCGATCTATTCGAAAATGCTGCCTAAAATCTCTACGCGGACAAAGTCAGCGACACAACTAGTTTATGTTATAAAAAAACTAGTTGTTAAAATTATTTCTGTGCAAATATTTAAATTTATAAAATTTACTTAATGCCAAACCTAATAAGCCTTACAAGATACAAAATAGATGTTGGTACAATAAATTTAAAATTTAGAACTCTACCTTTGTACATTTGAAGCCAGTTTTTTACTAAAAAGGCCTATTTTTGCACTATATTTTGGATTGCAAAAAAAGCCGAGGGTCTTGAACAGTTTTAAAATTAAACGTCAAACGAACTCATTGTTAATTTAAGTTTGAAAATTTAACTATGTATTGCTTTCACCTCAATTTACAACTTCCGGTCAATATTTTTGTACTTTACATTAATATCAAGAAGCTAGGTATTGTATGGGTGAAAGCAAAAACCATGAGCTTTATGCAACAAAAAAAACATGCATACATACTTCAAAAATAAATGTTTACGTGAGTCAAGTCGGAAATTCTCAAATTTAACATTAAAAAAATCATATTATCTCGAAAAGTACAAAAAAAATTTTAGTGTCACCTTTCGGGTTACCCTATGTGCCTGGCGAGATTTTTCGTTACTCCAAAATGTTAAAAATATTATTTTTAGTTAGTTAGAAATATTAATTTATCTGAGTTGGTTTCGCAAATGAAATAAAATACGTTACGCTACCCTGAATGTGCCAATAAAATAACTTAACAAATATAACGCACTTAGGTAGGTTAGTTTGTTACTTTGATACTAAAATATGCATAACTGGTAGAGTGATTCTACTCTACTATTTTCTAGGTAACCTACGCCTACGCCCGATCGACCATGGTTTTGGCTATTCAACAAGGTTACCATACCAATTTGACTGTGGTACCACGTTTCTCATCCAGGGTTATACACACCGTAGATTTTTTGTGGTTGTTTTCCTGAAGCAGTGTGGTTTATCTTCAGGGGTACTAACGATTCACGCTAATTAAGATAATTGATAAGATAAGATAATTGTTTATTTGTACCAAGAGACACACATCCAATGCAATATCGGAAATTAAAAGAAAATCAATAGTAAAATAACACAATACAGAAACAACAAACAAAATTAGAACTACAATAAATAAAAAAAAAACCGAAACTACAAACAAAATTAAATTAAATCTAAGTCTATCACAAATGCCAAGTCGACATTCATGTGTGTCGCTGTGATACAAAATGGCAATAGCTCAGGAATAGGTTTATCAGGGGCAAACCGCTAATTTTCAGCTATAGCCATAAGAGGTTTACGCTAATTATTACTTTAAAAAAATTCAAATATTCAAAAAAAAATTATCTTCCAACCCTAAAGCGTAAGAATCGATAGTGATGTGACGTTATCAGGTACGATGATTAAATTAGATTAAACAAACTCTACGCCCTAAGGAAATCGGTTCAAGCGTGCTTTCGAGTCTCGATTATCACTTTTGTTAAATTAAACAGGTATTTATTGATTTAAATAAATAAATAAAAAAACTGCACTAATCTTTGTAGTAGGTACTAATTGAGATAGAATAAGTTTACTGCGGGAAAATCACTACTAAAATTTCCCGGTGTACATATTAAATATCCACATAACAATTATCGATATAATTCCGTTAATCACTGAAATCGTCAACTGACACAATACGCATCACTTATACAAAGGTATGATAAGATCATCAGATAATTAACTCTAAATATCAGCTCTCACTGCTAACAGATATAAACAGTACACTACACAACCCTAAAAACACACGTACTTTGGATTTAAAGATAAGATACTTAGTAAAAAAATTTTTAAAATCCTTACCTAACTTTATCAATGACGCTTTTGCTTAGCCCTTTGATGTCCACATCCTTGACAACCAGCTTCAAGCCAGCCAAATCCACCTTGAACTTATCTAAATGGAGTTTGTCCAGAGACGCTGTACCTAACTCTGGAATCCCTGGACTCAGCGTGGGAATCAATGTTTGTGCAACTGATGTGAGACATTTCGAGTCTGACAGGCTGCATGAAGGAACCGCTGCAAGGAAGAAAGTGGCATTAATTTACTAGTAGGTAATTAGATACTACTTATATTTATGTACATAGAATGCCCTTTACTGTGTGGCATAACAAGTAATATTTTCGGATTCCCATGATCCTGCCAAGAAGAGAGCACATACGATAATTAAAACAAAATCAAATGTTATTAACCTTCTAACGTTTAAATATTTCGTTGCTTTAAATGACTAAACTCCATGTGTGGGCACAAATTTCCCTCTGCCCACCAGAGGGTTAAGAGAAATATGTTAATCAAACCAAATAAATTATAAAAAAGTATAATAAGTCTCATTTCATTATATAATCATGATACATATAGTTTTCAATTAACTATAACGGTGTCATGTTTAACTTGTGAAGGCCAATAGGTTAAGACCATGAACGGACAATTACCTGGTCTATTAAAAAATAACAACAAGCATAATAAATATGCTTTAGATAAATAAAGTAAATAACGGCTATTATATATTTATATTCGATTTTATTTATTAGTCAATGTTGACTGTCGGGAAGTCGTTACAAAGATACTAAAAGGAATACTTTACAAAATAAAATTCATGTCTTTAGGTAAAGTTGAATCGGCAGATTTCAGAAAAGAACAAACAGCTTTATATTCATAACTTTATGTTGATATTTTTGATAACATTTCCATGTATAATTAACACAATAAAAGTGGATACGGTTAATAATTTAATATCAACTGGTACAACAATGATTGTTCTGTACAAAACTGAATAAACACAATGAATGAGTTCTACATAATTAATTTTAATTAAAACACCCCGACATGTGACGTGAATATACGTACTAATGAGACAAGGTGGAACTGATAAATAAATCACATTCACTCTTATATTAATTAGTTACTATTCGCGTTTATTATTTAGACAAGTAGAGCTCACTGCTTCGTAGCAATCGCTGCGTAAGGATCAAATGGTCCTCTGTTCGAGTCCGGGAGAGTGTGAGTTTCAGTAATTACTCAGTCCGAAGTTAGGACATTGGCGAAAGCACGCCAGTGCCTCGGGAAGTAAATTAAACCGGTGGTCCTGCGCCTGATCTCACATCGGTCATGTATGATTGCCGAGAGACAGAGCACTTGTGTTTTCACGCACACTTGTGCTCTATACATATACGCAGTTGACTGATAACCATTTTGATGGGCCTCCAAAGAAATTGGTTGGATACCTTATTAATCCTTAGCAGGTCACATCAGAAATGTTTTGTCTAAATCCATTGATTTTATTCCGACATGCGATTACAGCTTTGGGAAACGGTATATCTCATAGTGCATAAAAATTGCCACTCGTGAAATTAAAGAAAAATTTAATTTAAGAAGTGTACTGGCACTGGCCAGCAGAAAAACCGGGCCGCCAACCATTTTTCATACAAAAATGTTAACATATATTTTTTTAAATTGATCATTTTTGACATCTATTTACGTTTAAATTATGACCATAGCACTAAAACTTTAACATTTATAGGCCTCAGAACTGAACATGTTTGTATGAAAAATGGTTGGTGGCCCGGTTTTTCTGCTGGCCAGTGTAGGTTTAAATAATGTTCATATAAACATTGTGCTTTGCGAGTAAATAAATCGTTTAGACAAGGCTCTGGTATTGCCTATGCAACCCTTAGTAATTCTGATAACTTCGAAATTAATAAAAGCTTAATTGAAGTAAGAACTTTACCTAAGTATAAACGACGCCACAGATTTTCAATTCTAGATTTTAAATTTTCTACGAATATTTTAATAAATGACCCGGTTTGCTCACGACATTACGGCGAAATTATACCAAAACTTTAAATTTTCATCGGTCGTCTTAACTTAGGTTGAAGTAGTTTATCATAAAATTTGGCATAAACGCCTCTTCATAAATAATAAGATTAATTAAATAAATTGAATCATAATGTTTTACCATACCACTTTAATTACTAAGATACTTCAAAGTATGTAAAGTATGTACCTAAGTACAGGTTACTTTAAATTGATTGTTGACAAATTAAAGCTCTTTAATTTTAAAAATCACTTGGAGATGTCACATTAATTAATATGTTATACTGCTTAAGTACGATAAAACTGATAAACTAATTTATTGATTTTCAATTGTAATAAAATATTTAGATGTACCAACTACTTCAAAACAATTTTTCTGGAAAATAAAATTCATATTAATAATTTTTTTTTATTAATTATTTAAATAAGAAAACTCCTACGTATGGATTTTATATTACAACATAATTCACAACGTAGCCATCGCAATTATGCTACAATACTATACTATACTAAACTATTTCTAATCATTATTTATAAAAAATATCATAATTAAAAATAAAATTGATCGCCGACTTACTAGCGGTAGAGACAAACAAAATTTCTGCGAGAATCACAATCCACACACGTATCATTTTGAGAAGGCGCCTGATTACTTGCGGACAAACTAATTTACTATTTCATCCGCACTCCGATCGTCTGTATATAAAGCACTATTGGCCATGTGGAGTGTCAAGGTCAACCCGTAGAGACATGCATCGTGGCTGTCTTGTTTAAGGAAGTTATGAGCACTTTGGCCGATTTGAACTAAGCGACGGTTGAATATAATCCGCGGGACTTATCGCACCTTATTAGGCTGATAACACAAAAGCCTTATAATTATTTAGTTTAAGCAGAAATAATTAAGTCACTGCTACAATCCACAGAAGATCAGTTCAATATTTTCGATTTATCAAAATTAAAAAAATATATACATACATATAAAAAAATTACTTAAATGTTATGCTGATTCAGGAAAAATCATCACTCATTTTGAATTAGTCAAAGTTTCTAAAAAATAGAAGGAAGATATCGCGATCAATTTGAACATTTGCGGAGAAATTCTGAGATTGTGGTGTAAAGCCGACCAACCGGCAGGGAACCTCGTTGTGCCACTCGGTAAGTCAGATATATTTTTATTTTTAACATTTATTCACATCAAGATGAAAACACAAATAATACAACATTTAAACACGAGAAAATAAAATAACATAATACAAAATCATTGAAATTGGAAAAGCTAAAATTAATACATATAAAGTTCAAGGTTAGAAAGGAAAAAGTTGTTCAAAACTAACACAGAAAGTACAATTTGTTGGATCATGTGTGACACAACAATGCGAATGGGCGATAACTCGGCGATATTATGGGCTGATGATGATGAGATCGTAGTAAATACCTGCATTTTTTTTAAATCTATCCAGTTAGGGTCCTACACGGAAATGACGATGCGTTGTGATTTTGGGTCTAATCTTTATGTAAATATGTAATCTAAGCCTAAAGTAAGCATTGTGTGAGATTAGGTATATATTTTTTTTCAGTCTTAGTGTTTTTATTATAACGATAACATTATATTAGGACAATTAAGCAGATAAAAGAATAGATTTTAGTATCATATCAGAAAAAAAAATACGGATGATAGGTAATTAATAAAAAAACGCACAATAAGGCGTCCCACCGATTTTGTCCATGGTGACCATCTTTAAAGGATTCGTGGTCATGTGGGAATCCTATGAAAATTTCAAATAAGTATGTAGTGTCTGCAAAACTAGGTTTTTTTTCCAATTAACTCTGCGGACCTTACAATAGAGTATTCTAAAATAAAATATACAGTAGTCACAGGTTGGTAATATTAAAGGTATCAATCTAAGTTCAATCTAAAGATGAATAAAACAAACTTTACGATGTGCAATGAAATCCTCTTTATAATCATTTATAACTGAATTGATACCTTCTGTACCAACTAAACTCGTTACACAATAACAGATCCTTTCCAAACAAGGGTTGATTCAATCTCATCGATCAGTAGATGATTATAATGAAACATCAATATTTAATTAATCACAGCAACTGGATTTCAAGTCATTAGGCGTTCATTAGACGTCAGTTAATTGCGAAAATATCATAGCTGACGCCGATCAATCAATAGGTGGATGACGGTAGGCAAAAAACATAAAATATAAAATATTAACCAAGAGTCTATAATGTAGAGGTGCTAAAGTACTGATTCTATAAGTCCTAACAATGATTCAATCATCGTAAAAAGGTTATGAAAGGTGACATTGTAAGATCGTTTTGTGCTGTTTGTAAAAAACCTAGTTAACATTATTAACATTGGACATTAAACTTTTCAATGTTACGCCAGGTAGGTACGCCATAACTACCTCATATGTATTTTGTTTAATATTATGGTAATTGTTAATCAAACCACATCAAAAAAATCAAAAATGTCTTTATTAATAAGTAACAAGTAAATATTACATGGTGGAATGGGTTCTCCTGTTAAGTATAAAACTTGTGTTAGGAGTAACCCGCTCTTTACCGAGATCAATGTTGGTTAGTAAATAACTTGTTTTGTAATAATTAATGTTAGGTAATAAATACATTAACTTACTTGTAAATACATTAAGCTACTCGTCGCTTGAAATACACAAGTACAGCTAAGCAATTATATCATTGTCGAGTACACACATTATGCATATAATTGCGTTTACCAATCCAATTGTCATATAAGTGCATTCGGGTCTAGGTATTTTTTTCTGGAGGACATAGCTGTGCGTGAGCATGCCTCAGGCGGCTTTTACAGCTTCACCGGACTGTACGTTATTTCTTAAGCGAGAAAAGTTCCTGGCGACCGCCCATATTCATATTCTGCTTTGAAATTGTTATATGTACCACCATATGAGATATTATTTCCTGTAAGTATCTACTTCCATAAGGCCGTGCTTTGTGTATATTTATGTGTCTGAACAAAAACTTGCATTGTCTAAGAATTAGCGGCTCTGAACGTGGTTGACCTTAGAATTCGGTCTAGTCCAAATATAAACTTATTTCTTTACAAATATACCTTCTGCGTTTTGACCAAGTCCTGTTTATCTTTTAGATCTCACGTACCTACCTTTTAAACTAAGCGTAACTAGCTAGCTAAGTGTAAAGTGGGAAGGACAAAATGACAAAATGTTTTTCATTGAGTTAGTTGAACTGTGATATTTTTACTTCTAAGTCACTTCTAAAGTATGCATTAATCATAAATCTAAACCCGCTAGCAAGAGGTAGAGTTGATGTTAGAAGGTACGTATTTACTATTCTCAGCACATCAAAATGTTTTACCATAATCAAGGAAATCATATGTTTCAAAACTACAATGTGATTTCAGAAGCTATGTTTATCGAAAAACTGTCTGTGTCTGACCTAAAAATCTGCCTACAAATGTTTAAAATGTATTACTGAATTCATTTAAGAAACGGTCAAATGCAGGCTTTCTAAGTTCGTTACCAGTCCATTTAACCAATTTTTTTTGAGAATAGTGATGAGAGAAGTACTAAAATACTTACTTTTTTCAGTAAGATAACAGTTCCTATAATAGAGACATGAGCCTTTCATATATGCATTCGGGCTCCCTGCAGAGTTGACCCCAATAAACCCATAAGTAATTCGATTTTCCCAAGCGGTCTCTACTCAAGAACTTGCTTTATTAAATTTAAGTTTTAAGGGCAGACATTCTCAAAGGTGACTTACTGACATAGTGATTTATCAACGCACAGCCCAAACCACTCGACGGATCGTGCTGAAATTTGGCATACAGGTAGATGTTATGACGTAGAAAGCATCCGCTAAGAAAGGATTACCCGAAGCTTAGCGAGGGCGGGTCACTAGTTCAATTTTAACTGCTAAACCGCCACTTTGTCCATGGAGGAGTTGAAAATGATAACTGTGAGTCAATTAGGGCGATTCCTTGATTTAATATCTGAAGCAGTTGTCAGAATGAACTGTTTAGAAGAGTTTCCTGATTTCTCCAAGAGCATTCTTATTTCGATATCACATTAAGTTAATCATAACTTAGTTAGTATTCCGAGATGGCGCCCGACCCAACGCAGTATTGAATTATTTAAATGGAAGCAACCCAAATGCAGTAACATAGAAGTTTCATCGCGTAGAAAATTAAATTTCTTTTCTTCAGAGCATTAGGCACAATTCTTTCCAATCTCGGTATAATCGGAATTTCATTTTGGTTTCGAGTCGCGACTCTTGTCTGCTCTCGTTTCTATGCAAATTGGCGCAAAACGGTTGACGACTGAATTGTTTAATCGAACGTCGAGAAACCATCGGAATCTTCAAGCATTTCGCAATCGAAGCCTTAAAATGCTTGGTTCTTAAGAGACCGGAAGAGCACATTAAAGTATCCGATATATGAATTCTATACTAAAATAATTATAAAGATTACATACATACATAATACAAGTAGGTACGCATATACATTCATTTGATATTTTAGAGACTACCGTTTGTAGGACAGTCGGCATATTTTACCTATGATAGCAATCAGTAATTGTAGGATCTACCTATTGATGTACTCTAGGTGACTATTGTCATATGCAGAACTAGATGCCTACGAACTGTGTAAATATCCATTTAACAATAGATAGAAGATAATTTATTCATAAGGGTTAGCGTGTATATCTATTCTAGTTGATCTGGATACAAAGATAGGATCGTACCAATATACAGGGTGTCCCAAAAAGTAGTGTCAAGCGGAAGTCCTGAGATAGAACACCCCTTGGGGCATCCGAAACACCCCCATGTATGTTCCGCGATTTTTTATAGTTTTCGAGTTATGATTATTTTTCTAAAATTTTGAGACCAACTGACCTAACCGACTAAAAATATTGTAGAGAAAAAAGTATTTGACTTTTTTGAGTAATTCTTTTTGCAAATCAATTTTCATGAGTTTTTTTTAATGCCTAAAATATTTGTCTCCATAACTTATATGGAAAATATCAAAATTATGGTACAAACTGAAAAGTTATGTTCTGTAAATAATATCTTACAATTTCAACGTTAAATTTAAAATATTGGGAGGTAGCTGCATGGCTCCTAAGTAACTTTAAAAACTGAGTTAAACTCTCAGCTTTCATAATCATTAATAAAAACTGGTACTTAATGGGCTAATTTTGCTGAAATCGGACTTCAAAGACAGAGAGGTGGACAAATTATAAAATTAGCCATTTGAATACGAAGTATTATTTGGACATTTTATTATTCCGAAAGTTAGTCAGTTTGTTAACAAACCTAAATTGAATACAGGAGCACTCAGATTCAAACATTTGGATGATTTTTTTTTGTTTAATTTAAGTTTCATTGCGCTAACACTGTTTTCACATGCAATACCTTTGTTACGACGAGCTTGACGAACTTTGCTTTATTTACGGACTTTAATAAACTTTTACTTATAAACTTTTTACAATAAATAATCAAAAACGATAACTTTTTTTTTAATAAAGTTCCCATTTTTATACTTAATTAATTTTTTAAGTATCACAAATTAAACTTTCAAGTGGTTATTTCTTAGCATTTCAGCAATTTTGATTGTAACAATCTTATTAACTTTTAAAATAATAAAATGTCCAAATAATACTTCGTATTCAAATGGCAAATTTGATGATTTTTCCACCTCTCTGCCTTTGAAGTCCGATCTCAGCAAAAGTAGCCCATTAAGTACCAGTTTTTATTAATGATTATGAAAGCTGAGAGTCTAACTCAGTTTTCAAAGTTACTTAGGAGCCATGCAGCTACCTCCGAATATTTTAAATTTAACGTTGAAATTGTAAGATATTATTTACAGAACGTAACTTTTCAGTTTGTATCAGAATTTTGATATTTTCCATATAAGTTATGAAGACAAATAATTTTAGGCATTAAAGAAAAACTCATGAAAATTGATTTGCAAAAAGAATTACTCAAAAATGTCAAATACTTTTTTCTCTACAATATTTTTAGTCGGTTAGGTCAGTTGTTCTCAAAATTTTAGAAAAATAATCATAACTCGAAAACTATAAAAAATCGCGGAACATACATGGGGTGTTTTGGATGCCCACGGGGTGTTCTATCTCAGGACTTCCGCTTGACACTACTTTTGGGACACCCTGTATATCCGATAAACATGACCTTAAAATATAATACATATTTAATTTCAAATGTTAGAATAACAGCAATCATCATGTTTACCTAACCGTACGTTTTGAACTTCTGGTTTTTTTTCAACTCATCCTACTTTTTTTTTTATAAAAGAGCTTATTTTTTCAAATGGATCTATTTATGGATACAAAAGCACACAGTGTCCATGGACTTAAGATGGTAACCGTACGAATAACATAATATACCCACAGTGTTTTTATACCGGAATATGACCTAGAGGGACATGTTGTTGATTTATCTTTAAGTCCACCTACCTGTATAGGTAGTGTATGTTAGCTAGGTAGATAGTATCTACCTACCTACTTTCTGAGCTGAAAATCAAAGATACAAAATATAACTATTGAACTATTGATTGAAGTGATCTCTGTCTACCCCTCTGGCAAAAAGGTGTGATTTTATGTATTATCTTTTATCAATATTATTGACTGCTTGCTCGAACAGCCTTGGACTTTGATGTAGTTTTTGTTAAAAGCTTTATGTAAACATAATAAATTTGTTTATTTTGAGTGTACAGGTGTAAAGTACGGTCTACTTTATTTTGTTGACATTAAGTTTCTGCATGGGTTCTATTTTGGATTTTTGTCTGTGGTGTAGTTACACCACAGACAAAATTGATTGAAATTTTGAATTTTGAATCGATTTTGTAAATTTCAATCAAGTATGTGATTTATACCAGAGCCGCTCTAAGTTGGCCGATTTGCTACATGTCAGACTGACTGCACTAGTCTTTGAGTATAAAGCCACTGGAGATGCCTTACACGGGCGACCCCCTCCGGCAAAGTACATTGGTCAACTGTTCAAACACGTTTAATAAAACTACTTGTCGCTGCACCACCGCCATTTTGCATTGATCCCTGTCGCGTGACGTTACTCTTGAAAAATGGTTAGTTGTGCAGTATTCTCATGTAAAAGGCGATCGAGAGCTCAAATTCGCAACAAGAGCGCGTTTAGTATCATATCTAAGTGTTTTTATTAACTTTTAAACGTGTATTTAAGAAGAATTGCCATTTAAATAAAAAGTCGTTGCGATACGTAAACGACAGAAAAAAATAAACAAGGATACAGTGGTACGGGGGCTAGTGATGTCACAAAGTCAAAAAAGCGACTCGACATTTGAATGAATCATTCACTCCCTGCAGTTAGTTGTATAATCCGTTTTTTACTTTAATTTTGAATTAAATAAAAGGTCTAAACATATGTTATATTTAAATCTTGTAAGATGAATTAGAAAAATTACTTTTCTTTCCTCTGGTCATACGATATTGAAATTTAGTCTGAAAATAAAAAGAAGTTCTGTGACTCCCTTAGAGATATTTTTAAAGACATAGATATTTTAACCGTATCCTCTCAGTACATTTTGGACTGTATCTTATATGTTTACAAGAACATACAATCATTTAATATCGGATCCTCACCATTTTAACACCAGTAATAAACATAAGTTTGCCGTTTCAAGGCTCAGGCTTCAAAAGACTGGAAAGTCGTTCTTGGGTTTAAGCACAAAATTGTTTAATAAGATCCCACAAAATGTTATTGAATTACAATAATCAGTACAAGATAGTTCAGTTCATTCACCAAACTGATTTTATTTTATTCTTTGTGTCATCACTATTTTTTTCGTATGTTTGTTGCGTAGTTACGTGAAAACTTTGTTTGTGTGCGTGTATTGTTTGAAGTGTTGAACATTTTTGTAGTGTGCGTTTATCGTTACAGCAAAATTTGTGTCTGTTGAGTTATTAATTTGTTGGTGGTGTGCTGTACGTGTTTACCTCGCCCCCCGCTAAAAGTGGCGAAAAAATTTGTTAGAAGCGTTGACGTTATGGCATCTCCAGTGGCTTTATACTCAAAGGCACTAGTGAGGGACAACGGTAAAATTGCCGAAGTATATAAGTAACAGTTATTTCCACTTTATAACCAAGCAAGGTCTAATTATAACAAATTTTTATTAAAAACATTAATTCACATCCAAAAGATTGAATTTAAGTTCCTTATTTATAAATATATTTATTTTTAAAATACAATACTTATTAAATCCTTCATCCTATTTTTAAAAATACCTGGTGAGTATTACCCACTACGTCACTATGAAAACGTGTCAAACGGCGTAACCTTGTAAAAGCGTAATACAGAGTGGAAATTTTACGTTTTCTTTTTATAATTCAATTATTTTAGGTAATAAAAGACAAATAACTAGATAATTATACCGGAGCCGTTCTTTCCGTTTCGTTTCCGTTCCGGAGAAGACTGATTTGACACTTTTTATTTTATATTTTGCATTTATCCTTGTTAAGAGGAACATATTTACGTGAATCATAAAGAACAACTTTTAAAAATAAGACGTTATTTCAAAATTTCAAATGCACATAATTATATAATTATTTGTCTTTTATTACCTAAAATAATTTAATTATAAAAATAAAACGTAAAATTTCCACTCTGTATTACGCTTTTACAAGGTTACGCCGTTTGACACGTTTTCATAGTGACGTAGTGGGTAATACTCACCAGGTATTTTTTAAAATAGGATGAAGGATTTAATAAGTATTGTATTTTAAAAATAAATATATTTATAAATAAGGAACTTAAATTCAATCTTTTGGATGTGAATTAATGTTTTTAATAAAAATTTGTTATAATTAGACCTTGCTTGGTTATAAAGTGGAAATAACTGTTACTTATATACTTCGGCAATTTTACCGTTGTCCCTCACTAGTGCAGTCAGTCTGACATGTAGCAAATCGGCCAACTTAGAGCGGCTTTGGTATAATAATCAATATCAAGCAAGTTGGTATCTACTTCTTTTTAAGGTAGAATATACATAGAAATATAGGTACGTCAATCCCTAAATTTAAAAAATGAAAAAACCGTTATTTGAAATATTAACAAACTTATCACATATACTGGTTCAAATACATGATTATCTCATTCCTTTTTTTTTTTTTTTTTTATAATAGGCAAACAAGATGACCACACTCCGCCTGATGGTAAGCGGTAGTGAGATCCAAATATGAGGTCGACAGGCACAATAGATCATATTGCGCCTGTCGCACTCACCCTGAAGGCCTGCTTAAATGCCGTTTCACGCCCCGCCTGAAGAGCCCGGGATCATAGGAGGGAGGGAAAACATGAGCTGGAAGGGCATTCCATGCCTTAATGGCACGGGGCAGAAATGAAGAGCTGAACCTCTTAGTCCGAGCCACCAGCGACTGCATTGTATGTGGATGGCAGCGCTGTCCTGCACGTGTCGTTCGGGAGTGGAAAGGGGAGGGAGGGATTAGCTGAAATAGCTCTTCAGAGCATTCCCCATTAAAGAGACGGTAGAGAACACTAAGACCGGCAATGTCTCTACGTAGTTGTAGAGGCTCCAGAGTTTCGGACACCTCTACATCACCGACAATACGGATAGCACGTCGCTGCAACCTATCGAGAGCGTCGAGCAAGTATTTTGCGGAGCCATCCCAGAGGTGACAGCAATATTCCACACATGGGCGAACTTGTGCCTTATAAAGAAGGCAGAGCTGCACCGGTGTGAAAAATCGCCGCACTCTGTTCAGGATCCCCAGTTTGCGGGAGGCTGTTCTAATGACGCTCTCGATGTAATCCCGCTGGTTCAGGTCGCGGCGAACATCTATGCCAAGGATGCTAAGGCTATCCTGTATTGGTAAGGGGGTGCTCTGAAGAGTAGGATGGGAAAGGAAAGGAGACACTTTACTAGAAAAACACACACCTGTGTCTTCTTGGCATTGAACTCGACAAGATTGCATGAGCCCCATTCGGAAATGCGGTCCAAGACCCCGTCAAGCTCGGCGACAAGAAGGTTCCTCTTTTCCTCGGTTTCGGTCTGCTTTACCCCAGGTCTTCCAAAATAACGTGCGTGGACAGTGCTGTCATCTGCATAGCAATGAATGTTGCCTAGTGACAACATGTCATTGATATGCAGCAGAAACAATGTCGGCGACAGAACGGAACCTTGAGGTACACCGGAATTTATTGGGTGGAAACAGGAAGTGCGTCCGCCACAAAGCGACACGAATCCTGCGCCCCTCCAAAAATCCCGCAATCCATTCGCATAAGCGAGGTGGCAGACCGTATGCCGGGAGCTTGGAGAGAAGCGAACGATGCCATACACGGTCAAACGCTTTAGCGATATCAAGGCTAACTGCCATAGATTCGCCGTGCTTCTCCATAGCCTCCCCCAGAGGTGCGAAACGTACGCTAGAAGATCACCCGTGGACCGTTTTGGTCTAAAACCGTATTGACGGTCATGCAGCAGCGAGTGATCCTCTAGGTAGCGGATGAGCTGGGCGTTAATAATCCGCTCAAACACCTTACCCAGTACTGAGGTTATAGCTATGGGCCGGTAGTTGGCAGGATCAGACCTGTCCCCTTTTTTGGGGACAGGCTGAACATTCGCCTCCTTCCAAGCCCGGGGCACGATGCCCGAGGTATATGAGAGGCGGTACAGGCGTGTGAGTACTGGAGACAACTCCGCTGCGCAAATTTGAAGTACTAACGCTGGAATACCGTCTGGGCCACTAGCTTTCCTTACAACGAGTGACTGCAACTCAGCACGTACATCACATTGCCTGATTCGGATCTCAGGCATATGAGCACCGCAATCTGGAATTTTAGGCGGCTGTGCTCCACCGTCATCAATGCAGGAATTGGCCGCAAAAAGATTGGCAAGCAGATCTGCCTTCTCCTGCGGCTGATGAGCTAGTGAACCGTTAGGATATTTCAGCGGGGCTTGCACCTTGCACTTGTATGTTAGAAAAATAACGTCTTATGGTTTACGAGTATTGTCGAGCATAAAAGTTATTTCCTTAATCCGGTCAAACAAAATATAATTTCCATGTAGTTGTGTAGATTGCGCATACCTACTCAATATAGGTATATACGTCGTAGTAAACTTTATTTAGCATTTTTTTAGGGTTCCGTATTCAAAGGTTAAAAACGAGACCCTACTATTAAGAATTGGCTTTTCGTCCATCTGTCACCAGGCTATAGATTGGTATCTCAAGTACGGTGTCAGTATCAGTCTCAGTTACGGTAAAAACAAATATTCCTAAGTATACAACAAACGTGATTTTTTTACAAAAAGGTACGGAACCCGTCGTACGCGAGTCGGACTCGCACTTGGCCTGTATCTTTTACGTTTAATCGAAAATGTCCGGGATCTTTACCATATTCAGTTTTTATAGGTACCTACCCCGGAATTTAGGGAGCTCATTAAGACATTAAACAACATGGTAAATGTCCCGGACATTTACAGTTTTCTAATGTGAAACCATGACAGTTTAAAATTATATAACGTGCATAAGTCTATCTACTTAAAACGGCGGCAGTTCAAATTAGATATTCGTCCGAAATATCGCCAATCGCACCACGGACTGAAATTAATTTTCGCGATTAGATTCATATTCGGAAATCGTTCGAGTCGTAATTTCCATCGCAGACGAGTTATTAGGTCAAAGGAAATCGCGCTCCTTCCAAGTAGGAAATTAAAATATACGTTCTTACGCCTATCTCATAACCCTTGCCTTAATTTATTTCAAATCGCTTATTTCCATACCAACGTAATAGGTATCGTACGTAAGTTTGTAGGTACCTATCTCTTTACGTTAAAAGAAACTAGATTACTTATTAGGTAAGTCATCTATATATAGATGATGTACCCAATGATAGGAAGCGTTGATGGTCGAGTAGTTAAGGTCGTTGCTTGCCATGCAAGAGGTCGAGAGTTCAAAACCCGCCACGCACCATTGTTTTTAGATTTTTTAATTCATATGTATACGATTATTCGACGCTTTAACGGTGACGGAAAACATAGAAAACTTGCACTCCCACGAAGAAATTCTTAGGTTGTGTAGTCAACCGACCCGCACTTGGCCAGTGCGGCTGACTAATAGTGACTAAGGCCTTAACGCTCTAGTTTAGGGTAGGCCCATGCCCCAGCAGTGAGGTCGTACCTATATGGGCTGTTGTTGATGATGAAGGATATGTATTTTCTTTTCCCTCATCATATGTGTTGCGAATGGTATGTTGATATGGTGATAGAGGTAGGTTCCATACAACACATCGAACACGCGCCATTTGCTAGTCTCAACTAGTTGGGAATAATTTTAAAAAGTTCCCCCGACGAGTCGAGACGAGGTTAGGTACCTACACTGTGTGTGACTCATTAGGAACTGGAGTCCACTCAGGGTCAGCAAATAGTAGCTGCACTTTTACTCAACTAGGTACGTTTTTTGTGTTCTTATAAATAAAAAAAAACCGGCCAAGTGAGAGTTCTAACTTGCCCACGAAAGGTTCCGTGGCAAAATAAATGACGGTTGTTGTATGAGAGCCCCTCAAAATATTTATTTTGTTTTGTTTTCAAACTCAAACTACTTATTTAATTGTTTTTCCATAATTGTTGCTTAAAGTAACAAGTTCAATCGTTTTTAGTATATTTTATTGTCATAAATACTTATTTAGTGTTATGGAACGCGAAAGTCTAAAATCTTACATATTTATTGTCATACCAGCAATGTATACTGTAAACTGTTGTTAATTAATGTAAGATTTGTTGGTTGTCCATAATAAATAAACAGATTTGTACCTACAATTTTCGATTGTCTAGTTATCGCGGTTCTTGAGAACGAGTCTGGTGACAGACACACAGACTGATAGCGAAGTCTTAGTACCTAGCTTCAAATAAGGTCTCGTATGGGTACGAAACCCAGAGGGATTGATGACAACCTGTCACTTAATTAACAAAATAAAACCAAGCATTCGTCAAACCTTATTTTATTAGGTAAATATCATTTTAATATAATATTAGCATTCAACCCTTTTTGCCTCAATTGGTCAATACAAAATAAACAATACAAATACAATACAACTCAATATCCTTTGACAATTCATGAGCCCTTCTTCAAATAAATCAATTAGGTTATCACTAAATGGGCATTTTATTAAAGAAGATGTACCTAATTACCTTTTAGAGAAAAAGAGTATCTTCAGTTTAATGTTTCTTTTAAATCTATCTACAAATTTTAATAAATAGTTAAGTACATTACTTACAATTGGAAATCATTCAATACGAAATCGCTGAGTTGTTCCTTTATTTCAAAAATATACTCTACCTTCAGTTCAGCCAAATTCAATGACGACCTCAAGTAAACAAAACCAATTTTCGGGTTATCACAAATTAATTTACAAAAATAACTTAATCTTTCTGCACATAACTGAGCTAAGTGAAAAAAATGATCAAATAGATTAAAAAAACCAAACATTGAATGTTCAAACATTGTAGGACGATTTACAATACCTACTTATCAATGGGAAAAGCGACCTCGGATACTCTCAAATACCGACTAAATTTTTATTTTCTTTTACAGTAGGTAATACAAACGTGACTATGACTACAGACAAAAATCATATCTTGCACGTGAACATCGTATTTTTTTTTCTTTATTAGTTACTTGACTAGCTGTACACCTTTTTTACCTGTACAAATTTAGATAAAGTTTACTTTTTTTCTATTGGAAAGGAGATCATGGACAGAATAATAAATAACCCTAAACATTTAAATCATGTTTCTTACGATGTCATACGTTTGATTCAGGTTATTTGTGCTAAAACAGCAATTAAAATATCAGAAAAAATCCTCATACATTTACAACTATATTTAAACTACATTTTAAAACTTTTTCACATCACTAAATACAATAAATCTAACTACATATTATAAAGTACCACGACACTATACTACATCTTCATAAGAATTAATAAAATGTCGTATTGTACTAAACTGATATTGAAAGACCATTTACTTATCTATTTTATCTTGCTTGCTAGTGACGATTTATAAGAGCATCTAACTTGCCTAGATAAATAAAGACATTTTGATTTTGACACCGACTTTGCGGCGACGTTCATCTCTCGCATTTGATTATTTATCAATTGCACCACCCTCCCCCACTCTTGTCCGTCGATTCTTTTATGCGCGCATCGACGCAACGGCCTGTAGCGGTACCATGAGTTAGCTATCGAAAACTTACGTACGTTAAAACCTATCGAATTGTTTTTTTCATACTACCGATTTTAGTTCTTAGCGTAACCACTAGGGGCGCTGCTGTACAAGTTTTCACAGGCACATTTACATGGGCGATATCGAATCTGTCACCTTTAAACTCTTGGTAGCGCTACTGATGGGGGATATCATAAAGATGTATGAAAAACGACGCAATGACAATGCAACACAGCGCAACGCAACACAAGTGGGGCGTCGCTCTAAAACGATTTAACGATTAATCGATTACGATTAATATATTTGATCACCATTTCGATTTTTTGTTTTAGTGGTATTTAAAACCCTAATGTATACCTATATAATATTTGAAAAAAAAAAATTACATGGGGTCATGAGTGCGGTCCCCGTTCAGGCGGGGCCAAGAATATGATTTATTTTTTAAATTTTCAAATTTCACTTTGATCACCATTTCAGTATTTGGGTATAAGCGGCGACTGCAGTGCAACAGGCGTCGTGCGCGACACGGTAAAAACGGTTAAGTTTGTACGAGCCGCCATCGCGTATGTCAAGTGCAGCAGCCAAATACCGTACATTTAACCCTTTGACTGGTAATGACAACCATATTGCCACCATAAATTAAACCTTATTTCCTCAAAATAAGGACCAAAAGCAATGAAATTTTCAAAATAAGATACTGGGTAAAGGGTATTATCTAAATCCAAGATTTATCTTATTCGATAATTACAATGAAGAGATCACTAACCGACCTCTGCAATCCAACAGTTCCAAGTTATGTAAATAATCTCTAAGAGTTTCTTATATTCTATTCACGTTTCACAGTCTTACTTACAACTTAATCCTTTGTTTCAACTACGGCGGAGAACAATACAGGAGTTTACTTATTGAGTACCTACTTATTTCAATACAAAGAATAAATGGTGTTAATAAAGCTAATAATACAATGAAAAACCGCAGAAGAAAATACTTATAAATCTAGGAAGCCATCATTATTATTACCACCATCCAAACCTGATATAGAATCTGACTTTTATGATAATTTTCTCCAATATTTTGAGTTCTCCGCAGGATTTGAAACACAGCCCAATCATTTTTCTTTGCTTCTTAAAACTAAACTTCACACAGATACATCGTTTAAAACGAATATGTTAATTCATAAGATATCTCATCATGATTTTGATTGAAGAATATACAATTGGTAGAAAATAATAACTTGTATCATTGTTATTTAAAACAAAATTAATATTTTAAGACAATTTGCCTATTATGACAAATGCACAGAAAAGAAATGCCTCCATATCTGTTAATTTCTAGAGACTAGCACACATCATAAAATTAAAGTTAAAATACATCGCAAACGGAATTTTTAGTACAATCTACTATTTAGTATTACCTACATAGCAACGGAGGCATTCTGACTATATAACAAACTCTTTCGCAATCGATGATTAAAAATATTTCATTTGCCGCGCCGGATGTTCACTCTGAATTCCTTGAATTGCTTTCTACTAATAGTCTAGTTACATTTTGAGAAAATTTGTGACAATCCGACTATATTGACGCCAGCGTTTTTCGTTTAACATTAAAAATCCCTTAGAGCAGAAGCTTTTGCTTTTTAAGTATAAAGCTTGAACCACTACTACATATTCTGTCGTTAGATAACCTAACAAATAGGTAGATTCTAGGTATTGCGCATCTAAATTTGTTTGAAATTGATAGCCTTTTGGTGACTCATGAAACGCGTACCAAATGCGACTTATGAAACGCGATGCACCAAATTTCCACTTCGCGTCTCTCGAAGGTGACAAATGAAAGCTTTATCTCAACTCTTGAACGATCAGCGCGTCCTTCGGGGTGAACATCTGTTACATCTGGATTTAATTGGTCAACGAAAGCTCTAACTTAGCTCCCGATCGACCAGCCTTCCCTCGAAATGGAAATTTGGTGACCAGTGACACTTCTAACTCAGCTCCCGATCGACAAGCGCGTTTTTCGAAGTGGAGTTGTGGTCGCGTCTGGTGACCAATGAGATTTCGATAGCACCATTAGGTGAGTTAGAGCTTTAATTGATCAATGAAAGCTCTAACTCAACTCTCGATCGACCAGCGCGTCCCTCGAGGTGAACATTTGCTGAATCTGGATTTAATCGGTCAACGAAAGCTCTAACTTAGCTTCCGATCGACGAGCCTTCCCTCGAAGTGGAAATTTGGTTCATCTAGTGACCAACGAAAGCACTAACTCAGCTCCTGATCGACCAGTGCGTCTCTCAAAGTGGAGTTGTGGTCGCGTCTGGTGACCAATGAGATTTTGGTAGCACCATTAGGTGAGTTAGAGCTTTAATTGATCAATGAAAGCTCTAACTCAACTCTCGATCGACCAGCGCGTCCCTCGAGGTGGACATCTGGTCCATCCGGTGACCAATGAAACTTCTAACTTAGCTCCTAATCGTTGACCAGCGCGAGGTGAACATTTGCTGAATCTGGATTTAATCGGTCAACGAAAGCTCTAACTTAGCTTCCGATCGACGAGCCTTCCCTCGAAGTGGAAATTTGGTTCATCTAGTGACCAATGAAAACTCTAACTAAGCTCCTGATCGACTAGCGCGTCGCTCGAGGTGGACATCTGGTCAATCCGGTGACAAAAGAAAGCTCTAACTCAACTCTTAATCGACCAGCCGTCTCTCAAAGTGGAGCTGTGGTCGTGTTTAGTGACCGATGAAAGCTCTAACTCAACTCCTGATCGACCAGCCGTCTCTCAAAGTGGAGTTGTGGTCGCGTCTGGTGACCAATGAGATTTCGGTAGCACCATTCGGTGAGTTAGAGCTTTAATTGATCAATGAAAGCTCTAACCCAACTTTTGATCGATCAGCGCGTCCCTGGAGGTGGGTGACCAATGAAACTTCTAACTCAACTCCTGATCGTCGACCAGCGCGTCCTTATAGGTGGCCATCTTTTCCAACTGGATTTAATTGGTCAACGAAAGCTCTAACTTAGCTCCCGATCGACCAGCCTTCCCTCGAAGTGGAAATTTGATCCATCTAGTGACCAACGAAAGCATTAACTCAGCTCCTGATCGACTAGCGCGTCGCTAGAGGTGGGCATCTGGTCCATATGGTGACCAATGAAAGCACTAACTCAGCTCCCTATCGACTAGCGCGTCGCTCGAGGTGGACATCTGGTCCATCCGATTAATCGACCAGCCGTCTCTCAAAGTGGAGCTGTGGTCGTGTTTAGTGACCAATGAAAGCTCTAACTCAACTCCTGATCCACCAGCGCATCCCTGGAGGTGGAGCCGCTCGCCCTGGCGCGGCAGGCGGCGCGCAGGGCGGGCGCGAGCAGCCGCAGCAGCACCGCGCCCGCCACCGCCGACACCGCGCACAGCGTCCACTGCGCCGCGCGCGTCCACGCCGCCGCCGCCCGCCCGTGCGACAGCGCGCACGCACCCACCAGCGAGTACGGGACGGAGTGCGGGCCGGCGGTGCGGGCGGGGGGGCCGCAGGAAGACGGGGCAAAGCCGATCCAACCGCCCGATCTGTTAAAGACCACCTGAAATGGGAAGGTTTAATAATATTGAAATAAGTCTTTATGGGTCTACACGCGTTATTAGGAGTAGCAAATTACATAGCTACTTACTGCCCGACGTTTCGACTGGGTTACACCAATCGTGGTCGCGAGCGAACCGCGAAATATACAGATAAATAATAATAATAAATATTTCACAATATCACACACATCGATCTGATCCCGTGGTAAGTAGCTTAAGCACTTGTGTTACGAGTATCAGAATCAACAGTGGATACACAAATATACTTAAATATATTTAATAATACACCCAGACACGGAACAAACACCGATGTTCGTCACACAAATATTTGTCCCGAGTGGGAATCGAACCCACGACTCTTGGAACCGTAGGTAGTAAGCCTGGGTCACTAGCCACTGTTCCACCGAGCCAGTCTTCCACCGACCGAGTCAGTCATCAGTCATATTATGGATATAGATCTATTGTGCCCGTCAACCTCATATGAGTTTCTTGCCGGTGTCTTCTCGGTAGAATCAGCGTTTCGAACCAGCGGTAGAATCACTTATCTATTACTTTTAATTATCGGTGTTTGTTCCGTGTCTGGGTGTATTATTAAATATATTTGAGTATATTTGTGTATCCACTGTTGATTCTGATACCCGTAACACAAGTGCTTAAGCTACTTACCACGGGATAAGATCAATGTATGTGATGTTGTGAAATATTTGTTTATTTATTACTTTTAATTATTTACTATCAACCGCCAACTTCGTAACTTCGGGCTGAGTAATTTCATTACAGAAAAACTCAGACAAATTTTGCCCGACCCCGGACTCGAACCGGGGACCTCTCGGTCCTTACGTGGCAGACGCCCGTGCCCCGGAAAACACGTTAAGCTGGCGGTCCTGCGCCCGATCTCTAATCGGTCATGTCGGATTGCCGTCTCACTAAACTATGGGAGTAAGGGAACAGAGAGTGCACTTGTGTTTGTGGGCATACTTGTGCACTATAATATGTCCAGCGCATTTGGTTGATCTCAATTGAGATTGGCCGCCATGGCTGAAATCGGTCAGACGTTATTTTTTATATATGTAGGAAGAAGGGGTATGTAACTACATAATTAACAATGAATAATACGTCAGTTATATAGAGACCGAGCAAATACTTTATTACTTTTCTTAATGAGAACCATACCCATCACTTATCACTTTTATCAAATAACAATCTTAGCAATTGTAGCAAATGCCTAAGACATAAACTACAATTAGAGTTTGATTTATTAATTACAAATTGCACAGCAGCAGTTTTATAATTAACGATAATAATTAATTCGACAATCGAATTAATTATCCAAAGGTGTCTAGGATAAGCTATTGCAACGGTACAACGAGTGTTCCGAGCCACGCCAGAGCCAAGACTGCCTGCACTGTTCAAAGTGAGCGCTATTTATAGTCGAGTCGAGCGGCGAGGGGGAGTGACTAACGACGCAGCTGGTCGGTGACGTGACCCGTGCACGTGCAGCTTGTTACTCATTCCATAATGAAGGCGAGCGATGACTCCTGCCGACACGGCCAACCTGACTAGCGGTCGTCCTCGAACGCTTCAACTAAAGCATGTCTAGATTTCTGTAACAAAAGCATCGTTCGATCATCCTGACAAAATTAATTAGTCCGGTCTATAATGACCCTGCAAATCAATTAGTTCTGGTCTACATTAACCCTTCAGATGTATTACAATTAACCCTTCAGAAATATTATTACAATTAACCCTTCAGATATATTACAATTAACCCTTCAGATATATTACAATTAACCCTTCAGATATATTACAATTAACCCTTCAGATATATTACAATAGTTCTGGTCTGGTCCACATCGACCCTTCGTATATCTCACACTTTGCTCTGGTCCGGTCTCTAATTAGACCCTTCAGGCACTAGTATTGGTCCGGTTCTCTCTCCCTTTTTTTTTAAAGAACCCTTCAACACTAGCCAGTTTTGGTCCGGCCACGTGCCCTTCAAAACTCTGCTCTTTTTTTTTTTTTACTTTACTTTTTTTTTTTTTCTTTACTCTTTTTTTTTTAAACCAGTTTTGGTCCGGCAAACAGCCCTTCAAAACTCCTCTCTCTCTTTTTTTTTTTAATTCTTTTTTTTTTTATTCCTTCCGGCCATAACCCTTAAAAGACATTTCCTGCGACATATTTTTTATTGACCAAGTAGTGGGTGTGGATCTCATCCCACTTCTGATGTAGGAAGTCGGGGTATGTAACTACATAATTAACAATGAATAATACGTCAGTTATATAGAGACCGAGCAAATACTTTATTACTTTTCTTAATGAGCACCATACACATCACTTATCACTTTTACCAAATAACAATCTTAGCAATTGTAGCAAATGCCTAAGACATAAACTACAATTAGAGTTTGATTTATTAATTACAAATTGCACAGCAGCAGTTTTATAATTAACGATAATAATTAATTCGACAATCGAATTAATTATCCAAAGGTGTCTAGGATAAGCTATTGCAACGGTACAACGAGTGTTCCGTGCCACGCCAGAGCCAAGACTGCCTGCTCTGTTCAAAGTGAGCGCCTTTTATAGTCGCGTCGAGCGGCCAGGGGAGTGACTAACGACGCAGCTGGTCGGTGACGTGACCCGTGCACGTGCAGCTTGTTACTCATTCTATAATGAAGGCGAGCGATGACTCCTGCCGACATATATATTTTTTAATTGCTACACAGAGCTCCAATGTAAATAAAAAATTAGGAAAATTCACATTGGGTGAGGACTCGAACCCACGATCTTAAAATTACGCGCCACACGTACCTACTACCAATTATACTATCCAGGCGTTACGTTATTTACTGATAAGGATGAAAATGCCCATTTTCGTGGAGCAACTTTGAAATATTCTGACATTTTAATAAGACTCAAAGATTTTTACTTGAATGAAAACAAACTAGGGATTTATATAGCGTATTTTTTTCTCATCGGAATTAAAATTTATCATGTTTACGAACTCTGTTTAGAATTAATAGAATTTATACACATTTTGAGAAACACATGAGATGGGCTTAGTATATAACTAATTTTATACAAATTATAATACGTAACAGGTACCTATCGTTTGATATTATAGATATTTAGTTAAATCCTACCGTCAAATCGTACAATCGAATAAAATCCATCCATTACTACCAAAAACAGTGTGACATCAAAATTAATAAGTAGTCAAAAGAAAGTGTAACAAATGACTGCTACATTAAATGGAAACCGAGCATAAAACCCATGCCCAAGGGACATAAAAGCCAATCTAACATAATTTACCTGTAATCCTTCCATAGCAGTGTACCCTAAAACGGTATCGGCTCCGCCCGCTTCTATTCCCGACTTGTAACAATACTGCGAGACGGACCCGCTGTCGCCGCTGTTATTACGGGCAGTCACCACTCGCATATAGTTCTGAAAGTCATAGTTATCCTTATGAGAATAATATGGTCGGTCACTGAAAATAACTAAATCCTTACATTAGATTTTAGATTTTTAGCGTCCCATTACACTAAATATTAGTCTTTATAGGTCCACACGCGATATTAGGAGTAGCATATACCCTTTACTTGTCAAAATATGACAGTAATCCTATTAGTCTTGCCTGTGACCACGAACGCTGTAAAGAGCTCGAAACGTCGGATCTCTAAATAATGTTTGGAATAACAATTCACGCGAGTTTAATACGTAAAATTAGTTTTATTTCAAATGAGTAATCCTATTTATAAAGGCTGTTAGATGGAAGTATGTATAAATGTAACCTCTTAGTTGTAATGAGCGCACATGCAAAAAGCGTCGATGGCAGAGCGGTTATCGTCGTTGCCATGCGAGAGGTAACTAGTTCAAACCCTGCCACGTACCACTGTGTTTTTCAAATCTGAAAATCATACATATGTAATGTACGATTTCCCGACGGTTTAACGGTGAAGGAAACATTATGAGGAGACCTTTTTTTTATAATAGGCTAACAAGATGACCTCACTCCACCCGATGGTCAGCGGTATTGATATCCACATATGAGGTCGACAGGCACAATATACCATATTAGTATTAATATAATATTATTTTTGACTGCTTCAAGAATGCAAGCAAAGTTTACTTCAATGGTGAAGAAACAAACCTGAGGAGGTATTTCCAGGGTGAAGTATTGATCATCGGCAGTGTCGCTGAGGAGATCTATCGCTATCCATGGTAACCCCAGCCAGTCTTGGGGTTCGGGCCAGCATGCAGCCTGAAACATAATAAATATAATGATTTATAAGAACTATTGTTATTTATTAAGGTATTGCATAGCTTTTATCGCGGGCTTTGAGCGCGGCGACCGAACCAAGAAATTCCGTAACGAAAAAAACCTCACAATCGTCTAACGTCGTTTCAGTTCGGTAGACTTCGGCACGGTGTTTGTGTGCGTGCGATTAGACGTATTGTACAACTCGACAAAACTCGCACGAATCGAGACGAGCTGCTCCGAAATCGGACGATGCTATGCAATAGCTATACCGCGGCAGTCCCCGAGTGCAACACGTCTTTTTTTAGTATGTAATCATGTGACAATAATTTTTATGTGCCTGTTTTTTAAGTGTGAGTACACTAATTCCTACTATACTATACCTCTATTCTCGATATCTCTCTTAAACTAATTGATTGCAAGTGAGAGCAAATATTTATCTAAATCTATATGTAGGAAAGAAGTTGTGATTAAGAGGAGCAGTAATTTCACATTATAAATCTTGCAATACATTTCATATAAATAGTACTTCAATATTTACAAAATGACGTATTGATATGAACACAAATTGTTACTTTTTTGTAGTTACAATACCTACAACATTTTCTTATCAATAAGCTTACCTCTCCATGGTCCCAAAATTCATCTAGAATTAAGATGCTCGACGTCTGGGAAGCCTGGCGTAATTGATCCACCACCTATAAATCAAATAAATTCAAAATATAAACAATTAATATTACATTTAAAATACATTATTATAAAAAAGTCTACTGCATAAAATGCAACTTACAAAGTATGTACCAACCTCTAAAGGCTCTAAAGGGAAACACATTTTAAAACGTGACATGAAAAGATGCATGTTGAGTTGAATAATCAAATGTATGGTTTTAGACCAATAATAAAAGTCAACATTTTTACTAATATGTTCAAAACTAAACATTTAGGGCTAAGCCCCGGATTATAGAATAAACAATAATATGTAAATACAAACCTTTTTGTAAATTTCGTCAGGCAATCTGATATTAGTTGTGCCACTATCAACAATACTCTTTTGCTCATTCAACTTCTCGCACATATCCAGAATTGGATTATCAATGACATATGTTGATGATTCCATTTTTGATTCATTGCTGTTCTGAGTATGATTTTGAGGCCTGATGTGGACAGCTAGCACTCCCACCTCATACCACCGTTTGTGTAGGATGGGTGTACGGTATAACTTTGTACCATTTTGTATATCATAGTCATCTGCAAATAGAAACATTGATAGACATGTCAAACAAAATAACATACATTATTGGAATGTTATGACTAGTAGAAAAGACTTTGTGTTTTGTATTTCTAGTAATAATGTTATCCACACTGACAATCAATTTTGTATTCTTATTCATGTCTCAAAGGGCATTAGTATGAAATAAAATTAAATAAGCTGTCTCATTATCATCAGCCCCTATCCATCCCCACAACTGGTGCACGAGTCTACCGTAATCTAGGGTGATAAGGCCTTAGTCATCCACACTGGCCACGTGCGGCTTGGTTGACTACACAACCTAAGAATTTCTTCATAGGTGTGTAAGCTATCTCATATACCATACCTTTATTGATGTCATTGTCCATAAAAAAATTAACAAGGATTAATTTAAATGGTCTTCTTTAAATAATAAAAGAAAACATTTACCAATCATCGAAAACTTTCCATAATGAGTTGCATTCGTAGGGCTTTGAACACCACATAACTTCAGTTCGAATGAAACAGACTTGCCCTCATAGCACTCAACAGACTCCAGCCAAGATCCAACAATGATGTGATCACCCCATGCACCAACAGGCAAGTATGCTAAGCCAAGAAGACCCTGTAACATAACAACAAAACTCTATAATATAATTTGACATAAAACCTCTAAGGGGAAGTTCAGTTAACAGGGTAAGTTTATGTTATTGCATTTCATTTCAAAAGAGGCAAAGCGGCTGATTGAAATTTCAGATGACCGAAGAGCGGGATTGTTTCTTGGTCAGCAGATGAGCCTAGCCATCTAAAGAGGAAACTCAGCCAGCCTCTTGGGTATGTTGTCTACGGACTGCTGTCCGTAGACAACATACCCAACCTGGGACATACTTTTTATTTATAACAATGTTTTTATTTAGGTATGTTAGGTTAATTTAACTATATTTTTGTAATACCTTAAATGTATGTTTATACATTAAATGTTGAATTTTTGGAAAAAAAGGATTAGGTTTAAGTATTTGTAGCGTTACATAATCACTAATTCTAAAATATTGTGATGGCAAGGGGGCCTATACACCTAAACTATGTCATTATGGCTATCCATCACCAAGTAATAAAATTATAAAGTATTCTCTGAAACAACACTCTTTCATGATTTATGATTTTAAGCAACTAATATTAAAAACTTAAGTTTGAACAAAAACATACAATCATTTAAAAAACAGTTTTTTGAAAATTTTTTATTAACTTGAAATAAAACTAATTTTACAGATTAAAGTCCCATGTTATTAGTACATATTATTTAAAGACCCATTGTTTCGAGCTCTTTACAGTACTCATAGTCACGGGCAAGACTAAAGATGACTTGATTTTCTAATACTTATGTAAAAGTCAATCTATAGAACATACCTGCCATCCTGAACCATTCATAAAGAACTTGTGACTCTTTGTGATTATTGCAAAATCAGACCGCAACTCTGGTAAATGCTTTATTGAAGGTATTTCAACAAAATCAGACACATATTTTCCAATCCAATTGCCTTGTGAATATTTGGCTTGAACCTAAAACAAAATAAGGAACAAAATTAATAATGTTTTCCACATCTTGTAATTTGTAACTACATAGGATAAAGCAAAGTCACTTCTCGTATTGGTCTATATGTATGCTTAAAACTTAAAAACAATGCAACAGATTAACAGGGTTTTTTTTGACTGATAAAGGGATTCAAGAGAATTTTTTTATGTTTAATATACCTGAGCGAAGCAAGGGCAGGTCACTAGTTTATACAATAAAATAATGATCATATCATGAGATCAGAGATATGTCTCCTTTGTACATTTAAATAAAGAAGTAAAAGAGTATTAATGTGTAATAGTAATACTTTTATTATCTACCAATTATTTGTTTCACAGAATTGATTACATTTTCATAACAAAGCACATACCTCTTTACCACTGTCCATTAGAGTGGTAGAATTATCTGCATGGAAATATTCATCTTGCTTACTTCGAGAATAGGATGCAACAGCCAATGTTGTGCTTCCTGTATCCACTATGAGGCGTAACTGTAAGAGTTTATTTATTTATTTTTTGATAACTTATTTAATATTATTTTATTCATGTACTGATCTATATTGAAAGTCTCTTGTTTATTGTTTATCCCTTTAGAACATTTACATACCTTCTGTCTAGGGTGTCCTAGGTTCACATCTAAAGAATAAGCTTGGCCAGCATCTCCATATAAATTATATTCATCCCCTTGGACCAAACATACACAACAAATGAACTTGAAGTAAATAAATTTCATGATTAAAGGTCACTGGAATCCAGTGCACAATGCAAGTAAATTATAATATACATCGAAATATTGCTAAAAGAAAACACTCTAACAATTTGTTATTCTTTAAAAGGAAAGAAAACAGGGTCGTTTATCCCAAAAGATGTAAAAATGTTGTTGATTCAGACCAAGACAAGAATTCAAGTTACTATTTTGACAAATATGACAGAATATGACAGCCAGTATATTTTTTTTTTAGTAAAAGTTTTATATCTTCGGCTTCAAGTCTATACATTTATTTTTTTTATAAATTAATCAAAATGTATTTTTACAAAATGTATTTATACCGTATTAAAATGTATCCAATCTACTTAACTTAATCTTTTCCATTAAAATGCTAGGTTCACATTAATATTTACATAAGTATCACGGGTATTGATCCCCGTGAATCGCGGTCCGGAGGAGGTTTATTCATGAACGCCATGCAATGAGTAGGCATAAAATTTTGCAAAAATCTTTACTTCCATAACTGTCTGTGTTCCAGAGAAAATTAAATGTTTATGTATAAAGAGCAATGACTATAAGGAAATACAAAGACAGTTGAAAACACCGGTTGTAGAATTTTTTTTTTTAAACAAAGGTAGATACATAAATAAAAAGTAAATTTAAAATTTCAAATGATTTATAGATGTGTCGATCATTATAAATTATTAGATAATTAATTGTAACTTCTTAACAATAAGCATTTTTGTGGCTAGGCTGTACTGTTTACTAATGCCTTAAAATAACGAAAAAAGATGGATTCGCGCCCTTTTTTGACGTTTAACGTCAGTCATCAAATTGTTAAATTGAACTGAAGACAACAACACTGTTTACCTTTTTGCTATACGTTTTGATCATATAAATCTATCGAAAATGAGTCTTTGGGTTGATAAACACAGACCCAGGGACTTGATGAAACTAGATTTTCACAAGGAGCAGGCACAGCAGTTGAAAAGTCTAGTACAACAAAGTGATTTTCCGCATTTGCTTGTTTACGGACCCTCTGGCGCCGGAAAGAAAACTCGCATTATGTGTCTGTTGAGAGAACTATACGGGTCGGGCGTTGAACGTCTTAGACAAGAAACAATGCATTTTACCACCCCATCCAACAAGAAAATCGAAATCATGACCGTGAGTAGCAATTATCACATTGAGGTTAACCCCACCGATGTTGGTATACACGACCGGGTAGTTATCATGGACTTAGTGAAGAATGTTGCTCAGACTCACCAGATCGACTCCTCTGGCCAAAGAGAGTTCAAGGTCGTTATTCTGAACGAAGTCGACGACTTGACCAAAGATGCTCAGCACGCGTTACGTCGTACAATGGAAAAATACGTAGCCACCTGTCGTCTGATTCTTATTGCTAACTCAATATCTCGGGTAATTCCAGCTATCAGGTCTCGTTGTTTGACTATTAGAGTTCCAGCACCAACAGAAAGTGAGATTGCATCAGTATTACAATTTGTGTGCAAGAAAGAGTGTTTGAATCTTCCAACAGAATTAGCTATGCGAATTGCTAAGTGTGCTGATCGTAACCTTAGACGGGCATTGCTCATGTGTGAGGCGTGCAAAGTACAGCAATATCCATTTACTACAGACCAAAAAGTGCCAGAGCCTGATTGGCAGCAGTTTATTAGAGAAACAGCTTCAATGATTCTGTTGGAACAATCGCCAAAGAAACTAGGTGAAGTGAGACAAAAACTGTATGAGTTGATTATACATGGCGTGCCTCCGGACATGGTGTTTTCTGGTTTGCTCAAAGAGCTGGTGCGTAACTGTGATATGGCAATGAAATGTCAGGTGGCCAGTCATGCAGCCAAATATGAACATAGAATGAGACTAGGTAACAAGGCTATTTTTCATCTAGAAGCATTTGTTGCAAAATTCATGGCTATTTACAAAAAGTTCATGGAAGAATCACTTGGTGATGCATTCTGATCTAATCGTCTATTTCTTTGTAATAATAAGTGTTAATTATGTACCTAATGTTATTTTTTCCAATGTGGTCACATACAATAAATTGTGAATTTCCATCATTTCATAATTTTTTTGTTTTATTGCATCTGAATAAATTCAGTGTATGATTCTATGAAATTCTAATGGTAACTTGTTAGTTGTAAAATATTAGGTCATCTATATTCTTTTGTACAAATTTTCTAAAATACATCTACAATATTACTCCTATTTAGTACATCGTCAGTAAAATCAATTTCTTTGTTTTCTGTTAGGGTATTAGAAGTAGAAATAAAACAACAATTTATAGGTATTCATAGTAATACCTTACAGGGACTTTACTGGCGAACAGTCTGAAATTGTCTACAACTGTATGCATCAATGCTGTTGTTATTTCATTTGATAAGTAGTCCAGGATTGCTGGTTTCCCTTGAAGAACTTGGTTAATGGCAGCTGCATCCTCGGTATCTAGAACAAGTTTAGTTATTTATTATAAAATAAATATTGACTGCCTTAGGGGCTGTGAGAGTCTGTTATGGTTATGGGTCTTATCTTGGTTATGGGTAATATTATAATCAAATTATTAACTGACCTTCACTCTAAGCTGTCTACGTAAAAACTAACTCTGTATTAATCAGTATATTAATACAGAGTTTGAAAATCATTGATATTAGTGCAAAGGTTCGAATGGAAAAAGTAGTGTGTGCTCAGAGTGGCTCAGTGAATTTTAAAAAGTCAATTTTGGTTCGCTCACATAAAAATTGTGATGAAATTTAATGACAATATCATGGATTTATCTGGTTAATTTATACATACTTGATTGCAAATAGTATGATGGTGTTCTTGTATTTCTAACAGCTATTCTCTCGGGGCCAATGATGATGTAGTCCTCTTTATCTAGACCCTCATGTCCAGTCCATGGGTAAGTAATATTTGTCTCCACATCTTCTGTAATAGGAAATTGTATGAAGTTATTCTATGTTCATTGATTCTCACAGTGTCTAAGTATATTCTAGAAGAGAAAAAAATATTCCACTTTCTCGAATTCTATAAATATACAATTGCACAAGCGAATGTATATTTCAACAAATATCGAGGTCTTCGAGGTACAGTTAACAGCAAAAGTAGATAACCAAAATCAGGAACTCAATACAATGTGTGGAATTCGCGTCAGAAATGTGTTCGCGTCAGTGATTGTTTTTTTAAAAACATTTACAGATTCCAATTTCTAAAAACATACCTATCGCTTCCCATTTTTATCTCTTCTACTCTAGCTTTACGTAATTTTTACTCATAAAAAATGTTACCGATTATTGCAATGATGATGAGTTTCTTGGATTATCTACAAAATACGTTGCTATACAAAAAAGTAATAATAGCTTAAAAGCTAGACCTAAAGCTTTTAAGCTTTATTACATGCAAACACTCCATTCTTCTTTGGCAGAGTAGGGCAATATCCCGTTGAATAATGGTATTTAAGTCCCACGATAAACCCGTTACATCAATCTGAGGCAGTGGAATTCTTTACATGGCTTATGTACCGGATTTGTATATTACTTCCGTATTGCAGTCAGATACTGCAGATATTATCTCGGGAATAAGGTCTCCCTATTTTTAGTTAAAAATACGTGCAAGTTGGCTAATTACGTTATATAAAATTGCTTGCTTAGTTTATAAACTTAATCTTTTTGGTTTTCTATATTTGACTTAATACCTGGTGATTTAATACTGTTTAATTCTCAATAGGTATTTGAATAGATCTACAAACTATTTAGGTAGGTAATTAATTATAAATATAAAAACTATTTACTTATACAAAGACTTCATCGTACAGACCTAACTTTGCCTAGACCAAAATTAAACTTTTTGTTAACTTGCTTTAAAAAAGCTCAATTATGAACTTTAACGACTGAGGTTCCAAGATAACCCGCGAGTGCATTATCACATAAATTAAATAGGTCCCTTATCTAACAAAAGTGACTTGCAACTTTGTAATGGAAACTTTAATAAGGTTGCGATTCCGTGTCGCTTCATTCCTTCGACTCTCAGAAGGGGAGTAACTTTCAGTTCGTTGAAAGTGTTCATACCGCTGGCATGTCTAATTATCTGAATTACTGAGATTTAAAGGGAACTGGGTGTCAATTTGAATCGAAGGAAAACTTCAGTGCTCAGTGGGGCTACCATGAGTTTAAAACTTACGCGCTCGATATCGACTACGTAAATATGTCTATGAAAAACATGTACAGCGCCGGCTGGTGGTTACGCGAAGAACTACAATCGGCCATATGAAAAAACAACTCGATAGGTTTTTAACGTACGTAAGTTTACGATAGCCAACTCATGGTAGGCCCTCAGATTAGACTTCTCGATGTTATACAAGTTAGCATAAAATTTGATTTGTACTTAGTCATTAATCTTTAAGATGCTGTAGCTTAAAACATTTTTAAACGTAGTTTCGAGTCGTCATAGCTTGGACAAGAATCCTTAAAGCCGATCGTCCACCGCCAACTAAACTAGGTTAGTTCAGCTTAGCACGCATAGTTGAGCCAGTTTTTCAAACATGTGCGTACGTCGTACATGGCAAACTATGCGAGCTAAGCTGAACGCACTTAGTTATGTTAGCGGTGGACGATCGACTTTAGTCTTCCAAACTATGGAAGTAATACCTTCACAGACGACTATTAGTTAAAAGCAGATAGATGCCAGGAAATTCAACAGACAAGCTTTAGTGTACATTCATCAGGTGGTTACGGTGAATATAAACTGCGCATAAAATTTGAATTGTCCATTTTTGTCGTCGAGTTGTCATCACCAGTAAGACACAAAATCAGGAAATGTTACAAAAATAATGTTTGATTTAAATCTTAATGACGATTAGGTACCAGTGATCTGTCTTTTCCTTTGGCAACTTAGGCTTTTTTCTTTTGGGCTACGTTATCTAGTTAGTATCAGGCTATAATCGTGTGTACTACTACCCTTGTAGTAGGTCAAATCATTAATTTGGTCACGTTTTTGAACATGTATAATTGTATTTACAGTCCGGACCTATTTAGTCTCGACGACTAAATCCTGTTGACAAGCAGAATTTTATAAATGTTTGCGTGTGAATTGCTGCCCTACTTGTGTTAACTTTTTAAAACTTTTTAGTGAGCTGTAGTAATCCGTTCCCGGGTTTTGTGGGTGAGAGTCGAGTTCGAACCTTCTTTCCTTGCAGTTTACTTGACAGGAATTTGTACGTAAGTATACGGACTCTGGTCTGAATTTCCGAACTGTTTAATCCCAACCCATTCAGAAAGTTTTTCTTTAACATAACTTTTCTATTCCCCTTATAAACGGTTTTCCAAATTGAGCGTATGTCCGCGGGATAAAGTAAACAAAAGAAAATGTTTTGTAGGGTAAGTAGATGGATAATTGAATCGGACGAAAATGTGTAAGTACTTATTTATCTTTCAAAAACGAGCGCTGAAACTTTAATGAGGAGTATACATTACCATTTATTTGGGTTATTGATAAATTTCCCGGTAGACATGTATTTGAGATAAAACTATTTTTACGGGTTAATTTATAAGTAGAAAAATGAGAAAGAGGTATCAAAAATTATGATTAAGTAGATCGAAGATTTGTGACGTCGGGGATTCTATTACCTACCTATATTTTAATTTTCTCCTTACATTTTTTATTATTTGTTTGAATAAGAATATTTTCTGATGGTTGTAATAACTTACGTATGTCCATTGTAATGTAGGCGATGTACGGCTCAGGTCTACTCGGTAGGTTCATATTTAGTTCTCCGAGAACATGAAGGTCACTGCCGAATTCTGTACCACTTTTGCCACCTTCTAGGTTAAATCTGTAATACAAAAACAACATTTTTTTTAGGAACTTCCTACTGACATACAGTTGCGTATTAAATAAGTTGTGTGACTACAATTCCACAGTGGCTGACAAGCATGAAATAATTCATCTAGTTTTTGATATTAAGCATATCGTAAGCACCAGGTGTAACTGATAAATAGTTTATGCGAGTCGATATGTGTTGTGTAGAAAATTAATATTAAATGGGTAATATTATACATAACCTGGTCACACTACATTAATACCCTTTAAATGCGAACAGAGCCCTTGCCATTGTCGCTTTCATAGTAGTAGGTTAGGTAAAGGTTAGGTATTGTGTCCTGAATTATATTTTGAGCACCGAGATTGCTACCAACGTTTAAGCTAAAATTCAAAGCTAAGATCAAACGTTTATAATTATGTATACCTACACGTAGTCTTCAATCCAATAACATTTGGGTATTTTCATTCAATTGATAGGTAATTCATCTATTTAAAGCTTTTGTTATTAGAATAACAAAAGCTTTAAAGTTCCACACGGATCTCTAACTGTAATAATAAATACTGGACGCATTTACGGTCTTTATTCCTTCCTTACTTAATCTAAAGCTAATATTCTTCAGTTGCCAATATTTTTGCTCTTGATATTAGTTACTAGCAAAAATATACAGGAATAGCCTCAGATTGAATAAAATCAAAACAAACACTAAATCCAGCATGTTTCCTTTAGCGCATCTGAGATGTTATTCGACAAACACTGCTCCACATATAAAGAGGTTCGGGTGTGATTCGCTTCCTTTCTTTATTTCCTTCGTTCCCTGTGCAATTTACCACTTCATTTTTGTGTCACCCGAATAATAACTAAGGAAACGTACGGGGAACGTCATTTTCTAGTTTTTATGGGAGACATTTATAGGGAATTGGGGTACGTAATGTAATTGACCCTGGATTTTGGACTTAGAAGAAAATGAAGACATTAGGTACATGGCATGAGGTGACATTAAACGTTTATATAAATGATTACCAGACTTGAATGAACAATACTACTTATTGATTTTGAGTTTGAATTATATGGAAATCGTACAAACAAGTCGATATATGTATCTAGCCTATAAAATACCTAAGTTGAATTAAAAAATAATTTGGAGAACTAAAAGTTTTTATCATTCAAGAACGGCATGTAGGTAAGCAAATACTTATTTGCATGATTGATTGTAATAATTCAATTCATTTAAAATAAAACCTTTTTCGTATCCGTCTGACCCTTTGGACTTCGGAAAAGGGATCAACATTCCATCTCCAACATTTTTGGAACGATTGCAAAAGGAAGATTGCTGGCATTGGTTTTGTGTTTTATTTTTAGCTTACCTTCTCCCTGGTCACATAACTCTACAGAAAAAAAGTAAATTGCTGGCTATTTTTAAATATATAACTGCCTGCTTAAGGCATCTTCTACTACTTAAATACATGACACGGCGGACGTATACACATCTATAGGAGGTATCTAGCTAGGTAACAATAAATAGATACATACTATGCCACTCAGTCAGTAATTTTTGAGTTGTATATATTTAGATATACGCTTTTGATTATGGTGGGGTCCGCCGACTTCATGTCCACCTGGCTTACTTCCTGTCAGTGAGTTTGGTCGGTGAGCTAGGTGTAGCGCCGGTCACGTTCGCTCGGCGTAGCAATACGAACATCTGCTCCTCGGGCATGGACACAGCCACGCTGTTGATGATGGTGGGGTCCACTGGCTTCATGCCCACGTGGCTTACCTCCTATCTGTGAGCTTGGTCCATCTAGCGCCAGTCACGTTCGCTCGGCGTAGCAATACGAACATCTGCTCTTAGGGCATGGACACAGCGCAGCGACGCTGTTGATGATACTGGGGTCCACTGGCTTCATGCCCACGTGGCTTACCTCCTATCTGTGAGCTTGGTCCATCTAGCGCCGTTCACGTTCGCTCGACGCAGCAACTCGGGCATGGACACAGCTACGCTTTTGATGATTTGGGGTCCACTGGCTTCATGCCCACGTGGCTTACCTCCTGTCAGTAAGCTTGGTCCATCTAGCGCCAGTCACGTTCGCTCGGCGTAGCAATACGAACATCTGCTCCTCGGGCATGGACACAGCCACGCTGTTGATGATGGTGGGGTCCACTGGCTTCATGCCCACGTGGCCCATGTCCATGAGGATGAAGAAGGTCCTGAGGCCACGTCTCAAGCAGTCGATGTTGTCTGCTCTGCATGCTGGGAAGGGTATTGGTGGGGCCACTGGAAAATAGTAAGTACAAATCTTGTTAACTTATTAAATAGCTAATGCTTTTTAGCACATACCTAAGTTTAGTTAGCTGAATAAAACATACTTTATTTTATTCTTAAGCAGTTATTCAATACACAACTAATTATTTGCTAATTATAATAAAAATTCTATAGAGATCGGCAAATTCTATATCAAAAAATATATTTTTTCGAACAATCTACACGAACCAATCCTCCCCAGTGGGAATTGTAATTGTTTTTCAGAAATCCCCACTAATAAAACAAATTCAACTTAGGAGGATTTTCTGGGAAAATA
Organism: Maruca vitrata; assembly: GCA_039566165.1. Lineage (NCBI taxonomy): Eukaryota > Metazoa > Arthropoda > Insecta > Lepidoptera > Crambidae > Maruca > Maruca vitrata. Next base: position 9,872,636 of record CM076924.1, on the reverse strand, counting down.
ACATTACACGACATCATTTTATTGCTTGAAAATTGGGGTGGTGGAGATTTACTTATCAATGGGGATTCCTGTGATAAACCAAATCCTGTAATATTTTCTATCACATTGTAAGTAATTGAAAACTTCTATTTTGTGTGACAATATTAGGTATTTAACTTAATTAATAACCAGATTCGTCATTAATACATCTAAACCTATAATTTAAGAACAAATATCGAAGTTTCAAAGTGTTAAAATGCCAATTAAAAAAACATTACAAAAATAGGTTAAAATTTAAAACCTACCAAAAAATTTAATTTGAAATTCCAGACCGACAAAAAAACGACTTGAACATTTGTGAACTACAAATGTTCAAGTCGTTTTTTTGTCGGCTTCACTTCAGCATCCAACAAAAGGAATGCTTAAGAAACAAACTTTCTTTATCCCAAATTACATATCCCAAACAATGAAGCTTGATCCTAGTCGATTTGAATATAACTAGGTCGGTAGTGATTTTGGTCTAGCCCAACACACGTTTGGTATGCACATAAAAAAGGAGACAGATAACTTTCGCTAAAGGTTACTACTAAAATATTAGATATTTGAGAATAAGAAAATGCAAACTTTGAAATTTCAAAAAAAAAACATAATCCTCATAACATCTATGTAGAAGTCAAATACCTGTACTTAATCAATCTCGAAAAATTACGTACTTATATAGAGCAAAATCGCTTCCCGCGTCTGTCCGTAGCTATGTTATACTTATATGCTTAGATTTTTAATACTTCACAACGGATTTGGATGTAGTTTATTTTAATAGAGGAATATTATTTAAAATTTAATTTATGTATATTATACTTACACGAAGCGAAGCGAGTTACTAGTTAATTTTATCATAAGGCCGTCAACTCACGATTTCAGGTTGATATTCGTAAATATTTCCTTAAAAAAAGATCAGTGGATGGAATACCTACATAAAAGAAGATACCTAAATATCATATACTGTTACAGAACAAAGACCGATGTTAATGACACAAATATATTCTCCATACAGCCAGTCGAATACTAAAGCCATTAATTAATAATTATTATCATTTCGTCATTTGGTTGCCAGATTCATGTCTTTAGATAGGTAAGTAAGTACATTTTAGAAATAATCATCCATTCCTTATTACTTTTATTAAGTGTGCTGAACTTAGTGAAACCGAATGCATACATAATAGTAATGCTATACCTACCAGACCCACCAACTTAGGCAGAAAGACTTCATTGACCTAATTGCTACGAGCCATTTTGAATTTGAACTGGCAAAAGCTTCTTTTAGCTCTAGTGGCAACCCTGCGAAGCTCCTAAACAATGTGAATATTTGAAGTTGACCCTTTTTAACGCACACAGAATATTAGATTTTCAACACGCAGGTATTTACCCCTCAGACCCAAGACACACCGTACAAAAGGGTACGTGCTTTATAGGTAGCTATAGATAAATAATTGGGTACCTGGTTATAATACCTAGATTTACTTAACTTGAGTTAAGAGTTGCAAGCAAGTGTATTAGACCAAGGACAACAACACATCAAGTTTTCAGAATGAAACTAAAACACTTGCTAGTTTTTTTTCCTACTGACATACGATGATGGCTTGTAGCCTCGTCATCATCACCGGACTTGCGGGGGAGCGGATAGCTCTCTAAACACTTGCATGTTAATAATGATGTTTTTTATAATATCTAACATAACGCAACGTTATATATTAAAAGCGGGTTTTTATCGTAGTCTATAAGTAAGACTTATAAATTGAGCAAAGTAATTTACTTTTACTTGACTTTAAAGACTCTCTGTGGTAAGTTGTTACCCGGAATTTGATTACCGTACATACGTCATAGGATAAACAACTGTAGCTGCCCATAAGGTAGTCGTATCGGAGCGGTATATAGTAAGTATTTTTTAAAACAATTGTTCTTGTCCTTTATAATAATAAATTTTCACGATTCCTTATACATACCGCAGTACCTACTTACTTCTGTCACAATTAAACGCAAAAGACTCTTAGTATGTGTGAACATCTTGGTGAGTCTCCAGCTTTATACGGACAATTTCATGACTTCGGTGCCGGAGAAGAAAATACCTTTTCGTATAGAACGTCTGAAATATGTGTTCAAACACATAACACCTTTGTTACAGTTCAGAGTATGTTTGAGCATCTACATAATTCTTTCGAAGTTATATTTTTCCGTGTTTTCTTTGTCGAAAAGTTGAGGATACAGACGGAATAGGTTAAACAGTCAGGGTTACTTTATTACGAGTGAACGGTTGTATTATGCCAACAATTTAACATAAAGGTGATATAGATAAAGGAAATTAAGGTTACAATGAAACGTTTCTGTATTTGTTTTTGTCGAGACAAACATTAAAGCTTAATAATGTATTTGAAGTAAAATATTTAGAGGGATGAAGTACCTAAAGTAGTTCCTAGAGATGATAGCTGAGTTCTACAGGCAAGTAATAAAATATATTTAATTTTGTACAACTAAACTGTTGCCTTCCTCAGATTCAACTTCTCAGTATTTCCTGCTCCACCTTTGGTGCTTGATACCAGGAGACCAGAGCCGGGGAACAAAACTACGGAAGTAACGTTTGAGCAAGTTTAATCTAGGGATATTATTCAAAGCGCTGATGCGCTAGGGAATATTCTAGCTAACCAGAATATTAGTGCAGCTTTCATTTCAATGGAAGGCTGGAAAATGGTAGCTATGTTTTATCATAAACTAAAGCCTTAAATGCTTATAGTTAGAATTAGGTATTAAGACAGAGAAATTCACAATTTGAACTGGATTTAGTCTCAATGATGGTGAAATTAGTTCTAGGTATAGCCTAGTATAATGTTGACAGGTACCTAAATAATTACACATGTAAAATTTGATTCAGACATACATAAAAGTTATTAAAAAAATGTGAGAAACGGTGCTGCGATTAGGTTAGATTAGGTATGGATAGACGTAATCTTAGGTATATTCCCGAAACACTTAGTGATTGGATTTTTCCTAATAAGTTTAGCTTATGAAATCTTGAGTAAATAAAAAAGTAAACGAAACGAACCTAATTTAGTGTGCTATTTTATAAAGCAACCTTGAAAAAGAAGCAAGAAAAAGCTTGATTGAGCCTAGGGAAATGTAGGAATACGATAATATGAATTATGTATAAAGTAGACCCAACAGGCGGAACGAAGCGATACAATTCTAAGGAAAGTTTCTACTTTAATACACTAGTATCTCACACAGAATGCCTCGAAGTTACGAGACAACCGTTTGCGGGAGATGTCAGTTACGGTCTAAGTTGCCAAATAAAGGGAATGGAACTGTGCACCTGAGGAAGTGGTGTTTGAATGGAGTGAGGTCTGTAGGTTGCTTACTGCCTACATAAATTGAACGCGAGAATATTTCACGTAACGTAATAGGTCAAAATGTGTCTTTAAATTGAAATATTCACGGTTTTACATAGTTTTAGGGGTGGGAGCTGTCCGCTCCCCCGCAAGTTCGGTCAGGATGACGAGGCTACTCCAAGCCATCATAGTATGTCAGTTGGGAAAAAAAATCATAGCGTTAAATAATTTGATTCGGGGGAAGGTGGAAACATTTTGTTCCCAGATTCCCCCGATTCGGGCGAAGATGCGAAAAAATATTAAATTTTTTCATCGTTCGGGGAAAACAAAGAATAGACCATTTTTAACGTTAAGACTATAATTAATTTAATATATTTCATATTTTTTTTAAAACCCCGGAATATCTGAATTTTAGTATTTATACCTCTTAATGCCTGTCTTTTTTCCGAACGATTTTTATCCATCCAGGCTAGTATAAATTATACCAGATTAAGTAGTTAGTGTTAGGTATGTAGTTAACCAAAGTTCCTTTAAAAATACAAAAGTAACTACGTATAAAAAGAACTTAGTGTTTGTTGTGAAAAATAAGAACAAAATTATGAAAACAACTTATTCCTTCAAGAAAAAGAGTACGGGTTCGCGAACTTTTGTTACTCATTGAGAGTTCAATACTTTCCGTGCCAGAAGATGCTAAGTATTCTTAGCAAGACAATAAAAAATATTGCATTAAAGACCTAGGTTGTTGGACGAATTGAAAATCAGCACTGTGTTCTTCAGCAATGTCTAGGTATATATTTGGACCTGCTAATGCTATTGTACGCGCTAAGGCTTTTGCACTAGTCGCATCACGCGGTGGCGACCGCTGTGCGGGCGTGACATACACACGTACATAAAATCACGCCATTTTCCCAGAGGAGTAGACAGAGATCACTTCCTACTATGTGATGCGTCCTGGCACACCACTTATGCTTTTACCATAGCGCCATCAATATCTTCTTGAATGCTCTTCGATTATGGGTAGGTACTTTTGACTGCGGTCGAGACCGCCACCACGTGCGTGCAGTTTGCAGCCAAAGATACACCGGTCTTTTATCACGTAAAATTGTTTTCCCCTTACAGTCGGCTAGACGCATTCTTAATGTGACCATTTTATTTTTGGGCCCGAATGGGACATCTGCGTCAAAGGTTTTTGTAGACAACCGTTTTGCAAAAACTGGGCAAAATTAACCGAAAACGGGACAGTCCTTTGAAAACGGGACTTCTGCTCACGTTACGCATTATCCGTGTAGGTACCAAATTTAATTTGAATCGCTTCAGTAGTTTTGGTAACTTGGAAATCGCTATTGGCCGAGATAAACTTCCGCATTTATACGAGTAACATTAGTAAGGATTTTTCTTTCTTTTTAGCCAGACAGGTGGCAAGAAACCAGTTCTTTTTCTGAAAGTGAATATATTTATCTTCCGTCTTCAACAACGTCTCAGCAGTGTACCATAATACAATACAATGTATAAAGTTGGCTTGTAAATTTGAACCGACTGCAATATAATGTCTCTGAGGGTCCCTCTCTTCGGTATTGTTTACGACACGCGAAAAACTCTCAGGAGTCCCGTTTCTATTTTCTTTTCACAATATTTATTTTGGCACAAGAATAGGTGTGTTTTTTTATTCTCTGAAGAATTTATCCACTTTATGGTAATTATGTGTGAGTAATTTTCTTCAAGCTGGATTTTTACAAGTACGTTCAGGTAAAAATTGGGTTACCTATTTCATTTCTCATTCATCGAATGAGATGTTTATCAAAGCCCTAACAATGACTGGTCTCTGATAAATAATGATACTTGCAGAACTTAAACTACTACTTCGTAAAATAAAAAAATATAGGTATATCATAATTACATACATAGACATAACTTTAAAAAACTTTTTTCTCTACGTAGGTATTTTAAACATACCTACTGTCTAATAAGATTTTCGATGATTCAAAAAGTAAGTTCTTCTTTAACCCATATAATTAACTAATAACCTACCCGGATTCTGAGCCCGGAAGTCACGAACCCTGACGAACTGTCCATCACATAAATGAGTCCACAACACCACTACACAAAACATAAAACGAACGCACTCCTGCATCATAGTGCACTTTGCAAAGGAAGTTCAGCTTCACAACCCAGCCCCACGTTATATAGTACGATCTCTTTGGTTATTAAAACAAAAAAATAACGAACCGGTCTCCGCGTCACTCGCTTTTGCGCGAAGTAACTTTTAAAATGTTTGCAGACGGCTGCCTTAATTTAAATGACTATGCCAAAGAACCCCTCCCGACTTATGTGGAGCGATGACCTCTAGTGAAGGTCGGAAGGACTTTAATGTCTGCCATTGATCTCGTGAAATGAGTAATGCAGGCAACTTCGGAATGGCCTTGAAACTCTCATTACGCGCAATTAGACCGATATATTCGTTTAAATCTACCATCTATTACGACCGTACTTGGCATACGTCTATTTTAAAGTGGGCATACCCAAATAAGCAGGTAATTATAGTTATAAATGAAAGAATAATTCAAAATTTACAGCCTAATTTAATAACATAAATTAGACAACTCGAAATCCAAATGAAGCTAATTTGAATGTGATTGATAAAGTTTACTAAAAGTAAGGAAGGAGGAACGACAGGTGATATTTATTTAATATTAAACGTTAAACGATCTATTGTTTCAACGTATACTAATTTAATGTATAATTATGATATGAAATCGTTTTAATTATTTATCCTTTTAATTTAATATTAAGGTTTTGTTTTACGAGTTTCTTTTTATAAACATGCAGAAGGCACCCTTCTACTTAGTACTACTAACTCTAGGACATCTTTTATATTTTTTTTCTAATGCTGCTTAAAGTAATTTAAAGCTTTATTATTCTTGATGATACGTTTTCGTTTTATCTATATGTTTATTAAGTTATTAACAATGACAGTAAATGATACTGATTCGGGCGGCTATTAAATCAATGGAACGGGACTTAACATCATCATCATGATCCATTTACAGTTTAAAATAGCTGCTGCAATTGATGTGATTTGTATCTTTGATATGGGAAATGTTTATTGTGCAATATCAAACTTTAATTATGTACTTATTTCATTATACCTACTTAGGTTCGTGTTGTTATTTTTTTGTTTTATAACAAAAAGCAATGTAATAAAAAATGTCTGGTCAAATCTAATAAGTATTTTTTTCTTTAAACTTTCTCCTCTCTTCAGTGAAGGTTGTCTGAAAGAGAGTAAATAGTCTACCTAAATAGCAGATAAATGTGGCTGCAATATTATTCTGTAATTGTGTTTTCCTTTGTATCTAAACAAAGTAACTTATTATAGAATTTTATTAGATTTCTCAATTTCAAGATTGTATTCCCAACTACTTAGCAGATAGATAAGCTAAAAGAATATTTATAATACTCGCTTGAACATTATTGCTAAAGTACTTATATACATACTTTTGAAATAATTTCCACTATCTCAATAAAGGTAAAGTCATTATTAGTATATTGTGATACTATACTGAACTATCAAATTATCTCAGCACAGTTGAATGGGTTTATTGCCTCTATAATTAACGCAAATATAATGAGTCATACAAAATCTATCAGGCGCAATGAAACCAGACCAGATGATTTTTTGCATATAAGACTAATAAATGCTAGCCTCAAATATTATGTTAATCACTAGTTGAAGATGTAATAAGTATAGAAGTACCTGTTTTATGATCAGTTATTTGTAGAATTATATAATTTGAGCAGAGCAGAACTGAATTTGAATTAGGTATATCGAGAATCAAAGTGGAAACTATGATGCAATAATATGATGGATATATGAACTTATTATAAAGAGGAAAGGTTTGACTGTTTCTTTGTCTTGAATACGCTCCGAAACTACTGCACCGATTTTTAAAAAATCTTTCACTGTTGGAAAGCTACACTAATCCTAAGTGTCATAGGCTATATTTAGTTTAAAAAAATCGGTTTCAAAAGGTGTACAAAAACAACTAGAAAATTTACTTATTTTGATTGCTTGTTTTTTTGGAAAGTAACATACGGGGGTGAAATATATTATATAGATATAGAGATATACCCGAAGCGAAGCGAGGTCGGGTCGCCTGCCGCTAGTCTCAAATAAAGTATTATAAGTAAGTATAATGATTTAGTGAGAATAAGTACAAAGTTCCTATCCTAGGTAAATAGGCAACGGAAACATTTAAGAGTTCCGGGTTCCGTTCGTTTAGATATGTAAGGTGTGCATACAGATGACGCTTATTCTGATAATATCTTAACAGTTAAACTCCGCTCCGATGCGATCTTTTTTTTTTTTATACAGAGGCTAACAAGATGACCTCACTCCACCTGATGGTAAGCGGTAGTGAGATCCAAATATGAGGTCGACAGGCACAATAGACCATATTGAGCCTGTCGCACTCACCCTGAAAGCCGTGAAAAAGGAGACCACTGCTGCGGCAACAACGAGACAAGGCGTGGAGTCTCGCATTGGTATTGAGCTGTGCGGGTCGGAGTTGGCCAGTCCGCCGGACGGAAGGGCCCCCGTTTCTACGGGTCTCCCAGGCCGGCGCTGACCCGCTCCGCCCGCACAATACCGCCGCTAAGACTCCACTGGTCCGGCGCTTGCCGCAACAATGGTCCCCCATGGCTCCGGTTCGTACAGTGCTGATCCCGGAACGCGACCTGACCAAGAGAGGCCAGAGTCACTTGGCGGGTTTTACACAACTGTATGGTGGTAACAGCAACCGGTCGACAAAATGTCTCCCACCTGTAAACTGTAACTGTGTCCTGCGATGTTGAAATGTAGGTAAATGGTATTTTATTAAGTTTGAAGGACAAATTTTATGAAACACTACGATGTGACAGCGACTTCGACCGTGATTCCTCCCGTTTTTTACACATTTTTCACTCTTTGCCCCTATTGGCCGCTTCGTGATGTTATACACCGTGAAATTTTAGTGGTTTTTTTCCCGCAGCAAAATGATTCTACCTTAGTAGCACAATAGATTTCTGCAGTTATTTTTTATTAAAATCAATAAATGCCGGTTTTACGAAAGGTATAAAAGAAACTCGAAAGTACGTTCGATCCACTTTATTACTTAGGGGGCGTAGAGCTTCTTTAACTTTAAGCATCGATTTCATGCGGCAAGCAGTACCTGAATACGTCACATCTTAAAAAACAACGATAACTTCTCTCGTTTACGATTTGGAAAATTATTATTTTGAAAATTTGAATAATTTTTTCAAGGAATTATTTGCATGATTCGATAGTATTACTAAAGGCAAATCGTTCTGCCACGGGAAAACAACCACTCAAATTTCACGGTGTATAGCCAAGGCCTTCCTCGATAAGATTTTTTCAATTCGAACTAGTAGTTTTTGAGATTAGCGTGTTCAAACAAACAAACTCTTTAGCTTTATAATATTAGTATAGATTATAAGGTAGACTTGGAATTATTGTGTTAATTAAAGTTTTTTTATGACTGCGACTGTCCTTGACCTACTGCAGTCATTTACGCTTATTTTATTTTGTGTGAAACTGTTATGGCTTTCGAATAATGATTTATTATTATATTTTATCAACGAAATATTATGATTCTGGTATTTCGATGGATGGTTCACGGGTGCGGGCGAAATTTCGGATGATGCTGAAGAAAATGAGTGTTAAAAATAATGTACATTGTATAAAACATAATAAAATACATTTCATTTACTGTATGCGTTCATGTAACACTTCTCACTCGCACTCCTTTAGCAGCTGTCCCCTCGCCTGTCAAGGTCTTATGCTGTTCAAAACCGCCTGGCATTGTACATATTTACTCTGAGAAGTCTATTGAAAAAGTATACAGGATGAAGTTTATTTTACCTCATCAACAGTGCGTTTTCTAATTGACCTGTCGTATACTTCTGCTTATTGTAATCGCCTGTCAATTTTTTATAAGATGTACAATAAAAAAACTTTATTCTATTAAATTTTCATCATCATCATCATCATCAGCCCATTCCTGTCCACTGCTGGACATAGGACTCCCCAAATGTACGCCACTTCTCTCTGTCCTCGGCCACTCGCATCCAGTTCCTACCAGCCGTCCTGCGCAGATCGTCACACCACCTGGCCTGCGGGCGTCCTACACTACGTTTGCCGAGACGCGGTATCCACTCCAGAACTCGTCTACCCCAGCGGTTGTCGTTAATTAAATTTTCAAACTTACAGAAACAAGTTTTGAAACCCCGTAGTTTGAAAAATAAAGGGGCTGATGACGTGCAGGGCTGACGCCTGCCAGGTCATGGCTATTGCTCTTAGCATGCCATAAATCGTCAGTATACAAATTTCTAACCTTACAGGAAGACCGTTACTCCCAGGGTTCACTAGCTCTCCAGCTATTACCTAAGTGTGTTAACTCTATACGAGTTTCAAAGTTCTATGGAAATAGGAATGATTACCTGTCATAACAAAAGCATCAGATGATCGGTAAGTGAAATAATGACGTAATCATGCATTGCATGAATAAAATGTTTGCGATGCGATTAAATGCAATGCGATAATTGTCGCCAATGGGACGGATTATGTGTTAATATTATTGCTAGGTGTAAAGGTTGGTTCTCATGAGTGTTTTTTCTATTACTTAGTTATTATTCCCTAGTTTCGCGTGTTGTATGAATTGTCTGGGAAATATTTAGGTAATTATTTATTTGTGTGCAGTGAATAGGCTTGAAAAGTACTAGACTGATTAAGATTAAGTTTGGAAAAGATAATACTATGTAGAATTATTTTAAAGATGACTTCACTCTACCCGATGGTAAGGTAAAGTGAAATCCAAATATGAGGTTGACAGGTACAATAGACCATATTGAGCCTATTGTACTCACCCTGAAGGCCTGCTTAAATGTCGTTTCACGGCCCTCCTGAAGAGCCCGGAATCATAGGAGGGAGGGAAAACATGAGCTGGAAGAGCATTTCATTACCTTAATGACACGTGGCAGAAAAGAGGAACTGAACCTCAGTCCGAGCCACCAGCGCCTGCATTGTATGTGGATGGCAGCGCTGTCCAGCACGTGTTGTTCGGGGGAGGTAAAGGTTGGGAGGGACTAGCTGAAATAGCTCTTCAGAGCCCATTATAGAGACGGCAGAGAACACTTAGACCGGCATTGTTTCTACGTAATTCCAGAGGCTCCAGGGTTTCAGATACCTCTAGATCACCAACAATACGGATAGAACGTCGCTGCAATCTATCGAGGGCATTTAGCAAGTATTTTGCGGAGCCATCCCAGAGGTAACAGCAATATTTCACACAGTAGAATACCTACTTTGCAAATATTGTTGAGTTGACGCAGCGCAACGTTACCTTTCTGTTCTATTAAAATATACCTATCTATTATAATACAACATAGGAGTCAGATGAAATAATATAACCTGGGACGAATTCCTGAAATCAGTAGATTCTGCCGCCCTTGTCTGAAACAATTTTCGCTTTCTAGCTTCGTCGTAATAGTGACGAGAAGCTCTCACGTGCCTTATAAACACTAATCCAAATAACTATTCTAGTCATAGAACATAATAAAGTTTTTTTTATATCCCAGACTGAAATGGGATATACCTACGAAGAATGGACATAAATAAAATTGTGTATGCGTACCGTAACAGTGAATTACATCGTCGACGTTTATACATGTGTCTAAGATAAAGTCTGACCTGCGATATCAGTATTCTTTCCTTTTATCCACACTAATTATGTACTATGTTTACACAGATATTAATGCCGGTTATATATTGAATGCTTAACAACAAGTGTGTCCAGTAGTGGACCTACGTTCCTTCTGTTATTTGGTTAGCTTAGTAAAAATGGCGTTTCTTAGAGGTATTTTAATTGTGGCAATTTTTAATTGTGCAATTGCGGACGATGGTAAGTTTTTGATGTACTTACATTATACTTGTTTAGATCGTGCAATGAACTATCTAATTAACTTTATACTTTGTTCCAAATCTTAAAGATTTTTTTATTGCCGTGTGATCCGCATCTGAGATCGACAGGTACAATAGACCCAATTGATCCTGACGCACTTACCCAGAAGGCCAGCCTCACTTTTTTCGATCTGGCATTCTGGCCATAAAAATGCGTTGTCTTTTAATATGATAGGTTGACGATCAATCTCTTGAAAATTAAGTAGTACCCGGTAGAGCCATCTCTCCCTTAACCTTGTATAGAAAAATCTACTTATAATCGATTTTGGGGGTACTTAGTTAACGGCAAAAACTAAAAGTGTTTGCTTGAATATATAAATGATTTATTGCATTCAACAGAACTAATGATTGACGGGCTGATGTAATAAAAAAGTAACATAATAGTGTTGTTCAATCTTATTTTTAATAAAACATCAAAGCATCTGTTCGTAAACCTGTCTGAACTTTTGAGACTACCGTGGATATAGATTCTGCATCATTAACTTCCTTATAGGGAGGTACAATACCGGTTCTTGATTTACTAGATCAAGAATTTTGAAATGTCAAGCCACTGTGATGCTACTACATTAAATTGTTATTTTTTTTTGCACCTCAGACATGTATGTTTACGGGGACATCCCACCAAATGATAATGTTAATGTAAAGTGATTTTCCAATTAGAAAGTACTAGTACGAGGCCCAATACATTTTCTGTACTTTTCTCTAGAAGTTGATTTTATTGCAGTCAGATTAATCCTATACATTGTATTGAACTATTCAAACTATTTTTCCAAAGATCCAATTTACGTTAACTGTTTCTTAAGAAAACTTTTTTTTTTTTATTTAACCTGTATCATCCCACTGCTGGGCAAAGGTCTCCTCCAAACCTGTCCACCGCTCTCTATCCAAGGCCAGAACTTCCCAGCTCCTTGATATCTGGGCCAAATCGTCACACCATCTTTTTTTGGGCCTTCCCCTTCGGCGAAAGTTTAATAAATCATTTTTATTATAAACAAATTAATATTATTAACCTTACTAGCATGAAATAATAATGTCACTGTGGCTTGGAATTTGCACTCAAAAAGTTTGTTTTTAACGCATTGATGTTTACGACCTAAGTTATGTCAAAACAAATGATAAAGCTACGTAACCTTAGGTCAACTAGCATTTATGTTTATGTAAGTATTACATTGAGAAGAATAAATAGATAATACCTACACTTATCTTAATAAACTCTTCCTAAAAAGGAAAAAAAAAATGCATAATTATAAACGGTACAACCAGCTTTATTACTTTTATTTAAATTTCACTTAGGGGTTTATTTTATTACAGATATCCTAGTCTTTAGATTTTCTTGAACAGATTTCCTATTGGTCAAATTTCTTCTGTGACTATTCCGTTGTGCGATAATTTAGGATGAACGTAGTTACCGTTTAAACTATCCTTACTTCCTTACTAATACCTATTATAAATCCGAAAGTAACTCTGTCTGTCTGTCTGTCTGTTACGCTTTCACGCATAGAGTACTGGACCGATTTAAATGAAATTTGGTACAGACATAGTCCAGAGCCTAGGAAAGGTTATAGGCTACTTTTTAACCTACTGCGCTATAAGGAAGTAATGTTTTACCCGTTAAACGTCTCTACGCGGACAAAGTCGCGGGCGGAAAGCTATTTATCATAAATCATATCGCTGATTCAACGTGTTTGACATTAAGTGTAATTAGTAGGTATATTAAGTCTTTTGTTCGAATAGAATAACTGTACAAAACTTTCCTGTTTACATTTGATCACCTTTTATGTTTCAGCGGGCTTACTGAATCCGTGTGAAATTAAAGACATGGAATGTCTAAGTGGAACGACCCAGAACTTTCTCGAAAAAACAAGTGCTGGAATACCTGACTTCAACATTAAACCTATCGACCCTCTGGTGATACCTGAACTGACAGTCGACGTCCCGGACTTTGATCTCATATTCCACTTCAAGAATTTAACAGTGACTGGACTGAAGGGTCAGAAGATTTCAGACTTTAAGTAAGTTGTTTTAAGGAATCATTTTGAACTACGAAATCTATTACTAATGGAATTTATTTTGTTTAAGAACCATATTTGACTCAAAAGAGTAATTATCGAGTTTTTGGCCGGTCTTCTCGGTAGAATCGGCATTCCAAACCGGTGCTATTACCATCATATTATTTCTTAATATACGATTTATAGGTGCATATAAAATGCATATCAAACCAAAGGATTTTTTATTGATTATGAATTTAGATTATTTGTTTCTCAATATTGAACACAGGCAAAAATTATTGAAAATGTTTTGACAAAAAGGCACCTCACAATTGGTTGATGAGCTATGTTTTTCACCCTGTTATTTCGAAGGGTTCTTAAGACTAAAAAGATTTTTTGTTAATAAGTAGTATATTAAGTCTCTCGAACGATATTTTTATGATTATTATTATAATCGGCAGATTAGATAAAGCAACAAAATCCGTGGTACTTCAAACGAGAGTCGACGATGCCCACGTCGTGTCAGACATCACAATTGAACTGAAAAAACCTGCGAAGACTTTTGATGGGATCTATTACGCCAAGACAAGTAAGATACTATTGTATTTACATCATATTGAAGCCCTTTAATGTGGCCTTGTTGTCTTACTAACTTAACCTAAGTTTTATTTTATTTTATTTTATTTATTTAAGGAAACATACAGCACAATATATTACTAATGACAATATGATAGTGATAATAAATTAGCCAAAACAATTTCCACAAATTATATTATTACATGTAAACGCGAAGACTCACAATAAGTATATATGTAGGTATGAAAATATAGTTATTATACAATTTAACTCAATTTACTTTACATTTATCTTACTGTGGTAATTGAAACTGGGTACTTAATATCAACTTAACTTTTTTAACAGACCGAACAAAACCACAAAGTTGACAATTAAACATATCAATGTGATTGTAGCGCAAATTGTGTTTATTGCAAACTCGAACCAGAAATCTATTCTTAGCGTATTCAGTATTACATAATGGAACTGCTTTGGATGCTGAAGTTGATATTGTAAAAAGATTTAGTAGATACAAGTCCAGAAAGATTTAGTCGTATTCGTTTTCTAGATTCCAGAATCCACTTTTAGCTAAAGCAGTTGGTTGAAGTAATGGTTAAGTCTATTATAACTTAAATGGTCTCCTAGGACATCTAGGAAAAAATACTAGAAAACCGAAAGTATGTATGTATGTCTTTCCTAGCTCTCAGGTCGATGCTTAAGTAATTATTGGCCAAGAATCTTGCACCTTAAGGAATCACGACATATTCGTGATTCCTCAATCATATTCGACATCGACATATTCGTTTAAATATTTAGAAAATTGGATTTTTTCAATTAGTGAAGTAATTGAAAAATTCAAATTCTAACACGCTAAGCCAGCAGCTAGGTGTACGTATGCTAGAAATGTTTCTGGTCTTCTAATTGTTTGTTATTTACTAGCTGTTCCAGCGACTTCGTCCGCGTTTCCCCCCATTTATTACATTTATCATTATTTCTTTGCTCTTTCCGGTCGCAGCGAGATGTTATATAGCCTAAAGCCTTCCTTGATAAATGGTCTATCCAACACAATTTTTTTTCCAATTCAAACTAGTACACGAATATGGCCTTTAAAATTTGTGGAACTCCGGGAAACGTGAAAGAGAAGTCAGATTAGAAAAAGTGAGGGACAGGCATCAATTGAATAAAGAATGTTATGAGTTTTCATTCATTACCTTTCCGCAGCTGTTCTCGGAACGTCGAAGTACAACTACGAGCTGAAACCAAACAAACTTGGCGTCGAATACTTTGATGTCGGCCCCGAAACTGTTTCTTGCGAGGCTTTGGGTGCTCCGGAGGTTACTTTGGACTCTGAACTGACCAAAATTCTTGCGAATGGTAAGTACAAACACACATAAAATCACGCCTTTTTCCCAGAGGGGTAGGCAGAGATCACTTCCAGCGATCCACTTTTCACCTCTGTGGGAAACATGACGTGACGGGTTGTGGACCACGTCGCCGCCATTCTGCCTTATGCATTGTTTTAACAAGGTCATTGCGTTCCCACGAGTAGCAAGGATATATGACGGGGGAAGGAAAACGGGAGGAAGGATACTATCGCCTCGGATGATTTGGACTGAGTCGATAGTAGCTCGAGGAGCCGGGGTCGCTTACCCGTATACCGTTCACCAACCACCGGACAGATAGTAGTGACTGGTATCCCCTGACCATGAATGGTAAGTGCATGAACACAACCATGTATATTGTCGAATTTTTTTTTTTATAATAATTTAATATTAGTGAATTATTTAGAATAAAATATCATCTGCTCCACCGCGATTTGGGGATTTAAACCCACGCCAGTCTGGAAATCGCGACCAGCATTCCAGCTAGCAACTACCTGTGTCAAAAGATGAATATGTTATTGTGAATTCCTGAATTTATTTAATTTTGTATTATTATTCCTTGTGGACAACTAACAAAGCAATCACTTAAGTAACACGATTGGTAATATGTAACCCTGGTGAAAAACAAAGTGCTTAGAGGCGACCACGACATGCATAAATCAAAATCATAAATTAAATGGTATAGCTATGACGGTTGTATTAATACAACTGGGATTACTCCCATGACGCGTTTTGTGCTCCATGATACACAACAATATGTAGCACAACGCCTTGATCTGCATTTTGCTCTTTGTAATCCATAGAATATTTTATTTTCATTCGTAAAATATACCTTTTCTGGCTAGAGCGGGCACTAGATAAAGATAAAGATTAAGATAAACTCTGTATTTTCCCTGAACAACTTTATTTATTAGTAGAGCTTTGACAAGATTTCTTAAAGCGTTGTGAATTATTTGGATACCATTAAATAATTCTAAAGGTAATTATTACTGGCATTCATATAACCAGAAATTGGCTGCTATCACTGTTGGGATGACAAAAAAAACCAGTAAAGTGCAAAAATTAATCTTGTTTGGAATATTTTGACGTTGTGCTGTTTTCGTTTTTCTCCTAAAAGCACTCCTAAATTCATTGTTTTCAATTGAATCAACGCAAATCCTGATGGATGGTAGGTTCTGTTGATTCCCCCCGTTTTTCGCTAAAGATATCAGAGAAACAGGAAGCTCTTAAAGCCTTTTATCTACGTTATTTTTTCACGCACGAAAGAATTCATGCCTATTCAAAGAGGTACGTTAATAATTAAAAAGTTTGAAAAAATAGACATTTGCGTACCTACCTATTTAACTTTTTTTATACTATACTTAATCGTGATAACTCAGCATCGCTTAAATAAATTTCATAATACCTTACTTATACCCCGTTTTAAGTAATTTGGAACTGTTTTAAAAGTTGCGATATAACATTCATCATTTGTTTTGATTGTTGTTTCGCGATTTTTTTTAAAACAGCTTGGTGTTCTTATCTCTAGAGTTAGCACATTACTTTTGAGTGTTTTATATGCTGTAACTTTTAAATTAACAAGTACTAATACTGCTATTGGATAACTTCTGTAGCCACGTATATTTTAATTGTAATTACGGCGATCTAAATGTCTTTTCAAATACTTCACCACTGTTTTATTGTCTTTTAATTGTACTAAGTTTATTGAAGAGCATAGATAAATAAACACACGTTAGCAGAAACGCCCGTGTATGGAACGTTTATTACCGCTAACTACGTATCTGTGCTATTTATTTTCTTACTGTACCAAAATTTCTCTTATTTCAGATCCAGACACCGTTGCAAAGAAAGACTTGTACTCAAAGAAAGCGGTTGACGTTCGCAAAGCGGTCATGTCACAAGTGTTCGCGAAGGCATACGTCACGGTGATCCACAACGTAAGGGCGGCGGCGAAAGTATTCCCCAAAACGGCTTTCTTTAAAGATATTTAAATCATTCTAATCTAAATATAACCTTTAAGAGACAATTTTTTGTTTGTGTTTTTCTTTCCTGCCAGTTTGATGCACGATGTGTTTGATTTTTGTTTCTGAAACGTGTTCTAAGTTTAAATCGTTTGAGTATAAAAGAAAATTGAAAGCTCTTTGTGCATATTTATTTTGCAGTTTTAAAAGTTGGAGCTTTATATGAGTATCGTTTACTGCCTCTATTAGCATAAAGTTATGAACTAATAAATATGTTACCTGTATGGTAAAACTACGCTAAAACTTCTCAAACTTTTGTATATAAGCAAATGATGTGCTCTATACTTATAGAAAACTGGCCCGTATACATTGCTAAATTTATCTTAATACCGTGAATTAAAAAACTCCACTAATTTGGATGATTGAACTATAAAAATGCCAAAAAGATAAGTAGGCGTTTCAATCATTTTACATTAACAAGTCAGTGATAATGGAATCATATTCTAAAAAAAGCATCTGTATCAAGCCAAGCAAAATACAACCAAAGCCAATTGTTTTACGGGCTAATATTACGTATTCAAGTCTATGTACATCTTTTGCTCTATTAAATCCCTGACTCTACTTTGATGTCATTGACCAATCACTATTACCTTACCCTTGGCCATATAATTTATCGTTCGCACTTACTTACTTAGTAGATATTTTAAAATACGTAACCACAATGACGAGTAAATATTGTTAATGATGTTGACCTTTGCGATAATTCAGTTGTAACGAAATTTATTTTAAGAAACAAAATCAACGGCAACAAAATTATTAGGTACTAACCCCATTAACTATCTATTGGAAGAAGAAGAAGAATTATGGATAGTAATTTTTTTTTTACTTATTCACGATGATTTTAAATTTTTTTGCAGATAGTTCACTAATGACGCTTATCTTAAGGAAAACAAACTTCTTCTTCTTATCCTATGGTTGATGGACAACCTGGTGTCAGAGTTTAAACCGCCCGTTAGGCCTCTGACACACACCGTTGAAAAATCTCTTAGGTGTGCTGGTTTCCTCACGATGTTTATCTTCACCGTTAAAGCGTCGAATGATGGTACATATGAATTTCAAATTTGAAAAACATATTGGTACCTGGCGGGGTTTGAACTGGCGACCTCTCGCATGGCAAGCAACGATCTTAACCACTCGACCAACGACGCTTAGGAAAACAAACAAAAACGATTTTAATCAATGTTAATAATGACTGGCTCAATAGAATAGTGATTAGTGACCCAGGTTCACTACCCACGGTTCCAAGAAGCGTGTGTTTGATTCCCACCCGGAACTAGTATTTGTATGACGAATATCGGTGTTTGTTCCGTGGGTGTGTTATTAAATATATTTATTTAAGTATATTTGTGTATCCACTGTTGATTCTGATATCTGTAACACAAATGCTTAAGCTACTTACCACGGAATCAGATCAAAGTACGTATGTGATGTTGTATAATATTTATTTTTATTTAATCATCCAATTAAATGGTGTAGTAATTTCAATTGAGTGTGGTTGACCATAATGGAGAAACTAAGTTTAATATTTATTAACATATTACAGTAGGTATAATAACTCCTTGCCAATTATATTGTAACAAACAAGAGGCAGACATGTTATAACTGCGCGTTAGTAGTGAGATACAAATCTGTCCTAATTAGGGTATCTTGTGATATCGTCACATATATCTTTCACTTGCGTGCTTTTTCGTATCTTTTGTTTCATATGTTAGTAAAATGGAAATATTTGCAGGAAATTTAAAACGAAAATATTACGACGCAAATAACATTATCTATGTTTGTTTTGCTCCTCGCTGATATATGTAAAATAAAATGTATTCGTACCATATCATTGATTTCCGATAATTCACTCAACTGGCGATCTCTCGTTTCGACCTTGACCACTTGGCCATCGACGCTTTTAACCCCCCTGCCACGTACCACTGTGTTTTTCAAATTTGAAATTCATATGTACGATTCTTAGACGCTTTAACTGTGAAGGAAAACAACGTGAGGAAACCTGCACACCTAAAAAGAAATTCTCAGGTTGTTTAGTAACCAACCCGCACATGGCCAGGGTGGTTGACTAAGGCCTTATCGCCCTAGTTTAGGGTAGGCCCGTGCCTACACGTATAAACGTTCCCACTGCTGGGGCACGGGTTACATATTATATCTTTACGGGTTGCAACCCATACGGGTTGATGATGATGATGATGATGAATTTACTCAACAAAACAAAAATTATAAACTCAACAGTATCTAAACGCATTATTAAGGTGAGTTAGTGTTAACGTACCCTAAAGAAAAGTGTCGACATAGATCAATTCTTTATCGCAATTTCATATTTCTGCACTCGGCCCTACATAAATATTTCCAAAAATCCTTTCAAGACGCGATAACTTGAAAAAGCCATTTGCGCTCCTAAGTCAACAGAATGCTTTATGAGAATGATTCTCGATAACGGTTTGCCCTTTGGTAAAGTCAATGAACCTACTCGTAATATCTCAACACACCTGATTGCGTGGAAAACCAAACACGAAATACTATCTTGCAATAAAAGGCACGTTCCAAGCTTTGAACACTTTCAGCTGAGTAGACGCATGTGTTTAATAAAGGTATTGACACCATCGACGGATTGATCTACGTGACTAAACAACCAATAATGTGGTTTAAAATGTTTGTTTTATTATACTCTTTTATATAAGATACTTGAAGAATGTATGTATTCTTTACGCCTCCTTCCCAGTGGGGTAGACAGAGATCACTTCCTGCATTTAAACAATCCGGTTAAGCATATTATCGGTTATAAAAGTCATACACTTTCAAGAAATAACTTTAAAATAATCTGAACTTTATATAATAGTATTCCGTTTTTACCATTTAGGCAGGGAATCTGAAACCGGAAATAGCAGTGGTTCCATATTCCACAAAATGTTTTTTCATTCTCATCTTCAGAAACCGCTATCACGGGGAAAAATTGACTCCTACCAGTAGGCCAGATGTCAATAAATCTAATTTAGCCAATAATGCAGATGTATCGAGCGCAGGTAGACGGAGTCGCTTCCGCACTGAATGTTGTAGATATTGCTACAAATTTACATATTTATTGAATGGCCAACGTAAACCGATTCCGAGGAGTATTTGCTGGCTAAATATCCTCGGCAAATATTAAAATGCCTTGGCTATTTCGTCCGAGGGTTGCCGAGGTTTGCTTGCACAAATATCGTTTCCCGTTTTATAAATGGTTTAAATGGGCCTGGAGGATTTTAAAATAAACTTCAACACATTTTGTAGTCATACCAATGTGTTGAGGTTTATCTCAAAAAGCCTCCAGGACTGTAACGTAACTTTGTATTGTTTTTCACAGTATGTACATTTCGGAATCAATTTTATTTTCTATACTTTCTGAAAGAAGGATAAATATCAGTTTTTTTGTACCTGATGCTTTCAGGGAGATGCCCGTACGTCGTATGTAGATACATAACATGGTTTATGGTGCAAAGTTTATACCCACTTAGTACACACAAGGTAAACATTGTAGACAATCTTTCACGTGCAGGTGTACATGCGTCAATTTTCTTTGGCTTTTGTTACTAAGTACATTTGCTTCGAGGAGACGCAATTTATTATGATGTATTAATAAATTAGGTACGGGTGCCAAACAGTTAAACCTACAAAATATGTAAATAACCATTGGGTAATTAAGGAAATAGTATTTAATTTTATTGTTACTTCTTATAAAATCGTGAACCTATACACTTTGTAGATACTTGCCCCTTAAATTTCACAAATGCTCAAACTTAAGTTGGTTTAGTTCGATCTGCAAGTCATATTTCAAGATACGATCACAACAGTTCTTCATCTAAGGGTTTTCCAATAATTTTGCGAAATTCTTGTTACTTTATTCATTTTCTCCAGCTAAAACACGACCACATAATTTTTGGATTTTGACTATTAATAAACGGTGCGTACTCATTTAGATTTGAAATATTATTGGTAGCGGGTATATTTTAGTGTAATATTTTAGTTAGGTTATAGATATTCATTTTAAAATTGCACTACGGTCGACGAGTTTATTTTTATGACTTCAGTACCTAATAAATTCTTAAGAAATGCAATACTGTTTCATGTTGTTCTCGTGCATTAACAACGCGTTATTTAATAGCCCATCTATGAACGTATCTATTTTTTTAAATATGAAATAGACGCCTCATTAGGTATCTATTTTGTATAATAAGACAAGACTATCAATAATATCACAAGTACTGATATAATAGGTAATCGACGTCTGTTGATTGCAAAACAATTCAAAACAGTGGTTTAATGAACATTACCATCGCGCGAGAGGGAACGTGAGGAAAATGAACAATGCTCCCAACAACTACCATTACGAAGAGAATGGAACTAATAATTGTGCTTCTCTCATGAAAAGTTGGTCGAAGCAACAATATCGTTTGTGCTTGTTGTGTTCTTATCTTTGTTGCTTATTTGTTAAGTCCAGAGCTGGGCCAAGAAACCTTGGCGCCTTAGGCGGGTCATTTTCTTTTTAGTACGTTTGAACCATTTCGTTGTACGGGACGCGATCGAGGACAATGTTGCAAGTGTTATTCTGAAATGTGTACTTGCAAGGTTTGACGTAAGTCTACCTATTCCTTTTGCACAGTTGTGTCAGTGCATATTAAGTGTGGTCAAGATCTTGATCTTAGGTTACAAAGTGCTTTTGAATTTAGTAATATAACATGTTTAATTTCCTATTGAAAGCATTTTAGTAAACACTTAACTACTTAGCTTGTGGAAAACAATAAAATAAAAAAATCGACAAACTATGTATATTTTCGTTAGTTTGCAAAAGCCTTATACTTAAAACGAAGTAAGTTTAAAGTATGTTCAAATTGGTAAACTCACTGCTACCTGAAGAGATTACTAGACCAATCATGTAATAAAAAAGACGGAAGACGATTTTGAGCCCCCATAATTAATGAAGCCGATGATGTTTCTATCATTATTAAATAAGTCCTTACTCGGCATTACTCACGAGGTGAGAGCTTAGTTCTGAAAATCACAGCTTCATTTTGCTTTATAAATACGGTGTAACATTATTGGCAGACCAATCCAGCCCTGGGTACAACTTACTTGTTATCAGATATCGAACTTATTGCTCAACATTGAAAGCGCCTGAATGAAGGAAATAGCAAACGTACAACAGTTAAACTTCAGCTATTTAATTGTGTCAGGCGCTTTAAGCTTATTTCTTTAGATTGCGCGTAACTGCTTTCGTTGCGAATACCTTGAGAGTAAATGGAGTTTTGAACTTTTCAGCTTAAGCGGAACTGTGTGTAACTTTTAAGATATTCAATGCTTTGTCAATATAAATTTGGGATGCAGCTGGCATTGTCAAATAACCGTTAAATGTAGATGTTATTGAATTGTGTGATGTTAAAAGATTCCCTAACTCTTTTGAAAAAATCATTAATGTATTAGGGCTTCAGCCATTGCGGTTTGATTATCATAGCGTTTCATAAATTACGCTTTAAAAGCAATAAATATTTTGAAATTGAGTTTAACTAGGTATAGGTATAAACATGAACTTTATCTTTTTTTTAAATTTTTTCATCGTACATGTCAAAATTATTCTATTCTATAATAAAATTGGTCTTTATAAGCATAAAGTACATCCTTCAAATGGTACTACAAAATATTTAGTAGATCTCTAACGAGAGAGTGTTAATAAGCACCTAATTAATATGACGTAGCTGCTGAGTGTCATGTGCGCCTTTCCCGGCTAATTAAGTACCAATTACTTAAATTCAAAAGTGTGAATTAAATTGTGTCGTCAAAGACGTTCTACATCCGAAACTCACTAGAAAAGACGTTTGAATCTCCACGTATCTTCTTATTAATCTCATCTGATTAAAACTTACGTAAGTAAACCCAGCAGAAGCGTCTTATAAAAGTTGTACCTACCTTACCTCGGGTCGGGATGTTTCTTAAGAATAAATTTGATTTAGTTATCAGACCCTAACCTGCCTCCTAAGGGACGTGACCTGCATATATTTTAAAAGAACCCTTGCAGATTGCGGTTTTATCTGCCAGGTACAATATAGGAATGGTGCGAAAAGGACAGGACATGTTTTCCCGCTATCTCTGCGGATTAGGTGTGTGATTCATTCCTACAGATGTGTTACGGATTCATATCGCCGTAACAGATGGTATTTATAAACGGCGGATTGCGAATTAAATTTTTGATGACCCTTCATAAAGAAGGGCCGTTGGGCGATGCGCCAGTTTTTGTGTTTTGGCTCAGGTTGCAATCTCTGATGTTTAGAGGCAGTACGCCATAGGTGTATTAATCAACTAATAAAAACACTCTGTTTTTGATTTCGAAAAGGAATAGGAGGTCCTTGGTCGTATTGATTTAATTTTTATTTTTTGAACAATACAGTCACTTTACGGAAAAATAGAGGTAGGCAACATAGGCTCCGTCCATCTGTCACTATCTGTATCTGATTCTATGTATACGTATATAGTACAAATACTTACATTATATTGGCCTCGTTTGGGTTTAAAGGTAGATATGAATACTTTGTAAAGGTACACAATACCTACCTACTTATGTTTATTTGTGTTATCCACTTAGGACCCATTCCTGTAGTAATGACTCATCAGTATTTTTCCTTACTCGTCCATAGACGCCCTAACATAATTTCATCAGGGCAGACCTTTTTTACCCCTAGGGTCGGTCTGCACATTAAAACGATCAGATGCGTGTTCCAATTTATTTCGTTAAACAAACGAGCTCGCACGGCATTCATCATGAAAATTCTGTTTCAACTTAATCGGCAGAACTGCGATTGAAATATGTTTCAATAAATTTTGTTCACAATTATAATTTAAACACATTTAATGCCATTTAAATCACGTTGCGTGATGCGATTGTGCCGATTTATTAAAATTATGCAATGCAATTCCGAGGGGACCAGAGATTTTACTCACACTTGTTTTATGAGATTTGACACGATAGGACAGCTTGACATGATGTCGTCAAAGTTCCAATGTAAATACAGTTCAAATGTAATAATGCAGATTTGCTAAACTGCAATTTCGTGAAGCTTTCTCGTTGTACCATTATTAATAACACTTGGTAGTAGTAGTAGTATTGAGCAAAACAAGTGTTTTCTAGGAACGGTACATATTGTGAGAATAAGTATATGAGTTCAGGAACACTATCAAAGCGTTAACTTTCAAACATTTTTCTTATGATTTTTTTTAAATACGGTAATTAAATATATGTACCGTAAATACTAGTTATGACATCACTTCCACGATACCTTGTAAAGACAAAGACTTCGTAAGGTTATCACAAAAGGCTTTAAGAATCACCTCTAAATTTTTAAACCTAAACGACTTTAAAATAAACATGCCCTCAGGATTAAGTTGTAATTATGTTGTTACCTTTTTAATACAAATGTAGTTACTCGAACCAAGCGATCGGCGAAAATAAACAAGTAGAATTTTAAACGAAAGCTTTTAGCCTGTTATTTAGACACGTTATTTAAAAAAAATATTCTGATCATGTTTACGCAACGCGTAACTTACTCAGCAAACGTATTGCGGAAGCAAACATGGGTGTATACATATTATGTTTATTCAAAACCGAATAATAATATTCCATTAGGTATTACGCGAGGAGGGTTGGAAAATCATAACGATTGCTGTGGAATATCTATTTACTGCGTATGAAGCTTATTAATATAAATATGTTTACAGGTTTTGGAAAGCAGAGTGCATGTTCATTTTGATCTTTATGGATTTTCTTCAATATTTTTGGCAATAGACTTATAGCCCAGTCAAATTAGTAGTCCAGTCAAATTAGGAAAAAATCTCGGAATTCGAGATACCCAGCTGTAAGTCTGTAAATAACTAAATACTTAGATATTGACACTCTAAAAGTGTTCTCAAAACCTACATATTGTAGGGTGTACGCAACTATTAAATTTTCAAGGTCAAATGTCACAAATATCAGTTTTATGAACTTTTGAGCGAAACGGGAAGTTTTATCATAAAAGTGTGTAGGAGAAAATTACTTATCTTCTATTTATCTATAAAAATTGACTGTACGTTTTATATATGATTTTAAACTGTCATGGTCACACACATTAGAAAACTGAAACTGTCCGGGATATTTACCATGTTGTTGTGTTTTAAAGTTCATCCGTGATCATGGCGCTTGCAACAGTGCCGAAATATCGGGAGCTCATTAAAACACAACAACATGGTAAATATCCCGGACAGTTTCAGTTTTCTAATGTACGTTTTATTTCTAAGATTCACCATTTCAGAGATACAGCGATGCAAATAGTTGAAAAAGTTGTATTTTCAAAAGCTTCCAGGCCCACGTGCGATTGTGCTAGACAGTTAAAATTTTCACGAATGATGTATTTTAGTAGCCTCTATAACATCTAATACTAGAAAAAGCTTAAAACCAATGTTTTAGTGGGTTCTCATACAAAAACTATGTTTTTTTTTTTTCTCACACTTGGCCGGTTTTTAACGTGGTTACCCCAGTAAACCTATTCCAGACGACACCTTTTATACATGAAGAACACGTTGTTTATAAGGAAGCCTAGTTAAATAATTGTTTTGTGTTGTTTTCAGTATTCAGAAGATTTAAGATTTCTGCGTTTCATTAAATTAAATTTGTTTAATATGGATCTTCACGTTCATAATCGAGTTAGATGGACAGTTAACATTTTTAAAATGTATATTTTTCAGTTATACTTCAAACAGAAATTCTAATAATTGGTTATTTCGTACTTTTTGACCCATAATAAGCAGTTTAAATGTACTGAAACGTATATGTATAGTACTAAAAACAACATAAAACAATTATTTAACTAGGCTTCCATATAAACAACGTGTTCTTCACGTATAAAAGGTGTCGTCTGGAATAGGTTTACTGGGGTAACCACGTTAAAAACCGGCCAAGTGTGAGAAAAAAAACCATATTTTTGTATAAGAACCCACTTAAACATTTAGGTTATAAGGTTATTAGATGTTATAGGGGCTACTGAAATACATCAGTTAAATTTTAACTATCTAGCACAATCGCACGTGGGCCTGGAAGCTTTTGAAAATACAACTTTTTCAACTATTTGCATCGCTGTATCTCTGAAATGGTGAATCTTAGGAATAAAACGTAGAGACAATTTTTATAGATAATTAGATGATAAGCAATTTCCTCCTACACACTTTGATGATAAAACTTGCCGTTTCGCTCAAAAGTTCATAAAACTGATATTTGTGACATTTGACATTGAAAATTTAATAGTGGCGTACACCCTACCATATGTAGGTTTTGAGACCGCTTTTAGGGTGTCAATATCTAAATATTTACAGACTTACAGCTGGGTATCTCGAATTCCGAGATTCTTACCTAATTTAAGCTTAAATGACTGGACTATAGGGGTTTCACCTCGGTATAAAAGATAATAAACTGGAAATTGGTACAAACCCTTGTTTTGTCGCCCTAGATATTGTCTCAAGAGTACAAATGCTATCGTGTCGGCGTTATAAGATATTGAAAGTCAAAGTTCACAAAAAACGATTCCTATTGCTTAAATAATATTTTCACTTTTTTATAAAAGTGTAGAGTATAAAATTTTCTACAACTTTTGTCTAACCTCTTTTTTCATACGATCAACCGTTTTTGTGGTAGATCGCGAAGAGTGCGTATGGTACCTGTGGATATCGATCTTGATGAAAATAATTTAACATACAGCCAGCTTATTATATTTCATTCCGAGGTTGACCCCTTTTTTACCAAATTTCACTGGGCTATTAGGACTTTTTGAGTAAGAAGACATTAGGGTGGTTCACACTCTATACGTGTAAAAATTAAGAGTTAACAATTTATTTAACGTTAAATTTATACATAACACACCCAGACATGGGATGAACACTGATGTTCGTTCCTCATCACGAAAATAATGTTGTCCTGAGTGGGAATTGAACTCATGACTCTTGGCGAAAGAGAACGGGCCGCCAACGAGCCAGTCAAACGGTCATGTCATGAGCAAATCTATTATACTTTTTTATGTAATATTTAGGGTCTTTTATATTTATTATACTAAGATTATCGCCACATTATCGTTCCTTAAGCTAAAAATAATGCGTCGGTCATAATCTCCCCCTACGTATTGATATCATGACCTTATCGACTTCCCCTAACGGCCTCAGATTAGCCAAATGACTTGTAAATGCCAGCCTCAACTATCTCCAATGTGCCATCCGAAGCTCATAAAAAAGTAAGCTGTAAATGTGAAATGTCAAATTAAGCCACTGACATTATTTTGACGCTATCCTAGCCAGTTTGTTGCTAGATGCAAATATACGACAGATCCTCAAACTCAATTTATCAGTTTAATCATCCGTAGAATTTTTGACTCCGAAATTCTTTGTACATTTCAAATTTCGTGGCACCATAATGGAGACTGTTCATCATAATAATTATATCACGGACCCACATCCAACCGATCTGTTGTGGATATTTATAAAAAAAATATTCTTTGAACTTGATAAACGATGATCCATTTGATAATATCTTTTTATATTTCAATTTGAATGGGTCGATTAAATTAATTTCGCTTTGAGTACAACCTGAACCAAATTGATGATAAATTTTGGTTTTGAATTTTTGTCAGTCATTAACTTAAGGTATATTCTATGCAATAAAAAATACGGAATGCATTTTGTGAGACCGGTATTTATTAGAAATATATGTATTACATATTACATACAGTAGATATATTAATATCACATACATTTATGTATTTATTAATATACAATCTTATGCTAACATTACAGGTCTCTTACATACATTGATCTGATTCCGTGGTAAGTAGCTTAAGCACTTGTGTTACAGATATCAGAATCAACAGTGGTAACACGAATAAACTTAAACATATTTAATAACACACCCAGACAAGGAACAAACACCGATGTTTGTCATACAAATATTTGTCCCGGGTGGGAATCGAACCCACGACTCTTGGAGCCGCTGGTACTGAACCTGGTCACTGTTCCACCGAGCCAGTCAATATATCTTTTCTAAAACTTTTATATAATAAACAAAAAACCGTAAATTAACGAAAGAATGAAACTACGTAGACGAGGAGTTATTGTAATACAATTCGATGTGTTTAAAAAGAA
This sequence comes from Maruca vitrata, assembly GCA_039566165.1. Classification (NCBI taxonomy): domain Eukaryota; kingdom Metazoa; phylum Arthropoda; class Insecta; order Lepidoptera; family Crambidae; genus Maruca; species Maruca vitrata. The sequence continues at coordinate 9,844,133 of CM076924.1, read as the reverse complement.
ATCTCTGGTGAGAAAAGTTTATGGAAAGGTGGATTCCACGAGACGGAACTAATGCGAACATATAAAGGTGAAGTATCCCTTACAAGGCAGCTTTTATTTCTCTCACCAGCAAATGAAAACATTTGCTTTTTCCCCGGCTCGTTCGTTATACGGCCATATAAGTTTTACGACAACCCAGTTGGCACTGAGTTACACTTGCTAATGTTCCGTTGTCTTTCATAGCGGACAAAATGTGCGTTAGATAAATTTCGGGGAAAGGATTTGCGCGCTGAAATCGTTCTATTTTCGAGATTTAAGAATAAAGCTGGTTGAGTGGACTCTCGTAAAGCTTTAAATTAAAGGTGAATTTTATAGCGCTTCAAAATACACTTAGAATCTTCGCTCATGACGCGTCGATGATAGCTGCATTATTAGACAATTGTTTTATATTATCTTCTTGACGGACTCGTTTCAAAACCTATGAGACCTGATAACTCTTTCAAAGAAACGATTGCTAAAGGAAAAAACAACCTCTATGTTCTTTGTTTGAGAAAAAAATTGACATAGATATTGGTAACTAAACTAAATAAAAAAGAAATATGTAAAAAGGAATATGATAACTTAACTTGTATAGTTAAGAAACCGGTCCGTGTTCCGTTTTTATTTATAACAATAATTTTCAATTGCAGTTTAATTCCTGCAGTTGTTTGTGCGAATATTTGCACGGAACAAATCTAAAAGTTCAACAACCCCAGATCCAGGAATCGAAACTCAGAGCATGTACTCAATTCAGAAGTAAACGTCAAACTTCAATACTCATTCACACGTATCTGATACGAACCGAGCAAGGAAGAGTATTTTATGTCCGAATCCAGACACGAATCCCAAAACGCTACTCCAAAGAAATTTAAATAACATCCATTTTGAAGAATCGCCGGGCGACAGAGCACGTTCTTTATCTCTTTTAAACCTAAATCGTAAACAGGGACATCTATAAAACTTTCATGCCCCTATTCGTGTAAGCATCTTCACGAAACGGCTATACGTCTCCTTATAAAAAAAATAAAATGGAGATTTGTGATACTGCGCCGTCATTTGTCCCAAGATTTTTCTATAGCTACATGTAACAAACGCTTTTATTCACGACCGTGTGATACGCAATTTGAATAACAAAACGATTTTAGTATGGAGTGAGATGAAATGAGCCAAGAAATCATAGGCTGTTATTACAAGAAGATTCACTTAAGAACATGCTGCTTTTAATTTAATTTCGCTATTTTTTTGCATGAATTCTGAGGAAAAATGAGATGAATATCATTTCTTGCAATTTTGTGTGTTATTAATTTGTATTGATGAGATGTATTTTTTAATGAATGATGCATGTATATCTTATGTTGTTAATCTTTTTACTTTACAGAAAATGTTCAATCTACTAACGCTGTAAAAAATGGTAAAAATGCAAACTCCTGATTTCGTTATTTTCCTTCCGTAAATTTATTAGCAGACGTTACAATTTACATCTGTCTGTTATCCTTCGCTTCACTCAAGGTTGTGACCGAATAAACCAAACATTAACACCGACCACTTATTGCAAATGCAAAAAGTTCGAGCAATAAACAACGAGGACTATTCCACAAACTACATTATCCAACAAAGATGTACCCGTTGTCTCGTTAAAAATTATCTTCGTCCGCTGCAGAAGTTGAAAAGTGAATTAACTTGGCTCCTGCTTACTGTGCCAGTTGACGTTTAACGATGCTAGTTTGCATTGTTCCTGAGCTGTTGGCCACAAGGCGCTGTCAAGAATTGGGAAATAGTTGCACCCTGTTTTTTTCACCCGACATTGTCGCTTCGAATTTGTTTTAGTGGATATGTTACGGCTAATACCCGAAGTGCGGCTACACCTAGGTTTAGCCGGCTAGAACTAGGTGTAGCCACTTACTCTTGGCTAAACCTAGGTGTAGCCGATTGTTTTCGGCTAAAACTAGGTCTAGCCATCATCATGCCGGCTACAACTAGGTCCAGCCATTCCATGTCGGCTAATACTAGGTTCAGAGAATCCCTGTTGGATAAAACTTAGATGCGAGTCCCGCCAAGCCTTCCGTCCTTCCCCGCGTCACACTCAGGACTCACAGCATCTGCAGCAGCAGCGCGGGGTGGAGGGCGTAGCGAGACACGCGCCTCTGCAGGTTGTGAGCACCAAGTGCTGCTGATCTACTGCAGGTCTACTAGCGAGTGTGACTCATAGCGTCTGTACATAGTTGTAACTGCCTCGTTAGTCTATTGGCAGCAAGCGCTGCGTAAGGATCGAGAGGTCCCGGTTCGAGTCTGCGGTCGGTGAAAATTTGTGTGAGTTTTTCTGTAATCAAATTACTTGGCCCGGAGGTAGGAAGTTGCCGGTTGAACGCCCGTGCCTTGGAAAGCCCGTTCAGCCGGTGGTCCAGCGCCCGATCTCTCAACGGTCATGTCGGATTTCCGCCTCACCAAATTATGAGAGTAGGGGAAAAGAGAGTGCACTTGTGCTTGCGCGCACACTTGTGCACTATAATATGACCTACGCACTTGGCTGATCTTAATTGAGATCGGCTGCCATGGCTGAAATCGGTCGGACGCCTTATCTTACATACTTAGTTATAGCCAGCATGCTTTCGGCAGAGCTTTTAGATATTACAAAAACATCCAATAATTAGAAACCAAGGTAGATTTTCATTCTTTTAAATCAAATTGTAATAAATAACACATATTGTTAGGAGTAAATTGTTAAGTACAATAGGAACAATCAGGAACATTTTTTTTAACAACAGACAATAGTTGCATATTATAATTTTAAAGAATATAATTATAAATCACAGGTTTATAAAGTAACATAAACTATTTAGAACAATCAATACTTGAGTGACATTTTGAGTTGCACATAATACCAACAGCTTTGCAGAGGCACATTATGTTGCCACATTTGGTTTTGTAGTTGCATGTTTTCTAATTAATGGATGTTTTTGTAATATCTAAAAAGCTCTGCCGATAGCATGCCGGCTATAACTATGTAAGATAAGGCGTTCGACCGATTTCAGCCATGGCAGCCGATCTCAATTGAGATCAGCCAAGTGCGCAGGACATATTATAGTGCACATGTGTGCGCGCAAATACAAGTGCACTCTCTATTCCCCTACTCTCATAATTTGGTGAGTCGGCAATCCGACATGACCGATGAGAGATCGGGCGCAGGACCACCGGCTTAACGTGCTTTCCGAGGCACGGGCGTTCAACCGCCAACTTCCTAACTCCGGGCTAAGTAATTTCATTACAGAACTCACACAAATTTTCACCGACCGCAGACTCGAACCGGGGACCTCTCGGTCCTTACGCAGCGCTTGCTGCCAATAGACCAACGAGGCAGTTACAACTATGTACAGACGCTATGAGTCACACTCGCTAGTAGACTTGCAGTAGATCACCAGCGCTTGGGGCTCACAACTTGCGGAGGCGCGTGTCTCGCTACGCCCTCCACCCCGCGCTGCTGCTGCAGATGCTGTGAGTCCTGAGTGTGACGCGGGGAAGGACGGAAGGCTCGGCGGGACTCGCATCTAAGTTTTATCCAACAGGGATTCTCTGAACCTAGTATTAGCCGACATGGAATGGCTGGACCTAGTTGTAGCCGGCATGATGAAGGCTAGACCTAGTTTTAGCCGAAAACAATCGGCTACACCTAGGTTTAGCCAAGAGTAAGTGGCTAAACCTAGTTCTAGCCGGCTAAACCTAGGTGAAGCCGCACTTCGGGTATTTGCCGTAACAGATACAAGAATATCAACCACGTGTGTGAGAAGAATGATGAGTTATGTATGTATCTTGGAAATAAAAAAAAAAACATTTTTTGCCTCAAAACATTTACAACTTATACATAAAATTAAGACACAAATTGTCAAGACAAACGGAGGAGGTTCAGCTCGTGCGGTCGCGGGGAGAGGCCCCGTGCCCGCGCTGGTTTTCAACTTCCCCCGTCTCTCAGGGATGCTATGAGAGAGCTAGACTAGTAAGCTTGGATGACATTTTACAAATAAAATATTATAAAAAAATCTACACAAACAAATATGAAAAAACAAACATGAACAAAGTATGACTGTATAAGTGAAATTAATAGAATAGCCTAAAGTGTTGTCTAAGTTTAGTCCGAAGTAATAAATACTATCCTATTAATATTAACTGCTCCATAAATACCATAGGTCTTACACATGTAAGACCTGTGTAATTTAAGTTACATTACTTAGAACGTAGATTTATTAAAGTCGTCCTTTCCGATTTAGGTTTATTGTAAGATTTTAAACTTTCGCGTTCCATTACACTGAAATAAGTCTTTATGGGTCTTCACGCGATATTAGGAGTAGCAAAATTACAAAGCTACTTACTGCCCGACGTTTCGACTGGGTTACACCAATCGTGGTCGCGAGCGACCCATAAAGACTTATTTCAGCGATTTAGGTTAATTGTAAATTGGGTACGTTTGTATTTTTTGAACTATTTCACCAACACAGTTTGCTGCAATTTGCTTGCTTCCACCTAAATCGTTGACGCAAAAAATAAAATAGAACATTACATTTGTAACTAGCGGCTTTCCGCAATCGACTATTCACTGCATCAACCAATTACTCGTAAACTTGCAAATTCAGCGTTTAATTTCTCTCTTTTAAAATCGCCTGCGCTTGGTTCAAGACTGTCCTTATCAGCAAAAACTGAATCGACATGACTTTAATTAGGCAGTCGTATTTTAACTGCATTTTTTTCTTTTATTGCCAGTGCAACTTCTGTGAGATTAATGAAGAATTCATCTTTGTGCTTGCAGAGTTTTAATGAAAAATGTTAAGTTGGGTTCTAGGAAAAGTGTGGTTTCTTTCGGGTTAGAAAATCAGGCTGAATAGTACTAGTGACTCGCTCTTGCTTCGCTTCGGGTATATCATAAAAAAAACCTCTTAAATCGCTCTATCTTTTAAAAAATCCGTCAGAATCCGTTGTGTAGATTAAAATATTTAAGCATACATAGGGGCAGACAGACGCGGGAAGCGATATTTCTATATACTATGTAGTGATTATATATACAGTAGACAGCATTCTCAAATTTAAAAAAAAATTATCAACTTCGTCACTTCTACAAACGTTATTTAAAATTTTATATTCCTGGGAAAGACTCAGATTTTTTTTCCAAGACAAGGGTCAAATAAGTACTCATAAAAATCGCAAGAGTGATTTCGGCTTATCACAGCTTATTACTAAGTAAACATCAGTAGAAACCAATATTTCAAGAACAGTAAATACCGCATTCAGTTTAATTCTTAATACGCTGCCCTCGGCAAATTGACGAAACTATTACTCCCTCTAAGTATCTAGCTCTATCAAGTAATAACGAACCAACTCATAAGTGACGGTCAGCATTTTCAGAGTTGAAGACGCCAGGCATTTTCCAGACTGGCCCATTAGTAGCAAAGACCCAATTTCCTAGCAACAGTTAATCTTGGCGTAACGAGCCCATTAAGTAGACGTGGCCTCCATTACTGCATATAATATATTTAATAATGTACGCGGAAATCTGGTCTTTGTTGATTGATGCGTAAGCAAAAGTTGGAAGCAATATTTTTATTGCCGCGTCATGATCGTTGGCTTTCTTATTTGATGTTCGATGCTCGAGCTATTTCGTTTTTCGAATAGTTATTTATATTGTTTTGTTGTGTACGGTCAATGTGTAAAAGATGATAATTTCTGAATGAATTTTGTAAATTGGATGACGTTATTGTAATGCTAACAAAAAATAAATTATTATCCGCTGACTAGATCCAATGAAAGAAAATAACACCACCGTACTGAATAACTACTAGAAGTACGCGAAACAGAGTTGGTTTTTTTTTTTACATTAGGCTAACAAGATGACTTCACTCCACCTGATGGTAAGCAGTAGTGAGATCCAAATATGAGGTGGACAGTCACAATAGATCATATTGAGCCCGTCGCACTCACCCTGAATGCCTGCTTAAATGACGTTTCACGCCCCGCCTGAAGAGCCCGGGATCATAGGATTATTTAGTACACACATTTCCCTCGTGTTATGTACTGATTTCTGAGTCTGACTGTAATAAGCCAGAATCTCTATCAGAGCACAACCGCGCGCCCTAATTTGCCATCATCCGTCAGTCTTTACGCTCACCGCGTGATATATCATCATAATAATAATGCTGTAAGAAATATTGTACAATCGCGTTTAATAAAGCCGGCATCATTCCTGTGACTTGCATATTCGGGACATATTCGTTTGAGATTTATTCGAGGACATTCCCACTGCAGCGGATATTGCCGTTATGTTTCTGTGAGATAAGCTCATTTCTTATCACGTAGGCGCGTTAGGGTTGTCACTCCGGCAATATTGCCGGAAGATCCGGCTTCCCGATTAGCTGAGGATGTTCCAGGGCTGAATATATTGATATATGGCAGTCTTTTTATTATTATGACACGATAAGATCGGACAATATTAAACTATGGATGGTAATACATACATTGGAAAAATAAGCTCAGATGAGCTTTACCCTACTATGCCTATACATATTTCCAATAAAAAAAAGATAGTTCTAGGGTATCTACCCTTGAACTATATTTTTTATTTTTAAATTCTGGACTTTTAAAAAATATACGAAATGTTAAGCAGGTGTCGATATTTAATGTTGATTTAATATGTGGTACTCGATTATCAGGCATGAGAATTAAGTAAGTATTTATGCGTAAGTAAGTATGTACGTACATACGTCCGTAAGCACACGAGTAAAATTCTATCGTCTAAATCAATAAAGATTAGTAGAATGTAGACTTAAAAATTAATCTTTTTCCATAAAGACAGTCTCATACATATTAATCTTTAACGATATACCTAAGCATATAAACGGTGAAAAAAGGAAACCTTACATTTTTAAGTCGGTATAAATATCAACCGTTACAGCATTCAATAATGGTAATAATGCAGTTAATAATAAAGTTGCAATCAGCCTGGCACGGTGTTAGCAGCCTGCTGTTAGCCGTCCACCATCGGATATGCGTTTATCATTGGTGCATCCGACGTTGGTATCCGCTTTTCGAGGATGCTGTGTCGTTCGTCTTTATGATAAACGCATCGCTATGCTTATCTACTTGACTAGCTGTGCCCGTGACTTCATTCGCTTGGACTACAGGATCCTACATACAAAAGTTTTTCCCTATCTTCTATTCTATTTATCGCGTTGCGAGTAGGCTTTACGTTCATTAGGGTACCTGCATGCCAAATTTCAATCATCTATCTTACGTGGTTTAGATTTTTTCATACAATTGTTTTTTTCCGCTCGCTTCCTTTCCCGTGGGAATTTTAAATATCCTGTTGCAACTAAGCTTTAAGTTCCAGCGTCTAACTTAAGCGGTTTAGATTTTTCATACAAAAGGATACTCCTGCTAATTCCCGTTACAAACCTGCTAACAAAGATCGTTTTGATTAAACTATCATTTATGACTTTCGATTGCTAAAAGTGTTGTTCGAATTAGTTTTTGAAGAAATTACGGTAACTCAAAAGTCAAAATTCTCAAATGAAGAGAAAACTTTTTAAGACAAGTAACTGACTAGCGCAGTCTTTGAGAAACAGCATGGTAATAGGCAGCGAAACCTTATACTCTATTCCATTTATGAAGTCCTTTTTGACATTTCGAAGAACGTAACTCTGCACGTTTCAAATAAATCCAATTTAATATTACTTTTTGTGTTTAGTAGGAAATCGTTATTTAAAAAATATACAATTATGCAAAAACACCCTACAGTAAATTTACAAGCAAAATTAGCTTATTGTTTTTGATCTAACTATTGTTTCTATATCTGAACTTCAAAATAAAATAATATTTTTTTGCGCGTATGCAGTTACGTACTATGGTTTATGTTTTACTTTTAAACGTAGTGACGTGCCTCAAGTATTCGGTAAGTTAAACCGATCATTCGCGAATGAAAATGAATCTAGCGGCAATGGGACTGCTTATAACTTTAATGCATTTTACAATAAAACGTAATAATTAGTCTGCACTAATTATTACGTTTTATTGTAAAATGCATATGTGCATAAATGCAAGGACTGCTCCTTTGCAGGTAATATGTAAACTGATTAAATAACAAAATAAATAAATCAAGCAGTGATGATTAATAACTATAAAATCAAATATAAAAACTTAAATGAATTGTTTGTTTTTATTTTAATCTGATGCTCATAGTAACTGTTGAGTTACTCCATTACGCGATACAAGTCGTAAAATTAATTTAGTGTTGCAACAAAACGTAGTGATTATATTCTCTTTGGTTGCAACTATAGGCACTCGGTGCAAACACTCCTGGCAGCAAACGGTGTCAAACATTCGGTGCCATTAATTTACGAGTTTTTGACACGAGCCTATAACTGTTATGATCCTTAAAACTCAGTGTAAATTTTAAATAACTTAACTATCATTATTCATTATTATTATACTAAACATCCAATCGTGTATTTCTTTTTTCGACAAAAAATAAGTTTGGAAGTTTTGCATGTCTAAAATTGTTCTTTCGATAATTTTTATTAACCTTAGTTTTTGAAAGTTAGTTCGATTTAAATTTGTTACAAATCGAGAATCGTTGCCGCTGAATATCGATTACTAAGGGTACTTCCCTAGTACTGAACTATTGACATCTGTCAAAAAGGACTTCATAATTGGAATGGAGTATAGTATAGTTATATTTTTTTACCCTTTTGGTACGTAGCCCTGAAAAAGAGAGTTCTATTTTCAAATTTTCCAAGCGAATTTATGTGGAAAGAGGAATATTTGGCTGTTAGAAATAGCAAGTAATACCTACATAATGTTGGGGGATATGCGATTGTCTAATGATGTAATTGTTCAGAATCACGGCATGATTAAGGAAATCAATATCTATGATGGTTATGGATATTCGAGGAAACGCCTTGGGTGGTATTATTTTACCTAAGTACTATGTAGGTGCCTAATTAATGTTCTATTATTTTTCTTGATAAGGCCGTATCGTGTAACGGTATGTTACACGTTAATAAGTATTCTCTGTGTTCATGGAAAAAGACAGTTAACTTTATAACACTCTAATCATTTTTATTTATCTTAGTTGGTGGAAATTAGTCAGTTCTCGTGAAAAAAATTAAACATTTTATCGTTACGGAAGTGTTAAGATCTTCCCTCGGTGAATTTTGATGATATGACTAACTTACCACCTAGGCACAAATAGTGCGCCTATTTGAAATTATGGGGTTATTATATGCTAGTGATCCTCCCTGATTTGCTTTACATACACATTACTCAAGTAAGTGATAATATTCAAATATTATCTATGTATAAAAATAGCATCAATATCCGTTGCGTGCTTTCATAGATTTATGACAAACAAAGAAGGTACATACTTTATTTTATACTATGCAATGATACAAGGTATTTCGCAGACTCGTGTAATTTTTTCACGTGAGCCAGAGGCAGCCCTCCACTACAAAAGTGAATAGATGATATCATTATTTCCCTCCGCTGTATTTATCATTCACGAGTTTGCAGAGCTTCATATTCGTACCTACATGGTTCGCTCTGATTTTCTTTTGGTAAAGTAATGAGACTTCAACTTGTCTGAAAATTCTAAGACATACTTTATTAAAGTCAAAACCTTGTTTGTCTGAACGCAAACTTTTTGTTGGTTTCAGAAATAATATTTGTTTGTTCTTCGAACGTAGATTCTAGTTGCTCGGGATGTATATTTTTTAACTCACTTTGAATTTAATCTACATACCTATTTATAATTGGGATGTAAATCTTCTGAGACACGTATCCGTATATTATTATGGGACCCTTACTCTCTGCTATACGAACAAAAGATATCGACGGCCCCTACGTATAAAAGGACATGTAAAAAAAGAGGTTTTTTTTATTGCATTTTTCGCAATTATTTATCTTTACGCATACGCCCATATATAATTTTTTTCTAAATATTAATACTTTTGCCAATTTAAGGAACGTATAAGAGAACATGTGTGATAATTACAAGGAAGCAATGTCGTAGATGCGGATATCTATACATATCCTTTTGTACTCGGTTTTAAAATGCGCGCCAAATGTAGCGAGCGCGGTCATGTCAAACATAACGTCATTTACGGGAGATTCCCCAAAAAACGTGTCGATTCGTGTTAATGTGGTAAAAAGATACAAGTTCTGATAAAATTTCTTAGAATAAAATAAGAGAGGTAAAATTTAAGGGGCTCATCCAAACATTGTTATACAACATCTCCGAAGAAAGCTCTCTAAACTGCGAACATAAAAAATAAAAATAAAGAAAAATACTAGGGGAGTAAAGAAGAAGGAAGATCTTTTTCTAGAGAAATTATACAAAGAGGCAATTCCTATCACTGAAGTAAAATACAAAGACTTAAAACATTTACGTGATACAATGATTATTCCAAAAAGTTATCATATTTTATATAAGAATCTTAATCATGGTAAAGAAGAGGAAGGTCAAGATGAAGAAGATTAGCAATTGATGACCTACGTCTATGTGCGCTATTTATAAAAGTTGTGAGCGTATTAGAACATAATAATCCAATTAGTAGCAAAATCCTGTAATTAATTTTTGTCACATATACTGAAATTACTTATTGATTGTTAATGATAAGAGAAACTGTGGTTCACGATGAGACAATAATAGTAAGAATAATATTTATCTTTATTATTATTATAGTCTGAATAAATACATACATACATACATAAAATCACGCCTTTTTCCCAGAGGGGTAGGCAGAGATCACTTCCTGCCATGTACTACGATCATGGCACACCACTTTCGCTTCTTTCACATCCGTCATTCTCTTCATGCATGCTTGTCGATTACGGGTACTTTTGGTTTGACCCTTCTTCAAAATTTGGCCTATTTGGTCATGGAAGGTCTTTCTTGGCCTTCCCCTGTCGACATTTCCATTTATGCTTCTTCTATGTATCCCTTTCGTTAATCGTCTCTCATTCATCCTCTCAACATGACCAAACCATCTAAGCATACCTTTCTCAACCTTAGTCACTACATCTTCTTTCACACCACAACGTTCTCTAATTATTTTATTTCTAATTCTATGAAGATTTTAGTTTCACTCCTAGCATACTTCTAAGTGCTCGCATCTCTACTGCGTTTATCCTACTGTCGTGCTTCTTCTGCCATACCCAAATTCCGCTTCCGTACATTAGTGTCGGGATCAACATTCCTCTATGAACCGCCAGACGTGGCTTTTTGGACACTCTCTGACTGTTCACAAAGGTGTGCAACGCTCCGTCTGAATAAAGCTGTGATTATTTTTTGTTACACATACTGAAATTACTTATTAATTATTAATGATAAGAGGAACTGTGATCTACGATGAGACTACAAATAAATATAAAAAAGTTGATTTTTTAGATGATTGTCACTTAAAATAAATAACTCTCTAATATAAATACTTTTACTTTAAATAATTAATTAATACTGACACTAAAATAAGATTTTATTTATAAACCGGTGTCTCAGTAATAATTTTATTATGGACTTGTCTTTTTTTACGTTTGGCTCTAAACTTGTGCCGTATTAAACACTAGCAACGTAAAAACAGACATGTCTCCATTAATGTACATTTTATACTTAAAGATAGTTATCTAAAGATTTTTAAGGCATGGTTTTGAAAATAATGACAGTAATTTATATTTTCACTAAACATTGACTTGAAAAATAATTTAATTTATTGAGTTGGTATTACCCAAGTATATACAGGTATCTTAGATATGTCTTGTATTTTTTCATTTTGATAACAATGTAGAAACGGTCAACTGTCAGTTTTATCAAGAAAATCGATAAAAATTAAATATGTACCAATACCGTAAAAAAACTTCCTCAAACTAATAAAACTTTGGAGAAAAAATATTATCAAAATTGTTCATATCGTAATTTGTAGAGAGATTTGAACCTTTATTACGCTCTCCTGTAAACCTATGTTTTTGACATGTCGCTTTATACGTAGGGACCGTCGGTATGTAAGTACACATGCCTGCATAAAATTGTATTACTTGAACAACTTGAAATGGAAGCTCAAACCTCAAATAAAAGGTTTTATCTAAATATCTAAAACAAAGGGTGGATTTTGTGGATGCCATAACGTCACATGAGCGTTTGATTGAATCAGTATTTTTAACACACAAATCCGTTCATTCGGTATTGCAGTATACTCACAAATCAACTGCCTCGTTGGTTTGGTAGCAAGCGCTGCGTTAAGACCGAGAGGTACCCGGTTCAAATCCGGGGTCGGGTAAAATTTGTGTGAGTTTTTCTGTAATGAAATTACTCAGCCCGGAGTTAGGAAGTTGGCGGTTGAACGCCCGTGCCTCGGAAAGCACGTTAAGCCGGTGGTCCTGCGCCCGATCTCTCATCGGTCATGTCGGATTGCCATCTCACCGAATTATGAGAGTAAGGGAATAGAGAGTGCACTTGTGTTTGCGCGCACAATTGTGCACCATAATATGTCCTGCGCACTTGGCTGATCTCAATTGAGATTGGCCGCCGTGGCAGAAATCGGTCGGACACTTTATTTATTTTATACTCACAAATACGACAGCAGTTGTGCCGCTTGTGAATAAAACAATGCCAGTTTGAACCTTACGTGAAATACGTGATCAAAATACTCGTTTTCATTGTTTATGCCCCGTTAAATATTTTCATTTAGTAATTGCATGGGGTTAAAAGATATGCGTCACTGGTGTTCAATCGGATAACCTACAATGAAGCTCTCGCGAGAATCACGAAATGTTTGTGGCTGTGATGTATCGAATAAAAACTGTGATATACAAACAAGAGCCGTGGTTTTTCTGTTGACTGTTGATCGTGTGTTTACTCGGAATCATTTGCCTCAGTGATCGCGACACGTGGTTTTAAAATAAAATAAGTTAATAAATAATTTACAATCATCATTTCTGAGATGAGCCACAATGGTAATGAATAATATCAGGTATCTGATGACTGCATATATGTGACTGTAATGTTAATTGGAAATCATAATATTATTCGACATTTTATGAAACTAAAATTACGACATGCGGTTGTAATTAAATCTATTTTATCAAAGCACCATTTGGTATATTGCGACTACTTTTCTAGTCATTGTATTACACAGTTATATATAATATGTTATACTCTCTAAACACTATTTTATGTTAGGGAACCCTTTAAGCGCGAGCCCGAATCGCACGCACTTTTTGGTCCTATGATTCAGGGCATTTATCACAGGTCAGTATACTATAAGAAACTACATAATTTATTCAAGTATACAAAATTTGATTCAAAATTAAGATTGGTTGACAATAATTATTTCAACTACTTACTCTACTCCTAAAACGTATGTGTCATCACTACTTTTCATCAAAAATATACTTTAAAAGTATACAAAAAAATTATCACTCTAAATTATGGCCAGTCAATGACCTCTTCTAATACTTGGTGAAAATATAATATTTCTCTCACATCTTTTTAATTAAGCCAAACATCACGTGGACCTTCAAGGTAAAATAAAATTTATGCTGAGATGAGATGCTTTTACTTCGTATATAAAAAGCGGGTATCAGACAAGTAATACTAGACAGAATCTGTTACTGACGGATTTTCTTATATATCTTGATCTATCCAAAAGTCGGAAAAAAGTTTTCCTAGAACCGTCTTTCTCGATGTTTCCTAGAACCGTCTTGTTCACCTTCAATGTGTTAACTATGTTTAGAGGAAATTTGTGTTCAAACGTTATGATGATTACATTTTGGATTCTTGGAATATGTATAAAAATTATCTGGAGCTTTGGGATAGCTTCGCTTTTAGATCTGTTTCCTGTATTGTATTAACGAACAGAAAAAAAGAAAGACGCCAAGGCTGTGGTTTAGATCGTTGCTTGCCATGCGAGAGGTCGCCAGTTCAAAAATCGTCACGTACCATTCAATTTAAAATTAATATGTACGATTTTAGTCGCTTTCACGGTGAAGAAAAATATCGTGAGGAAACCTGCACACCTATGAAGAATTTTTTAGGCAGTGTAGTCAACCCAACCGAACTTGGCCAGTGTAGTTGATTTAGGCCTTAGCAGTGGGGACGTACGAGTATATGGGCCGATGATGTGATTAAAGAACAAATAACTTAAAGTTGGTAAAACGTATAATTTAAATAAATAATATTTGGGACATTTCCACACACGGTCATCTGACCCCAAAGCAGAGCTTGTACTATGGGCGTCAGAAACTGATATACATACATAGATATGTATAAATATATACTTAAATACATATTCACACCCAGACACGCAACAAACACTGATCTGAATCGCTGTTCCACCGAGCCAGGCAATTTAATATAATATATAATATGTTTTTGTAATCGAATCTTGCTGTGGTGACTGATCTCAGTGGAGATCACTCTTACAGAGTTACAGAAGTAACAGGGATGTTTACTACCACCAATTTCCTGACTCCAGGTAGAATAATTCTTTTCTAGAAAAACTCTAACAAACTTCGCCTGATATCCTGAGAACATACAACGATATACTATTGAGGCTCTCAAAAATAAAGAGCCTTACGAACAAATATGTATATGTATTAAAATTGTGTGTGTGTAAAGAAATCGAAGAACCATTACTTTTTTTAAAAAGGTATTGCATTCTTACGCACAGAAATGCACGGAACTGCAAAATGAAAAAACAAAAATACTGGCATTGATTTTTTGTTTTCTCAATTTTTTTTCATGGCAAAATGCTCACGTTTCACCGATTCTCTGTCGGCTTTAATATTGCACGGCCTGTGCCCTCAAGGAAACTCAGCGTCTTTGAAATTTCAATTTGTGCTGAATTTTGCATCAATATTTATGTTGAAGGAGGTTCGGTCCAAGAAGCCAATTGATAATGTGCTCTTTGTGGGCAATATATTCTCGACGGTAGCTCCAAGAGGTGAGGTGGAAATTTAACAGGTGACAGCAAATCGCTCATCTGTAAGTCTGGCGATGATGACATGGTTTCCAAGCCATCATCGTAGTCAGATAGGATAAAAAACGTAGTTGTTACTATTTTAAGCGCAGTACGTTTTCGAAGTTGTTTTACATAAAATATTACTCACTCGGTACATCATTACAAAGTCAATTAAGTGTTTATTTTTCCCTAGTCTCGAAACAACCTGTGTACCATTCAAGGTTTACATTATTTTACAAATATGAGCTCTATATTAATAATAGTAAGCCTTTTTATTTTGTGTAATATGAGCACTATTTTTGTGGTATTACTCAAATTTTGTTCAACGTGTGCACATGTTTTATGAAAGAAAGAGAAAGAAAGAAAACATTTATTGATCACATACATTTACAAGGTTTAACATACACACATACAGTAGATGTGATCAATAGGTTCTGCCTCAGCATGTGCTGCAGCGGCTGCTAGGCCGCTACAGCGCTGATATTCTGGCAGAACCTTATGATACCTTATGAGCCAATAAACCCAAAAATGTTGTGTGATTTATTGCAACAGTTGCTTACACAATGCTTGTTTAGAAATTTATCCTGGTCGTTTAATCGGCGGAATGGCTTTATTTAAGCGTTGTTTTAAATTACGGGGCATTATGGCTTCATCTTCTCAGTTGCATAAACTTCGCGGGGGAATATGAAAACCGTCAGTTCTTCCGGGTACTTGGCAATTCATCATAAAATATTGCAGGGATCTCCTTTGTTTCTTGTCCCTTTACCCTATTATTCTGGGTCGGTTAACTTTTTTTAGAACAAAACACAGGAATGTAGACGGGGAAATATAAATGTAGTTGCCAGAACGTACATAATCTAAAAAGATGTCGTGTCATATTTGACCTCCTTATGGCAAAGTTCCCACGTAATTCACATGCTTTGCTAAATGTTTTTCTGTTTCTTTATGGTGCTAGTTTTATGACCGTGCCTATAAATTTAGTTTTGTAGTAAAAAGTTTATTATTTATTTGCCTGCTAGAAACTACCGATAAATGCTAGTGTTATTAGTGCTAAATAAAATAAAGGACTTGGTTTTGAGGTGAAACCCTAAAAAGGCGCTGAAAGTTTAAAAAAAAACAACCCTTCGAATTACAAAACTCCATTCCAAAAGAATCACGTCACGTATAAATTTGAACTATAAGCTAGGCAACCCGGTGGCACGTCTGGTTTTAAATTAAACGAGTTTAAAATCCATTTATCACGCAAATTAAATTTCAGTTTTGTATGAAGTGTTAGGTAACGGGCTTGGTCACGCGGCTGACTGGCTGGAAGCCAAGGGTCCATGGAAATAGGTTGCCACGTCAAACAAATTCTGGGCGAGGAGAGATCCTCGGAGATTCAATAAGCAATAAGGTGGCTTTGCTCAACCGTATGCTTGAGACAATCCGGCGAATGCGAACACGAGTTTTGCAACACTGGTCATTTATAATTCTGCTTTCAAATTACGTGTGTATTATGCAGCATATTTTGATCTACTGGTCAGAATAGATTGCAGTAACTGAATGTAGTACATGAACTTTAAAAATAAAAGTATTAACTTTTATTTGCGCCAACACTACCCATCCTTACTTCTTTACTAATATTATAAATCCGAAAGTAACTCTGTCTGTCTGTCTGTTACGCTTTCATGCATAGAGTACTGGACCGATTTCAATAAAATTTTGTACAGATATAGTCCAGAGCCTGAGAAAGGACATAGGCTTTTTAACCGACTTCGCTATAAAAAGGTATTTTTTTACCCGTTAAACATCTCCACGCGGACGAAGTCGCGGGCGGTAAGCTAGTTTGAAATAAAACTAATTTTACGGATTAAACTCACGTGTATTGTTATATTTAGAGACCCGACGTTTTGTCAACACATACAGACAACTGACATCTTTAGTCATGCTCGTGACGCCGTTTAAAAAGCTTGAAACGTCGAAATACACGCAAGTTTAATCCGTGAATTCGTTTTATTTCTAATAAAAAATAATAACAATTTAATGTTGTCCCACCGATTTAGATTAACAAGACGGCTTAACTCAAAGCTAGTAATGAGAGCACAAACATATGCACAAAAACAGTTGCACTCTTCGCCTTCCCGCCTCATGAGAACCATCAACATCATCATCATTCAACACCATCTTTTCAATCAGTTGCTATTTCACTGTTGAACATAGGCCTTTCCAATAACTTTCCAGCGCGACTGGTAGACCCCTATATCTATTTTCACCAGGTCATCAATCCATCTTGTTAGTAGTCTCATACTGCTCATTCCAGTACGTAAGTATGAGAGTACGAGTCGGTAATCCGTCATGACTGATAAGAAGAGATTAGGTGCAGGATCACTGACTTAACGCACTCTTTAAGGTGAGTGTACTATCAAAAACGAAATCCCCGGTTCGAATCCGGGGTCAGGCAAAATTTGTGTGAGTTTTTCTGTGATGACATTATTCAGCCCGGAGTTAGGGAATTTGGCGGTTGAATGCCCGTGCCTCGGAAAGCACGTTAAACTGGTGGTCCTGCGCTCGATCTCTCATCGGTCATGTCGGATTACCGTCTCACCGAATTATGAGAGTAAGGGAATAGAGAGTGCACTTGTGTTTGCGCGAACACTTGTGCACTATAATATGTCCTGCCCACTTGGCTGATCTCAATTGTGATTTGTCGCCATGGCTGAAATCGGTCGGACGCCTTATTATCAAAAACTTACTGACTGCGGGCAGTCATTACAGATTTTTCTTTAAATCTTCAAAATAATAATTTTCCTACTCGAAAACGAGAGAAGCGATCGTTCTTTTTTAAGATGTGACGGAGTCAGGTACTGGTTGCCACATGAAATCGATGCTTAAAGCTAAAGAAACTCTACGCCCTAAGTAATAAAGCGGTTTGAACGTGCTTTCGAGTTTCGGTTATACCTTTCGTAAAACCGGCATTATTGATTTCAATAAAAAAGAACTGCACAAATCTATTGTGCTACTTATCATTTTACTGCGGGAAAACAACCACTAAAATTTCACGGTTTATAATCAAAACCAAATGATATCAGATTCGATTTCATTAATTCAAATCATATTAATTATCAGATAATTCTAGGTAAACTGCTCTGTGTGTAATTTTCTATTAAGTAGAGTGAGTATTATTTTAGTAATTGAGCGTAACCATTAAATCCCTGGTCTACTAACATGTTTAATGCGTAAGTAAATATCTACCTATGTTTTTTGCGCTTAAACCACTCAACGGATTTTGATGAGATTTTAATAAAGTTCAATCCCTGAGTGTATTTAGGATAATTTTTGCCTATTAAAATACATAGGAACGTACTCCTATTAAAACAGAAACCCTGATGACCGAATAATCTGTGAAACATATATCTACTGTGGGTCTTATTAAGTTTTCCTTAGAGAATTACGGAATCATATCAACTGAGGAAAAGCTGGAATATAATATCCATTTCGATGCCTTAGGGTGAACCCAAATCTTTGTGGGTTTTAATTTATTTTTCTCCACTTACGTTTTAGTTGTCATGGTAATGTATTTCAAGTCTAATTATTTTGCGCAATAATAAAAAACTAAAGATAAATAATACAAACCACATTGTAGTGCACTAGGTGTTTTGTTCACCTCGTATTTATCACGGGAAAATACTCAAGTAATAAGTAATGGCAAAGCGGAACACAAAATTCTGTTTGTGGCGTGAAAAAGGCATTCGCCCATTCTATGAAGTTTGGACTACTATTTATTACATTATGATATGGATCTTAGGATTTCTTATTTTAGTTTTAACTTTCAGTACGTGCAAATTTAATTATCGCTTAAAACGTTAGTCCCTTATTTATAGAAAAGACGGTTATGTTCTCTCTTTCAAAGTTTAGTAAATTTGCACTAAAAATAAAAAAACTTTCATCATCATCATCAACTTATAAACGTCCCCACGGGCACGGGTCTACCTCAAACTAGGGCAATCAGGCCTTAGTCAATTACGCCTTAGAATTTCTTCGCAGGTGTGCTGGTTTCCTCACGATGTTTTCCCTCACCTTAAAAGCGTCGAATAATCGTACATATGAATTTCAAATTTAAAAACACAGTGGTACTTGGCGGGGTTTTAACTGGCGATCTCTGGCATTGCAAACAACGAACCACTCGACCATTATAATATTAGTAAAGAAGCAATTTTTTTGCTGATTTAATTAAGCAGTAAAGAATTTACGGCTTGTTAATTCAATTACGTCCAGTAAATTAACTGCATTCCATTTTTATCCGTTCTATATTGCTGGCGAAAGTCATTTTGTCATAAAGTCACGTGCTATGTGACGTCAGATGAAAAAGAATTGGCAGAGTGCCAGTGGCATCGAGTGTACCGGCTCAGTTCAAAGGCAGTGCAGAATTTGTAAGACACATCAATTTTCGATTACGACACACTGGTATACCAGTTCGATGTTTGAAATTTTGATGCTTCAAGCGTAGTGCCTCTAAACGAAAGCTGTAAGCTGGCCAAAGTTGGCAACGTCGCGTTTTGGGAGCTTTTACGATTGTGCTTCTTTGACACTTAAATTGGTATGTATAGCAATTTTGACTGTGGCGGTCAGTCTCAAAAATAAGTATAAATATCATATTGACCTGATGTAAGTAGATCAATCGCTTTTTATTAAAATCAGAATTAACAGTGGAAAATAAATACTAATATTTGAATGCCCAAATACACGACGTAACTATCACTATCACCGATGTTCAGTACTCAAATATTTTTATCGTTAAATAATATTATAGTGCACAGATGTGTGCAAATATGAGATCAAAACAATCATCAAGTAAAATGATGACCAGTTTCCTCGCAAATCGTTCGCTGGTAGAAATAAATAAATTCAGGTAATAGATTTTTCAATATTTCCCTGAAATTTTCAATTAGAAGTTTACTGAAAATTCCTAAAAACAGACACACAATTCAGTATCAAATAAACCATTCCCGAAAGCGTTGTTATTAAAATAGCTGTTTTTTTTATTTTTCTACACTGCTATTTCACCATAAATACGAAATCGCAAAAGTGAGAATGTTTTTTTGTGTGGAAAATGAACATACAACGACTTATAAACAATCGTGCACCAAACTAAATACAAAACACAAGAAAAACGTTGGTGGCGATATTTTATATTTTATTACCAGGAAACTTATCAATTATCTGTGCTCATTTAAACCGCACCTAAATTGACTTACCTAACTTAGATAAACAGTTAACAAAAGTTTGCAGAAAATAATAAATACGACCTAGCAGAAAGAACAGCAATCAACATCGGTACACAATTTAATACCCGGTGCAATTTGGCAGGATTATGAAACACAACTTTATTTCCGAGCCGATAGATTGCTGGATTAGGTACGTTGATTTCTAGTGCATACGTAGCGCTAAATTCAAGCCAATGAATTGTGCCCCAATAGTCGGAGTATTTAGAGTCACGCCGAAATGACCGGGAACAGGCTAACAGGTTTGCAGTTGCATAGCACGGGATAAATTCTACCAGCGTACACAGAACGTACGTGCATTTATCTAGGATTTTCAGAAACACACTGCGTGGGAATGAATAACTGCACGGAGAAAGTCGAAGAGCGCTCTGGATAAATTTCGCTGTACCGAATACATTTTTGCTGCTAAAAATGTTTCTTTGCGCTTTTTTCAGACACGCTCTTTCTTAGAATACAAAATGTACTTTTATCGAGCTCGGACATTCTGCTGCATACCAATATACGTTTTTCTTTAAAGCATGAGAAGCTTGACTTGTCAAAGTTGGTCCCGTTTAGGATTTCTAGTTGTAAAATGTTTTTGGTTGTAAATCCAACTTCAAATATTTCTCTATGATTCAAAAACATTACATTATTAGTTCTTTATTTTTGTCCCATTTGAATTTTGAAATAAATAAATAAATTTTATTAAAATAAAAAAAATATCTGGGTCATTCCTTACGCGGTCACTGGACCCCATACTAATCAGTTTATTTGTACTATGGGTGTCGCAGACTGATACATAGATATTTTTTAAATACATAATCACAGGCAAACACGGAACAAACACCGGTGTTCATCACACAAATATTTGTCCGGAGTGGGAATCGAACCTACAACTCTTGGAACCGCCAGGCAGGGTCACTAACCACTGTTAAGATCTAGAAAACCCGGTGGCAACTTAGCAGATAGTTTTGCTAAAGGCAATTGGCATTCTTTCGAAACTCCTCGAACTTTGTAGTTTTTGAAGCGGGGGAGCCGTGTCCGGGAGATAATTTTGGATTTCTTTGAATTTCCTTTGTGCACCCAAGTTCTTTGAGCCACATTAAAAAAAATGAATTTTAAATTTAGAGGTATATTCGTTTTCCACGTCAATACTGTCAACGGGCAATTTTGCAAATTAGAGTAACGAGTGATGGTTATTTGTTAATCATTCCGTATGTCTATTAATTTGTGTTAATACCCAATGTCTAATAGATTAGTTGATCTATAACGCTAGTGAAGTACAAAAAAATATCGCTGTATAATAATTGTAGCAGGTTCTTGTACTATTTTCAGGTAATAAACATAGATGGGTGGAATGTATGCATACGTGGACATAGCGCTGCATAGTTTTTAAACTCAGCGGAAATTGAAGTGGTTTAGAAATGGTTTGTTTCGTTCCATATTCAAATTTTTGTTTGACATCAGCACCACAGTACATGACAACATTTTGTCATTGACTGATTTGTGTAGTAAACTTTGTAACATAGGCTTTTAAGGTCCTTAGATACCGATAATGTATAAAATAAACCTAATAATAGGTTTTTTTTAAATTTGTAAAACTGTGTGATGTCGCGTAATGAATAAAGTAGATTGACAGCTGTCAAAAGTAAGCCAAATAATTCGTAATACAAAACAAAACAAGTTTGTTTCAGTCGGACCCTTCTTGGCACCTAAACCACATTAATACCACATAATCTGCAAAGTTAAAACAGGGACAGTTGTGAAGTTTGATGACCCGAAAATAATTAGTTTCGTATGACGCGGATGTAAACTTTAAATTAGAATACATCTATACTAATATTATAAAGAGGAAAGATTTGTATTTTTGTATGTTTGTAATGAATAAACTCAAAAACTACTGGACCGATTGCAATAATTTTTTCACCATTAGAAAGCTGCATTATTCAGAAGTGACATAGGCTATATTATAGTTTTTAAAAAAATAGGGATCCTTACTAAAACTCCAATAATGTAACCCAAGGTGTAAAAAATAGACCTGAAAAATTCCTTACGTCGCCTGCGCTGCGAAAACTATTGAAGATAGAACAAAACCATTTACTAAGACTTTTCAGAACTCATCATTATCTACAAAAAGTGTCGCGACAGCATATGTCTAAATATTATAGTTATGTCACAGCAAGCGGTTTTTTATTCTAAAAATTTAATTTATATGCCGCCGCTTGAAAGGGCTCTTTATTTGTACCTTGGTATTAATCCTTATCAAAATAAGTTTGTATATATTCAAGACGGCTTCAATACCTTTTTATAACTTTTTGAATTATTCAATTCGGACATTTAATTCGGAAGATATCACGAGTTTAAATATGCAAGTATTAGAAAAAAGTCGCGTGGTTGCCGCCACCGCGCTCAGCTAGCCAGCATGCGATGTAGGCTCCATGTTAGCGTCACTGGGGTACGGGGGAGTCAATGTAATATGTATGTAATATAATATAATATTATAAAGAGGAAAGGTTTGATTTTTTTTGTTTGTTTGTTTCGAATAGGCTCCGAAACTACTGCACCGATTTGAAAAAATCTTTCACTGTTGGAAAGCTACACTATCCCTGAGTGTCATAGGCTTTTTTAGATAAAAAAAAATAGATTGCTGTTACGGGGTTAAAATATATTACATAGAGATAGAGATATCCCCGAAGCGAAGCGAGGGCGGGTCGCTATTTATTATATGATGGGGGGAGTACCATATCAATGGAGGCGTCCTGTACTGATTATAATAACTGCCTTGTTGGTCTATTGTTAGCAAGCGCTGCGTAAGGACTGAGAGGTCCCCGGTTCGAGTCCGGGGTCGGGCAAAATTTGTGTGAGTTTTTCTGTAATGAAATTACTCAGCCCGGAGTTAAGAAGTTGGCGGTTGAATGCCCGTGCCTCGGAAAGCACGTTAAGCACGGTGGTCCTGCGCCTGATCTCTCATCGGTCACGTCGGAATCTCACCAAATTATGAGAGTAAAGGAATAGAGAGTGCACTTGTATTTGCGCACACACATGTGCACTATAATATTCCTGCGCACTTGGCTGATTTCAATTGAGAGCGGCCGCCATGGTTGAAATTAGTCGGACGCCTTATCTTATAATAACTTTAGACGAATATTAACAACATCATTGTTAAAATGTACATTGTATGCATAAATTCAATCATGCCTTTTATGTGCCACGGTTTTGGCACACTACTTTCGCTTTTTCCACGTCCATCAATCTTTTCAAGCATAAAATCTAAATTAAAAATGTTATGTGGTATGTAATTGCTTAAATATTGAAACTAGTTAAAGTTTTAGAAAAACATAGTACCTAATAGGTTATGAAGGATGAAATTATAAGGTGGATATAAAATTTTCTTGAATTTTACTCGTGGTAGGTATTTGTATAAACACGAGGGCGCTTATCAGTGTTTTAACCCCTCTACTATTATTACTGCGAGACCAGACAAAGTAACAATATCGAAACGATAGCGAAGTTCGAAAAGAACAAATTGACCACGTGATTTATCGCGTCTAATGTTAATCCCATACATTTTAGTCTTTTCGAACTTCTTTATCGTTTCGATATTGTTACTTTGTCTACGGCACCAGCTGCAGTAAGTATACAAATTATACATTCCTATTTGCGTATATTTTGATAGCTTCCTTCGGGTCAAGTACATGAGTCGTGTTCTTGAAAATTTTATCAAGGAATTTTATTTTCGATGTTGAGGTCGATTCATTATTTACAAGAACACTTTTACTTTAAGGGAACGCAAACCTATCCAAGGGACTTTGTACGAATTTTGTTTTTTTTTTGTGTTAATATTAAAGGGCGTGGACCTCTTTAGTAATAAATAAGCAGGTGGGGTTCTATTTGATGCTATTTTTCTAGAAGTCTATAACATTAATTCTAATCAATGAAAATAATATATGTTTATAAATGTATGACTGTATATCGTGAGAAAACAAAGTGGCTTTGAAATAATATTGATGATGTTGGTATTTTATTAAAGCAGTCAATTAAAAAATAATCCTTCTAGTCCTACTCAATTTGATCTATGGATAAAGTTTACTTATTACAAAGAATACAACACAGCTGAAGTTTATATGTGGGCTTGAAATGTTATTTAGCTACGGAGTATTTGGAAAGGTATTTTTTAAAGTTGTGATAGAACGCACGTTACGTTATAATTAAACAAAACAATAAAGGATTTATAAGAAAACATCTTTGCATAGCTAAACAGTTCAGATTAAAAAAAAACCGGCCATC
The DNA here is from genome assembly GCA_039566165.1 of Maruca vitrata. Classification (NCBI taxonomy): domain Eukaryota; kingdom Metazoa; phylum Arthropoda; class Insecta; order Lepidoptera; family Crambidae; genus Maruca; species Maruca vitrata. The sequence goes on along the minus strand of CM076924.1, from coordinate 9,819,601 downwards.
TGCAAGTCGGACTCACACGAAGGGTTCCGTATCAATTATGTAAACGACCACCTTAATATTTTATGCTTTCAATACAAATACAAAAATACAAAAATCTTTATTCATAACAAAAATATCATTTTACAAAAGGGATATGGATCTCATCCTGGTAAGTTTCTAGAACCTGTAGTAGGATGAGAACGCTCCTCCAGATGTTACTAATGGTCTTAAATTTAACTAAAAGTCTAAAAGTTAAAGATTTAGGTACTACTTAATGAATATATATAGTGTGTTCCATATTATATAAATACATTTAATATATATATTAACCATTATTTGATATATTGCTTTCAAATTTTTAGTATTTGTTGTTATAGCGGCGACGGAAATACATCACTTTTGTGAAATTTTTAGCTTTCTGGCTATGAGGTACGGCTTGGAGACAGACAGACGGGCGGCGGAGGCTTAGTAATAGTGTACCGTTTTTACCTTTTAGGTACGGATCCATAAAAACGACAGAAATAACTAAAATAACATGTTTTATTTTAATTTGTTGTGTACTGGGACTTGGACTACCAGTCTTTAGATAGAGCAGTAGACGCAATTTCTAAATAACAGTGGTTCAAGTCCCCGTCCAGGCGGATCAACGTCCATGAATGCGATATCTTCAAATTTTAATATTAAGAATATATTTTATATTCATTTACATTAAATTTAATTATCTACTTACGTGAAAATGTACCTTAATAATTTATCATTATTATTTTGCTCATAGATATCTTTCAATATTCGTTTGCCTATTTTTTATATTCTGCTTTTTAAAAGCGCTATACAACCGGTCTACTAATAGACCGCAAAGTTAGTCATCCATCCATCCAATCATCCACAGATAAATATCCTGTAGTCTACCATGAGTTTCAAAGTTACGGACTCGATATCGCCTACGTAAATATGTCTATGAAAAACTTGTACAGCGCCCCTGGTGGTTACGCTAAGAACTAAAATCGGTCGTATGAAAAAAAAAGACGTGTGGCACTCGGGGACTGCCGCGGTATAGCTATTGCATAGCATAGTCCGATTTCGGAGCAGCTCGTCTCGATTCGTGCGAGTTTCGTAGAGTCGTACAATACGTCTAACCGCACGCACACAAACACCGTGCCGAAGTCTACCGAACTGAAGCGACTGAACGTTAGACGATTGTGAGGTTTTTTTCGTTACGGAATTTCTTGGTTCGGTCGCCGCGCTCAAAGCCCGCGATAAAAGCTATGCAATAGCTTAAAAGCTATGCAATAGCTTAAAAGCTATGCAATAGCTTAAAAGCTATGCAATAGCTTAAAAACAACTCGATAGGTTTTTAACGTACGTAAGTTTTCGATAGCCAACTCATGGTACCGCTACTGGTGACCGTACAGCCATCGCTAGTCGAAAAGGCAAATCATGATTCAAATACGCTCACAATGGTGTCTGCGGAAAACGAGGCTTTATTTAAATGTGGGCATCTGTAAAGGGATCGAAAGTCAATTTATCACTTAAGGGATGAGAACTATCAGTTACCGAAGGGCAATAGATGGCTGCCTCGATGCTGAATTAGATAGTGCCTCTGTCTCATACGTCAAGAGTCGTGGGTTCAATTCCCACCCGGGACAAATATTTGTGTGACGAACATTGGTGTTTGTTCTGTTACCATTACTGTTATTTATTACATAAGCTTTTTCGTATTGATTACCACTTAAGCGTTAAGAATATAATAGAATAGAAAATATGTACTAGCTCGGTAGAACAGTGGTTAGTGAGTATGGCTGCGATTGTAAGAGTCGTTTGGTTCGATTTCCGCTCGGGAGAAATATTTAAGTGATGAGATTTGATTTGTTTGTCACACAAATATTTTGGGTTTGTTACTAGATTAATTAATATTTAAGTATATTGTGATAAAATCTTCGATGGCCGAGTGGTTAAGGTCATTGCTTGCCATGCGAGAGGTCGCCAGTTCAAACGCCCCCACGCTCCACGAAATTCATATGAACGATTATTCGTCTCTTTAACGGTGAAGGAAACACATCGTGGAGAAACCTGTACACCTAAGAAGAAATTCTAAGGTTGTGTAGTCGACCAACCCGCACTTTGCCAGCGCGGTTGACTAAGACCTGATCGCCCTAGTTTAGGGTAGACCCGTGCTGCAGCAGTGGGGACGTATATGGGCTGATGATGATGATGATATTATATATTGTTGTATCTGATATCCCTTACACAAGTTTGAGGTTTTGAGGTATTCCTCGAAGCGTTCCAGATGAAACGCTCTCAAACTATTCCACGAAGCACAACTTTTGGCTACTAAAAGGAACGTTTCGGGAAATACCAAAGTGTTTAGGCTACTCACTGTATCTATCAATCAAAGATCAATCTATTTGTGATCTTGTTTAGTAAATATTGAACTGGTACTTTTTGCTATGGCACACCCAGACTGTATGACTTGGCTCATTTACATTTTGTAACATGATTGTCGTTAAAAAGAACAACTATCGAGTTTCTTGCCGGAGTCTTCTCGGTAGAGTCGGCGTTCCGAACCGGTGGTAGAATCTTATTATTAGTAATGTGACGATTTATAAGTGCATGTAATTTCCTATATAAATAAAGACATTTTTGATATTGATTTTGATTTTTGTTTTTTTATGTTATAGTTTTGATCGATATCGGCTTTGTTTCTCGATTCGCAGCCTGGTATTTCCTGTTCGGTAAACCTGAACGTTGCCATGCGGGACCGAACAAAGAGTGTTCCGATTTGTTTGGATTTAATTTGAAACAGTTTACCTTTTTATTTTGAAACGCACGCTAGCAAACAATTCAATTAGTTTTCAAACGCTAATCGAGGATTTTTTTTGGAGATGCCTTCACAATTTTTGAGTGAAGCCATTCGCGAAACATTACATTTTCTATGCCTACAGTTTGCGTGGAAACTTTCTAGCGTGGTTACGCATTCGCTTACATTGAATCTGGACGTTATTTGCATACTTTACGCAATTCTTTAAACACAGTCAACTGTTTAAGCCACATTTGAAATAAAAAGAACATAAAACAAGTGCGAGTCGGCGCACATGGTTTAATATTGTAAAAATAAAATCTCGTTCCTTATATGGGAGTCCCCCTTAAAAACATACATACATAAAATCACGCCTTTTTCCCAGAGGGGTAGGCAGGGATCACTTCCAGCGATACACTTTTTACCTCTGTGGGAAACGTGACGTGACGGGTTGTAGACCACGTCGCCGCCATTCTGCCTTGTGCATTGTTTTAACAAGGTCATTGCGTTCCCACGAGTAGCAAGGATATATGACCGGGAAGGAAAAGGGGAGGAAGGATGCTATCGCCTCGGATGATTTGGACTGAGTCGATAGTAGCTCGAGGAGCCGGGGTCGCTTACCCTTATACCGTTCACCAACCACCGGACAGATAGTTGTGACTAGTATCCCTGACTAAACCCCCTTGGTGACCCCCTTAAAAATTCTTCTTTTTTTGTTTTTTGGTATTTTTTGTTATAGCGACAACATTAATACATCATTTGTATAAAATGTCAACTGTCTAGCTGCCTAGGAGATACAGCCCGGTGACAGGCGGACAGACGGACGGACAGTGAAGACTTAGTAACGGGGTTCCATTGTTTCCCTTTGGAAACGAATCCCTAAAAATAGGGAAAGGAGTAGAGTCATCATATAATTATTAAATGCAGATCCGGTGACATGCCATGTCATAAAAAAGGCTTCGTTGGTCTATTGGTGGCAAGCTCTGCGAAAATAGTCGGGGCGGGTCTAAACGCAGGCGGTCTATATATACGGTTTTTAAGTAATTAAGAATGTACGTGACACCGTGCGTCAGTACGCCTGAACTATCATCACTCACATGGTATCAACTCATATGGTATGTAGGTACACAGTATTCAAAAATCATAAATACAATATTAAATCTGTCTATATAAACTGAAATAACCATGCATTTCTAACAAAAGGGGACTCGAAAGACAGTGATCCTCTCAGTTCAATTTGCTGATTCAATTCGCAAACGTCTTCCCTCACCACTCACCTATTGTTCCAAGTTGACTCCGGCCTTTTGCAAGTCAATACACTTGTGTGATAAATATAAACACCTTGTGACGCAATTCCCAAATAAAAAGGCGCAGGGAGAGTCCATTAATCTACCCGAATCCCTGTCAATCGATCTATCACGGTCAGTCACGGGGTGGGTTCTATGTCTTAAAGTCCCCGGTTTTCTTTAACAGATCTGTCCGATAAAGATATAAAAGTATTAACTGGGATTATAAAATTTCGATCCGAGAATTTTGGGCTGTTTGAAGGAATAGACTGGGAAATTGTGCAAGAGCAGCAAGAGCTTAACAACCTTACTTACTCCAATGGCACTGCGACCTGTAACGGATCTTGGCCGCGATACAACAAGACGCCATCTGATAAGAGCTTTGATGGCTACAATTTTTATGTTGGTGGGGAATATGCATGGGTTTGTTTTATTGATTCATTCATTTACTTCATTGCACTCAACTCAGAGTCTTGATTAAAGAACTCTACCAAACTACCAGTTCATCGACTATACAAGGTTGACTGCACAACCTAAAAAGGTTGTAGGTTGCCTCACGATGTTTTCCTTCACCGTTAAAGCGTTTAATAATCGTACATGTGAATTCCAAAATTAAAAAACACAGCGGTACATGGCGGAGTTTGAACTGGCAATCTCTCACATAGTAAGCATCGACCTAAACCATGGCCATCGTCGTTTTTCATCTGGCTCCAGAAATTACCAATCTTATGTTCGTAAGAAAGTCAGTGTAGCACACCTTCAGGTCTCTAAAGGGAACAGTTGGTCAATCCTGCTATTTCAAGTACGTGCCATTTATGTAAGTTTCTAAAACGCCTCTTGCCGTTATGAAGAATAAGCGAGACACCGGCCAATAAAACGTGTCAATGCTACAGCGAAACTTCGAGACAACATTGATTTAGCTAATGACTCTGCGGCAAGTTTCCCGGGTGTCACGCTGGCAGTGCCAGTGATTAACGAGCTAAGTTTCGGCCTGCTGACGTCTAGAAATAACCTATAGCTTGTACTTCATTAAGGTGATGTGAGATAATTTGTATCGGCTGATACTGTAGTCATTTGGAGCCGAGTTTTGGTGCGGGCTTTGACCCGACTGACTTTGCGTCTTTTGCAAGCGCGGATCCACCGTTGTGGGCACTATGGGCATGCCCACAACCTTAATAGACTTATGAGGTCACACTTTCTATTGAGATCGATAGGCTGATGATAATAAACAATCCAATCAAAAACATAAATTTGAAATGAGAGCCAAGTTCGATATTATGATAAATGCCTTGGTTGTTGACTTACACGACAAAAAAGTTTAAATGGTCGGTCCTGAAATGTTCTAGACACGCGGTAGCGTGTCAAGCCAAGTTCAAGAAACAGAACTGGCGAGCCGCGCCGTGTGTAATATTACACGAACCATTTGGAACCAAATATTTGTCTTTATGGGTCTACACGCGTTAATAGGTAGCAAATTACATGCTACTGCCCCGACGTTTCGACTGGTTCGAGAGTTCGCTCGCGACCACGATTGGTGTAACCCTCGAGAGTTCGCTCGCGACCACGATTGGTGTAACCCAGTCGAAACGTCGGGCAGTAAGTAGCTATGTAATTTGCTACTCCTATTAACGCGTGTAGACCCATAAAGACAAATATTTAGTGTAATGGAACGCGAAAGTCTAAAATCGTACATTTGGAACCACTTTTGAACCCCTCATAAATCAAAAACTATTTCACATAAACGTATCAAATTTGGCTCATATATTGTGACTTGCGAGATAAATATGTGTTCTAAATTTCATAAGCTTATCTCAAACAGTTATTTAGATATTAATGTCCAAAAATACTCATTTTTATCATTGACTGACTGACAGATCAAAATTCTAACCCAGTTCCAAATGACCTAGAGAGTTAAAATTTGGTATGCAGATAGGTAATTACATAAATACAAAGGAATAAATAAAAAACTGGCAATTTTTTAATAATTAGGTTAGGTTCTATTATGAACGCTTAACATAAATACCTAATTAGTGCCTAATCACGCCTATATACCGGGGAAGGCAGAGCACTTAGTATATATTTAGGTATACTTACTTATTTACAATTAAGAGTAGGTACTTATAGTCGGTTTTCATATTTATTACTTAGGGTAGGTACCTACATAAAGTCTAGTTTTAGTTTTGAATTTGTCCTTTTCAAAGGACCCACGGCGTTACGATGATATATACTTTTCTACAAAAAGTAATGATATCCAATCAAAAACATAAATGTGAAATGAGAGCCAAGTTCAATATTATGATAATTGCCTTGGTTGTTGACTTCAACGACAAAAGAAGTGAGATCTAAATGGGTGCCAAGTTCAATGGTCAACCCAGAAATTTATTTATAAGTAATAGTACAGGATCCGTGGTGTATTTTTTCACTTGATTATCGCTTAATTTTCCGTGAGTAGCTTCATTTTTGATAAGACGCTCAAAAATTCCTGTGCGAAAATTTTTGATTGTGGTAGCTAACAGAGGTATCAATGATTAAATATTTAGGACCGTAGATCGGGACAAAGTACCACGGAATTTGTAGTACAATATGACCGTTACATTATATAAATATTAACTAAGTAAAATAATAAAGATCACCTCGTTAGTAATCATTTGTGGTGATCTCCTCAGACTCGAACTTGTATCGATAACGAGATCACCAAAAATGATTACTAACCAGCTGATTTTTATTATTTTACTTAGTTAATATTTATATAATGTAACGGTCATATTGTCCTACAAATTCCGTGGTACTTTGTCCCGGTCCTACGGTCCTAAATATTTAATCATTGCTACCTCTGTTAGCTACCACAATCAAAAATTTTCGCACAGGAATTTTTTTTGGGCGTCTTATCAAAATGAAGCTACTCACGGAAAATTAGCTTGATAGTAATCAAGTGAAAAAATACACCACGGATCCTGTACTATAACACTATAACATACGTATCATATCTTCTTATAACATAAGATAATGTATGGTGGTAGCCTATGAAGGTCTGTCTTGGCTAGTTTCTATAAACCTACTCGCTCGCTCGCTAGTTTCTACCAACAATCCAAATTTTCGGAATTATAAAATAAGAATCGACAAATACTTGCAGGTTTAGAACTTGCGAAGGCTAGATAGAATTCATATATGAATGTCTCAGGTGTACCGCCTATTCATTAACGATAGTGAGCCAACTTTCATAAATGAATACCGACTCTGGATGACCAAATGGAAAAGACAATATAAGAACAATTCGGCTATACCAGACTCAGTACTCATACAAATACTGGCAACTCTTCCGGTCAGCGTAGCTACCGCAGAGAGATCTTTTTCTACTCTTCGCAGAATAAAATCTTGGTTGCGTGCCTCAAAGGCACAGTAAGGAATATCCGGGTTAGCTCTCCTAAATATACACAAAGATGTGAACCTGGATAGTGGATATTGATGACATTTTCAACATTTTCGCAAAAAAGTAACGTAAGCATGAATTTTATACATTGTATAAAAACAAAACACCATCAACCTCTTCATGCATGCTCGTCAATTACGGGTTTTAAGTGGGTACTTTTGATTGGACTTTTCCTAAAGATTTGACCTAATAGGTCATAGAAGGTCTTTCTTGGTCTTCCTCTGTCGACATTTCCATTTATACTTTCTCTATATATTCCTTTTGTTATTCGTCTTTTATTCATCCTCTCAATATGACCAACCCATCTAAACATTCCTTTCTCAAGCTTAGTACTCTCTCTACATCTTATTTATTTCACACCACAACGTTCTCTTATTATTTCGTTTCTATTTGTATCACCCAGTTTCACTTCTAGCATACTTCTAAGTGCTCGCATCTCCAAAGCGTTTATCCTACTTTCGTGCTTCTTCTGCCACACCCAACTTTCGCTTCTGTACATTAGTGTCGGGATCAACACTCCCCTATGGACCGCCAGACGTGCCTTTTTGGACACTTTCTGACTGTTCACAAAGGTGTGCAGCGCTCCGTTCACCATGGTACCAGCATTCACTCTCCTTGCAATATCGCTATCACACTTACCATCTTTTGTGAGTTTGGATCCCAAATATATAAATTATTTCACTTGTTCTGCTTTTTCACTTCCAATCATAACATCGAAAATTGTCATATCATCACCTTTTCAAAAAACCATGACTTTCGCCTTACTGACATTTTCATCCATTCTCTTCTCTTTCAAAGACACGACACATATAGTGGCCGAGCTAGCCCAACAAAGGTTAAATAGGCAGTGCAGCTGAGTAGCCACCACTCCATTTCCAGCCCTCAGCATCTCCACGGAAACCCTGTCATATCCCGCAGCTTTACCTAGTTTCATTCTTTTCGACCCATCCACAATCTCATCCATGCTAATACTATCATCCTCTGCACTTTCATTCTCGGTCTCTTCATGAGATTCAGGCATCTGTACCCGCACCTCCTCTCTTTCGAAAAAACTTTCAAAATATTCCTTCCATCTCTTTAGCACACATGCTTCTCCTTTTGCAAGACTTCCATCTATGTTTTTGATTTTAGACAGACATTTAATTTTAAGAAATCGGGTCCGACTTATTCCTAAGTCCTGATGCTTAGAAAATAAATAAATAATCTAATTAAAACTTTCATAAACGACTTGCACAATCGTTAATGAGCGATGTTCATGCTTCGACTCGTACTCAGCCGATTTTCTAGGAGCTGTGACCACAACCTTTTTGAGGGCTGGATCCGCCCTTGGTCTTTTGACAGTTGACCGTGAACGTGAACATTTTTAATTAAGTCTATGACGGGCGATAATTTTGCTGGTATAAATTTTATCCAATCAAAAACATAAATGTGAAATGAGAGCCAAGTTCAATATTATGATAATTGCCTTGGTTGTTGACTTCAACGACAAAGAAGTGAGATCTAAATGGGTGCCAAGTTCAATGGTCAACCCTGAAATTTATTTATAAGTAACACTATAACATACCTATCATATCTTCTATTAACATAAGATAATATGTGGTGGTAGCCTATGAAGGTCTGTCTTGGCTAGTTTTCATATATGAATTATAGCCGTCGCAAGTTCTAAGCCTACAAGTATTTGTCGGTTTTTATTTTATAATTCCGAAAATTTGGATTTTTGGTAGAAACTAGCGAGCGAACATAATAATACGTTGGTAGGTTTATAGAAACTAGCCAAGACAGACCTTCATAGGCTACCACCATACATTATCTTATGTTATATGAAGATATGATAGGTATGTTATAGTGTTACTTATAAATAAATTTCAGGGTTGACCATTGAACTTGGCACCCATTTAGATCTCACTTCTTTTGTCGTTGAAGTCAACAACCAAGGCAATTATCATAATATTGAACTTGGCTCTCATTTCACATTTATGTTTTTGATTGGATATCATTACTTTTTGTAGAAAAGTATATTGTATCATCGTAACGCCGTGGGTCCTTTGAAAAGGACAAATTCAAAACTAAAACTAGACTTTATAAATATAAAACAATTGAATCAGTTACTGTATTTTCCTACGTTTACGGGGTATAATTTTCTTCTGAGTGTTATTTTCTATATTTTCTTGTACCTTTGAAATATTATGAGTAGGTAATAATTTTATACTATTGATGGGCGCTAAATATAAAAATAATAATTAATCCCAGTTAATAAAGTAGGTACCTACCCTAAGTAATAAATATGAAAACCGACTATAAGTATACCTACTCTTAATTGTAAATAAGTAAGTATACCTATATATATACTTAGTACTCTGCCTTCCCCGGTATATAGGCGTGATTAGGCACTAATTAGGTATTTATGTTAAGCGTTCATACTAGAACCTAACCTAATTATTAAAAAATTGCCAGTTTTATATTTATTCCTTTGTATTCATGTAATTACCTATCTGCATACCAAATTTTAACTCTCTAGGTCATTTGGAACTGGGTTAGAATTTTGATCTGTCAGTCAGTCAATGATAAAAATGAGGATTTTTGGACATTAATATCTAAATAACTGTTTGAGATAAGCTTATGAAATTTAGAACACGTATTTATCTTGCAAGTCACAATATATGAGCCAAATTTGATATGTTTATGTGAAATAGTTTTTGATTTATGAGGGGTTCAAAAGTGGTTCCAAATGGTTCGTGTAATATTACACACGGTGCGGCTCGCCAGTTCTGTTTCTTGAACCTTGGCTTGACACGCTACCGCGTGTCTAGATTATCGCCTGCCATAGACTTGCAGTAATCATCTGTTGAATTTCGATATTGGTTGGTTTGTTTTAATATTTTGTTAAAAAAGTTTTTAAAATTTATTGTTTGGTGCATTTTTCAAACCAAAAATAAAAACAGCTATTTATATTTTTTTCAATTTTTGAAATACTTAGGATTCGTTGTATCTAAAATCAATATTTGTCTACTATAAGTAAGTGCAATGGTTTCTCTGTTCAATCACTCTTACAAAGTTTATAATGCTTAATAGTTGTCTAGAGGTGTTAAATTTTGTTTTGATTCGAAATCTAATAATACTACATATTAGTCTTTATGGGTCTACACACGATCTACACCAGTCGAAACGTCGGGTAGTAAGTAGCTATGTATTTGCTACTCCTAATATTGCGTGTAGACCCATAAAGACAAAAGTGTAATGGAACGCGAAAGTCTAAAATCATAAGTAACATATAATAATGTTTAAACCTATAGTTGAATTTAATCGCGTCAAAGCCAATGTGAAATAATAATACATACATAATGCATATTGTTTCTATCTAGATTGATGCAATACTGAGCAATAGAGCGGAAGCGAGCAGCCGCAGAATCTATTAACTTACTGATTAGTTCCCGTCGGTTTTCGCACTTGACACGAGTGCATGTGGGGCACGCAATCAGCCGACAGTTGTGAATACAAATAAATGCAACAATGGCATGTCTAGATATTGTATAACAGACGGAACTAACGACTATCGAGCTACTGTGTTTTTTTCTGAGGGTAAACTTTATATTTAACTAGCTGACCTGGGGGCTTAGACAAAGTAACAATATCGAAACGATAACGAAGTTCGAAAAGAAAAAAAGGTATGGGATTGACATAAGACGCGATAAATCACGTGATACATTTTGTTCTTAAAGTAAGGCCCCCAGGGGGCCTTACTTTTTGTTTGTGAAAAATAATCTTTGACTTTATTTAATTTAAATAAAGAATTATCCAATTTGGTGCAGTAGTTCGGACGTTATGCGAATACTTACATTTCAGCAATTCGTTTTTATCGAAATGTTTGTCTGATCTAAGGAGTAAAAGTCGTTTAGGAGAAGAATTCCCTGAGAAAGACACAAAATTTACTCATTATCTAAAGTGGCTCACTGTTTTCTTAAACTTTTAAAATAAAGTTTCTCAATCGAACGGACAAGTTTTTTTTAAAAATTATGTACCAAATAGAACTTACTGAGATGTAAATCAGAGAGCTTCAAGCTAAAGCAATTCCCACAAATTTGGTAAACTAGCAAAAATACTTGACCTTGACAAAACAATACGTACCTACCTACAGAAGAACGCAACGATTTCTTTTGAATTTCGCACGTTCTCCGATTCGACCATAACGTCCCGTCCCGAGCATTACCGACATTCGGGACACGTCCTCATATCGGGGACTGTAAGTGGCTAAAATGCCCCGGGACCAAAACCCGCCCAGACCAGTTCGAACGATATCATTCGTGAGTACTTTATCTCGTTGTGACGTGTTCCTCATCTCGAATTACTTGGACGCTATAAATTCACTGAGATTTTCCGCTGAAAGTACAATTTTAGGCATCTCCAAAAAACCAGGGTCTATATTGATCTGAAGGTATAAATTTTATTAAGGCTTCTTCAATAGGATTCAGAGGGGGAAAAGAAGTCCTAAAAGTCCGTAGGTAAGTATGCAACACTGCAGTACCGATTTTGATGCGCTTCATAATAGTAGAAAAATATTATATATTTTGCGTCATAGGGATGAGGACTGGGTGCCGGTGGCGTCGTGCGTGGCAGTAGAAGACTGGATCAGAGTCCCATGACGCCGCCTAACGGCGACGAGGTCAATATTATATTATCATTAATAGAATTTATGTCCATGTGCCATTTTCATGTTTTCTTTTTTCACTCCATGGAATAATACCACACGTTTTATAAAAATCTATATCATGGGGGAGGAATTTCGAAAAAAGAAGTATCTCTGGTGTCTCTCCGGAGAGCCAGCTACCTCCATACCACATGTCTTATAAAAATCTATAAACCCGTAAAAGACCTCCCATACTAATTTTCACCCCCCCCCCCCAATGACCGCCATGGGGGTTGAATTAAAAAAAATTGCGCTGGTATCTCTCCGGAGTGACAGCTACCTCCATACCTAGTTTTATCAAAATCGACAAACGTAAAAATTCTCCCATACTAATTTCACCCCCCCCCCCCCATGAATCACATGGGGGTTGAATTTAAAAAAAAAAGTAGCCTTTATGTTATTTCAGAGTGCCAGCTACCATCATAACCAAATTTTATGAAAATTTACAGATTTCGATGTTATAAGGGAGGAGTATACACTGTAAATTCCAGACCATTGCATATTTCTAACATACTTAGTATAACATTGTATAAATACAAATCGGAATTATTATTCCACACTTTACAAAATGGCAATAATTTACATATTCAGCTATCAAATAAGGCAAATAATCATTGATAGTTATTAACATAGTCCCACATTATCAACTCATTTTGCATGCAGAATTCATTAACAAAGAGATGCGTTTATCCACGTGTAAACAATTTAATTTCATGTAGGTACAGTTAATTATATTTCACTACAAAATAACGTACTGGCATTTTTCATTTCATAGAATGCATAATTATCATTGATTGACAGGAGTAATTGGTAACAATAAACATGATAAAGGCTTTATTCTCTCTGAAACTATTCGTTTTTAAATAGTGGAATATAATTTGATAAATGTAGTTATGGATTGTGCCTTAGTTTAAGGTCATGTCTCGGTGGGGGCACGTATGGGCAGATGATTGCAACTTAAGAAATGCCACTAATGTGATTGTTATGTTCAATGCTTCCGGTACAAACGGATTCGGTTTATTATTATATTCGGATAAAACTAGGTCTAGCCTTCATTATGCCGGCTACAACTAGGTCCAGCCATTCCCTGTTGGATAAAAACTAGGTCTATCCGATACCATGTCGGCTAATACTAGGTAGGTACTATCTTCATTATTTTGCAAGCCAAATTAGTGCTATAGAATAGTAAAAAAATCGTGCTAAGTCACCGAGTTCTTACAAACTTATGAAGAAATAAAGTACTAAGCTATTTGCGAACAGAAGCGGTCCAGTCTGCGATGTTCGGACAACCAGCGTACAGTAACATTGGGCGGTCGATTTTTCTCAATAAAAACCAAACGGGAACTATTTTCCGGCGATACGGCACAAAGGAAACGTTTGGGGCTCTGATATTGTTGTGTTTGTTTTTTTTTTGCCTCTTTGTGGTCAAGATATCCCTGGGGTACGATCGCGGCTGTTTTGCGTTTGAACTTAAACGTTCGATTTTTTCGGCTACCCGGGAAGCTCTCAAATTTCGACGGTCCCTACGTATAAAAGGACATGTAAAAAAAGAGGTTTTTTTTTTATTGCATTTTTCGCAATTATTTATCTTTACGCATACGCCCATATATAATTTTTTTTCTAAATATTAATACTTTTGCCAATTTAAGGAACGTATAAGAGAACATGTGTGATAATTACAAACAAGCAATGTCGTAGATGCGGATATCTATACATATCCTTTTGTACTCGGTTTTAAAATGCGCGCCTAATGTAGCGAGCGCGGTCATGTCAAACATAACGTCATTTACGGGAGATTCCCCAAAAAACGTGTCGATTCGTGTTAATGTGGTAAAAAGATACAAGTTCTGGTAAAATTTCTTGGAATAAAATAAGAGAAGTAAAAATTTAAGGGGCTCATCCAAACATTGTTAAATTTAAATACAACGCCTCCGAAGAAAGCTATAGAACTCTAAACTGCGAACATAACATAAAAAATACTAGGGGAGTAAAGAAGAAGGAAGATCTAATACGAAATTATACAAAGAGGCAATTCCTATCACTGAAGTAAAATACAAAGACTTAAAACATTTATGTGATACAATGATTATTCCAAAAAATTATAATATTTTCTATAAGAATCTTAATCATGGTAAAGAAGAGGAAGGTCAGGATGAAGAAGATTAGAAATTGATTACGTCTATGTGCTTTATTTTTAAAATTGTGTGCGTTTTAGAACATAATAATTCAATTAATAGATAATACGAAGAATAAACCTGTGATTATTTTTTGTTACATATACTGAAATTACTTCATAATTGTTAATGATAAGATAAACTGTGGTTCACGATGAGACAATAATAGTAAGAATAATAATCATCTTTATTATTATTATTATTTTATTTTTATTTTTTATTATAGTCTGAATAAATACATACATACATACATAAAATCACGCCTTTTTCCTAGAGAGTTAGGCAGAGATCACTTCCTGCCATGTACTACGATCGTGGCACACCACTTTCGCTTCTTTCACATCCGTCATTCTCTTCATGCATGCTTGTCGATTATGGGTACTTTTGGTTTGACCCTTCTTCGAAATTTGGCCTATTTGGTCATGGAAGGTCTTTCTTGGCCTTCTCCTGTCGACATTTCCATTTATGCTTCTTCTATGTATACCTTTCGTTAATCGTCTCTCATTCATCCTCTCAACATGACCAAACCATCTAAGCATACCTTTCTCAACCTTATTCACTACAATTTCTTTCACACCACAACGTTCTCTAATTATTTCATTTCTAATTCTATGAAGATTTTAGTTTCACTCCTAGCATACTTGTAAGTGCTCGCATCTCTACTGCGTTTATCCTACTGTCGTGCTTCTTCTGCCATACCCAACTTCCGCTTCCGTACATTAGTGTCGGGATCAACACTCCTCTATGAACCGCCAGACGTGGCTTTTTAGACACTTTCTGACTGGTCACAAAGGTGTGCAACGCTCCGTCTGAATAAAGCTGTGATTATTTTTTGTTACACATACTGAAATTACTTAGTAATTATTAATGATAAGAGGAACTGTGATTTACGATGAGACTACAAATAAATATAAAAAAAGTTGATTATTTAGATGATTGTCACTTAAAATAAATAACTATTTAATATAAATACTTGTACTTTAAATAATTAATTAATACTGACACTAAAATAAGATTTTATTTATAAACCGGTGTCTCAGTAATAATTTTATTATGGACTTGTCTTTTTTACGTTTGGCTCTATACTTGTGCCGTATTAAACACTAGCAACGTAAAAACAGACATGTCTCCATTAATGTACAGTTTATACTTAAAGATAGTTATCTAAAGATTTTTAAGGTATGGTTTTGAAAATAGTGACAGTAATTTGTATTTTCATTAAACATTGACTTGAAAAATAATTTAATTTATTGAGTTGGTATTACCCAAGTATATACAGGTATCTTAGATATGTCTTGTATTTTTTCATTTTGATAACAATGTAGAAACGGTCAACTGTCAGTTTTATCAAGAAAATCGATAAAAATTAAATATGTACCAATACCGTTACAAACTTCCTCAAACTAATAAAACTTTGGAGAAAAAATATTATTAAAATTGTTCATACCGTAATTTGTAGAGAGATTTGAACCTTTATTACGCTCTCCTGTAAACCTATGTTTTTGACATGTCGCTTTATACGTAGGGACCGTCGATTTGATTGTAGTTGTAGTTGCCATCAGACAGAAATATGTTGGAATATAAGTATGTTGTCCATCTGTCTGACTGTATTTAAGACACCTTATTTCGGTAACGTGTTGTGGTTAATAAGTGATATTGTATTTATAAACATAATGTCTCTTGAAGCTGAAAAATCAAGCTGCTGATTCAATGTGATCCAGACATATATTTCGAATACATTTTTTTATTAATCTAGGTATTATTTATAAGGCAATTACCATACACCACCATGAAATTTAGCAGGAAGGAAGCTTTTCACGAAGCTTATGTAAATATCAATAAATTCATCGTCTTCGTCTGGAAAAGGATACTTTATTGCTGGAATATAATACAATTTCCGTGAAAGTTTGTGAGTTCAACTCACACTTGACTGAATTTTATAATGATCGTTATTCGTGCTCCTTCATTTCATCAGCCATTTCTAAAAGTCGCGATAAACAATTCGATTTCTATGGTACTAAGCATTAAACACAAGGCTATATTGTGACACAAAGCTTTCCTTGAAATTGCATTCCCTGGATATAAAGTCTATCTAAAAAGTGATTACCCGGATGCTTTCGGGATTTGAGACCAACTTAATCAGGAAAAAAATCTTAGTTTCTTTTGAATGCAAATAGTGCTAGGCAAGTTGCTGGCACTATTTTGCATTTATATTTTAGTAACGTCTTTTGATGAAGGAAATGCAGCTCAAAGCGCATGTATTTACAGTTCAATTTTGCTTAACTCAAGAACATAGTACAGTTATGTTCGTAGCAGTAATCGAATTAGCAATCAGGCGCTAATCTTGAAGGACCAGGGTTACACTAAGGGTATTTAGTAAGGTTTTTATGTAGAACAAGCTATGTAAGTATAATGTTTAAATTAAGATTTAAAAATTTTAAATGTGTTAGAGCTTGCACAAGCTGTTTTAATAATTTTTGGAAAACGGTAATAATTCGATTGCTTCACATTGCTGGGCGCGATTCCTGGAAGGACAGTATCCATATTCCTGCATCCCCGGTCAACAGAGAAGTGGATTGATTTTTTCTCGTTTTTCAAAAAATATTAACCTTTTAATTCATAATGGACTACATATTATAACAGCATATGACGTAACATTTGGTTTCGAAACGGAATGAACAACATTAATCCCATGTGTATTAAAATCATCGTCGATGCCTTTTTTAATTTGTGCAATTTGTAGTGTAGTAATCTCATAAGATTATTTGCATTGAATTTGCTTCAAGTGAAAATTATTTTGATTTTAATATCTGTGCAATGAATTATTGAAAATGATTAATTTCGATAAGACTGATAAGTCTTAATGGAGGTGTTGTTTCAATAATTAATATCCCAATATGCACTCTCCACGTAAAAGTTGGTGTTTCCGATCATTAACGCAGGTTTTAGCTCTTCGACCATTAATAATAGCTTAATCCTACTCCAGAGGCTCATGACCCGTTATGGTATGTACAAACAAATCATTAATTCATCCCAGTGCAGCTCTGTTCTAGTTACGGCCGCGGTCAGACATCGCCGTCATTGTTGTCTAGTGAAATTGCCACTGTTGTCAACACGTCCCGCCGCTTAGTATTTGTCCAATTATACCTTTGTGTCAGTTAAGCCGTCGGGATTGGACAGACACCAGGCAATAATATCTCTTTGAGATTTTCATTAAGTACCCAATTTTGAAGCGCACATTTCAAGTTACGATTTGTTTTGATCTGACTCCTTCCATTCTATTCGCTTACTCACTTTACTGAACGATTACATCGCTTGATACGCCTTAATTATTTCATTGAACCGAAATAATTAAATTTAAAAAAAATCGACAGTCGTATTCAAGTTTGCATGATTGATTAATGTTTCGTAATGAGATGAAAAATAGTTATCAGTTAATTTGTTTGATTATTCACCTCTCAATTACATGAATGCATTAACGTTAAAGGGTTGATGTGTTCATTTTAATTGCATAGTGAGATAAAGGTTAAAATTCAAGTTTAACTGAATTGAACTGAGTTTCAAGTTAAACGATACATTGTTATTACAATAACCATGTATCGTTGTTCATATAAAAATGGATTCCTGGATGTGTTCGCGGGTTCGGAGAACCGATGAACCGATTCTTTTTGTTGGATTCGTTATTGTCAGATTAAGGTACTTAACTTACTAATTAAGGTTTAAGGATTAAGGTAATTACCTGCATCGTTGGTCTATTGGTAGCAAGCGCTGCGTTAGGACCGAGAGGTCCCCGGTTCGAATCCGGGATCGGGCAAAATTTGTGTGAGTTTATCTGTAATGAAATTACTCAGCCCGGAGTTAGGAAGTTGGTGGATGAACGCCCGTGCCTCGGAAAGCACGTTAAGCCGGTGGTCCTGCGCCCGATCTCTCATCGGTCAAGTCGGATTGCCGTCTCACCAAATTATGAGATTAAGGGAATAGAGAGTGCACATGTGTTTGCGCGCACACTTGTGCACTAAAATATGTCCTGCGAACTTGGCTGATCTCAATTGAGATCGGCCGCCATGGCTGTGAGCGCTGGTAATTTCCGCGCTTGATTTTTTAAATGTTATAAGAAATCAATAACACTGAACTTTAAAATTTATTTAAGAAAAGTAAAGTAACACTCCGGATGTAATATTGTACATTTTAATTTCAAATCCGTTGGAGCTCTACAAAAATCTAGGTCTCAGACTAAAATTGAAGTCACAAAGTTTGTGTTAATATTCTAGAATGGGATTCTGTTTTAAGCAGGGACGATTTAAATACCAATGGCGTATTCCATCGCATCTGAAATTTAAATCCGCCTGAACATTCAGTGCAACTGTGGGAATGTCGAAAGCCGTGCGCTTTCTTTGCTAGGCTTTTCGTGTTCCATTATGGTAGGTATATCGACATGTTATCTCACGCCCGTGCCTCGGAAAGCACGTTAAGCCGGTGGTCCTTCGCCCGATCTCTCATCGGTCATGTCGGATTGCCGTCTCACCGAACTATGAGAGTAAGGGAACAGAGAGTGCACTTGTGTTTGCGCCCATACTTGTGCACTATAAATGTCCTGCGCACTTGGCTGATCTCAATTGAGATCGGCCGCCATGGCCGAAATCGGTCGGACAACTTATCCCGTTAGTACTTAGTACCCACCCGTGACTCCATACGCGTGGAATTAGTGTTATGAAACGTGTTATTGTGTCTAATTTACAAGAGATGGGAATATTTAAACGATTTATGAATTATTTATAAACTGGCCATCACTTGCTACCGATCGACAAACACGGAGTGAATTGGGGGAGGCCTTTGCCTAGCAGTGCGACATGACGGGCTAGCTAGATAAAAAAAAGAAAAAGGTATTTATTTGATAAGAACTTTTTGGAGGTCTTTGAGATCTTTGTGATAGATATTTTTGTGAATGATCAATATGTGTGAAGATAATATAGGAGCTTGAAAGCGCATTTTCATAGCATTTTCACGTGACTTGCATAAAATTACTGATTGCATTTTTGCCATCAGAATCGATAACCCTCCAATATTAATGTTGAATATGATATATTCCAAATAAAGAAGTTTAAAGTTAAAAAATATACATCAATAAAAATTAAAAATAATAATGAAACATGTTTCATTAGTATTTTATTTCACATAAAAATTTATTCCATTTATTCGAGTCGAAACATTGCGTTCAACAAAAAAAAACGAATTTGTATTTGCTGTTTTAGTAACGGTAGCACCGTATTGAAAAATACGTTCAGATTTATCAATTTGCACTTTTCAAATTCGGTTCGTAAATGCTTTGAAATAATGGTAAAGACAGGATAGCCAATTGTATACTGGACGGGTGAAAACGAAAAACCAAGTAATCGTTGCAATTTCAATGAAAATGCGGATAATTTCGTTTGCTATGCGGTTCCCAGTTAAAATTTATGGATTGCCCTAACGGGAACCGTTCCGCTAAAATGATTTAACTTTTCAGTTTACTCAGAATATTTTTTTTTATGTAAACTGAAGTAGTTTTTCCTCTTTTGAAATAGTAGTTTTATTAAAAACTAATCTTACGGATTAAACTCGCGTGTATTGTTTATTTAGAGACCCGATGTTTCGAGCTCTTTACAGCGCTCGTGGTCACGGGCAAGACAGTCGAGTTTAATCCGTAAAATTAGTTTTATTTCAATTATTTTTCCTCGTTATGCCAATACTGAAGGTAGTAGGAAGTGGAATGTTAGAAAGACTTTTAAGACAGTATTAAACCCGGTATTTAAATTTACTTTATATTTAAATAGAATGTCGTATGTATGATAGAGACTAGAATCAGTTTTTAATTAATGGAATTCTTCTGTTAAAGAGTAAATAAAGGATACTACGAGTTTAAAAACGAAATAAACAAGATAAAAAGGAAACCTTTCCGTTCCTTTCTACTTCCTCTAGTTAATGTTTCTGCGTGGGTGTACAGCTGTTGTTACTATATATGTACCTAATTCATTACGCGATAACTTCTTCAACTTATGTAGCTCCGAATCAGATCAATGCATGTGAAGTTAATGTGATACTACTTGTGAATTACAAAAATCTTTGAACAAAAACTAAAAGACAAAAAAGGTTCGTTACAATATTTTCAAACATAGATTGTTTGTTATTCATTTGGAGCTTAAGTGCCTGTTCACACATAGCGATTTCGATCGCGGCGATATCGCCGCGATTTCGCCGCGTGCTCGCAGCGTGCACGCCGCGATATCGCCGCGAAATCGCCGCGGTTACGCCTCATCCAACCTACCCGCAGTGAAATCGCCCAAAAATCGCTAGGTGTGAACACGCTGTAAATATGAATAAAAACGACAGTAATATATTTTATAATAACGTTCCGAGGAGGATAAAGCGCTAATAATACAGAAGCGCAGTGCCGTAACTAGCCTTTTATGCGCCCGGTGCGAGCTTTCAAAACTGCGCCCTTGAAAAATGTTCTAATCAGGCTCTGACAATAAAGTGGACAAATGTGCATAAAAATAAATCTATCTATTTTTTGTTTACGAAAGTACTTATAGTCCAGTCCAATTAGGTAAAAATCTCGGAGAGATACCCAGCTGTAAGTCTGTAAATACTTGTATATTGACGTCCCTCAAAGTAGTCTCAAAACCTACATAGGTATTGTAGGGTGTACGCAACTATTAAATTTTCAAGGTCAAATGTCACAAATATCAGTTTTATGAACTTTTGAGCGAAACGGGAAGTTTTATCATAAAAGTGTGTAGGAAAAAAATTACTTATTTTCTATTTATCTATAAAAATTGTCTTTACGTTTTATTCCTAAGATTCACCATTTCAGAGATACAGCGATGCAAATAGTTGAAAAAGTTGTATTTTCAAAAGCTTCCAGGCCCACGTGCGATTGTGCTAGACAGTTAAAATTTTCACGGATGTTGTATTTTAGTAGCCTTTATAACATCTTATACTAGAAAAAGCTTAATACCAATGTTTAAGTGGGTTCTCATACAAAATTTGTGTTTTTTTTTTCTTACACTTGGCCGGTTTTTAACGTGGTTACCTCAGTAAACCTATTCCAGACGACACCTTTTATACATGAAGAACACATTGTTTATAAGGAAACCTAGTTAAATAATTATTTTGTGTTGTTTTCAGTATTCAGAAGATTTAAGATTTCTGCGTTTCATTAAATTGAAATTTGGTTAATATGGACTTCACGTTCATAATAGAGTTAGATGGACAGTTAACATTTTTAAAATGTTTATTTTTTTCAGTTATACTTCAATCAGAAGTTCTAATAATTGGTTATTTCGTACTTTTTGACCCATAATAAGTAGTTTTAATGTACTGAAACGCGAAAGACTTATAATACTAAAAACGACATAAAACGATTATTTAAGGGGCTCCCATAAGAAGAACGTGTACTTCATGTAGAAATGGTGTTGAAAGAAATATTTTTACTGAGGTAACCACATTAAAAATCGGCCAAGTGTGAGAAAAAAAAACCATAATTTTTGTATGAGAACCCACTTAAACATTGGTTTTAAGCTTTTTCTAGTATTAGATGTTATAGAAGCTATTGAAATACATCATTCGTGAAAATTTTAACTGTCTAGCACAATCGCACGTGGGCCTGGAAGCTTTTGAAAATACAACATTTTCAACTATTTGCATCGCTGTATCTCTGAAATGGTGAGTTTTAGGAATAAAACGTAAAGACAATTTTTATAGATAAATAGATGATAAGTAATTTCCTCCTACACACTTTTATGATAAAACTTCCCGTTTCGCTCAAAAGTGCTTAAAACTGCTATTTGTGACATTTGACCTTGAAAATTTAATAGTTGCGTACACCCTACCATATGTAGGTTTTGAGACCACCTTTAGGGTGTCAATATCTAAGTATTTACAGACTTACAGCTGGGTATCTCGAATTCCGAGATTCTTACCTAATTTAAGCTTAAATGACTGGACTATTAGTAGATTTCTTTAAGATAAAAATTGTTTATTCAAAAATATTTGCTCAAATACAGAAATGACACAAAGTACTCGTAAGAATTTTGCAATATCGCGTTGCAAGTAAGCTTTACGTTCATTGGGTACCTGCATGTCAAATTTCAATCATCTATCTTATGCAGTTTCGATTTTCTCATACAAAAGTTTTTTCCCGCAAATTCCCTTCCCAGTAAAAAAATTGCAATATCCTGTTGCAACTAAGCCTTAAGTTTACCAAGGTACCTGCATGCCAAATTTCAAGCGTCTTACTTAAGGGGTTTGAATTTTTCATACAAAAGGATTTTCCCGATTATTCCTGTTCCCGTGAGAATTTCGGGAATTCCTTTCTTAGTGCACCTCTACGGTATCTAAGCTACGCCTCTTCCAAATTTCAAGTGCCTAACTTTACTGCCGTCCTGTAGCTATAATGCCGTTAACTAACATTTGGTCATTTTTGACTTTTGAATACTACCCGAATAAGAAAAATATGCGGAATCTAACCATCTTTCCCAATTTTTTATATCTTGAGTAGTTTCTGAGATAGTATGCCGTTAACTACGAGTGAGTGCCCCGTTTTTGCGAGGTTACATAGCTATAATGCAGTTACCTTAAGATTCTTAACTAAAACGCGGTTAAAGGATTTTTACTTCTGAAAATGATAAAAATTTACTGAAATTACGTAACTAAATTGCCGTTATTTGAATTTCCTTCTCAATAAGGCCGTTAAAGTACTTTTAACGGCAATATTGCTTTGCTGTTCTTCGGAAAGCGTTTATATGGCATTTCAAGACTAAAACGCCGTTAAGTAAAATTATTAAACAAAAACGCCGTTAAAGTCCAATAACGGCGTTTTAAATTTGTTTAATAAATTTGCTGTCATTAAATTTGCACGACTTAAATGCGGTTAACCCACATTACTTAACTATTCGCTATGTGCGCGATGATAGTGCCCCTAGTGGCGACAACTATTATGGACTTGAGATCTGTCATATCATAGCAACTAGATGTTTTGATATGTCATATCGTAGCAACTAGATGTTTTGATAAATATTTTCGACTAGTTTTTCAACACAAAATAAATAAAAGTTGTATAAAGTGAGTGTGTATATTAAACCAAGTGATTTTCTTACTTCACAAAAATATGAATATTATTTTTAAGTATTTCATTTGCATGGATAAAACATGATATAAATTTCCAATCACAACCTGTGCAAAAAGGGAAAAAAATAGTATTAGAACAGCATTTAAGAAGTTAAAGAGCTTAGAACGAACGCACAAAGCATCTTTATGAGAGCTCTGATTATAAGATAAATCTCTGTGACACAAACTCCCTACAAAACAATATTAAACGTGAGCACATACCTACCTACTTATCAAGTTATAGAAATTGGATACTTGAGTCAGCTTCATGTCAGCATATTTATATTAATTATGTTATTGTTTATTTTAATTCCAGATAAATGATAAACATGTCGTTACAAATGTTAAGTGCGACTGTGTGTATTACCAAAGTAGCAAGTGCAAGCATGTTGCAGCTCTTATGTCCATTTTTTGATTTTTTTGTTGAAAACGAATAAAACTTGCACGAGCTGTTTTTTCCATTGTTTCTACAATTTGAAGCAGCATGTACTGTGACCCATATCGCAAATTTTAACGTTTTTACTTACAATACAATACAGGTACAAGGAAATTTATGAAATTAAAGCAATTTGACACATGAAAGTTAAGATTTAATTCACATTTCTGTCACATCGAGAGCGCTTCGATCGATTTGCCCTCCCCCACCACCCACTTCGCACATAGCGAATAATGCGACTATGTACCAAACGTTGAAAGAAGTCGCAGTCTCAGTCCAAGGGCATGAAAGAGAGGGTGTATCACAGAGCACATGAACTCGCAAAACTTGTGATGCAAACAGCACATTCATGAACGATATAAAGTTTAGCATCATATTCGGATTCTTTTTTATGAAACCAAACCTAATTTTATTGTGGGAACAGCAATTCTTTAACCATAAATATAAATATGGAAGTACGTAGCGATGCTACGGATGAGAAGAAAAAAATTATAATAAGCTAACTACATATATCATTTTGTTTTCTTACAGCAATTTTATTGCGTCGTGCCAAATAACTATCAATGGTTTAAAGTGAGAGGTGATTTTCCCAACAGGAGCAAACGTTTCATTTAAACAGCAAGTCGTTGACATAATATTATGATAGATTTAAAGGTTTCTATTCTATGGTAAAACTAGCTGACCCAACAGACTTCGTCCTGTCGAAAAAATGAGAAAAAGAAAAGGGCTGTTTCTAGGGTTTTCCCGGCAATTATTAAATTTTTTCTCGCCGTAAGAACCATCCTTGGACTTTAACGAACATTTAAAAAAAAGAATTGGCCAAATTGGTTCATGCGTTGTTGAGTTATGCGCTAACCAACACATTTTGCGATTCATTTTTAGGGTTCCGTAGCCAAAATGGCAAAAACGGAACCCTTATAGTTTCGTCATGTCCGTCTGTCCGTCTGTCCGTCTGTCCGTCTGTCCGTCTGTCACAGCCGATTTACTCGGAAACTATAAGTACTACAGTGATGAAATTTGATGGGAATATGTGTTGTATGAACCGCTACAAAATATGACACTAAATAGTAAAAAAAAGAATTGGGGTGGGGCCCCCATACATGTAACTGAGGGATGAAATTTTTTTTCGATGTACATACCCGTGTGGGGTATCAATGGAAAAGACTTTTAAAATGATATAAAGTTTTCTAAAAAACATTTTTCTTAAAGTGAACGGTTTTTGAGATATCAGCTCTCAAAGTCGTAAAAAGTATGTCCCCCCCTCTATTTTTATAACTACGGGGTATAAAATTCTAAAAAAAATAGAGGTGATGCATGCTAATTAACTCTTTCAACGATTTTTAGTTTGATCAAAGTATCTCTTATAGTTTTTGAGATAGGTTGATTTTTATTATATTTGCTGCTACGGAACCCTTTGTGCGCGAGCCCGACTCGCACTTGGCCGGTTTTTTTATATTATAGATTATGACTTTTGCAAGATCGACATTAAAATATTTCTCAATCATTTTAAATTGATTTGTGTTTATTGTACAGTGCCCTTGCTTTTTTATATTTTTTGCGTTGTTTAGCCCAGTCAACACAAACAGCGCATTCATGAACAGTATTAAGGTTAGCATCATGTTTGGATTACTTTTTATGTAACCCAGGCTTCGCACAATTCACTCCCTTTTAGATTCATATTTTTACGTCATTTCTATAAGTTTAAAGAGATACTTTTTTATCAGGGTAAGTTGGGGGTTGGTAAATATCGTTCTGTAAACAGCGTCGCAATGGATCATGTTCGCCTCTGTAATGAGGTGGATGTGTTAAATGTTTCTATATTATGTGCGTTAATAAATCCCGGTCAAAAGGAAGCGATTGTTGATGCTTGCCGCGTCTTTCGATTTTTCTGTAAAATTATCAAGCAAATGCCTAAAGAAATAACAAACATCTTCAGTCTGTGAAAAAACGAATGACAAACCTTTGCATGATAATTTTACCGAAAAATCGAAAGATTAGCGCAGCAAGCATCAAACATCGCTTCCATTTGACCGGGATTTTCTTAACAAATATATAGGAACATTTAACCCATTGGCACCTCATTACAGACGCCAACGAACATCAACCACGCTGTTTACAGAACGTAAAACTCATGCATTTGCATTTTATTCAAACTTACCCAGATAAAAAGTATCTTATGAATCTAATAGAAAACACGTAAAAAATATGAAAATAAGTCTTACTCAGCTCAGAAACGAAGAGAGTGAATTGTGCGAAGCCTATAGGGTACAAAAAGTAATCCAAACATGATGCTAAATTTTATAATGTATTGTTTATGAATGTGCTGTTTGTGTTGACTGGGCTAAACAACGCAAAAAATATAAAAACCGGCCAAGTGCGAGTCGGGCTCGCGCACAAAGGGTTCCGTAGCAGCAAATATAATAAAAATCAACCTATCTCAAAAACTATAAGAGATACTTTGATCAAACCAAAAATCGTTGAAAGAGTTAATTAGCATGCATCACCTCTATTTTTTTAGAATTTTATACCCCGTAGTTATAAAAATAGAGGGGGGGACATACTTTTTACGACTTTGAGAGCTGATATCTCAAAAACCGTTCACTTTAAGAAAAATGTTTTTTAGAAAACTTTATATCATTTTAAAAGACCTTTCCATTGATACCCCACACGGGTATGTACATCGAAAAAAAATTTCATCCCTCAGTTACATGTATGGGGGCCCCACCCCCAATTCTTTTTTACTATTTAGTGTCATATTTTTGTAGCGGTTCATACAACACATATTCCCATCAAATTTCATCACTGTAGTACTTCTTCTTCTTCTTCTTATCGTATGGTTGATGAACAACCTGGTGTCAGAGTTTTTAAACCGCCCGTAGGCCTCTGACATGGCTTCACACACCGTTGAAAAATCTCTCAGGAGTGCTGGTTTCCTCACGATGTTTTCCTTCACCGTTAAAGCGTCGAATGATGTTACATATGAATTTCGAATTTGAAGAACACATTGATACCTGGCGGGGTTTGAACTGGCGACCTCTCGCATGGCAAGCTCCGAGCTTAACCACCCGGTCATCGACGCTTTTACTGTAGTACTTATAGTTTCCGAGTAAATCGGCTGTGACAGACGGACAGACGGACAGACGGACAGACGGACAGACGGACATGACGAAACTATAAGGGTTCCGTTTTTGCCATTTTGGCTACGGAACCCTAAAAAGCAAGGGAACTGTACGTGTACAATGAACACAAATCAATCAACAATGATTATGAGAAATATTTTAGTGTAAATCTTGAAAAAGCCATAATGTTACCATAAAATGGAAACCTTTAAATATATCATTTTACTGTTTACTGTTTTTAATGAAACTTTTGTTCCTGTTGGGAAAACCACTTCTCACTTTAAACTATTGACAGTTATTTGGCACGACGCAATTGCTGTAAAAAAACAAAATTATATAGTCAGCTTTCTATAATTTTTTGCTTCTCTTCCATTGAGATGTTCCAAATATACATTTATGGTTAGATAATTGCAGTTCTCAGAATAAAAATTGGCTTTTTATATTGATTACCTTTTAAAGGAGACTGAAAATGGTGGGCCGCAATTGTAATGGATTGGTATATGGTCTAAAAAATTAGTTTCTGCGTGCTGAGAAATATGAAAAAGATTCTACTTTTCGTAAAAAAATCGATTATTCATATTAATCGATTTATTTACAGGAAAAAAGTATTTTGCAATAGAAAGTAAACCCAAATTGTGAGTAAATGCACGTTAAACGTTACACAACACAGTTCAAACATAGTGATGTGTCGTATCAATTGCAAAAAACAATAATATCTGTACAATGATGATAATATAATTATACCAGAGCCGCTCTAAGTTGGCCGATTTGCTACATGTCAGACTGACTGCACTAGTCTTTGAGTATAAAGCCACTGGAGATGCCTTACACGGGCGACCCTCCGGCAAAGTACATTGGTCAACTGTTCAAACACGTTTAATAAAACTACTTGTCGCTGCACCACCGCCATTTTGCATTGATCCCTGTCGCGTGACGTTACTCTTGAAAAATGGTTAGTTGTGCAGTATTCTCATGTAAAAGGCGATCGAGAGCTCAAATTCGCAACAAGAGCGCGTTGAGTATCATATCTAAGTGTTTTTATTAACTTTTAAACGTGTATTTAAGAAGAATTGCCATTTAAATAAAAAGTCGTTGCGATACGTAAACGACAGAAAAAAATAAACAAGAATACAGTGGTACGGGGGCTAGTGATGTCACAAAGTCAAAAAAGCGACTCGACATTTGAATGAATCATTCACTCCCTGCAGTTAGTTGTATAATCCGTTTTTTACTTTAATTTTGAATTAAATAAAAGGTCTAAACATATGTTATATTTAAATCTTGTAAGATGAATTAGAAAAATTACTTTTCTTTCCTCTGGTCATACGATATTGAAATTTAGTCTGAAAATGAAAAGAAATTCTGTGACTACCTTAGAGATATTTTTAAAGACATAGATATTTTAACCGTATCCTCTCAGTACATTTTGGACTGTATCTTATATGTTTACAAGAACATACAATCATTTAATATCGGATCCTCACCATTTTAACACCAGTAATAAACATAAGTTTGCCGTTTCAAGGCTCAGGCTTCAAAAGACTGGAAAGTCGTTCTTGGGTTTAAGCACAAAATTGTTTAATAAGATCCCACAAAATGTTATTGAATTACAATAATCAGTACAAGATAGTTCAGTTCATTCACCAAACTGATTTTATTTTATTCTTTGTGTCATCACTATTTTTTTCGTATGTGTGTTGCGTAGTTACGTGAAAACTTTGTTTGTGTGCGTGTATTGTTTGAAGTGTTGAACATTTTAATAGTGTGCGTTTATCGTTACAGCAAAATTTGTGTCTGTTGAGTTATTAATTTTTTGGTGGTATGCTGTACGTGTTTACCTCGCCCCCCGCTAAAAGTGGCGAAAAAATTTGTTAGAAGCGTTGACGTTATGGCATCTCCAGTGGCTTTATACTCAAAGGCACTAGTGAGGGACAACGGTAAAATTGCCGAAGTATATAAGTAACAGTTATTTCCACTTTATAACCAAGCAAGGTCTAATTATAACAAATTTTTATTAAAAACATTAATTCACATCCAAAAGATTGAATTCAAGTTCCTTATTTATAAATATATTTATTTTTAAAATACAATACTTATTAAATCCTTCATCCTATTTTTAAAAATACCTGGTGAGTATTACCCACTACGTCACTATGAAAACGTGTCAAACGGCGTAACCTTGTAAAAGCGTAATACAGAGTGGAAATTTTACTTTTTATAATTCAATTATTTTAGGTAATAAAAGACAAATAACTAGATAATTATACCGGAGCCGTTCTTAGAAGACTGATTTGACACTTTTTATTTTATATTTTGCATTTATCCTTGTTAAGAGGAACATATTTACGCGAATCATAAAGAACAACTTTTAAAAATAATACGTTATTTCAAAATTTCAAATGCACATAATTATATAATTATTTGTCTTTTATTACCTAAAATAATTGAATTATAAAAAGAAAACGTAAAATTTCCACTCTGTATTACGCTTTTACAAGGTTACGCCGTTTGACACGTTTTCATAGTGACGTAGTGGGTAATACTCACCAGGTATTTTTTTAAAATAGGATGAAGGATTTAATAAGTATTGTATTTTAAAAATAAATATATTTATAAATAAGGAACTTAAATTCAATCTTTTGGATGTGAATTAATGTTTTTAATAAAAATTTGTTATAATTAGACCTTGCTTGGTTATAAAGTGGAAATAACTGTTACTTATATACTTCGGCAATTTTACCGTTGTCCCTCACTAGTGCAGTCAGTCTGACATGTAGCAAATCGGCCAACTTAGAGCGGCTTTGGTATAATTGATTTCAATTCCAATAAATGGATCTATGGTCTATTTACCCGACTGTCTTTATTACTGACATTGACAGTTGACGGGCGTTGTGCCGGCCGGTGGAATTAGCTCACTCTTTTCGTGTTTTCCAACTCCATTATCTCATTTCTCGTATGTCAATACTTGCAAAATTTTCTCTTAAAGCTAATAAGGTATCCTGCCTATCGATTAATACCGATTTCGTCTTATTACAAGTTATAATTTTTTACGGCCCAAGATTGAATGAAATCGTTTCAGTCTCATTTAAATTGATGATTAATTGATACAAATTGATCTCAATTTATTTTAAAAATGTGAAACAGTTGATTTTTAAATTAAATAGTGATTTAAAACGGTTTTATTGCTTTTTACATAAATGCACTACATTGTAATTTCTAAATTATCAACTTATGAATGCTTAGTTAAAATGCCGTTACGGCAAAAGGTTTTGATTTTAGCTGCATTTTAGTCTAGTAATAAACATTAGTAAAAGATGCATAGTAAAACTTATGTAATTTATGTTGGAAATGCTCGACTTAAATGCCGTTATGAACAGTTAGCTGCACTATTGGTAAGTAATGCACAAGACACAAGAATAAGATTACCGAGCTAAAACGCCGTTATTCTATTTAACGGCATTTTAGTTAAGTAAATATATTAGATAGAAACTCATTTTACAAATTTATCAAAGTTATTCAAAATCAAACACTTAAATGCCGTTAAGGTATCTATAGCGGCATTTTAGCTATGTTTTCTATTAAGTAAATCTAAAGCAATCCTGATTTAAAACGTTTAAATTAAAATATTTTAAAATATATAACACATAGAATTATGAGAGTTTGAGCATATTAAAGCTCTTGTAAATACCTGTGTAATGATATATATCACTTGTATATAAACCTTTTCCTTTTCGTTTAGCGATTTTTTTTTCTTTCGCGCTCTTTAAACCCGTTTTTCTCCGAATGCGGTTTTGTCACATAACGGCATTATAGCTAAAGGACGGCAGTATAGCCGTTTAGGCTGTGCGTCGATACGCCCTCAAGCTTGCACTCACAGGGAACCTTTGAGGTGTCTGGCAGAATAATTGGCCCATTGGATTGGTCTGGCAGCTTACAATTAGTCTGGAAATAGTACCACGTAGTTATATACGTCAAATTTAGGCTTGCTAAAATGTCGTAGTTTGCCTCTGTTTTGGGACACCTTTAGTTCGCGCTACCTGTGAAACGGCCCCGCTTTCGAGCAAGTGAGTACGCGTACTCTCCTAAGTACATCCAAGCGGCCCTGGGATCTTGGTCCAGTCGTCTCAAATTTGTTTTTTGACCTCAGAGGCAAGAATATCTACAAGCTCGTTTTGAATATAAGGCGTAAAATACCTTTTTAACCACCTTTACAAGTGTTGTTGTTTCAAGATCGCTTGAAAAATGCCATATAGATATAGATAGTACAGAGGGCGCGTCTACACCATATTCGCCAGAAAACAAAATGTACCTACTAACTACCATGCATGAAACAAAACTAGATACTGGTCTGGTCATTTCTGCGCCCCTCCAGGGTCTGCGCCCTGTGCCTGGGCATTGCTGGCACCGCCCTAGTTACGGCACTGCAGAAGCGATTGAATAATAACTATGGATTTGTTTCCAATTACTGACATAAGTAAACCGATTGGACCGTTACAATAATGGCTAGAGTCGAGCTTGAAAAATGAGCACAACTCCCGTACTCTAAGTGACATATTCTTCAATATCGTGGCAGCATCTTTTTATAAAATAAATTATAAAAATTTATTCCATTTATTCGAGTCGAAATATTGCGTTCAACAAAAAAAAAACGAATTTGTATTTGCTGTTTTAGTAACGGTAGCACCGTATTGAAAAATACTTTCAGATTTATCAATTTGCACTTTTCAAATTTGATTCGTAAATGCTTTGAAATAATGGTAAATACAGGATAGCCAATTGTATACTGGACGGGTGAAAACGAAAAACCAAGTAATCGTTGCATTTTCAATGAAAATGTGGATAATTTCGTTTGCTATGCGGTTCCCAGTTAAAATTTATGGATTGCCCTAACGGGAACCGTTCCGCTAAAATGATTTAACTTTTCAGTTTACTCAGAATATTTTTTTTTATGTAAACTGAAGTAGTTTTTCCTCTTTTGAAATAGTAGTTTTATTAAAAACTAATCATACGGATTAAACTCGCATGTTATTATTTAGAGACCCGATGTTTCGAGCTCTTTACAGCGCTCGTGGTCACGGGTAAGACAGTCCACTATGCATACGAGTTTAATCCGTAAAATTAGTTTTATTTCCGTTGTTTTCCTCGTTATGCCAATACTAAAGGTACCTAGTAAGAAAGATAATGTTTGAAAGACTTTGAGGACAGTATTAAACCCAGTATTTAAATTTACTTTTTATTTAAATAGAATGTCGTATGCATGATAGAGACTGGAATCAGTTTTTAATTAATGGTATTCTTCTGTTAAAGAGTAAATAAAGGATACTACGAGTTTAAAGTTGAAATAAAAAAGATAAAAAGGAAACCTTTCCGTTCCTTTCTACTTCCTCTATTTAATGTTTCTATGTGGGTGTACAGCTGTTGTTACTAAAATGTACCTAATTCATTACGCGATAACTTCTTCAACTTATGTAGCTCCGCATCAGATCAGTGCATGTGCAGTTCATGTGATACTTACTTGTGAATTACAAAAATCTTTGAACAAAAACTAAAAGACAAAAAAGGTTCGTTACAATACTCTCTAACATAGATTGTTTGTTATTAATTTGGTGCTTAAGTGCCTGTTCACACATAGCGATTTCGATCGCGGCGATATCGCCGCGATTTCGCCGCGTGCTCGCAGCGTGCACGCCGCGATATCGCCGCGAAATCGCCGCGGTTACGCCTCATCCAACCTACCCGCAGTGAAATCGCCCAAAAATCGCTAGGTGTGAACACGCTGTAAATATGAATAAAAACGACAGTAATATATTTTATAATAACGTTCCGAGGAGGATAAAGCGCTAATAATACAGAAGCGCAGTGCCGTAACTAGCCTTTTATGCGCCCGGTGCGAGCTTTCAAAACTGCGCCCTTGAAAAATGTTCTAATCAGGCTCTGACAATAAAGTGGACAAATGTGCATAAAAATAAATCTATCTATTTTTTGTTTACGAAAGTACTTATAGTCCAGTCAAATTAGGTAAAAATCTCGGAGTGATACCCAGCTGTAAGTCTGTAAATACCTATATTGACGTCCCTCAAAGTGGTCTCAAAACCTACATATTGTAGGGTGTACGCAACTATTAAATTTTCAAGGTCAAATGTCACAAATATCAGTTTTATGAACTTTTGAGCGAAACGGGAAGTTTTATCATAAAAGTGTGTAGGAAAAAATTACTTATTTTCTATTTATCTATAAAAATTGTCTTTACGTTTTATTCCTAAGATTCACCATTTCAGAGATACAGCGATGCAAATAGTTGAAAAAGTTGTATTTTCAAAAACTTCCAGGCCCACGTGCGATTGTGCTAGACAGTTAAAATTTTCACGGATATTGTATTTTAGTAGCCTCTATAACATCTTATACTAGAAAAAGCTTAAAACCAATGTTTAAGTGGGTTCTCATATAAAAATTGTGTTTTTATTTCTTACACTTGGCCGGTTTTTAACGTGGTTACCTCAGTAAACCTATTCCAGACGACACCTTTTATACATGAAGAACACATTGTTTATAAGGAAGCCTAGTTAAATAATTATTTTGTGTTGTTTTCAGTATTCAGAAGATTTAAGATTTCTGCGTTTCATTAAATTGAAATTTGGTCAATATGGACTTCACGTTCATAATAGAGTTAGATGGACAGTTAACATTTTTAAAACGTTTATTTTTTTCAGTTATACTTCAATCAGAAGTTCTAATAATTGGTTATTTCGTACTTTTTGACCCATAATAAGTAGTTTTAATGTACTGAAACGCGAAAGACTTATAATACTAAAAACGACATAAAACGATTATTTAAGGGGCTCCCATAAGAAGAACGTGTACTTCATGTAGAAATGGTGTTGACTGGAATATTTTTACTGAGGTAACCACATTAAAAATCGGCCAAGTGTGAGAAAAAAAAACCATAATTTTTGTATGAGAACCCACTTAAACATTGGTTTTAAGCTTTTTCTAGTATTAGATGTTATAGAAGCTACTAAAATACATCATTCGTGAAAATTTTTACTGTCTAGCACAATCGCACCAACAACATTTTCAACTATTTGCATCGCTGTATCTCTGAAATGGTGAATCTTAGGAATAAAACGTAAAGACAATTTTTATAGATAAATAGATGATAAGTAATTTCCTCCTACACACTTTTATGATAAAACTTCCCGTTTCGCTCAAAAGTGCTTAAAACTGCTATTTGTGACATTTGACCTTGAAAATTTAATAGTTGCGTACACCCTACCATATGTAGGTTTTGAGACCACCTTTAGGGTGTCAATATCTAAGTATTTACAGACTTACAGCTGGGTATCTCGAATTCCGAGATTCTTACCTAATTTAAGCTTAAATGACTGGACTATTAGTAGATGTCTTTAAGATACAAATTGTTTATTCAAAAATATTTGCTCAAATACAGAAATGACACAAAGTACTCGTAAGAATTTTGCAATATCGCGTTGCAAGTAAGCTTTACGTTCATTAGGGTACCTGCATGCCAAATTTCAATCATCTATCTTATGCAGTTTCGATTTTCTCATACAAAAGTTTTTTCCCGCAAATTCCCTTCCCAGTAAAAAAATTGCAATATCCTGTTGCAACTAAGCCATAACCCTACAAGGCACCCAGTGCCATATGTGGAACACCTATTTTTTATCGTTCCTACAGCTACAAAATATGAATACCGCCAACTTTTGACATCTTAAAAGAAACTTTAGATATGCAGCATTGTAATAATACAGCCCATTATGATTAGATGTCGTGACTTTTTTTGTTATTGTGGTTTTCGTATGAAATTTGAATAAAAGTGTAACGTTAGCCGTTTGTGTGAATTCAAAAATCTATAAAAATTACTTACTGAATAGTTCTGAGTTCGAAAAAAATCTTTTGAACTGTAAAAATTGTATATTTTGCAAAGGTAAGTTGTTTTATTATATACTGAAGTTTACCTATTAGTAAATCACAATTTTATCTTTGTTCCACTTGCGGTACATTGAGCTTTGACGCTTGTTTAACAACTACATACTTATGGAAACTTGTCTTCTGAATACTTAGATTTTATTGCAGATTATGGCGTAAAGAATATTGGGTAATGAAGATATTGAAGATTTATTGCACAATTCTTCTTGGAGTGAAGATAAAGCCGATTTTTCTGATGCTGAGTGTGATGAAGACATTGAGAAAATTCAGTCTATCTAACATTTTATATCTGAATCACTCAGTGACTTGAAAACTTCATTATCGCCGCTGAGGCATCAGTGTTCATCTCCCACCAACGAGGTTGTCATGGATATTGTCAATCATCAGCCAGAAGCAATAGACCCTCAGCCTATCAGGCGAGTACATCAGGAGGGAGTTTAGAGACAACTACAGGTACTATAAGACAATCTCGGGCACGTAGACGGTCATTGACTATGAGTAACGCTATTTTCTCATATAACTAGAATCCCTGACACTGTGACTGTCACCAAAATAAAAAAAAACAACGTTTCAATCCCCTCATTTTCCAGAAATTCTAATTCCATTGAGCAGAAAATGGTTTCTGAGTTTATTTTACCATCTTCTAGATGTTACTCTTATCAATAGCTGGTTATTGTACAGAAGAGTTGGGGAGCAGCAGCATACGCTAACGCCACTGCAACTGAAAGACTTCAAATTTGAAGTAGGAAAAAGTTAATCATTATAATATATAGTACCTATATATTATTATAATCAAAAGTACCCGTAATCGAGCATTCATGAAGAGGTTGATGGATATGGATGAAGCGAAAGTGGTGTGCCAGGATCGTACCACATGGCAGGAAATGATCTTTGCCTTCTTCTCTGGGAAAAAGGCGTGATTTTATATGTAAAAAGTTTATGCATGTCTGGGCCATCCATTTACAAAAAGAGAGGTAGTCCATGTTTATCTGATGAAATTGAAAAAAGAAGGAAAAATCCTAATACAGCAGAACTGCCTCCTCGTGATGTCAGATAAGATGAAGTTGAACATTTTCCTATTTAGGATGAAAAAGACAATGATACAAATATCCTGGTTGCAAAGGAAAAACCTTCATATCTTGTGGAAAATTTCGATTAGAACTTTGCTTGAATAAAGGACTAAACTATTTTTGGAAATTTCAGCAATAGGTATTTTTAATAGAAAATATATTATTTGTTATGTAATTGCTCAATATAAGTCACTTATTTAAAAAAAAATCAAACAGGAAAGTGTTTATAAAACAATTTAATTGTTCTAGTTTATTACCAAAAAGTACAGTGAAGGCTCAGTGTACCATATATGGAACTGCAATAAAAACTGGATTTATATGAAAACTATTGTTGTTTTATTTTTATTATTATTTTTCCCTGACTTCTAATCACTAACTAAATCATATATATTTTTTTCGCCGCGAAAAAAAAAATTGAGCCTTGTAGGGTTAAGTTTACCAAGGTACCTGCATGCCAAATTTCAAGCGTCTTACTTAAGGGGTTTGAATTTTTCATACAAAAGGATTTTCCCGATTATTCCTGTTCCCGTGAGAATTTCGGGAATTCCTTTCTTAGTGCACCTCTACGGTATCTAAGCTACGCCTCTTCCAAATTTCAAGTGCCTAACTTTAGCCGTTTAGGCTGTGCGTCGATACGCCCTCAAGCTTGCACTCACAGGGAACCTTTGAGGTGTCTGGCAGAATAATTGGCCCATTGGATTGGTCTGGCAGCTTACAATTAGTCTGGAAATAGTACCACGTAGTTATATACGTCAAATTTAGGCTTGCTAAAATGTCGTAGTTTGCCTCTGTTTTGGGACACCTTTAGTTCGCGCTACCTGTGAAACGGCCCCGCTTTCGAGCAAGTGAGTACGCGTACTCTCCTAAGTACATCCAAGCGGCCCTGGGATCTTGGTCCAGTCGTCTCAAATTTGTTTTTGACCTCAGAGGCAAGAATATCTACAAGCTCGTTTTGAATATAAGGCGTAAAATACCTTTTTAACCACCTTTACAAGTGTTGTTGTTTCAAGATCGCTTGGAAAATGCCATATAGATCATTGGCGAAGGGTGAATATTTTCAGAAGGGAAGCCGGAGTATAAAAACTACTCACCAAAATGAACGATATACACTGATGTTAATGTACTATAGTTCAAATGTTATTATTTATAAATCTGCATTCCGAGTTTAAGCATTGCAAGCATATTATTGGTCATTAACACATATCAGTAAAACCTGTGCTACCACAAACTGAACTTTATTCCCAACGAATAAGTAAACATAAAAAACAAAACATTTTATTTAACTTACCAGCGCCTGCCATGCCATATACTTGTCGTAAATTTGATGTATGGAAACGTTTAAAAATCTATTTTTGCGTTTATCAAATTCTATCTAATTATAGGTAGTTAATCATGTTTATTGTTTACAAAACTTACTTTTGAGAACGAAGTATC
This sequence comes from Maruca vitrata, assembly GCA_039566165.1. NCBI lineage: Eukaryota > Metazoa > Arthropoda > Insecta > Lepidoptera > Crambidae > Maruca > Maruca vitrata. The sequence goes on along the minus strand of CM076924.1, from coordinate 9,782,098 downwards.
TTTCGATAACCATTTCTAACGAACGAACAACTACACGACGACGACACCACAACATACAATACACAATACAAATTCGACACACTTCAGCAACACAACAAATAAAATTCGACAAAACAAAACAAGTTGTTTACAAACAATTCGCACTATCCGCCATATGTAAAATTATTTTTTTGTCTAATTCATTCCATCAAGGACAGGCAAAGGGATCTAGTCCGTACAGCCTAGCCTACAGTAAATTGTTAAATATTTCGGCTGGAGCCATGTCTTCTTTGATTTGTGTTCATAAGTGAGCAATATTTTCAAGGCCAGAGCCACGATATAAAACTAAAAAGCCACGGATAATAATTAATCACCAGCCAGAAAAAAATTATGCACACACGGATTAACGTAATTCGGAACTAGGCTGTACGGGCTAGATGCCTTTGCCTTTCAGTGATGGGATTAAAAAACGATTTTGGGAATCTACGTCACGAGTGTTCTTTCTCGCTTGCACATGTAGGTTTTCTAATTAACTATCTCTATCACAACCCGGTGGACATCGAGTTATTTCCTAGTACATTTGCGCGTGCTAAAACGAGACAAAGCATTATGTTTTTTCATAGAAATGAAAAGGACAGGAGATTTTTGTATGAAGAAGTAAGCCGACTTTTATCGGCTTCTATTTGGCGTTATTTGCATTGCCTATGAAATTTTGTAGGCGTTTTGTCAATTTTAGGAATTTGAATGAAGTAAATGAATAATTTAACAAATAAAAATGTCGTTGGCCCATGGATTCGATTTTTCGAAGGGAAGCCGATGGGAATCGGGTTATATGGACTCTTCGCCACTGATATATATATAGATAGTACAGAGGGCGCGTCTACACCATATTCGCCAGAAAACAAAATGTACCTACTAACTACCATGCATGAAACAAAACTAGATACTGGTCTGGTCATTTCTGCGCCCCTCCAGGGGCAGCGCCCTGTGCCTGGGCAATAGCCGCCCTAGTTACGGCACTGCAGAAGCGATTGAATAATAACTATGGATTTGTTTCCAATTACTGACATAAGTAAACCGATTGGACCGTTACAATAATGGCTAGAGTCGATCTTGAAAAATGAGCACAACTCCCGTACTCTAAGTGACACATTCTTCAATATCGTGGCAGCATCTTTTTATAAAAACACTGGTATAACCTATATTCTTCTGGGTTTAAAGCTCTAAAGTTTGATTCCTCACGGAAAATAGAATCGTTAAATCCTCATTTCATTCAGGAAATTTCACGGCAATATTTATGGATAGCAGATTTAAATAATATTTGCAGATACGTAATAAAGTGAGATATTGTTTTCATTTATTCTTGAATATTCGGTTTGTTCGATAAAGTGGTTTATATCCTTTTTCTAGAATTGAACTAGAATTATCCTAGGAGGAGGACTGACATAGTGGTACAATGCTAAGAATGTTAGGTAACTGTAAAAAAACCTATTTATAAAAATGTACTATTTTAGTTTTTTCCATTGGTTGGTTGGTTTTCAGGTATTTAGGTTTCTGTACCCGAAAGGTAAAAACTGGATCCTATCTATCACTGAGACTTGGTTGTCAGTCCGACCGTCCGAATTTTCGTGTATGTTAATATGCATAATATATTTTCTTTTAACATGGACATGGAATTATTCAAAACAAAAAATATATTGATAAAAAATTAAACATTGAATAGAATTGAATGGAAATTATTTATTGACCACATAACATAAACAAATACATTGGAATTACAGTTGGTTGCCATTTTTTGATAAGGGTGTTGACACCTTTTGTACAGCCTTGAGACTGTACAAGGCATGTACTTTTGAGCCATACAGCCCAATGAAACAGACACAAATGAGTTAAATAATATGAACATTTAATCTTAATATTAAAATAGTTTAATAAACTTGCACTTGGCCAGTTTTTAATTGTGCTTTCATTTAAAGAGCGGTTAAGTGCATTTACCTACATATTTGTTGTTCAACTATTTCCGTTAGTATTATTTTAGACCGTTATTTCATTAAATATCTAACGCAAAAGATTTCTTAAAGAATAAAATCTATGTACAAAATCCTTGAAGGAACTCGTTTTAGTCTTAAAATGCGAAAAGAAGTGAACAAGACAGGTCAATTTGTTGCTGCCACCGTTAGATTCTGCTATTTTGGCTTTTACAGGTATAGCAAATGCAATGCAATTTATGTATTTTCTATCTTTATGTGCTTAGTGTAATTGTATGTTTCCCAACAATAAATAAATAAATAGCAAAGTCTGTAGTAATGTGTTTTCCTTCTATAGATAGTAAAAATAATGTTTCTAACATGTATTGACTTTGTAATTTGTTAGATTATAGACTTTTGAACAAAGAATCAATCCGAAGGAACGAGTTATTAGTGCAATAGCAAATAAGTAGCTATCTATCTACTAGTCAGACCATGAGTGATGCATATAACGAGGCAGTTATCCTTACTAATATTATAAATCCGAAAGTAACTCTGTCTGTCTGTCTGTCTGTTACGCTTTCACGCATAGAGTACTGAACCGATTTAAATGAAATTTGGTACAGATATAGTCCAGAGTCTAGGAAAGGTTATAGGCTACTTTTTAACCGACTGCGCTATAAGGAAGTAATGTTTTACCCGTTAAACGTCTCTACGCGGACGAAGTCAGGGGCGGAAAGCTAGTAATAATTATATATAGGATCGATACGATACGAGGCAGTAATTATATTTAAGTACAGGATCGATGTGAGAGCCATCCGTTTGTAATAGTGACGAGGCTAATCCATACTATCATCATATGTTAGTTTGGATAAAAAAAAAAGTCGTCATATTTTTGTACCACTGTGGTGATACCACTCTTGTAACAGATTTAAGCATCACCAAAAAAAAATTAGAGACAAAAAGAGAGAAAAACGTTTATTCAGTTTCAAAATTATAAAAAACAAGTTACAAACAATAAAAAATAAACAAAAACAAACGAATGTAAATGAAATGGTGTCTGCTCAGCACAGGTTGTAAATAGCCAAAATAATTAGGTAAGCAAAACCTAAACTAACAAGAGTAAACGTAAATATGTAAAGTGTGAATGAGTATCAAAAAACTAACTGAGTTAGCATAATGTTAAACTAAAAAATATAAAAGTAACAAACGAACAAGTTTCTAAATCCATTCACTTGGATATTGAAAAAGTAAACCTTCTCGTGCTACTAAAGAAACTTCTTCGAGTTTGACTTCTAACTAAAACTCACACTAAGTTTGGAAAATGCTTATTCTCAAGCACGTACCTCTTTACTTACAGTCTTGCGATCTTTGTTAACTTTGTTATTAATTTAAACATGAAGAGTACAAAGCCATTATGTTACGCTTGTAATATAAAAGCTAGGTACTACGAATGGCATTAGCACGTTAGACTAGTATTAATCTGCTTTCTGCTCACCACCGTTTCACGAGAATCTAACGTGAATTTTAATAAAATATTTCTATTATTTTGGGAACCTGGTAAATTGATGGGTTTAAATAGGTATTTGGTACTTGTTATTTGTGTGATGAACATCGGTGTTTGTTCCGTTTCTGGGTGTGATTATGTATTTAAGTATGTATTTACAAATATATACGAATGTATATAAGTCACTGACGCCCCTATGGGCGTTCTTATATATTTATAAATTTGCACTATGTACAAGTTCTGCTTAGTTTGGTGTCAAATGACCGTGTTTTTAAAATGCCACAGATATTTAATTTTCTTAGTATTGTCTTAAAGACCTTAGAAATATTGAATGTCCAACAAAGCTAAACAATACTCATAAAATGGTCTTCAGAATTGACCATATTCAACAATTTGTGAGCACACCTAACAGAAAAAAATGTATCTCCATTACAAAACATTATATTAGGAAAATTGCATAACTACTAATATTCCACTTTCCTTTCGTGCAAGAACCACTTACCCGCCACAGTTTCCAATAACATTTTCACCTTTCCAAAAGCTTGCGGAACTAAAATAGTTTCATACCGAGAAGCTGAGAAGTTTGGACAGCTTCTAAAATAATAAAAAACTTCTGCATTCGCTGAGCAAAACGTTGAACATTTCATAAACTGTTTCTCACTTCCTTATTAGTATGTTTTAAGGACAATGCGAAAATAAACAGCAATCCGACCTGGCTCATAGTTTTTGGGCCAAAGTTATATCGAAATAAATATTAAACCAATCCTTAAAAAAGCGTCGATGGCCGAGTGGTTAAGGTCGTTGTTTGTCATCGGGAGGTCGCCTGACCTCCTGACACTCAATTCAATTCAATTCAATTCATATGTACGGTTATCGAAACTTTAACGGTGAGGCAAAACATCGTGAGGAATCCTGCAAACCTACGAAGAAATTATTGGGATGTGTTGTCAACCAATCCGCACTTGGCCAGCGTCGTTGACTAATTCCTTATCGCCCTAGTATAGGATAGGCCCCCAGCAGTGGGGGCGAATATAGGCTGATGATAATGACGAAGTATCCTTATATTGAGCTTCCTTACTCTAAGGGTAATGCGGAATTCTATACTACTTCGCTATCCGTCCTTTGTGACCAGGCTGTATGTCAAGAACCGCTATAGCTAGACAGTTGAAATTATCACAAATTATTTATTTTTTCGCCCAGTCATATAAACATGTATTTTACAATATTGGTACGGAACCCTTCATGCGCAAATTGGTGTCGCACCGGTTTTTTTTCTTACATTAAGAAAAAGGTAAATGGTTTTGGCTTTGAACAAAAGAAAAATATACTCTTGGCAAATTTTCATACATCATACATAAATCGTACTTTCATAAGCTTCTTTATGTATAGAAGATTTAAAGTACAAACCTGGAGTTCTTATTTACTTTTGATATTGAAGTCGCATTCCAGTATTAAGAAATCAGACTCGCATGTTATTTCTAATCATAATGAAAGTTTCATGCGATACATACCGTAGCTGTGTTTCTTGACGCAGCCAATTAATTGACAGACTCCATATAAATAAATAAACGTAAGAATCTCATACCCGCAAAGTAATCTAGCAGACGAGTAATAGTATGTCCCCTGGGTCTATAACTTGATTCAATTTGGCAGCTTTCCCTCAGAGAAAATTTGATTAAGCTCCATATCTGTTTATTTGCTTCAACAGTCTCTTTTATTTCTATTGCTTTAAGAAATAGTGATCTATTTTTGCTATATGAGAAATGTTTGGTCAACTATTGCCGATTTGTTTATGTGTTCGTAGGGCAATTATTTATTAGGTATTATTTCTTGGGGATATATTGGGGATTGTTATAGGTCATTGGTCTGATTCGCGATTATAGTATGTTTGTTACATAATTGCATGCTATATAAAGTCAGGGGATACCAGTCACAACTATCTGTCCGGTGGTTGGTGAACGGTATACGGGTAAGCGACCCCGGCTCCTCAAGCTACTAACGACTCAGTCCAAATCATCCGAGGCAATAGTATCCTTCCTCCCCATTTCTTTCCCCCGTCATATATCCTTGCTACTCGTGGGAATGCAATGACGTTGTTAAAACAATGCACAAGGCAGAATGGCGGCGACGTGGTCCACAACCCGTCACGTCACGTTTCCCACAGAGGTGAAAAGTGGATCGCTAGAAGTGATCTCTGCCTACCCCTTTGGGAAAAAGGCTTGATTTTATGTATGTTGTTACATAATTAAAATACACAAATAATGAGACGATTGTTTTAAGTACAATACCAGTACCAGACCAGGAGGTTCCGTTTCTCTTTTCTGCCCCGTGCCATTAAGTCATGGAATGCCCTCCAGCTTATGTTTTCTCTCCCTCCTACAATACCGGGCTCTACAGGCAAGGCTTACCAACCGGTAGAGTGAGTTTATTTGGTTTTACTGTAATATAATTATCAATTGAAGCCTATCTGTAAAAGGATTTAAAGCTATTGCATAGCTTTTATCGCGGGCTTTGAGCGCGGCGACCGAACCAAGAAATTCCGTAACGAAAAAAACCTCACTCGACTCGTAGACTTCGGCACGGTGTTTGTGTGCGTGCGGTTAGACGTATTGTACGACTCTACGAAACTCGCACGAATCGAGACGAGCTGCTCCGAAATCGGACGATGATATGCAATAGCTATACCGCGGCAGTCCCCGAGTGCCACGCGTCTTTTTTTTGCATGCTATATACTGATACGAATATCCATTTAAAATGGAACAATGAGTTGTAGTTTTTACCTTCAGACACACAAACTGTTTGTAAGACGTCACTAGGCGCAAGCTTTAAACTTCTCTGTGACAAGTTCATTATTCCCTCTCTTTGAACATTGAGGCTTCATAAACTTGTTACCGACGATCGGTTTGCTAGACGATGTAGTTACTAAGATCAAATAATGTCACCATAGTACAGAGCTTAGTGCTTGCATTGGTTCGCAATTAGCAAGCAAGAATAACATTTTCGTGTATAGTAAGCGTTTCTTGGTAGAGACACTGGCTAATTATGTAATACTTGCTACAAACAACTAGGTAATACTACCTTTCATGGTTTATGTCTGTACTTGAGTAAGGTATCTTTGTAAATAGAATTTCGTGTGCGAATATTTGCACTAATATTATATTATTACATCAGAGCCGTCTAAATGACGGGGCCCTTTGGGAAATTTGAGGACCTGATTTTTAGCTGCAAATTATGTAAAAAAATGGTTTTCTATTTAGCGAAATATTTAACATATTTCCTAAATGAATAAATATTACACTACATCACATACATTGACAGGGTCACTAGTATTATATAACTTGAAACTGTCATGGTTACACACATTACAGAACTGAAAATGTCCGGGATATTTACTATGATGTTTTGCACTGTTGCAAGCGCCATGATCACTGGTCTACTGTAGAAATGCAAAAATGACGGTAGGTCTAAGAGCAGACATATCGGTCTACCCTCTTTCTAAGTCTTTTATTGCGTAACCACTAATATATTTGTGTATCCACTTTTGATTCTGATATCCAACACAAGTGCTAAAGCTACTAACCACTGGGTCAGTTCAATGTACGTGATATGATGTTATGTAATATTTAATACCATCCAACTTGCGGGCACATCTAGTTACCAAATAAATAAATATAAGAGAGTTGTGAGTGTAGACAACACAAAATAAAGTTTAATATTAGGGGGCTTAGGTAAAGATTCACCATACTCTGTTAAATATTTAACCTATTGTTATGTCAGTTAACGGGCTGGTAAAGTTTTCGAGTGTCCCACCACGAGTTAACGCGTGTTTATTTGTCATAACAAGCCGTTACATTGAATAACCGCTCTAGAGGTCCGTTAGTCCTTAACAGACAATTAAAACCAAGATGGACGTTTTGATTGGATGACGCGACGTTTGACATTGGCCGCGTCGCGTAGCAACAAATGACTTTATATAATTTTAAACTGTCATGGTTACACACATTAGAAAACTGTAACTGTTCGGGATATTTACCATGTTGTTTTGTTTTAATGAGCTCCCGATATTTCGGCACTGTTGCAAGCGCCATGATCACGGGTGAACTGTAGGACTGCGAGAATGACGGTAGGTCTAAGGGCAGACATATCGGTCTACCCTCTTTCTAAGTCTTTTATTACGCACGACACCACTACCCTCGTTCACAATATTGTCACTCCGAATTCGATCACAACACACTACACTTACAGTATCACATCTTTTTCGAGAACGGACACTTGTTTATTTTTATTTTTACATAAACGTATCACTGGATGCCATACATTCGACAGTTGAAACCCATCCTCACGATTGAAGTTTTTGAATTTTTTAATTTCAATTGCTTCCCTCACCAGTCGTGGTATATAATGGCGTTCTGTAGAAAGTACTTTAGGGTTATGTAACTCAATCCAGTGGTTCGTTCCCGAATCTATAAGATGTTGAGCAATTGCCGATTTTTGTGTTTGATTGTTCTTGACTGCCCTGATATGCTCTTTCACACGGCACGAAATAGTTCTTTTCGTTTGCCCTATGTATGAGCTCCCGCAGCTACAGTCAATTTTATAAACGCCTGGTTTTTCAAAGGGAAGCTATCCTTTGGGGAGCGTAGAAACTGTGATAGCTTTTTAACTGTGATAAGCGCCGTCTTACGGAGGAATGGATACAGCGGGCGAATTTCAAGACCGACACGCAGTAAACGCCTGGATTATAGGGTAGATCGGCATCCAGCATATTTGCCGTATGTAAAAGGAGTGACAGATAAGATCTCGAACTTATTTAAAAAATTCTCAGTTAAAACTATCTTCACTCCTCTTAAAAAGCTATCACAGTCAACATCTTATAGATTCGGGAACGAACCACTGGATTGAGTTACATAACCCTAAAGTACTTTCTACAGAACGCCATTATATACCACGACTGGTGAGGGAAGCAATTGAAATTAAAAAATTCAAAAACTTCAATCGTGAGGATGGGTTTCAACTGTCGAATGTATGGCATCCAGTGATACGTTTATGTAAAAATAAAAATAAACAAGTGTCCGTTCTCGAAAAAAGATGTGATACTGTAAGTGTAGTGTGTTGTGATCGAATTCGGAGGGACAATATTGTGAACGAGGGTAGTGGTGTCATGATTAATAAAAGACTTAGAAAGAGGGTAGACCGATATGTCTGCCCTTAGACCTACCGTCATTCTCGCAGTCCTACAGTTCACCCGTGATCATGGCGCTTGCAACAGTGCCGAAATATCGGGAGCTCATTAAAACAAAACAACATGGTAAATATCCCGAACAGTTACAGTTTTCTAACAAATGACTTTTATACGACTAGATAAAATATTACCGAACTCCGTCTTAATGACATTGTCACAAATAAGCATTTCGATTCGGTTGCTTTTAACATAAGAGTGAGTTACGTACTTGTCATTCAGTTAAATGTTCAGTTTAATAACGGCTTGTTAATTTTTTTCCTGGAACATTTAATGATATAACAGCCCGTTATTATATTTTTAACAACTTATTAGTGAATGACTCATCAAGATTGAATAAACATAGTTTGGTGAAATTGGACCTTTGTTTGTTTGTGAATTCTTAGAATTAATATACGAATTCACGTTTATCAATTTACAATGATGTTTCGTTTATAGCTAAGAAGAATAACTAATATAGGATAAAGCTTTAGAAAGTTTTTGAAGAAGATAATAATAATTTACTAATGCAAAGTTAATAAATTAAATTGCGACCATGCTTACATGTTTAATGTAAGCACAGTGCATAAATTGGTTAATAGTTGAAAAACTCAAATAAATATTTATGTGTTATGAAACGAATACCAAAGCGACGTGAATTCATTTGAATACGAATGTTTTTCTGATGCGATAGTCATCAGCGGAAAATGTATATTTATTGTTTATGAATTGACAATGTCATTGTATTTGTGTCTGGTTTTTCTCATAGATCGTTTCATCTGACTGACTGACTGACTGACATATCGACGCACAGCCTAAACGGCTAAACGTAGGCACTTGGACGGGACGTATCTTAGGTACCGTAGAGGTGCACTAAGAAAGGAATTTCCGAAATTCTCACGGGAACGGGAATAATCGGGAAAATCCTTTTGTATGGAAAATCTAAACCGCTTGAGCTAGACGCCTGAAATTTGGCAAGCAGGTACATTAGTAAACTTGAAGCTTAGTTGGAACAGGATATTGAAAAATTCTTACGGGAACGGGAGTTAGCAGGATAAACTTTTATATGTTAAATCCTGTAGTTCACGCGAACGAAGTCGCGGGCACAGCTAGTAAAACATATTTCACCTACATCCCTAGTGTAAAGCTTCTGTTTCTGTTTTTGTGTTTTGACTTTGTCTCTATTTTATGTTTTTTGTGTTTGTATTGTTTAGTCAATCAAAGGTTCTGCCAGAATATCAGCGCTGTAGCGACCTATCGGCCACTGCAGCACATGCTGAGGTAGAACCTGTTAATCACTTTAACGGCATGTGTGTTTATTTGTTAAATAATGTTATTGTATATGTGATCAATAAATGTTTTCTTCTCCTTCTTCTTATACATATCTTCGTATATTAAATATTATATTATTCAGTAGATATGTTGTGTATATTGCAGCATTCTATACGATGACACTACTACTACTTCTTAATATATATAAACTTACAACTCGTGATTGCAAGGCCACTGTAGACAATTGGCTCCACACCCTAAGTTATGAAAAGATTGAAGCTCTATTAGACCGATAACCCTTGTCTCCATCTTTCATTACCCTACATATACTCGCTATCACACACACGCACACACACACACACACACACACATACACACACACGCACACACACACACGTACACACACGCACACACACATACTCACATACACACACGCACACACACACATGCACCCGCATAAATACCACATACACATATTCATATATTTCACCTATTTTCACTGTATGATCTAATCTAGTAGGTATTCTTTTTTAATTTTTATTTTTTTATTATTATAGGAACAACCATGTATACCTTCTTCCTCAGAGGTGGGCGTTAGCACCTGCACCACAGTTTTACAAACTACCGCAGTTGTTATCGAACATCCTATTTTATTATGTACTCTTTATGTTCCAATAAAAACTTTTTGATTTTTGATTTGATTTGACATATACGTCCTACCTTATCAAGATTCCATACCCAAAGGGATCTTAATATGCTTCCATAGTCTATCTGTCACAGGGCTCTAACTCGTCGACCGCAGTAGGTAGACCGTTGAAATTTTCACAGATGGTGTATTTCGATTGCCGCTATAACAATAGGTATAAGATATTCTATTATAATAAACAAGAGGCAGATATTTTATAACCGCGCGTTATGTGAGACACAAATTCGTCCTAGCTAGGGTACCTTGTGTTATAGCTATCTCATTATTTTCGTGCCTTTTCGTGTCATAATATGAAACATACACACTTTACTGGCATGTCTATGTCAAAAAATAATATGTTTCTAAAATTAAGAATTAAAAGTACCATACTATTTAAAAAAATTGCAGGGCTCAGATTGAAATCGTTAATTACTTAAGGCTAGCTGTATCGAAATATCAAAAGTTTTTTTTAAATAAAACGTTACGGCACCCTTCGTGTACGGTCCTGGTCGTTTTCTTTAGATATGTGTTTAGAAAATGTGCGTTCATAGAATTCTAATTAAAATATCTATCAGTCTTAATGTTTGCTGATGTGTGTAAACGTTTTTGAACAATGGTATGTATGTAATGGTATATTTGGAAGCCTTTTTTTTCCTAACTGACTTACGATGATGGCTTGGAGTAACCTCGACATTACCACCGGACTTGCGGGGGAGCGGATGTCTCTAGTTAGAAGCTCTACAATTGTACTATTGACTAATTAATGAATTACATTAGATCTGTGCTCTACGAAGCTCTAAAAACATTAAAAAAACTACTAATATATATTTTTTAAATATTAATTTTTAAGAAAACTCCTGTATGACTACAAGTTGACTTTTAAAAGTTTATCAATGCCTGACCACTTTAAGTCAGTGTACTATTTAGTTACAATATTATTCATTCGTAACGTATTTCAAAATACCGTTATCTTGTTCTTGCATCGTTAACAACACATGTATTTTGGGAAAGTGTTACAGAAATTAGCTTGAAACCTCCTCTCCCGGTAGGTATACATTTTCCTCAAGGCAGTAAAAGGAGGAAGCTTTACGACTGCACAGTTTTATTGCGATTTTATTATAGAATTCGTGTTTTTATTGAGGAATTTGTTATGAGCGTAACAATTCTCACGTATTTCGATGACATACGAGTATTATTGGAAAAATAAATTGGCGAACCCATTTCGAAATACCTTTATTGTAGTGGCTAATGAAAGAGCAGCGGCGATTATAATTTACACAAACATGGTTGTGTAAATTAATAAGTTTGTGTAAATATTAACCTGTATTTTTCGGCGTAATTATTTTGATAACTCAATTGAATGGATTCCATAAAGGCGTCACACGGTGGTGATGAGACTAATAATTTTACCGTATCTACACCGTGAAATTTTAGTGGTTGTTTTCCCGCAGTAAAATGTTTCTATCTTAGTAGCACATATATACACATGCACATATTTGTGCAGTTCTTTTTTATTAATATCAATAAATGCCGGTTTTACGAAAGGTACAACCGAAACTCGAAAGCACTTTCGAACCGCTTTATTACTTAGGGCATAGATAGAGCTTCTTTAGTTTTAAGCATAGATTTCATGGGGCAAGCTACTGCTTAAGTCACATCTTATAAAAGAACGATAGCTTCTCTCGTTTTCGAGTTGGAAAATTGTTAATTAAAAAATTCGAAAAAAAATTTTTTTTTTCGCTTAATAATTTGCACTTGCCACGGGAAAACAACCACTCAAATTTCACGGTGTATACTAAAATTATAACGCTAAAGATCTTATTTGTTTGTAGTTTTATAAACGCGCTAATCTCAAGAACTGCTGGATCGAATTGAAAAAAATATTTTTGTGTTGAATAGACCGTTTATTTACCGGACCGGCTTATGGCTATTATATAATTTCACGCTGCGAGCAATACGAGCAAATAAACAATTAAATGAACGAAGTCACTGGCACAGCCAGTTTAATATAAACTTGGGACGCTATTAGATATTAAATATAATATATAATTTCCAAATATTATAACCAGTTTCCCAAGTTTATATAATATTTAGTTTCTAATGTAGGTTTTCTTTTGTTGTGATGTTTGTTCTCTTCTTCACATCCCTCGTAACTTATTTTCTTGTTTGGATGAAGTTACATAGTGTTACCCAACTTCACTTAAAACGGATCGTACGGATAAAGAAAATTCTTATTGTAATCATTATTTATTTAAAAAGTAATTCTAACAACCACATTTATACACATAACCGTCTCTTTATTATCATGCATATTTAAAACAAACTCATTTATGCCCGATTCCCGCATAGGTATATACGACATGACGTTATCTATTTTAGATAAATCGAATTTATTAAATGCATATACTCCTTTCTTAAATAAACAAGTTTTCGGTTCGTATTTTACATTAGTATAGAGCAAGACAAGTTTAACAACTAAGTCGTTGCAGGTCATGCCGGGCCAGTTTATGGCTTCGGTCATTTTGTGTCCTCTATTCACACTAATTTTTAAACGCCAGAAATATTTACCACCTACGTCTTCATTCACTGATATGTTTCCTCGAATGAATGTTTTATCACTAACATTGTACATGGATAATTCGTATTGTAGCGTCTCTGCGGCCAAGCTTCCGTATGGTGGCACTGGGTGCTTGCATTTTTGAATGTCAACTAATGTCATCTTGTATTTTCCATGTGTTATCTGAAATGATAATAGTATAAGCACGATACAGACGATCTGATGAATGTCCATTAGTACGAATTGTCCGTAATAGAATGCGCGAGTTGTAATAAATAGACTTTTTAAAATTGCTGCTACTGAACTGAATTACTGAACCTTCCGTCACTATATAAAATTATACTGTACTTTGTAAGTATTGCTACAACTAGCTAGCAACCAAACTCAGCGTTGCCCGGGTAGTAGGATCTATTAAGTAAGCCCACATACTACTATAGGACAAGGTATTCTTATATTAAATAGAGATTGTTAAATGCTTTCACGAAGATATATTTTTGTACCGACGTATACGTCGGTATATGAAAAAATAGTGTTTTATTATATCTACATCGGATGATGTAGCATTTATGATGAAAGCTTAATAAATTTTTTTTCCGATACCTGTATAAAACAACAGGCGAGACGAAGAAAAAGAACGAATATTCCGTTACTTAGATTATTTAAAATTATTTTCACAAACACCAACCGAAAAAGATATTGTGCTTTAAAGTTTCGAATGGCATGATATTTTACAATTTTGCTTAATATTGCCGTCACACACCCCCACTCCAGAAGTTTGATGATCTAAACTTGGTAAATTTTTAATAATTTTTAAAACCAAAATTGTCCCATATTTTGCTATGAACTTACTAACGGACTAAATAGTATGCAAACATTTACCTGCCATATTCAGACTTTTCTGTTTTAAACGATGCCATAGCTATTTTGTATTCGTAAATCATCAGAAACTTCGTGTTCATACAAAAACTGTATGAAATACTACTATTGTTACAGACTCCCCGTCTTAGATTAATTAGTAATATTTTAGGGCCCAATATTTTAGGGTTGAGAGCCATCCGCTCCTTCGCAAGTTCGGTGATGATGACGAGGCTACTCCAAGCCACCATCGTAGTCATTTTATATTAATGTACTGAAGTAAATATATTATTATAAAACATTACAACTTAGCTATTAATATAATATAATACAAACAAACATACAAGGGGTTGGACGATTTTTACAACTATGTATAATGTAACACGTAATAGACCAAAAAAATTGCTGTGACTTAATACGTTTTTAAGTGTTTAAATTTCAATGGCATAATGTTATTAATGCCCTTAGGTATTTACGAGTGCCACAATGACGCCTAAACTAATATGTACCTGTATATCATACGAGTAGGTACATAATTAGTAAATCAAAGGGCACATAACATGATGCTTTAATTAAGACTTCTTTATTGACATTGCAGCAAATATACATGGATTGATGGTTTGAAAGACTTTTTAAGCTAATGAAATAAGTATAAATTCAATAAAATTCAGTTTATACGAGATTATAAATTTCATCAAATCCGGTACATTACCTGAAGATGTGTTTTTACTAAAATAGGTCTTTATATTATTATGCTTTTGATTTGGATTTCATCTAGATTAATTAGATAATTATACTTAGACGTTCTTCGCTTTACTTGGAGGCAACTACAATTTAATTAAAGCGTTAGTAGCTCATTCCACTTCAACTAAATTGTTTGTCTTCAATGATCATCAACATAACTACTCGTACTGTACTTCTCATACAATCTTTGTCAGACTCAGGACTCGAATCCAGGAACTCTGTATACACGTGGCGTTGTCATCACCGAAGGACAGTCACTATACATTAGGTATCGGCTAATGACATCATTTTGAAATAGGTTTGCATATTACATCCATGCGAATATTATATTGCAAATAACATTGAAAAGATTGTGAAATAAACTGATAGGTATCTAATTACAAAACTCTATAATTCTCTAAAAATACATCATGCATAATGCATGACCACTTACCATTAGGTAATAGTTATTCAAACATTTGCACGTCAAGATGTATCTCAACCAAGTTGCAATACTTGCTCTATATCAAGTGTATTTAAGCCATCAATACAAAATTGAGTATCTTGGTATCGAGGAATGTGTGAATACTTCTTTGCCGATGGAAAACCCAAGAAATCTTATCGTTAAAACTGAATTGTACAAAGATGATAATAAAAGAGCAATTGTTAGAGGTAACCTGACCGTGATAAAAGATGCCGTATATCATTGGCAGTTTAGAGCTACCGTCGATATGGCTAATGGGACAACATGGCAAGTGGCCTCAATAAAAAGTTCTCAATGTAAACAGGCATTTGTAAAGGTGATTCTATCATCTGCCAATATCAGGTATGATCCAAAAACGTGCAAGATTAAGAAGGGATTGTATAGGTATACGAGATTTGATATGACTACAGTAGAAAGTGTTATCTCTTTCCCACTGAAGGTGACGGGTCCAAACCACTGGTATCTGAATCTTTTTACCCCAAAAGTAACAGGTGTGTGCTTGCACGTTCGCTCTTTGGTAACTCTTAAGTAAAGAAAATTTATTTGGCATACAAATTAAAATACCAATGTGGAAATTCAAGGAAACATCTGGTTTTCAAATATTGTTGTATACTTTTGCACTTATGCTTAATAATAAATAGTTTCTTTATTGAACTGATGATCAGTATAATATAAGTGTAGAAATAAATTATAAATTATGTGCTACCTTCATAGTTATATGTATTTTAAATTTGTGTATTGCAATTTTTGACACTTTACTGACATATTATGACATGCAATTGAAAGAGATAGTTATATCACAATTTGCCCGAATTAGGGGACCTTTATGTGTCACAAAGCGCTTATACCTACTAGAATCCATAATTCGACGGAGTAGTTTGACAGTTAGAGTGTTACTATGTGTGGGAAAAATAAAATAGTGATGAGGTAAATGGTAATTTATTTATCGACAGAATTATCCGGTCTAAGTATAAAATCGTTGAACTTTACTGGAGAGTGAAAAAAAACTTCGTAATTTTTAAGCCATGTTTTCAATTTTCAGAGTTATTGTTTAAAAATGTTGGAATTTAAGCCCTGATTGGTGGAATAACGCAAGATCATTGTAGTTTTATGCAGGATTAAAACTTTATTCAGTGATGCTCCAAAAGTGAAAACCGGGCGGTTTTATTAGATAAACGACGAAATTACAATGAACAATTATTATAAGAGTTCTAAATAAAACGGTATATTTGTTTCATCAGTAATTTATTCAGAATCATCACTTTCGCTTTCGTCACCGTTATTTAGATTGATAATAAATTTATCACAGATACAGAACTTGTTTGGTGATCTAATAATAATAATATTTATTTTATTAATGAAAGGAATGTTAGTTTATACATTTAAAGACTTACAAACTAAATTAACTCTCAGACATCTGAAACTAACAATATTACACATTTAGGCAACGGCCACTGACTAGACTATATCGCAGGAACCAGAATCCTTCATTTTATTTTCTGTTTCTAATACATGGCTAACGCATTTCTACCACCTTTCTGGTGTAATTGTGTTAAGCCCGTCCAAAAATAATTGTTTTACTTCCAACGTTGTGTCTTGCCACATGCCCTTTTGCTTGAGCCCATTTACGATATGGGGCTTACACATGCACATTATTTTTTTTTATCCCCGTTTTAATTATGAAACTCGAAAAAAATAAATCGATTATTTATTTGGATCGAATCGGATCACAAATTATCGACGCAAACAACACTAGGCTGAATCTGGCAACATAATGCGATTTGAGTTGTCAAACCGCTCCGTCAAATTACGGATTCTAGTATAGTAGATAATTGCCTCTTGTTCATTAGAAAATCATCGATAAAGGGTATTAAATACTTCTATTAGGTAGAGAAAAATAAGAAGACTTGAAAATTTTGAAATTGTATTTATTATTAACTTTTAAAATATGAATAAAGTGAAAAAATGATTTTGTACATTTATTTTTTGCCTG
This sequence comes from Maruca vitrata, assembly GCA_039566165.1. Taxonomy (NCBI): domain Eukaryota; kingdom Metazoa; phylum Arthropoda; class Insecta; order Lepidoptera; family Crambidae; genus Maruca; species Maruca vitrata. The sequence continues at coordinate 9,764,858 of CM076924.1, read as the reverse complement.
CTTTTGTGATACTATTTCATACAAATCGTAGTAAAGTATCTACAATTTACCTTTCAAAGGTATTACTACCACGTACTACTTTTTAATTTACATTAGAGCTCTGTGTAGCACCAAAAACACAACTAAATAATATAATTGCCAGATGCTACCATTTCTGTATGACATTTCTGTAAAGAAATGTTATATATAGTGTATGATAGTGTTGATCGCAATCGGTGGGGGCGCCACCCGTGGCTAACAGGTAAAGTGACGGAAAAATTCACATACATGACGTAACGCCTGGAAAGTGTAATTGGTAGTACGTGGGGCGCGTAATCCCAAGATCGTGGGTTCGAGTCCCCGTCCAGTCAGGCAGGAATGTGAATTTTTCCAATTTTTTATTTACATTAGAGCTCTGTGTGTGTAACACTAAAATCACAATTAAAAATATAATTGCCAGGTGCTTCCATTTTCTTTATAACTTTTCTGTAAATAAATGTTTACGGACCGATAGTGTTGATTGCAATCGGTGGGGGCGCCACCCGTGGCTAACGGGTAAAGTGACGGAAAAATTCACATACATGACGTAACGCCTGGATAGTATAATTGGTAGTACGTGGGGCGCGTAACCTCAAGATCGTAGGTTCGAGTCCCCGTCCAGACAGGCATGTGAATTTTTCCAATTTTTAATTTAAAGTAAAATCATCTAAATAAAATATTGTGATAAGAGTTTTTTTTTTTCGTCTTTCTATCTGCCATCAGCCTCTCGTGGCTATAATCAGATGTGTTGGCAATAATTATGGGTAATGTGGGAATGCACATCCTTTGATGTGTCATTCCATAATTGTTCACTTCAATAGTGTTAGATGGAGGCGAGACGCATTCTTTTTAGTCTGAAGGTGGAATTAGTGGTGTTCATAAGTTCCGATGCCAGATTGTTTCTGTGTTGATTGAGTCTTTGCTTCTCGACCCCTTGCAGAGGGTCTTGGATATTTTATTTTGGAATCGCTAGAGGATTTCTATATTTGAATGACTCGCTGATCCCCAGAGTTTTATACGAGATTAAAAATTTCATCAAAATCCGGTACATTACCTGAAGATGTGTTTTTTACTAAAATATGTCTTTATATTATTATACTTTTGATTTGGATTTAATCTAGATTAATTAGATAATTATACTTAGACGTTCTTCGCTTTACTTATAGGCAACTACAATTTAATTAAAGCGTTAGCAGCTCATTCCACTTCAACTAAATCGTTTGTCTTCAATGGTCGTCAACATAACTACTCGTACTGTACTTCTCATACAATCTTTGTCAGACTCAGGACTCGAATCCGACTGTCCTGATGGCGTTGCCACAGTCACTATACATTAGGTATATGCTAATGACATCATTTTGAAATAGGTTTGCATATTACAATCGATGCGAATATTATATTGCAAATTACATTGAAAAGATTGTGAAATAAACTGATAGGTATCTAATTACAAAACTCTATAATTCTCTAAAAATACATCATGCATAATGCATGACCACTTACCACAGTTATTCAAACATTTGCACGTCAAGATGTATCTCATCCAAGTTGCAATACTTGCTCTATATCAAGTTAATTTAAGCCAACAATACAAAATAGAGTATCTTGGTATCGAAGATTGTGTGAATACTTCTTTGCCGATGGAAAACCCAAGAAATCTTATCGTTAAAACTGAATTGTACAAGGATGATAATAAAAGACTATGTGCTAGAGGGAACCTGACCGTGATAAAAGATGCCGTATATCATTGGCAGTTTAGAGCTACAGTCGATATGACTAATGGGACAACATGGCAAGTGGCCTCAATAAAAAGTTCTCAATGTAAACAGTCGTTTGTAAAAGTGATTCTATCGTCTGCCAATATCAGGTATGATCCAAAAAGGTGCAAGATTAAGAAGGGATTGTATAGGTATACGAGATTTGATATGACTACAGTAGAAAGTATTATCTCTTTTCCACTGAAAGTGACGGGTCAAAACCACTGGTATCTGAATATTTTTACCCCAAAAGTAACAGGTGTGTGCTTGCACATTCGCTCGTTGGTAACTCTTAAGTAAAGAAAATTTATTTGGCGTACAAATTAAAATACCAATGTGGAAATTCAAGGAAACATCTACTTTTCAAATATTGTTGTATATTTTTGCGACTTAATAGTTTCTTTATTGGACAGATGATAAGTATAAAATAAGTGTGGTAATAAACTGTAAATTATGTGCTACCCTCATAGTTATATGCATTTTAAATCTGTGTCCTGCAATTTTTGACACTTTAATGACATAATAGTCATACTATGTCAGTAAAGTGTAAAAAATTGCATGTCAATGCAATTAAAAGAGATAGTTATATCACAATTTGCCCGAATTAGGGCACCTTTATGTCTCACAAAACTCTAAGTAGTTGATTGCCTCTTGTTCATTAGAATATCATCGACAATTAAGGGTATCAAATACTTCCATCAGAGAAAAATAAGAAGACGCGAAAATTTTGACTTTGCATTTATTATCAACTTTTAAAATATGAATAAAGTTAAAAAATTAATTTGTACATTTATTTTTTGCCTGCTTTTGTGATATTATTTTAAAACAAATCGTAGTAAAGTATCTACGATTTACCTTTCAAATGTATTGTTTTCCTTAAATACAAGGTATTTAATGAGAATGCTCTATCCATCTTATTTGTAAGCACTGACCTATTAACTAATATATTCTAAAAAAATATATTATATCTATATACATGTACACTCATCTAGCCTCATTCTGCTTAGCAGTGCTAACAAAAAATGACATAAATTACGAAGACTTTTCTTCCGTGACAGTTTTTTGTGAGTCTTCTTGGATGATGACGACCTGTTTGGAGGCCCGTCTTCTTGCGTGAGGTCCTAGTCTCACTCTGGTAGGGACCCCGGTTCCATCCTCTGAAATCTGAGAAGGAAAATTGGATTACGTGGCTTGATATAACCTGTCGGATATTCAACGGATGGCAGTTAATCTGCATAAATGATTACATTTCGTCGGCAGAACCGGGAGAGGTAACATCGCCTCAATTATCTTTAAATGTCCCAACAATATTGAAGTTTTGTGCTCGTTTCCCATGTTTCGTAGTACGAATGTTCGAAGGTGGTTCATACTATTTGAAATTGGGATTAGTAAGTTAAAGTACGTATGCATCTTATCTGTAGGCGTCCGTACTAATATTGAAAAAAATCTATGATTGTCGTATAGGAGCATCCCATTGAATATTTGTTATATTGTATACTAGAGACCCGTCCTTGCTTCGCTTTGGGTATATACATTAAAGCCATCCTCATAAACCCCTTTATCTATTAAAAAACCTCATCAAATTTTAATCATACATAGGGACGTACAGACGCGGGAAGCAACTTCGCTTCATACTATGTAATAGCGGCAATATAAATAAAACTTCTTTGAAAATTTCAACTGTCTAGCTATATTGAGATACAAAGGACGGATAGACAGTGAATTCTTACTAAGACTACTAAGTATTTTACTACAGGGTTCCCTTTTAAACTTTTGGATAAAGAACCCTAAAAGCTGTTTTATTATACCACCAAACATCTATTTTACGTGCACGTATGGCTGGTACGCCCATTGCTAAGTTAACGTTTCCCGTTCTAGAATATACGAGCAATGAGTAAAATAAAGTACCTGAACAGACTTCCTCGCCGGCACGTTGTTTTCCAGGAACTTATTGACGGCCCCGAGGGTGTTAATTGGAATCTACAAACAAATCTCAATTAGTCCTGAAGTTATAACCTACATCAGGTAGCCGTGATACGGTTGCGTCGATGCTAAATTGAAACTTGGTTTAATTAGAAGTTGATTCAGATAATATGCGAGTTAGTGTCGTTTAAAATTCTAAGTTTTGTATATTGGAGGGGCTGTAGTCAATAATACGGTCAGCTTGAAAAGTAGATACAGAATTGAATAGATGATGACTATTTTTTTTAATTTTTTATAATGCTATTAAAGCTAAATGTAAATGAAAAATTTGAAAAAAATCGCATTCATGACCCCGCCTGAACGGGGACTTGAACCACCGGACCTTCCGATATCGCGTCGGATGCTCTAACCAACTGAGCTATCCACGGGTCATGAACGCGATTTTTTCAAATTTTAAATTAAGCTGATGATTATAATTTCTTTAATTACCGTGAAAATGGTAACAAAAACATTTTGCTGTCTTTTGTGCTAAAGGCCGTGGCTTCGAATTTAAAACGGTGGCAAATGTTTGTGTCATCATCGATCAACATCATCATCGATGTTTGCTCTGAGCCCGGGTGTGTTCTTTATAAATTCAAGTATAAGTATTTGTGTATTCCATTGTTGAATTTGATTTCATTGACACAAGTGCTTGAGCTACTTACCACGGAATCAGATCAATGTGTCATGCTGTCTGATATACATTTATTTCTTTATTGTATGGGTGTCTTTAATGTCTAGCTATGCTACCTTATAATGCTAAAATATCTTAAACTCACCTGTTATACCGAAAGCTTCAATCACCTTAATGCCAGTTTTGTGAGTAAAGCCAAACGCAAAACCAGTCTTCCTTTGCTTCTATCCCGCCAAAGATCGCCACTCATTACTTACCTTCATTTACCTACAGCTAAGGTAAATGCACCTATTATGGACGCGGACCCCATTATGGACAGTTTTCAAAAATGCCTCCAATAATAAGAAACCGGTAGGTATTTTTTTCCAACAGCAACATTAATCGGTTGTACCAAAATTCTAGATTTGATGTAAACAACATTTGACAGCTCTCCGCTATATTATTTTCGACTATAACGATTCTTACTAGTGCGGTGCGTTTTGGTGTCGAGATTTGAAATTTCTTATAAGGAGCGCAATGCATGTAAGTAAATTTATTAGCTTTTTTATGACAAGTGTAATATTGTTGTTAAAAATTGTATTATTTATTGAATTACTGATAATAAAGGTTAATTACATATTCTAATCTAAAACCTCATAGTAATTTTAGCCTCGGAATTTATCGATGTTCATAATTGGATATTTTTGTAAGCCTGTACCCAAATATGGACATTTTGTCCATGAAGGATATTTTACAAATATACGTTTTTCATACATCTTATAGTTGTACAATCGTTTACCTTTATCTTTATTTTTAAATCGGTCGCAAATTAAGACTTTAAATTTAATAATTCAATTATGAACATTGTGTCCATAAATGGGTGTCCAAAATTGGTTAAAATTTTTTAAATAAATAAATTTTGTTTCACTTTAGATATGGCGACTAGAAAAGCTTATACTAAAGAACAAATGGCAAATGCAATTAAAGAAGTGAGAAAAGGACAGAAAATATCCACTATTTAGAAAATAATAACTAGAATAACTTTTCTAAAAAAATTTTTTTATTGAGTTGTTTGTGTTTTTTTTATGTCATGTTACCTATCCTGCCGTCCTTTAGCTATAATGCCGTTATGTGACAAAACCGCATTCGGAGAAAAACGGGTTTAAAGAGCGCGAAAGAAAAAAAAATCGCTAAACGAAAAGGAAAAGGTTTATATACAAGTGATATATATCATTACACAGGTATTTACAACAGCTTTAATATGCTCAAACTCTCATAATTCTATGTGTTATATATTTTAAAATATTTTAATTTAAACGTTTTAAATCAGGATTGCTTTAGATTTACTTAATAGAAAACATAGCTAAAATGCCGCTATAGATACCTTAACGGCATTTAAGTGTTTGATTTTGAATAACTTTGATAAATTTGTAAAATGAGTTTCTATCTAATATATTTACTTAACTAAAATCCAATCAAAAACATAAATGTGAAATGAGAGCCAAGTTCAATATTATGATAATTGCCTTGGTTGTTGACTTCAGCGACAAAAGAAGTGAGATCTAAATGGGTGCCAAGTTCAATGGTCAACCCTGAAATTTATTTATAAGTAACACTATAACATACCTATCATATCTTCTTATAACATAAGATAATGTATGGTGGTAGCCTATGAAGGTCTGTCTTGGCTAGTTTCTATAAACCTACCAACGTATTATTATGTTCGCTCGCTAGTTTCTACCAACAATCCAAATTTTCGGAATTATAAAATTAAAAACCGACAACTAACTAGACTACTAACTAACTAACTAAAGAAAACTAGCCAAGACAGACCTTCATAGGCTACCACCATATATTATCTTATGTTATAAGAAGATATGATAGGTTTGTTATAGTGTTACTTATAAATAAATTTCAGGGTTGACCATTGAACTTGGCACCCATTTAGATCTCACTTCTTTTGTCGCTGAAGTCAACAACCAAGGCAATTATCATAATATTGAACTTGGCTCTCATTTCACATTTATGTTTTTGATTGGATATCATTACTTTTTGTAGAAAAGTATATATCATCGTAACGCCATGGGTCCTTTGAAAAGGACAAATTCAAAACTAAAACTAGACTTTATAAATATAAAACAATTGAATCAGTTACTGTATTTTCCTACGTTTACGGGGTATAACCCTAAGTAATAAATATGAAAACCGACTACAAGTACCCACTCTTAATTGTAAATAAGTAAGTATACCTAAATATATACTTAGTGCTCTGCCTTCCTCGGTATATAGGCGTGATTAGGCACTAATTAGGTATTTATGTTAAGCGTTCATACTAGAACCTAACCTTATTATTAAAAAATTGCCAGTTTTTTATTTATTCCTTTGTATTCATGTAATTACCTATCTGCATACAAAATTTTAACTCTCTAGGTCATTTGGAACTGGGTTAGAATTTTGATCTGTCAGTCAGTCAATGATAAAAATGAGGATTTTTGGACATTAATATCTAAATAACTGTTTGAGATAAGCTTATGCAATTTAGAACACATATTTATCTCGCAAGTCACAATATATGAGCCAAATTTGATACGTTTATGTGAAATAGTTTTTGATTTATGAGGGGTTCAAAAGTGGTTCCAAATGGTTCGTGTAATATTACACACGGTGCGGCTCACCAGTTCTGTTTCTTGAACCTTGGCTTGACACGCTACCGCGTGTCTAGATGCCGTTAAATAGAATAACGGCGTTTTAGCTCGGTAATCTTATTCTTGTGTCTTGTGCATTACTTACCAATAGTACAGCTAACTGTTCATAACGGCATTTAAGTCGAGCATTTCCAACATATATTACATAAGTTTTACTATGCATCTTTTACTAATGTTTATTACTAGACTAAAATGCAGCTAAAATCAAAACCTTTTGAAGTAACGGCATTTTAACTAAGCATTCATAAGGTGATAATTTAGAAATTACAATGTAGTGCATTTATGTAAAAAGTAATAAAACCGTTTTAAATCACTTTTTAATTTAAAAATCAACTGTATCACTATTTTAAAATAAATTGAGATCAATTTGTATCAATTAATTACCAATATAACTGAGACTGAAACGTTTTCATTCAATCTTGGGCCGTAAAAATTTATAACTTGTAATAAGTCGACATCGTTATTAATCGATAGGCAGGATACCTTATCAGCTTTAAGAGAAAATTTTGCAAGTATTGACATACGAGAAATGAGATAATGGAATCGGAAAACACGAAAAAGAGTGAGCTATACCAGAGCCGCTCTAAGTTGGCCGATTTGCTACATGTCAGACTGACTGCACTAGTGAGGGACAACGGTAAAATTGCCGAAGTATGTAAGTAACAGTTATTTCCACTTTATAACCAAGCAAGGCCTAATTATAATTTTGTTTTATTAAAAACATTAATTCACATCCAAAAGATTGAATTTAAGTTCCTTATTTATAAATATATTTATTTTTAATATACAATACTTATTAAATCCTTCATCCTATTTTAAAAAAATACCTGGTGAGTATTACCCACTACGTCACTATGAAAACGTCTCAAACGGCGTTACCTTGTAAAAGCGTAATACAGAGTGGAAATTTTGAGTTTTCTTTTATAATTCAATTATTTTAGGTAATAAAAGACAAATAATTACATAATTATGTGCATTCGAAATATTGAAATAACGTCTTATTTTTAAAAGTTGTTCTTTATGATTCGCTAAATATGTTCCTCTTAACAAGGATAAATGCAAAATATCAAATAAAAAGTGTCAAATCAGTCATCTAAGAGCGGCTCCGGTATAATTCCACCGGCCGGCACAACGCCCGTCAACTGTCAATGTCAGTAATAAAGACAGTCGGGTAAATAGACCATAGATCCATTTATTGGAATTGAAATCAATTAATTATATTATCATCATTGTACCGATATTATTGTTTTTTTTGCAATTGATACGACACATCACTATGTTTGAACTGTGTTGTGTAACGTTTAACGTGCATTTACTCACAATTTGGGTTTACTTTCTATTGCAAAATACTTTTTTCCTGTAAATAAATCGATTAATATGAATAATCGATTTTTTTACGAAAAGTAGAATCTTTTTCATATTTCTCAGCACGCAGAAACTAATTTTTTAGACCATATACCAATCCATTACAATTGCGGCCCACCATTTTCAGTCTCCTTTAAAAGGTAATCAATATAAAAAGCCAATTTTTATTCTGAGAACTGCAATTATCTAACCATAAATGTATATTTGGAACATCTCAATGGAAGAGAAGCAAAATATTATAGAAAGCTGACTATATAATTTTGTTTTTTTACAGCAATTGCGTCGTGCCAAATAACTGTCAATAGTTTAAAGTGACAAGTGGTTTTCCCAACAGAAGCAAAAGTTTCATTAAAAACAGTAAACAGTAAAATGATATATTTAAAGGTTTCCATTTTATGGTAACATTATGGCTTTTTCAAGATTTACACTAAAATATTTCTCATAATCATTGTTGATTGATTTGTGTTCATTGTACACGTACAGTTCCCTTGCTTTTTTATATTTTTCGCGTTGTTTAGCCCAGTCAACACAAACAGCACATTCATAAACAAAACATTATAAAATTTAGCATCATGTTTGGATTACTTTTTTGTACCCTATAGGCTTCGCACAATTCACTCTCTTCGTTTCTGAGCTGAGTTAGACTTATTTTCATATTTTTTACGTGTTTTCTATTAGATTCATAAGATACTTTTTATCTGGGTAAGTTTGAATAAAATGCAAATGCATGAGTTTTACGTTCTGTAAACAGCGTGGTTGATGTTCGTTGGCGTCTGTAATGAGGTGCCAATGGGTTAAATGTTCCTATATATTTGTTAAGAAAATCCCGGTCAAATGGAAGCGATGTTTGATGCTTGCTGCGCTAATCTTTCGATTTTTCGGTAAAATTATCATGCAAAGGTTTGTCATTCGTTTTTTCACAGACTGAAGATGTTTGTTATTTCTTTAGGCATTTGCTTGATAATTTTACAGAAAAATCGAAAGACGCGGCAAGCATCAACAATCGCTTCCTTTGACCGGGATTTATTAACGCACATATAGAAACATTTCCATTGCGACGCTGTTTACAGAACGATATTTACCAACCCCAACTTACCCTGATAAAAAGTATCTCTTTAAACTTATAGAAATCACGTAAAAATATGAATCTAAAAGGGAGTGAATTGTGCGAAGCCTGGGTTACATAAAAGTAATCCAAACATGATGCTAACCTTAATACTGTTCATGAATGCGCTGTTTGTGTTGACTGGGCTAAACAACGCAAAAATATAAAAAGCAAGGGCACTGTACAATAAACACAAATCAATTTAAAATGATTGAGAAATATTTTAATGTCGATCTTGCAAAGTCATAATCTATAATATAAAAAATGAATCGCAAAATGTGTTGGTAAGCGCATAACTCAACAACGTCTGAACCAATTTGGCCAATTCTTTTTTTAAATTGTGCGTTGAAGTCCAAGGATGGTTCTTACGGCGAGAAAAAAATCGAATTATTGCCGGGAAAACCCTAAAAACAGCCCTTTTCTTTTTCACATTTTTTTGACAGGACGAAGTCTGTCGGGTTAGCTAGTTTTACCATAAAATGGAAACCTTTAAATCTATCATAATATTATGTCGACGACTTGCTGTTTAAATGGACCGTTTGCTCCTGTTGGGAAAATCACCTCTCACTTTAAACCATTGATAGTTATTTGGCACGACGCAATAAAATTGCTGTAAGAAAACAAAATGAAGTATATGTAGTTAGCTTATTATAATTTTTTCTTCTCATTCGTAGCATCTCTACGTACTTCCATATTTATATTTATGGTTAAAGAATTGCTGTTCCCACAATAAAATTAGGTTTGGTTTCATAAAAAAGAATCCGAATATGATGCTAAACTTTATATCGTTCATGAATGTGCTGTTTGCATCACAAGTTTTGCGAGTTCATGTGCTCTGTGATACATCCTCTCTTTCATGCCCTTGGACTGAGACTGCGACTTCTTTCAACGTTTGGTACATAGTCGCATTATAGTTAAGTAATGTGGGTTAACCGCATTTAAGTCGTGCAAATTTAATGACAGCAAATTTATTAAACAAATTTAAAACGCCGTTATTGGACTTTAACGGCGTTTTTGTTTAATAATTTTACTTAACGGCGTTTTAGTCTTGAAATGCCATATAAACGCTTTCCGAAGAACAGCAAAACAATATTGCCGTTAAAGTACTTTAACGGCCTTATTGAGAAGGAAATTCAAATAACGGCAATTTAGTTATGTAATTTCAGTAAATTTTTATCATTTTCAGAAGTTAAAATCCTTTAACCGCGTTTTAGTTAAGAATCTTAAGGTAACTGCATTATAGCTATGTAACCTCGCAAAAACGGGGCACTCACTCGTAGTTAACGGCATACTATCTCAGAAACTACTCAAGATATAAAAAAATGGGAAAGATGGTTAGATTCCGCATATTTTTCTTATTCGGATAGTATTCAAAAGTCAAAAATGACCAAATGTTAGTTAACGGCATTATAGCTAGAGGACGGCAGTTTATAATTTAAGACAGGTTAATATGCATAATAATTATATTACAGTCAGGGGATACCAGTCACAACTATCTGTCCGGTGGGTGGCGAATGGTATACGGGTAAGCGACCGGGTCCTCGAGCTACTATCGACTCAGTCCAAATCATCCGAGGCGATAGTATCCTTCCTCCCTTTTCCTTCCCCGTCATATATTCATTCTTGCTACTCGTGGGAACGCAATAACCTTGTTAAAACAATGCACAAGGCAGAATGGCAGCGACGTGGTCCACAACCAGTCACGTCACGTTTCCCACAGAGGTGAAAAGTGGATCGCTGGAAGTGATCTCTGCCTATCCCTCTGGGAAAAAAGGCGTGATTTTATGTATAAGCAATTATTGAGACTGATTATAGCTGTATTTTGATAGGTATGAAACTAGTAAGTAGACATTTGATTTTTTTTGGCAAAGTTAAGACCTCAACAAATTATTAGGTTTTTTAAAATTTTAAAATTTTTATTTAACCTCTTAACCAATTTTCTTAAAGATCTCATTAGTTATAATGGAAATTAAGGTGATTGAGAAGTGAAGGGGATGATAATATTGAAATGTTATTTAAATAATACTAGCTAGTTAAGATACATACATAAAATCACGCCTTTTTCCCAGAGGGGTAGGCAGAGATCACTTCCAGCGATCCACTTTTCACCTCTGTGGGAAACGTGACGTGACGGGTTGTGGACCACGTCGCCGCCATTCTGTCTTGTGCATTGTTTAAACAACGTCATTGCGTTCCCACGAGTAGCAAGGAAATATGACGGGGGAAGGAAAAGGGGAGGAAGGATACTATCGCCTCGGATGATTTGGACTGAGTCGATAGTAGCTCGAGGAGCCGGGGTCGCTTACCCGTATACCGTTCACCAACCACCGGACAGATAGTTGTGACTGGTATCCCCTGACTTAACTAGTTAAGAGGACATTTCTATTTGGTTTTTCTTGGCTTTGCCGTTACTTTCGTAAATGATTACTTTTGATAACTGTTTGTTGATTGATTATTTGAGTTACCGATTACATTATTTTATTATTTAATTTCAATGGTTTTTATTTCATTGTACTAACTTACTCAACCCTAATACTCTTGAGTTATAGATTTAAGCATTCAATTGAAAAATGTCCATAAATGGGTGTCCATAATTGGATAACGTCCATAATTGGGTGTTCATAACTGGATCTTCCCTGTCCATAAATGGAGTTTGGCAAAGGTTATTTTTCCTAAATTATATTTTATTGAAGCTAGTTTAAAACTGTTTTTAAACATCGAATACTTATTAAGAAAAGGACTTTTTATCAACCTCCAAATGCGAACGTATATTGCAAAGCATACAAACTATGAAGAAAAAACGAAAAACAAATCCTTAAACCGTCCATAATTGGTACATTTACTATAAGTATCTAAATTAAGTATGTTTTTAATACATAACACTTTTGATAGATATATCTATCACTTCTATTTAAGAAATACTGCAACTACAGTACTTAAACAGGAAATGATAAAAATTACTTTATAATATCGAAAATCCATAATAAGTAAAATCATCTAAATAAAATATTGTGATAAGAGTTTTTTTTTTTCGTCTTTCTATCTGCCATCAGCCTCTCGTGGCTATAATCAGATGTGTTGGCAATAATTATGGGTAATGTGAGAATGCACATCCTTTGATGTGTCATTCCATAATTATTCACTTCAATAGTGTTAGATGGAGGCTAGACGCATTCTTTTTAGTCTGAAGGTGGAATTAGTGGTGTTCATAAGTTCCGATGCCAGATTGTTTCTGTGTTGATTGAGTCTTTGCTTCTCGACCCCTTGGATATTTTATTTTGGAATCGCTGGAGGATTTCTACATTTGAATGACTCGCTGATCCCCAGAGTTTTATACGAGATTATAAATTTCATCAAAGTCCGGTACATTACCTGAAGATGTGTTTTTTACTAAAATATGTCTTTATATTATTATACTTTTGATTTGGATTAAATCTAGATTAATTAGATGATTATACTTAGACGTTCTTCGCTTTACTTGGAGGCAACTACAATTTAATTAAAGCGTTAGTAGCTCATTCCACTTCAACTAAATCGTTTGTCTTCAATGGCGTCAACATAACTACTCGTACTGTACTTCTCATACAATCTTTGACAGACTCAGGACTCGAATCCAGGAACTCGGTATACACGTGGCGTTGCCATCACCGAAGGACAGTCACTATACATTAGGTATCGGCTAATGACATCATTTTGAAATAGGTTTGCATATTACAATCCATGCGAATATTATATTGCAAATTACATTGAAAAGATTGTGAAATAAACTGATAGGTATCTAATTACAAAACTCTATAATTCTCTAAAAATACATCATGCATAATGCATGACCACTTACCATTAGGTAATAGTTATTCAAACATTTGCACGTCAAGATGTATCTCATCCAAGTTGCAATATTTGCTCTATATCAAGTTAATTTAAGCCAACAATACAAAATACAGTATCTTGGTATCGAGGAATGTGTGAATACTTCTTTGCCGATGGAAAACCCAAGAAATCTTATCGTTAAAAATGAATTGTACAAAGATGATAATAAAAGACTATGTGCTAGAGGGAACCTGACCGTGATAAAAGATGCCGTATATCATTGGCAGTTTAGAGCTACAGTCGATATGACTAATGGGACAACATGGCAAGTGGCCTCAATAAAAAGTTCTCAATGTAAACAGTCGTTTGTAAAAGTGATTCTATCGTCTGCCAATATCAGGTATGATCCAAAAAGGTGCAAGATTAAGAAGGGATTGTATAGGTATACGAGATTTGATATGACTACAGTAGAAAGTGTTATCTCTTTCCCACTGAAGGTGACGGGTCAAAACCACTGGTATCTGAATATTTTTACCCCAAAAGTAACAGGTGTGTGCTTGCACATTCGCTCGTTGGTAACTCTTAAGTAAAGAAAATTTATTTGGCATACAAATTAAAATACCAATGGAAATTCAAGGAAACATCTACTTTTCAAATATTGTTGTATATTTTTGCGACTTAATAGTTTCTTTATTGGACAGATGATAAGTATAAAATAAGTGTTGTAATAAACTATAAATTATGTGCTACCCTCATAGTTATATGCACTCTAAATCTGTGTCCTGCAATTTTTGACACTTAAATGACATAATAGTCATATTATGTCAGTAAAGTGTCAAAAACTGCATGTCAATGCAATTAAAAGAGATAGTTATATCACAATTTGCCCGAATTTGGGTACCTTTATGTCTCACAAAGCTCTAAGTAGTTAATTGCCTCTTGTTCATTAGAATATCATCGACAAAGGGTATCAAATACTTCCATCAGAGAAAAATAAGAAGACGCGAAAATTTTGACATTGTATTTATTATCAACTTTTAAAATATGAATAAAGTTAAAAAATGAATTTGTACATTTATTTTTTGCCTGCTTTTGTGATACTATTTAAAACAAATCGTAGTAAAGTATCTACGATTTACCTTTCAAAGGTATTGTTTTCCTTAAATACAAGGTATAAATGAGAATGCTTTATCCATCTTATTTGTAAGCATTGATCTATTTTCTTATATATTCTAATAAAATATATTATATCTATATACATGTACCCCTATCAAGCCTCATTCTGCTTAGCAGTGCTAACTAAAAAAGACATAAATTACGAAGACTTTTCTTCCGTGACAGTTTTTTGTGAGTCTTCTTGGATGATGACGACCTTTTTTGACGCTCGTCTTCTTGCGTGAGGTCCTAGTCTCACTCTGGTAGGGACCCCGGTTCCATCCTCTGAAATCTGAGAAGGAAAATTGGATTACGTGGCTTGATATAACCTGTCGGATATTCAACGGATGGCAGTTAATCTGCATAAATGATTACATTTCGTCAGCAGAACCGAAAGAGTTAACATCGCCTCAATTATCTTTAATGTCCCAACAATATTGAAGTTTTGTGCTCGTTTCACATGTTTTGTAGTACGAATGTTCGAAGATTGGTATTGGTTCATATTATTTGAAATTGGGTAAGTTAAATTAAAAAATCTATGATAGTCGTATAGGAGTATCCCATTTAATATTTGTGATATTGTATACTAGTAGCTCGCTTTGCTTTGGGTAAATATACACAAAAACCATCCTCTTAGACCCTTCTATTAAAAAACCTCATCAAATTTTAATCATACATAAGGATATACAGACGCGGGAAGTAACTTCGCTTTAAACTATATAATAGCGGCAATATAAATAAAACTTCTCTGAAAATTTCAACTGTCTAGCTATATTGAGATACAAAGGACGGATAGACAGTGAATTCTTACTAAGACTACTAACTATACAACAGGGTTCCCTTTTAAACTTTTGGATAAAGTACCCTAAAACCTTTTTTACTATACCACCAAGCATCTATTTTACGTGCACGTATGGCTGGTACGCCCACTGCTAAGTTAACGTTTCCCGTTCCAGAATATACGAGCAATGAGTAAAATAAAGTACCTGAACAGACTTCCTCGCCGGCACGTTGTTTTCCAGGAACTTATTGACGGCCCCGAGGGTGTTAATTGGAATCTACAAACAAATCTCAATTAGTCCTGAAGTTATAACCTACATCAGGTAGCCGTGATACGGTTGCGTCGATGCTAAATTGAAACTTGGTTTAATTAGAAGTTGATTCAGATAATATGCGAGTTAGTGTCGTTTAAAATTCTAAGTGTAGTAGTAGTATATTGGAGGGGCTGTAGTCAATAATACGGTCAGCTTAAAAAGTAGATACAGAATTGAATAGATGATGACTATTTTTTTTATTTTTTTATAATGCTATTTAAGCTAAATGTAAATTAAAAATTTGAAAAAAATCGTATTCATGACCCCGCCTGAACGGGGATTTGAACCACCGGACCTTCCGATATCGCGTCGGATACTCTAACCAACTGAGCTATCCACGGGTCATGAATGCGAATTTTTTCAAATTTTAAATTTAGCTGATGATTATTATTTCATTAATTACCGTGAAAATGGTAACAAAAAAAATTTGCTGTCTCTAGTGCTAAAAGCTGTGGCTTCGAACTTCAACGGTGACAAACGTTTGTGTAATGATCATCATCGATGTTTACTCCGAGGCTGGGTGTGTTCTTTATACATCTAAGTATATTTGTGTATTCCATTGTTAAATTTGATTTCAGTCACTCAAGTGCTTAAGCTACTTACCACGAAATCAGATCAATGTTGATTATTTATTGTATGGGTGTCTTTAATGTCTAGCTATGCTACCTTATAATGCTAAAATATATTAAACTCACCTGTTATACCGAAAGCTTCAATCACCTTAATGCCAGTTTTGTGAGTAAAGCCAAACGCAAAACCAGTCTTCCTTTGCTTCTATCCCGCCAAAGATCGCCACTCATTACTTACCTTCATTTACCTACAGCTACGTATCTAAATTAAGTATGTTTTTAATACATAACACTTTTGATAGAAATATCTATCACTGCTTTTCGATCGGTTTAAGAAATAGTACAACTACAGTACTCAAACATGAAATGATAAAAAATACTTTAGAATATCGAAAATCCAAAATAAGTAAAATCACCTAATAAATATTGTGATGATAGTATTTATTCATATGTACTTTATAAAAATATAACTGTATGAGTTCAGAAAGAAGTATACCTAAGTAATGCAGCCTACAATTAATAGTACGATCTATATACAATGTCATGGTAAAACTGATGAACTAGATAATAAGAAGACAGGATAGATATTGAGAAGGTGTATAAAAATCACTTCTTAAATTATTATTATGCAGTTAACGAGTTATAAAAAGAAGCCAATGCGTGCTTAACGAATAAAAAAGCGTGCATAAAAATACTTTATACATGCAGCTAAACCATCACCGATTGAAACAAAAAAGGCAGTCAAGTGCGATTCGGACTCGCACATAACCCATTTTTATTTTGTTTTACAAACAACAAAAATGATGAAAAAAAACTTCTAGGGTTGAGAGCCATTCACTCCCCCGCAAGTCCGGTTATGATGACGAGGCTACTCTAAGTCATGATAGTATGTCAGTTAGGAGAAAAAAATTAAGGTATAGTGTTCCGGTTATCGTCAGTATTGCGGGAATGTGTAAAATTTTTACGAAACACTGCCGTCACACGAATCCACTCGACTCGAAGTTTATAATATGGGACACGTAGCCCACATTTTTCTATGAACTAACTTTCGGACTAAATTGAAGTATACACCGTGAAATTTTAGTGATAATTTTTCTGAAGCAAAAATAATCAAAAAATAATCTTACTCGATAGTTCTTTCACAAGATGTGACGTAATGAGCTAAATCAAATAAAACTCTACATACTAAGTAATACAGTGATTCGAGTGTGCTTTCGAATTTTGTTGAACAATTTCATAAAACTGCTAACTGCACAAACTATTATACAATTAAGATAGAATCATTTTACTGCGGGAAAACAACCACAAAAATAACACGGTGTATATTTTTAACTCAGTCGTTATTCTTTTGAAATAAAGCATGTGTGATTAGTATGATCTATGTACGAGTATTAGATGAAGATGAACTTACAGCCAATATGTCGTCTATCACTTTAGAGACTTTCGGTGTTTCGATAGATACATGCGCTTGCGATTCGGATACTGTAGATACTCCATCGTGCTTTGGTGTTATCAAGTCTTTTTCTGTTACGAATTCACAAAAAAAAATGGTCAGCATGAAAAATTCAATAAAGTGGAGAAAAAGCTCTTTACGTAGTGAGAGAACAGTTTTAGATTTTCTAGGAGTAGCAAATAAGGTAATATATTATTTTTAATGTTTCATTAAATATATTTGTTACGCGGTGGCAAAGACTATATTTATACTCAAATGAGAAGAGCTTTCTTCACTTAAATTTTAAATTTGATGGTAGTAAATACAATATGATATCATTCTCGAAAATGGTTAAAGTGTTGAAAAGAAGATACAGCTCATTTTATAAGAAGGTAACTAAATCTTTTGTAAATTGAAAAATTCAAATACAATATATTGCACCGTAATAGTCGCGTTGTATCTTCATTTCAATTGAAATAAAAATAAACATGATCGATTCTGTGAATAAAAGAAAATTAATATTGTTAAAAATGACATCATGAAATTATGAAAACACGTTAACAAAAATTCATTTAAACGTGTCAAATTAACAACAAATGCCATGCAATCTAATGTCGAACACTAATAAGCTTCCTAACACTTTCCTAAGAAACAGCTCGTAAAATATAAAAACCTAATAAAAGCTAGAGTATAAAAATATCATCAGAATTACGAGGGCAACGAAGCCGTTAGATTATCTCTGTGCTCCCTACAGGTCGGTTATACGGCTTATCGCAGCGATAAAATGGCTATAAATATACATTGCAGGGCAAGATCTGTTATGTCACTGTCAATGGTTATACTGATGTTTGAGGAAATTCAGTAAAGGGCTAGTTTGAGGAACGGAGTAGCAGATTATAATAATGTTTGTTGGATTACAGACCACCAAATCCTGTTAGCCAGAAGCAAAACAATGTCAGTTTAATATTTTCGTATTTTTCCTATTTTATTCGACTGCCGGACTTCGTAGATTACTGTAATGATAGTAGGTATTTGACAATTTTGCCATTTTGTCCATTAATAAGGTTCCGAATTCAAAACAGACGATTCGTATGGACACATTTTCTGTTTACTGAGTTTTGGGGAATGTACAAATGGTGGTGTCGGAATCAGCATTTCTGCCGAAACTTTGTGTTGGATTACACTACACTACATGGGGCTCGTTCGCCGAAACTATTGCCTATAACTATTTTTCCTACTTAATATTTTTTTACTGATATGTTTTTCAGTTAAAAGGTTTGGAAATCCTTTGTATCATATCTGCTTTGTATCATAATGCTTTTAGGCCTCATTTTGCCAATATGGGGGCGCGAGCGGCAAATTAAAATCTATAAAATTGACAACTTTCGAAACTCCCGAAAAATTTTTCAGGTAAACTATATTTATTTGAACATATGGCTGGACTATAACTCTTAAGATTAAAAACAAATCTCCAAACAACGGTTCAGGTTATCCAAACTTTATTAAAAAAGGTTAGAAAAAGTACGCTTGTAAAAATCTTAAATTCTATCTTGTTAATAAGCGAAACCACCTGCTTGAACGGATCCCGACTTTTGCACAGTAACGCTAGTACTTCCGGCAGTGTTCCCGAGGAAATTGCCCACCGCTCTCAATGTGGAAATTGGGATCTGGGAATTAAATTAAACGTTGTTAGAACAATTTCCACGGACCTTCGTACTTGATTACGCACTTTGAGATTGTTCTAGCGCTTTCAAGACACTACTAGTACATTATGTTGTTATGTGCTTTGACGTATTTGACGTAATTACACATAATAACTTCATCTGTAGTAATGATGATAGTCGATTCAAATAATAACAAGGATGACTCTTCTATCATAATATCACTTTCGAGTTAAGCATTAATAAAAATACCGGTTAAGTGCGAGTCGTAATCACACACGAAGGGTCCGTACCAATATTGTAAAAAAATCATAATTTCTCGCGATTCATAAATAAAGGCTGATGGCTGACGGACGGACAGATCAATCTTAGTATTAGGGTCTCATTTGGGTTCGCATACCCAAAATAAGGTACAATATTTAGAAAAAATCTGATGAAATCCAAGCAAGATTGTTTTTTTTCTAATTTTGTTCCTTTCTTATAAAAAAAAATATTTTTAAAATCGCATTATTGTAAAATCTTCACTATGTATTCATTTATATGGGTAATTTTTGTTTTCAATTAATAATATTTGAAAGAAAAGTATACCAAAAATACGGCTATTGAAAATGTAAGTAAAACTCACATTGAAAATATCAGCAAAGAAATTCGGGTTCCTTTGGTAAGTGACTCGTTTAGTGTACACTTCTCCTGCGTTTCCATTGATACCAGCTTCCCCTGACACACTGGCTGTGGCTTCAAGCCCGGTGTCGATCCTCTTCTGTATGGCTGGCTGCACTTCAGGGATGGCACCTTCACCGCCAACAAAGCCACCAATGTATGCCGTTTTATGGATATGGTGGTGTTTCGGATGCTTGTGCACGTGAACCTTCTCTATCACTTGAGGAGGCGATTGGACGTATACCTGAAATTGCCAATGTATTACCAAACCGTCAAGTCATTGTCAAAGTTGATTAAAGGTCGTAACACAAATCAACTCGTAAACGTAACGTAAACGTATCAACTCTGGCTATCAGTATTCTTAGCATGAAACTTCCTAATGCAACACTTATTATTACTGACCGAACTATCATTGACATTGTTAAAATTATTTCTATCTGACATATAATTTAGTATTAAGTTTGACACAATACTGGCGCTTTGGGAAACTGTAAGCCAGTATGTGACCATCGTTTGAATAAATAAATAAAATAAATAAGATAAAACACTAATCGGAATCGTAACGTAATCGCCTCACTTCGAAACGCGACGATCCCTTTTCGAGTTGAAATGTTTGTCATAACCTTTAAAAATTGACTTTTACAGTTGATTGAGTATGAGCTAAATAAATTTTGAATCTATTCTGCCAAAAACATGTATCGACCCAATTTATTATACTCTAATGCATGGTTGACTAAGGCCTTATCGCCCTAGTTTAGGGTAGGCCCGTGCCTCAGCAGTGGGGACATATATGGGCTGATGACGAATTCCTGTTTAAATAATTCATAGAATTTTTGTACTACTTAATGTCTACTAAATGACACTAATGAGTGTTTTTTTCATTAGTCATTAAAATTACTATGAGTTTTTTGCTAAAGTACTCACTACTATGAAAACCACGCTATTTAAAAAATTCTGTAGCCAGCTTTATTCGGCACATTTCATGATGGATATATTGGAAGTGAGATGGTAAAGGAGTCTTTCTCGGTATATTTCATTATACTTTTGGCGACTGTTCCCTGAATCGTGCCTTTTACAAACTGTGCTATATTTTAATCAATATATACATATATATATATATATATATATATATATATATATTGAATAAACAGAGTGTTTTCCCAGTTTAATGTGGAAAATGTTCAAAAAGTAACACACAAAAGCTCTGTGAATTTTGATATTCTCGGTGCTTGTAAACTTTAGCTCGGCAGCCTCATAACCTTTTGTGCAAATCATATTCTACACGATTACTGACAAACCTGAGAATTTCTATGTACACTGTACTGTTGTGGTCTCCGCCACTGGATTGGCCTATATTCCACCTGAGGTCTTCTAAACAGAAATCGCATAAGATTCGGTATAGAGATACTGGTAAAACTACGTCTTATAAAATTGTTCTGTGTATGATCTGTACTCACTTCTTTTAATACTACTGCGGGTTGAACTTCTTTCTCAATTTCCACACTAGTTTTACCTTCAGCTAATGGAACAAAGTCTACATTATTCGCAGCGTCAAATTTGAATTCTTTGTGAACTTTTTTGTGTTCAGGTTGGGGTTCAACTACGGTTGAGTCCACGACACCTTTGGTTATTCCAAAGGACTTGGTTCCTGCGAATTTGAATCCGTTTGCAGCAACTGCAGATGTGTCACCTCCCTGTAAAACAGTTTTATATATTTAGTGGATAGTTAGACGACATTGTTTAGAAACATGCATTTGCATAGTCCAAACATGCAGTTTCTGATAAGAGGTTTGTATGACTTGCCCTGAATTGGGACATTGTGTGCTATCAATTCTTATATTATAAGGTTTTTGTTTGCATGCAGTTCGAAATCTTTTTGAATACGTAAGCATTCTACCATGCAGTAATACTATTGTTAACTGTACCTTTTATCAGCCAATTGGGTAACTAATACCTTCTGTGTGGATCGGACCAAGGATGATGAGGTAAGTTAGATATTAATTAGGATCTATTCTTATCTGCTACATAAACAAATACATATTTATCACCGTCACATTTATTATAATAAACTAAGTACATAAGAATTGAGTATTATTAGTTACAAAACACAATAAAACACCACTGGGGTAATAAAGATTGGAATAAAAAAAGTGGGGTTAATGTCCAAGACCCATCATTTCCTGTAGTCGTCTCATCGCTTTCAGTTGCTTGCGCCTGAGTTTCTCTTCTTTTCTTCTCTGTGCTGTTCTGTCACCTACCAGTCCAGAAGCGGCGTAGTGCGGGCCGGCCTGCGCGGACGCATAGCCGCTGCCGGCCGTCTTCTCCCCTGTCACTCCGCCGGCCAAACCAGCTGATGCTTTCACGCCACCTCCCGCAGTCGCTCCCGCGTACAGACCACCTGAAAAGGATAAAAAAGAGTAGGTGAAATTGATAGTTTAAAACCTTTTTCATGGGTTCAGGTTTTTTATGAATAGACATGTTTAAAACTTGGGACTGAACACTTCACGTAGATGTATTTACTACTTTATAATGAATTTGGTTACGCCCTATAGGTATTTCCTAACACTTTTTTTGTTATGCATGATATTAATGTGACGTGTCTTAAGTGCACAGTTAGTCAAGAAAAAAAAAACCAGTCGAATTACTTATTTGTATTGTTCTTCCCTTTATTGCAGGTGTTCGCCTCAGTAATATACGCTACGTACTTAAATGGATTTTGCTTTTTCTTTTTTGTGAAA
This sequence comes from Maruca vitrata, assembly GCA_039566165.1. Taxonomy (NCBI): domain Eukaryota; kingdom Metazoa; phylum Arthropoda; class Insecta; order Lepidoptera; family Crambidae; genus Maruca; species Maruca vitrata. The sequence continues at coordinate 9,742,214 of CM076924.1, read as the reverse complement.
CTGCGTACATGTGTAGGTAGGTACAATTTATCATATATTATTTCGTAACAGAAAACTTTAGTGACATAATTTTGTTTATTAAATGTATGTAACTCAATCAATATGTAGCAAAATCAGCTTTAAAATATTTTGACGAATTTTGAAGGTCCGAAATTATATGCATGCCGTAACAGTTAATAGAATTAAATTTATTTTTCAATAAAAATATTTGCACAGTAATTTAGCGAATTTGAATTATTGAATTCGATTACGAATTTAGCAAACTGTCTGAAGTCGAAGCCATATTCAATTTGTGAGGATTCCTTTGTTGTGGAGTGAACTTTTGACATTTGTCTGTGTTATAATAATTCACTTAACATTTTGACATCTTTCTTAACTGTCGTGCTTTAACGTTTCATGTTTTTTCCCTTATTATGTATGATAAATTGCAAAGCATGCAAATTGTCTTAACGTAATTTATGCTTAAGTTAAGGTAGTAATTATCGTAATTGTCTTCTGTTGTGATGACAAAAATGATGCAATTCTCAGTTCTTGTACCATTAGGAATGAATAAAGCATTGTTGAATACATAATTATCTTGATGCTCAATTATCTAGTCACTTGCGTAAGTGACTGTTAATTAACTCGCGTTAAAGATGTGTCTTTGAAGATCTGATTTAATTAATGATGAAGAACGGGCGAACGTGCTGCTTACGTCTTTTAAAATATTTATTAATGATTTCTAAAAAAACGTAATAAATAAGCCCTTAGTATTCCTATATATTATATGTATGATTGTCATTTTTAATTCTGATAGCAATACTGTATAAAGAACACTATTTAAAATGTACATACATACATACAAAAAATCACGCCTTTTCCCCAGAGGGGTAGGCAGAGATCACTTCCTGCCATGTGCTATACGGTCCTGCTACACCACTTTCGCTTCATCCACATTCATTAACCTCTTCATGCACGCTCGTCGATTACTGGTACTTATGATTAAAACTCTTTTTAAAAAAAATTAAATTTAAAGTCCGTTGATGCCATGCGCATGTATGTTTACAAATTTTTATGTATTATTCGACTTCGTTATGGTGACGGAAAATATCGTGAGAAAAAACATTCACACCTATGAAGAAATTGTAAGGTTTGTAGACCAACAAGCACTTGGCTAGGTTGGTCGACTAAGGTCGGATCGGTCTAGTGTCGAGCTGGCTGGAGCCTCACTCACAGTGTGGATGTCATCATCATCAGCCCATACACGTCCCCACTCTGGGGAAACTAGGATGATAAGGCCTTAGTCTTCCACTCGGCCAAGTGCGCGTTTGGTAGACTAAACAACCTAAGAATTTCTTCGTAGGTGTGCAGGTTTCCTCACGATGTTTTCCTTCACCGTTAAAGCGTCTAATAATCGTACACCAGTTCTCTCTGCTCTCGCATGGCAAGCAATAACCCTAACCACACGGCCATCGACGCTTACTTTAATATGGGGGATGTATGTGGGATGAATTAATAAATATGTATATCTTATTTACCAGCTGTTCCACCTGCATCGTCCATGGAGCCTCCCAAGCCTGCTCTAGCTGACTGGCCGTGAGGAGTGCCAGCCTCGGCAAACAGACCTCCGCTACCCCCATTTTGCCCTGTAAAGATTAAAATCCCTATATTTGTTTATCCTAATATAACGCGAAGCAGGTAATTGCTACGATAATTCCCAATGATATGACAACTAATCCATGACTAGATTATAACGACCAAGGCGGTCAGATATGCGATTTTACAGGAAGCGAGGCACTATTACATTTTGTCCCACCAAGTCGCCCCATTGAAAGTAAGATGCCAAATTCTTCCCTTCAGTATGGTTTGCTGGTGCGAAGCAAGATATAGCCCAAATCTATGAACTTTTAATATAAATTCAATCAGCAACATAAGACGTGCACTTTTTTATTAATGAAGACTTCATTCGATGATTATAAAACGCTTGTTTGCAGCCACTCTACGTGATGTTTAATAATGAGGCCTTTATATAAGATTTTATAAATTGTCGGTAGTACATGTACTAAACCGGAATATTTTCGTTTAATATGGAGCAAATAATACTAAAAACAAGAGTAGTTGTTTACTCCACTCAAACTATGTTTATCTAAATCGGTTCGGGTTTAAGTGGTAACAGACATTATTACTTTCGCTTTATGATATTAGCGGGGATAGAACTTGCGTAATTTGTCACAACTCGCAAATTGGTGAAATTACCCAAATATATTTGGGAACTACTTACCTAATAAGCCTCCCAGCCCAACCGCGGCGTGATAGCCACCGAAATTGACCCCCAATTTGCCATCGTTGAAAGTAATCAATTGGGGGGCCTGTAAATAAATTGAGTTCATTAGTATTGGGTTATCTCATTTGGATTACTTAAAATAATGGAAGCGGATAAAATATTTATTTGATTGACGGTTTGTTAGCAAGCTCTGAGAAAATGTGGAGAGGAAATGTTCGGATGAAAATTGCTTAGTGTTCTCGGTAACGGGCATTTTTCATGTTTTCCATTTTTCTACCGGGAGAGGTACTGACGGGGAACAGAGGAATTATAAGAAGTTACGTTTTTGAACTTTATTTCTAGTGACTGGGGCGCTCTCGATGAAGATTTATACACACTAGAATATAATAAATGATGGCATAAGCACAGGTGTGCTCGCTAGTTTTTAACTTTTCTTAAGTTGATACCTGATCATGACCGTTCTAGCATAAGGTAGAGGGACAAGGCAATACTGTATTGTTATTTGTGCGAATCTATACTAATATTATAAAGCTGAAGAGTTTGTTTGTTTGTTTGTTTGAACGCGCTAATCTCAGGAACCGCTGATCTGATTTTAAAAATTCTTTCAGTGTTGGATAGTCCATTTATCGAGTAAGTTTATAGGCTATATTACATTTAAAAAAAAGTAGGGATCCGTACGAAAAACCCAAATATTTAAAAAACCTTATATCGCATGCGCTGCGAAAAGTATTCATTTTAGAAATATACAATTTACTACAATTTTGTAGAACACATTAATATCTACAAAAAAATTCCCGACAGCATGTATCTAACTATTATAGTTATGTCACAATAAGTGTTTCTATATATATAAAAGGAAGTCGTGTTAGTTACACCACTTATAACTCAAGAACGGCAGAACAGATTTGGCTGAAAATTGGTAGGGAGGTAGCTTAGAGCCAGGAGAAGGACATAGGATACTTTTTATCCCGTTTTACAGAGTTCCCGTGGGACTTGACATGAAACGTCAGTCATTATGTTAAACATTATTCCATTTATGAAGTCTTTTTTGACATTTCGAAGAACGTAACTCTGCACGTTTCATTTAAATGCAATGTAATATCTTTTTTGTGTTTGGTCGTAAATCGTCATTTGAAAAATTTACAATTGTACAAAAACACTCTACAATTAATTCACAAGCAAAATTAACTTATTGTTTTTGATCAAACTATTGTTTCTAAATCTGAACTTCAAAATATAATAATATTTTTTTGCGCGAATGCAGTTACGTACTATGTTTTACTTTTAAACATAGTGACATGCCTCAAGTATTACTCAATGGGGCTGCTTCATTGACGAGTTTTTTACACGGGAGTATAACTGTTATGGTCCTTTAAACTCAGTGTAAATTTTTAAAAACTTGACTTTCATTATTCACTTCATTTGTATGATTATTATACTAAACATGCAATCGTGTAATATTTTTTTGCGCGAATGCAGTTACGTACTATGGTTTATGTTTTACTTTTAAACATAGTGACGTGCCTCAAGTATTCAGTTAGTTAAACCGATCATTCGCGAATGAAAATGAATCTTGGGGCAATGGGGCTGCTTCATTGACGAGCAAAGAGAATATAATCACTACGTTTTATTGACGAGTTTTTTACACGGGAGTATAACTGTTATGGTCCTTTATACTCAGTGCAAATTTTTGAAAACTTGACTATCATTATTCACTTCATTCTATATCTATATAATTATTATACTAAACATGTAATCGTGTATTTTTTTTCGACAAAAAACAAGATTGGAAGTTTTGCATGTCTTAAATTGTTCTTTCGACAATTTCTATTAACCTTAGTTTTTGAAAGTTAATTCGATTAAAATTAGTTACAAATCGAGAATCGTTGCCGCTGAGTATCGATTTCTAAGGGGTACTTCCCTGGTAGTGTTTAATTCACATCTGTCTAAAAAGACTTCATAATTGGAATAGAGTATAGTTGTCCAATCCTGTCAAATACCAGGGCCGTCTTTAAACTATTTGAGGCCCTGGGCATATTAGGATCATGGGGCCCCTATGACCTTGAGAAAACACTATTTAGTTACCTATCTAAATATATAAAAGGAGAAACTGACTGACTGACTGACTTGACTCACTGACTGACATATCGACGCACAGCCTAAACGGCTAAACGTAGGCACTTGAAATTTGGAAGGGACGTAGCTTAGTATAGAGACTTAGCTTTTTAACCGACTGCGCTATAAAGAAGTTATGATTTTAGGAAGTTAAGAAAGGATTTCCCGAAATTCCCACGAGAACAGGAATTAACGGGAAATCCTTTTGTATGAAAAATATTAACCGCATAAGTTAGACGCTTGAAGTTTGGCATGCCTACCTAGGTACCTTCATAAAATTAAAGGTACCTTCATAAAATTAAAGGTTAGTTGCAACAGGATATTGTAAAATTCCCACGGGAACGAGAGTAATAGGGAAACAACACATGTGAGTGCATGCTGACTTTTAAACACAAACTCAAGCAACATTTTATAGAAAAATAAGTGCCGGTCGATGATTAAATACATCCCTACTATTAGTTCATTATATATTTGTTTGTATTTCTCATTATAAGTGAAATGTAAATTTCTTATGAGAATAAATTTCTTTAAACCTAAAACTTTTGTATGAAAAAATCTAAACCGCGTAAGATTGAGATTTGGCATGCAGGTACCCTAATGAACGTAAAGCTCACTTGCAACACGATATTACAAAATTCCCAGGGGAACGGGAGTTATTGGGAAACAACTTCTGTAAGTAAAATCCTGTAGTCCACGCGAACAAAGTCGCGGGCACAGCTAGTACTACATATACCCATTTGAAACAAAAAAAATTACGGATTAAACTCGCGTATTAACATAAACATAATTATTTCGAGACGAAAGATGACAGTTGACTAAAAAAGTTCAATCACCACCATCAAATGAATTATCTTGTGCGTTTCAGTTCGCGTACAAGAGTAATCTAGCAATATCTGAAATACAAGGTATAATATTGGCCTATAATATTGGCCTTCAGGGTGAGTGCGACAGGCTCAATATGATCTATTGTGCCTGTCGACCTCATATTTGGATCTCACTACCGCTTACTATCAGGTGGAGTGAGGTCATCTTGTTAGCCTAATATTAAAAAAAAAACCTTCTCGAAAAGATTCCAAGGTTAGGTATCTACTCTTAATATTTCGTAGGTTCATTGAGTAGTATTTTCCTAGTTTAATGTGTATATTAGAGGCAAAGTTCAGTAGCCATTCTGATGGATAAATGTGCGTAGATGCCAAGATTGGTAAGCAGTGTCTGTAATATGATGCTATACCAAAGCCGCTCTAAGTTGGCCGATTTGACACTTTTTATTTTATATTTTGCATTTAACCTTGTTAAGAGGAACATATTTAGCGAATCATAAAGAACAACTTTTAAAAATAAGACGTTATTTCAAAATGTCAAATGCACCTAATTATCTAATTATTTGTCTTTTATTACTTAAAATAATTGAATTATAAAACGAAAACGTACAATTTCCACTCTGTATTACGCTTTTACAAGGTTACGCCGTTTGACACGTTTTCATAGTGACGTAATGGGTAATACTCACTAGGTATTTTTTAGAAATAGGATGAAGGATTTAATAATTATTGTTTTTAATAATAATTTTAAATAAGAAACTTCAATTCAATCTTCTGGATGTGAATAAATGTTTTTAATAAAAAATTGTTATAATAGGGTATTTGACTATTTTTTTATTTTGATATAGTTGGATGGACCACTCGAACACAAAGACACTGTTGAAAGTATCACTTTGATATCTGGATAACTCAACGAGATATTACAATTTTAATTGCACATTAATTGGTCGAGCTCAAAAATGCTCCATACAAACGTCGACTGGCGTGTGACGTCACACGCTAGTTTGTTGTATGCAGCGCCTAAGAAGTTTGTTCGGTAGGTTCATCAAAAGTTGCGTTTATTGATATGTTTTCATAATGAAAGATGTGACTAATTCTGTTATTAATAAGATGAAAAAGAAATTTTAAATGATTTTCGCAATTTTGGAATGGACTTGCCCACCCAACTTTAAATTGTTTTTTGTAGTCTCATTTCGCTAAAAATTTAAGTTTCGTTTTCATTAATAATATTGATTTACATAAATCTTACTGATTTTCATAAAAATGGCAAGCATAACAACCACAGTCGAATACCCTATTAGACCTTGCTTGGTTATAAAGTGGAAATAACTGTTACTTATATACTTCGGCAATTTTACCGTCGTCCCTCACTAGTGCAGTCAGTCTGACATGTGTCAAATCGGCCAACTTAGAGCGGCTCTGGTATAGCTACGTTATTATGACATCAAAGGCAAAGAGGACGGTGTTAGGTGTTTTTCACACGGTACCACGTCTCTATAAATTGCCGTCTCTACTTTACAGCATAAGCATTGAGCATTTGAGCCCAAGATGTCAATATAAAAATTTAGCAATGGCTAATATTCTACTTGCTTCCCCTAATAAGAAATTATTACAGTCTCTACGATCCATGATATAGCTAATCTAGGAATTTCCGCGAAAATTAATACAGATTAAAAATGTAATAAAATTTTAATAAAGTTTAAAGAAAGAGATAATAAATAAACTGATATTTCAAAATGAAATTGTGAAGTATTCCTGATGAAGAAGATTTCATAACATTTGCAGATAATATTTTAAAACCAGTAGTCCGGCCACGTTTTGTTTAAAAAAGGTAAAATAAATATTTATTGGCCATACCAATTGGGTGGTCCACGAGTATTTATGACTAGCTGTGCCAGCGACTTCGTTCGCGTTTCCCCGTCGGCGCTGTTTTTTACACATTTTCCATTGTATCTTTGATGCTATTGGTCGCAGCGTGATGTTATATAGCCTAAAGCCTTCCTCGATAAATGGTCTATACAACGCAAAAGATTTTTTCAAATCGAACCAGTAGTTCCTGAGATTAGCGCGTTCAAACAAACAAACAAACAAACTCTTCAGCTTTATAATATTAGTATAGATGACTTACGCGTTTGATTTGTGACACTGGTTGGATGCGCTATATTAAATTGATAATAAAATTGATATTATTATTATGTTTGTGTATCCGTATGAAAGGGCCTTTAAGGGACATGAACGCAATGGTCCTTGAAAATAATATGAGGTAAGAAAAATACCCAACATTATGGCATTATTTCAACATAATTTTCTCTGGCGGACATTGAACGTAGGGTTTACTCGATTATACCCGATCTCCCCACTGTAAGTAATTAGGTTTTTTTTTTATCTGTAGCTGAATGTGCTTTTAAGAATTTTTTTTTATTTGAATTCCGAAATATACTTCGTCGACTTAAGCAACATCCAGGGTCGGGAAAACTAGTCGAATATTATCAGATAAATCCTGAAAGGACCTGAGAACTTTTTATTGGTCCCAAAAAGATGCTTTAAACTGGTCATGGGTTAAAAGATTCCACCAACCGGCGTGCATCGCTAGCAAGAAGTAAGAGACCTTTCATTATTGTTGGGAAACCAAACACATTCTTCATGTTGCACCCAATGATATTTTCAACAAGTGAGGTGACCATAATTCTCCAGAGGGTAAAAGTGTTGATAGATAAGTTTTCTCTGAAATCTGAAGATTGATCTGATACTTGTAACTATATCTATTAATTATTCACGTTTAGCTGTATATGTCCAAACTCCAAAGCCAAACCAACAGGCAATATTGACCTATAGTTTGTGTGGATTCGGAATTTTGTTACCACTAAAAGCCGCAATTGAGCTAACAAAATTTCGTTCTGCAAATTCACCAAAGTATACTCGATAACCTTAGTTTGACACTTGATACCTCGTTATTCTGCAGGATTTAATACGAATGGACACTCGTACACCAAATGAACACTTAATCAAGCATATATTAACGATTAAATGCATTAACTATTCTGGTTTGGAATGTGTATGGTCCGTTACCTCAATATCCACACATTCCATGTACCAATATGACGCGGTTTCAAGATTAATTTTCCTATAGGGAGTACAATTTGCTGATCATATTACTGGCACAAAGGCGAACCGTCTAATATTAGCTATAATGGTAAGCCGCAAGTACCTAATAGGTCACCTCGATTTTGAAATATGGATACTGTAGTCTGTTGGGTAATTTGTTGGTGAGATCGATCAAAGTTTGTCTGCAAAGTAAGTATTAAATAATGAGGTTAGACTTGTAAAAGTAATGATAAATCGACTTGATAAAAAAAGGAACTAAATTGCTACAAATTCTAAGAATTCTTAATAATAAGCCGCTCAATCATAAAATAAGTAGAGCAAAAGTAATTTTTTTACCTTACAATGACTAACGACGTAATAAATCCAAAAATAACTATAAAGGATTTAGTCAATAAACTCAAAACAATTTGCCTTTTATGGCAACGTAAAAACCTCATCTCCGACTTGCCAGTCAGCATAATTGAATTTATTTGTGTTTTTATTTCCACATTAATGTCTCTCATAGTTATTTCATACTTTAATCATAAATAAAAAATAAAATTCTTCGTATCAAATGTGATTGGTTGGTAAAACAAAAACAAAAATTTATTCTTGAATACGGTCCAATATTGTTTGAGTTGATTCATTACACAACATAGATATTATACAGTAAAGTAGACATAGGTTTCTACAGAAACGTATGCATTGCATTTTATTCATCATTAGATTATATCATGTGTAAATAAACAAAAACAAAAATCTAAATCCATAATTATTGTTTGAGCCTAAAACATTCTAAGAAACTCCAACAACTCGTTTGATTTGTTATTCTCTATCATAACGTAACATACAATATGGAACGTCTTTCTAGAAACTGTATTAACGTCGCCAACTAGTGAGGCATAATAATATGATCCTACGCAAAGCGTGTCTTATTAATGAATCATGGAATCTTACTTCGTAATAACATGTGCGTAAGTTACGCCATTACCGGGAACTCGTAGATTATAAATGGCAGCATTACAATGATTACCGGGACTGTTCTTTGCCGTGTTTTTACGTTAGAAGACTAACTTATAATTATATTTTATTGTATCGATACTCTAATACTGCTATGTACCTCGTTATTTACTGGCTCACTGGAACAGTTGCTGGTAACCCTGGCTGGCGGTTCCAAGAGTCGTGGGTTCGATTCCCACTTGGGACAAATATTTGTGTGACGAACATCGGTATTTGTTCCGTGGGTGTGTTATTAAATATATTTAAGTATATTTATGTATCCACTGTCGTATCTGATTTCCGTAACCCAAGTGCTTAAGCTACTTACCACGGGATAGGATCGATGTATGTTATGTTGTTAAATATTTATTATTATTATTTATTGAAGTATACTTCCCTTTTTTATAATAGTCTAACAAGATGACCTCACTCCACCTGATGGTAAGCGGTAGTGAGATCCAAATATGAGGTCGACAGGCACAATAGACCATTGAGCCTTTGGTACATAGCCTGATTACTTTTAAATAAAAATATACATAAAATCAAGTTCTTTTCCCTGAGCGGTAGGCAGAGATCACTTCCTGCCAAGTGTCGTCCATTTAAATGCTATGTTTATTTTCTGTGTTGTAATTAATATAATATTCTAGATCTGACACTGACTATGTATATTACTGCACCGCAAAAATGTTTCCGCATATATTCAATGTTTACGTAGTCATTAATTTGTTCCTATTTGTAAACAGCGTATAACAACATATTCTTTATATTGAATCTTACGGAAGTCTTGTACCTTTGTACGTGTTTGCATACAGAAACTCTAAAATATAACTATTATAGACTCAGGTCTTGTAAATGCCAATGACCCTACGAAGGCATTGTCGCGTATAAACAAGTTGTGGGAACTTGTTTGCTTCCTAAACTAGTTCAGAATAATAAAATAAAGTTCCTAAGAATGAAGTTAGTACACAGATCACACAGAATCTTTGCCTAGAGCTATTATTTCTAGCTATCGAGTTGAACTACATAGATAATTGTAATTATAATCTTGAATGTGTTTGATAGAATTCAGTCCAAATTGATTCATTATTGTTTGATTATATGCTAAATATACTGAAATGGCAGCAATATTGAGCACAATGAGTTGCTCCTCTCGCGATTGTATTTGGCACATTGTTTTTTTCGCAGAAACGATAAATAAATACGGGTTTGAATTTGGCTTCCCTGGAGTGACGATATCTTGGATCTATTCATTTCCTTAGTTGATTATATCATTCTAAGCATATGTGGGTGTGTACTTCCGAATCGTCAAACAATATATTTTACTTTATCTACTCTCTTAAAAAAAGCGTCGATGGCCGAGTGGTTAAGGTCGTTGCTTGCCACGCGAGAGGTCGCCAGTTCAAACCCTGTCAGGTACCAATGTGTTTTTCAAATTTGGAATTAATATGTACCATCATTCGACGCTTTAACGGTGTCATGTCAGAGGCCTACGAGCGGCTTAAACTCTGACACCAGGTTGTTCATCAACCACACGATAAGAAGAAGAAGACTTTATCTACACTGATGCACTGATCTCATTTCGAATAATGATTGCCGAATAACATAACATTTGATCTCCATCTCTTTAAGATCTAAATTTATAGCGCCAAATAACACAACATTGGTGTCCCTATCTCTTTAATATCGTTGAAAGAAGTGAAGAATGGCCAACCTTTCTAATTACGTGTGGAAATTCAATCAGGAATAATGGGTTCTTCAACAACATTGTTTACCTCGAGACTTTTACAGCGGTTTTGTGAGATAACAAATCTCTTTTATCCGCGGTGCTCTGATCGTAAAGTGGGAAACTTTGAGTAGCTGCTACTCAAGTAAATAGCTGAAAGTATTGGCCGTTTTATAAGTATATTTAGCACTGGCTTCCTGCCGTACAATTAATAATTATTAACACTCTTAAGTGCAGTTGGTTAAACCTCCATCCGTTGCGGTTAGTATTTAAAAGAGCAGCAGAGAATTTAGAAGTCATTATAAAATTGGTACCTTCTCTTTGTCCAGGGTTCTAAACCTATAGGCAGCCTCCTTAAAACGTTGTCTTTTCTCTTAGGCTTTATCTTCCCAATTTATTAAAAATCATCTAGTTTCTAGGAAGGATTATTTTGTTGTACCTTAACAAATATTGGATTAAGCAAATGATAATCAAATAATGAACAATCTAATTATTTTACATAAATACTACTCAGGATAACTGGGGTATGTAAGTTACTAATAAGATGAGTACGACAAAAAACATTACCATAAACATTAAATAAATAAATATAAATATTACACAACATCACATACTGATCTGATCCCGTTGCAAGTAGCTTAAGTACTTGTGTTACAGATATCAGAATCAACAGTGGATACACAAATATACTTAAGTATACTTAATACACACCCACCGATAATCGATATTCGTCACACAAATATTTATCCCGAGTGGGAATCGAACCCACGACTCTTGGAACCGTAGGTAGTGAACCTGGGTCACTAACCACTGTTCCACCAAGCCAGTCTTAAACATAATATAATAAATTAATGACACAAAACGTAGCTACAACTTCGGAAACAAAAGTTTTTGTAATTTTTTGCTTAAATTGTTTTGACACTACTATCCGTTCTATGTTTGGTTCTGGTCAATTCAATTTCAGCGTAGGTGCTATCTTTGCCAATAACGATTCACGTACTATGTTGGTCGTAATTGATTTATTGGTTTTCGGTATGTGGTGTGAAACAACTCGGCAGGCACATTGTTTGCGTAGCACTGAAATTGGACTCGGTAAAGCAGAGGCCAAGTGAGGTATGCTATAGTGAAAATATCTTCGGTATGCAAATAAATTAACACTAAGAAGTTTGTCAAGTCAAAAGTACTTTTGGTAATTCCATAAGACAATTAATCCATAAAAGATAACAAATATATTTAATCAAAATGTTTGTTTCGATCCTGAAGTAATACGTACTACATACGTACGTAATATGTACTTAAATATTATTAGAAAATGATATTTTTTTCTCCAGTTCTTCGGTTTTCTGATATTTATTTTTTAATATAACATTATATTATATTAAATACAAGTACTTGGCGCTCATTTCACATCTGAGTTTTGTTAAGATTTACTGTTGTGTGTTTTGGCTAACTTCGAATTGAGAATTTCGTCCGTTTCAGATTTATGGGAGTGGATTAGGTAAAACTATGTGTGAGGTTCGGTTAAGCATGCAAAAGTTAGAATGCAATATGTTAGGGTTAATATTAATTAATATTCTGAGGTGCTGAATTTACGATTTCGTCTACAAACAGTTTAAGCAAGTAATATTTTCTAAAACAACGGTCATCTATAATCTTGCCCGTGATCACTAGCGCTGTAAAGGGCTAGAAATGTCGGGTATCTAAATAATATGTTTAAAATAACAATACACGCTAGTTTAATCCTCAGTTTTTTTAAATATTGAATTAAAAAATTAATGAATAGAGAAAATATTTAATTGTAAGTTTGTTTGCAACGAATATGCACCGAAACTATTCGAATTAATAGTAACTATGTAATGTCGGCGTTCGCTAAGAACTATATAATTGACATGTAGTTGTATTTGACGAAAGTTCCTTTGATTCAAGACCAAGAACTAGAACTTAAATTATACAACTAGTCTCGAAACAACTCGAGCAGTAAACACCTCGGCAAGGATTCTGAACAGGAAGAACTTTGTGAGCTTTAATCCAGTTTCTTACGTGCAATATCAAGGTTTAACGCGGCAACTTTCAAATGGAACCTTTTAAAATCTGTCAGGTAAATTAATTCGTCCCACGTAAGGCGAGCACAGGTTTTGATAGATCCGCTAAAAGGACTCGCTCATCCGATTTTTATTATTTTCTTTTTTAGTTCTTAAGCTTTGAGAAAATTTAGACAAACAAGGCTAGTAAATTATCCGAAATGATGATTTCTTGAGAGGTTTAAAAATTGGTCGTGTTAAATTTTTTTGTTTTTTTTTATAATAAGCTAACAAGATGACCTCACTCTAACTGATGGTTAGCGGTAGTGAGATCCAAATATGAAGTCGACAGGCACAATATACTGAGCCTGTCGCACTCACCCTGAAAGCCCGTTTAATTGCCGCCCCCGGATCATCGATATTAGATATTTATATATAAATAATTAATTATTAATCGTTGTTTTCGTATAGAGTATTATTTTACTTGGGATTCAAAAATAAAAATAACCAATATTACTTCAATATTATATAGATAGTGCCATCTCAGAATACTATTGCTCTACATTGTTATACCAATACCGCATCTGTTAGGTCTAAAGTTATTCACTCAGTTCTGTTTATTCTTGTTACCAAAAAGATAATCCGTTGCCTTAATTTTACCTTTTTTATTTATTTACTAAAACAACAAAAATTTAACTTATAAACTTAATGATTTCCCGCTAAACCGTCAGTTTGACCTACTTATTTACGGCTCCATTCAAATTGCATATGATGACACGTAGCAAATTCAATGGTGGTGATAGAAAAAGCCTGCAATAACGACGCATTAAATGCCATTGACTAGGTCGTCATTATGCAATGGACTATTCCATTGTGGCAGTTACGGATAATTACGATACACGATTATTCCACATCCACCAAAACGTTGCATCATGTTATTATAGCCGAGTTAGTTACACCCTGCACAATGCCGTCCCATTGCGTCCATATCGCATAATTTTAGATATCCGATATTTGCGACGATACCTAATTATCCGAAACGTGCATTGAATACAAAACCAGATATACCTACACTACCTTCATACAGTAAAAACCCTTTATGATGTTACGTATTTTAAATTGGATTATATGCGCTTGATTAAAATCCAATGTGATTGGGGTGAAATTAATCCATGCTTTTTAGGATTCCAATTAAAATTAATCTGATTAACATGCATCACGGTATTGAGAAGAATTGTATTTTATAAATCAATCAAGAAATATTATGTGAGTTTAAAAATGTATATGAATAATAATGAATATATTATAAATTGACATTGGAGTGGCTGAAAATCAACGCTGGCAAGGATTTTTGGTCCTATGTTAGCACAAGCTGAGCCACGTCCTTTTGCTCATTACTTGTATGTTTTCCCTTTTTGTATTTGTGCCATATTATGTAAAACTTTCATGTGAGCAATAAACAAATTCTTATTCTTATTATTTCTCTACAGGTTTTACACGTGTATATTAAAAGTATGTTTACCGATCTGCTTATTAGGCCACTTAAATCAGTCCTACTTCACCCAATTTATTTATTAGGGAGTACTGAAAGCTTGACACACATAATATTAATATAAGCAACTCAATACAGGAAAAAAATATTTACTAGGCCAAATTTGAATTATGTTATGTAGCACTATTTGAGTTACCTTAGAATGGTTTTATCAATGGTGATGGTGGGTTCAAATTTTAATACGATCTCTAAGATCTAAGATCACGTACAAAGGTCAATATCCTTGTCCATTGAGCTACCATTGTACGTCACGAAACTCGTAATATTTCTTACCAGATTCCCTTAATATTTCAATGTGTCATAGCAAAAAGTCAGGACGACCCACATTATTAAGGTCCGATACATAGATCCGGGCCATCCATTCGTATTCCTCGCTCCGCCGATCATCGTCCTGTAGAGCTAGGGTTGCCATCACGAAAATTTTCCGACTAGGACGCGACGAACGCATGATTTGAGAGTCCAGAACACTGACTTGTTGTCAGGGTTTTGTTTAAACAGTCAGCTGTAATAAAAGCCGGCCAGGGCGAGTCGACCTCGGGTCGGGAAGGGTTCCGTACCAATTTTGAAAAGAGCCACTTCGATGTACGGGAGCCTTAAATATTTATATGCGGAACTCAAAAAATCTGTTAATACTGCCATCTTACGTGGCTATGTCAGGCGGAATTGGATCAAAAAGTTTTAAACCTGCACTATTAATAAAATGTACCCCGGACGATCCCCGGACACCAAACTAGGACAAATCCGGAGAAGACCCGTTGAATGGATACTATTCAGAACCAACCATTGACATCCGTTTCTTTATATTGTGAAGGTATACTTTCACACGGCCGATTTGATCCTTTCAAATGTATGATACATACTTCAGACGAACATGTGAACATTGATTCACTTTTGCAAAAGTATTATCGTTATTATCAGGATTTTCCTCATCTGGCCGGGCTTGTAGTTACGAAACCATTGACCGTAGGATACGGTACTGTCAGTAGGTTAATAATACTATTTTGACATTGGTACTAACTGTCAAGTATTATGTGACGGCCGTCGAGGGGGAAAACCCAAAAAGAGAGCGAAACGATCACGTCCAAGATCAAGCTGTTACCTATAAGATACGATTTAAGAAAGAAATGATGAAGTTGAAAATTGAATTAAAGTGAAACGAGCGAGTTTCAATGATGTTTCGTAGTAGTTTCATATATTTATGCTAATTATTCCCTAAAAGCGAATTCTGCAAAAAAGTTTTCTTTTTCAGTGTCTTTAATGTGTGTAGTTGTGTGTTTCGGTAGTTTGGGTTTCGTGTAAGCGCCACAGATAGACCTCATTAATATTACATACCTATACTTTTGCATGTATCTCTAATATAAGCAAGGAAGTAAGGCCGACATATTATTTCTTAAAATATTCATTACTGTCTCTTCTTCATACTCGTCACTATTTAGCAATATGTCAAATACAGAAGATGCAAACAAATTTTTGCTCAAAGCATAATTATCTACCAGTAAAAGACTTAGAACAAAATTTGTTTTCTAGAAGCGTTAACCTGGTTCCAATAATCGTTGACACGCAATATCGGCTTTCCGTCATTATCTCCGTTCTACCATAAGCGGATAAGAGGCTTATTTTAATTCCTTAGAGTGTTTTTTAAAAAGCGAGACATTTTGAGCGAAATGTTCTTTCGCCTCCTAAAGGTTGCTTGAATTTGATTGCGTTATATTTAAAGGTTGAAATGTTTCTGATTTTCGGCGATATTTTTATTTTGTTATCTCGGAGCTTCAGGGATACCTACGTACTGAATAATTTGTGGAATGAACACAATTTCTAATTGAGATATTTTTAGGTCTACGGTATGGCTATCTGTCCTAACTACTATTAGAAAGACGGGTTTATTAGTACATAAATAATATGAGTTTATTACTTTTATTCTATACGAGTAAGTGCGTTATAATGTTTAAAGACTAAAAATATATAATAACTGTAGTACTTACACAATGTCCTTGTATGACCAGTGCTGCAATGGATATCAATATTGACAGTTGCTTCATTTTGTCTGCAAAGAGAGAAAAAAAAATCAGTTAAATTACTTACCAAGCGGAAAGATGACATGAAAAAAGGAATTCCATGTTTATATTATTATAAAAGATTATCCTAGCGACAGATGCCTAAAAAATCTAGAATTTTTTTTTGATATTTATATTATGATATTCAGGAAGCAGAAAGCACACATGTGAAAGCGAATCTTATCATCATCATCATCATCATCAGCCCATATATGTCCAAACTGCTGGCGCACGGGCCTACCCTATACCAGGACGATAAGGCCTTTGTCAACCACGCTGGCCTAGTGCGTGTTGGGCGACTACACAACTTATGAATTCCTTCGTAGGTGTGCAGGTTTCCTCACTATGTTTTCCTTCACCGCTAAAGCGTCGAATAATCGTACAAAGGAATTTCAAATTTGAAGAACAAAGTAGTTCGTGGCCTGGAAGAGAATCTTATGTAGATAAGTCATTTTCAGCATCAATCAACAAGTATTACTTTGATGACAAGAAGGACAGACAGTTACCGGTATCATCAGCCAACATCAATTATTGAGATTCTGTTCCTTGCCAACTCATTGACATCAAACAAGTTTAGTTGAAATTGAATAGCTTATTAGTATGAGTAATTAACTTGAGACATATCAATCAATTATGTACGGATCTGTCAATAGATAATAATATTGGCGAGGAAACATTAGACGTGACACATTATTCCTGGATAACAGCAATCACGTCATTAATTTTAAAAAAATGGCATGTATTCACTTTCATTAAATACTACAAGCAATAGTTCACAACTATGAACCTTACCACTGTGTTTTTCAAATTTGAAATTCATATGTACAATCGTACAAATGATTAGATACTATAACGGTGAAGGAAACCTGCACACCTAGGAAAAAATTCTTAGCTTGTGTGGTGGACCAACCCGTTCTTGGCTGGCATGGTTGACTTAGGCATTATCGCCCTAGTTTAGGGTAGGTCCCAGCAGTGGGGACGTCTATGGATACGTCCCTATGGTCGGCCCATGCTGATGATGATAAATAAGGGCTAGAGATTTTATAAAAATGCCGCATATTATAATACTAGCTGTGCCAGCGACTTCGTTCGCGTTTCCCCCGTTTTTTACACATTTTCCATTGTATCTTTGCTCCTATTGGTCGCAGCGTGATGTTATATAGCCTAAAACCTTCCTCGATAAATGGTCTATATAACGCAAAAAGATTTTTTCAAATCGAACCAGTAGTTCCTGAGATTAGCGCGTTCAAACAAACAAACAAACAAACAAACAAACAAACGCTTCAGCTTTATAATATTAGTATAGATTAATTGAGGACATAATGTAAAAGATGGCAGAATAATTATTAATGGTAAATAAATATTATACTTATTACAAAGATACTAAGGAAATTTTCGAGTGGTGAAAATCGATGCTTTTCCGTGACTGATTGTGTCATTGATATTCAAGTATTTTCGTGTAACACTAGTGCTTAAGCAGCTAATCACGGAATCAGATCAATGCATGTGGTGTTTTGTAATGTTTATTTAATTATTATATACGAGTAGGTAATGTTAGGAAATAATTTTGAGTTGATTCCGTGACCAAAATATTAATATTGTATGAAAAGGCGACGTACTTGAACTAAGTACTTACTACCTTATAGTTACCACATACGTGTGTATAATTTTTAATGGCTTGTTGTGTTAAGGAAACTTAAGCCTTGAAGGTTTTTATTAAGTCAGTACATGAATTGTGATGTTTTTTATTCCGTTGAAATTTGAGGTACCTACATTAATTTCAAGTGTAACCATGAATACAAAGACAGAAACATGGAAAGAAAATCAATAAGACGTGTGGCACTCGGGGACTGCCGCGGTATAGCTATTGCATAGCATCGTCCGATTTCGGAGCAGCTCGTCTCGATTCGTGCGAGTTTCGTAGAGTCGTACAATACGTCTAACCGCACGCACACAAACACCGTGCCGAAGTCTACCGAACTGAAACGACGTTAGACGTTTGTGAGGTTTTTTCGTTACGGAATTTCTTGGTTCGGTCGCCGCGCTCAAAGACTGCGATAAAAGCTATGCAATAGCTTAATACTAGTCAACGGATATTTATTAGATTTATAACACAGATAGTCTAGTAGATATCTACTCGGAGTCGCGGGCGAAAATATAAAAAAATAAGCAACAAGAAACGATATAGCTAACAATGTTAAATAAAAAAAAATCATATTCACCCACTAACCCATAATGCGTGCTATCATCAATCCATTTTTGCTAAATAAAATTTCCATATTCATTGTTGTTAATACCTTGTGGTTAAATGTGCTTGAAAACTTTCAGTGGAACCTGCGTGAAGTGGGATGCATGCATCGACGTTGATGATAATGGCCGAACAATAGGCATGAGCATAAAAAACATTCATAAAATATTTCCACCATACGAGACTGTTATTAATCCTGCATAACTAACTGTTGAAAGTTACTTTTATTGTGCTTTTATTTTCATTGCTGCTCGTTTGAAACAGTTGTTTCGACCTCCGACTGAGTGTTTAAATGGCTACCACACTCAGCTCAAATGATAGTGAGGCATCTATAAAATAACACAATCTAGGACATTTGTACATACGGTCGTCTGATCGCAAACTAAGCAGAGCTTGTGCTGTGGGCGTCAGAAACTGATATACATACATATTATATTTATAAATCATATTTAAATACATTATCACACTCAGCTCATACGGAACAAACACCGATGTTCATCACACAAACATTTGTCCCAAGTGGGAATCGAACCCATGACCCTTGGAACCGCCAGTCAGGGTCACTAACCACTATTCCACCGAGCCAGTCATAAATGTATCAATGTAAGGATGTCCACCTATATACAACGTTAAAAAACGGATTAGTTACGTACTAAGACTCCGCTGTCCCTTGTTCTGACGGTTGTCATTTCAGATGGGCATTTAATTATACTTGGATAGAGAAGCTCTCAAACATAGGCGAGAAACTAAGTCTGCAGTATGTGTACATGCTTTTAACGGACCCAACCATTATATCCGGTTTGACAAACCTCAAATCCTCGTGAAAGAGCAACGTTTTGTCCCTAGGATGCTTAATCAGAGCAACTTTTGACGTATTAGGTTCACTAGAATTTTCACTAATTTCAATAAAGAAGATGGTTGGAGTGTACCACCTGCTTGGGATCTTATCATGAAGACCATAATATCCCAAGCCCGTCAAAAACAACAATATATTGCAATACCTAACGATGTTGTGAGTTCTGTATGCGTGAACCGGAACACACAAAATATCACACCAAATGACGGTAGTGATTAAACTCAGTTATCAAGACAGCTGTCAACTTTAGTCTTAACCGTGACTAAGAGCGCTGTAAAGAGCTCGAAACGTCGGATCTCTAAATCATGTTTAGAATACCAATACACGCGGGTTAAATCCGTAAAATTAGTTATATGTTTTTTTTATACTTGGATAGAGAAGCTCTGATTCGATTTTGATGAAATTTAATTCACTGTTAGTCTAAAGATTGATAAATTTTAAACGATTAACGAGTTTGTGCGGGCAGAGACGCGGGCGGAAGGCTAGTGTTATCATAAATAAAGGTATTTTAGTAGAACTCCTACCTAACGTGTAATAAATATATACTGTAACATTGAAAAAGACAAAAATATATATCAAAGGTAGCCTAGGTAAATAAATTAAATAACTTTGCCTCAACCGGGAGGTTAATAAGGTAAACACTAAACACATTATGTTTTGCGCAATTTAGAAACGTCCTTACACGTATGAACGCTTAGCTATGAGTACATTAACCGAATAGACTTAGTACAATACCGCTTCTAAAAATATCGTTATTTTTTATATGTAGAAAATAACTGGGCAATTACACGTATAACACTTGTACGTTTTTATCTTCTCGTGTTGTATAAATTACGACACATTCTTGGAAGTGATTCTTTCAAGGCCACGAGGACCTCCAGTATAATAAAATAAATAAATAAATAATATCGTATCGTACGGTGCTAACGTAAGATTTTAGACTTCGCGTTCCATTACACTAAATATTGGTAGAAACGTCGGGCACCATGTATTTGCTACTCCTAATGTCGCGTTAAGACCCATAAAGACTAAATATCTAGCGTTCCATACTATAAGAGTACTGGGTATACAAATACAAATACATTCATCAGTATGGGTTCATAGCAGTAAGCGGGTGTATGAAGAGCAAGCTAAATTCATGCTTCTAGCACAAGTGATAATTGCTGACGACCATAAATTGAAAAAAAAAATTGACAGTTCTAGTTTCTTGGGTACTTCAATTTAAAATTTGCTTTTAGGTTTTGAAAGGAGAAGGAAATCAGTGCTCTAACATTAAATCATCAATCAAGTATCCGGCCGTGAGAATAATTAATTAGACTCTAATATCAATATTTTTAGTTTTTGATGGGCGATGAATTAATCTCCGTTTTCGATGAAAACTTACCTGCTTCAGCGTGAATTTATCATCTTTTCTACACTGTGGCTGGGTAGATTGATAGTTTGCAATACATTCGGCGTTTTGATGCAACGCATCCCAGTAATAAATTGCATATTTCAACATTTGCGTACAACGAATTGGTTAAAAAAACTCAACGTGAATAATTGTATGTAATACGCGATGTGAGAATAATATTGAAAATTATTAATTCGTTTTATTGGAATGTGCACGAATATAAAATAACATTTAAGTTTATGTTTATTATAGTGGTATACATGTCGCAGTCATCTGGTTAAATCAGCGATTTGATTGGATCACTAGCGCGTTCATTGAATGACGACGTTCAATTGAATGACTAGGTCGAACGTTGGATGATCAATCCTCACTTAACCTCCAACAAGTTAGCGGATTGAAACATAGCCCTTTGAACATAGCGGACGTAAAATCAGTCAGGTGATTGTAATTTAGTTCATTTTTTTCCACTGCGACGTTAGTGCTCATCAAAACAAAGATGGCGTCAAACAGCTGGTACAGATCTAATCGAATAGCACTGTGTTGATAAAAAATTCTGGCAAAACTGCCTGGTTATTAGGTGTGTTATGTCATGTCCTCATTTTTTAATCTAAAGTTAGTTATCCTTTAAGTTGCGAACTTATGGTCACGCTAATCAAACATTACAAAGTCAGCTATATCCCATTCAACGACTACGCTAAATGACGTTCAGTCAAGATGTTGAACGTTATATTCAACAACTTCACGAGTTGTCCTTTAGTCATTCAATTAAACGTCGTCATTTAATGAACGCGCTAGTGATCCAATCAAATCGCTGATTTAACCATATGACTGCGACATACATATTGTTTCGTAATATCATAACTTAATTATGAGTATTAATTATTAATCATTGAAATAACTATTTCTGCTTTAAAAATATTTCTTAATAACAGACCTAAACGCTCATGAAATTAGATATTTGGATTAATGAGAGTATAGTAAAAAAAGATATATACGTGATTCTTTGTATGTAGAGTCTAATAGATAAAGCAAGAACATTAGAAGGTTAAACATGATAATTATTTATAAATTGTGATGTAAAGAACTGCGTTCGGATCATTCCATTGCATCAATCTCCGTGAGCGTCATATTGCAACTGGTTGACTTTCACTAAGCTTGCGTCATTTTATAGTGGAACTGATTTTTTGTACATAATTGTGTTAGAAAACATCGAAAAATGGGCAGTATGCGTCGAATTCGCGTGCAAAGAGTTCCGTACCCTTATGTTGAGTGAATTATTAGAATTTGTCGGTTATAGAACTATTATGTTTTTTCTACCGGTTTTATGATCCATTTATACACTTTTCAAATCTTATAGAATTAAAAGTATTATATTATGTTTTAAACGCTCTACGTGTAATACGTTTGTTGGGTTTACTCTTGTTTAGATATAGAAATAATTTGAGGCCACCAGAATCAGAGTGGCCGAAGTGACACGAGACTAGAGTGATCTGGGCGTCTATACTCTATAAAAATCATAACGTCACATCATTTTTAGAATGTCACTTGTGATTGTTTACTGAAATTGCCTTTGAACTATTCTGGCTATTAACTGAGGGGATATTTCCGTAGTCAACAAAAAATGCAACTTGTGGTTTGGGCTACTCTAGTTCTGGTGGCATCAATTAGTAAAAACAAAAGTTTTTACTTATTATTTAGTTTTCTTTCTTGTTATTTCTCCAACAGGAACACCCACAACATATGACTCAACTTCAACAGGTCAGATATCTAAATATACATAACTCATAGGTGACTGACTGACTGATATAGTGATCTATCAACGCACAGCCCAAACCACTGGATAGATCGGGCTGTAATTCGGCATGCAGGTAGATGTTATGAGGAAGGTATCCGCTGAGAAAGGATTACCCGAAGCGAAGCGAGGGTGTGTCACTAGTCTAGCTATAAATTCAAAGCAGCTGAATTTGCAACCAATTTGAATGGAAACCCGCTAGGAGGCTGTGGACCCTTGATACGGAACCTGCTGTAAATCTGTCTTGTATTCCCCCATGAATTGAAGGGGCACCCCGTTTATTGTATACTCGTGTACGCATGCAATACATCTTTGTTCCAGGGGATATCGCCACCAAACCGTATGGAGTTTTTCCACGATTCTATATATTATACTTAGTAGCTATTCACCTATTGATGTCGTTTGTCGCGTTAAAAGGTACACACTTTATACGAGTAGCGGGGTCAGTCAAAATTAGCTTTGTCTGTTGACTAGGTCCATGTGTAATGAAAAACATTTCAATCGGTGTAGTAGTTTTTGTGTGAAAGCGACAAAAAGACAGAGATACTTTTTCATATACCTATTGGTAAATAAATCGTGGTCTATTGTTTCTCAAAGATGATTTACACGACCCGTTATAATTAATAAATACATAATGTTTCGACCTAAGTAACTATCATCATCTCCGCGTTTTCCCGGTTGCATCCTTGAGGAGCCCGGGGTCCGGTTTCCTACTCCTATCTCTCCACTTCGCACGGTCTTCGGCATCCTTCACGGAGAGTTTGTTGGCACGCATGTCATCCACTACGACGTCAAGCCAGGCCTTCTTGGGCCTAAGTAACTATGATCTGTATGATTAAAACTTTTGAAGTCTCTTTTACGAGGTGACTTAGCCAATTAAATGACTTCGGTGGAACTAATTTAATTGGGAATCGAACCAGGAAACTTTAGAGCTTTCGCCGAATTGGATTATAATCTCTCAGTTATCCGGTTTGAGTAAAGGCCTTATTCTTATAGGACATCATGACTATCAAAAATAAATATATAAATAAATATCTGGGACATTTCCACACACGGTCATCTGATATGACATATTTCACATACATATTTTTTAAATAAATACTTAAATACATAATCACACCCAGACACGGAACAAACACCGATGTCCATCACACAAATATTTGTCCCGAGTGGGAATCGAACCCACGACTCTTGGAACCGCCAGCCAGGGTCACTAACCACTGTTCCACCGAGCCAGTCAAACATGTGTGTGTTAATGTTAAAAAATCACATAATACCTTCTCCATAATATAATGTAATAAGAATTGAACGGTGATTCATGATTTGTATTTGTTCACATTCATGTAACCTTGGGCTATGGCCGGATAAGATTCACATTTAAAATTCTACTCGTAACTCGTTATGGTGGTCTAATTTTAGCAACCTTGACAAAGTTCAAAGAATCCATAGATTTTTGGTTAAACCAGAATTTTACCTTTATAGTCGTCCGTATTATATTAAAATCTTTAGAAATAGTTAATGTAATTGCAAAGCATTGTTTCGATCACGTCCCCTTTACCTACCTTCAAAAGATTTCAACAAATAAATGCTCTTTGCTCCAGCTGTCCTAATATTCCTACTTCATTCAAATTGGTAGAATTGTCGCCTCTATAACATTTTTTGCCGCTTTTTGCGCCTAGACAGGCATTAGGTTCTTACTTAAGCAGCGTTTGTGACATAATGTTGAGAAGGAGACGTTCAAGGCTTTATTTAATTTATGATAGAAAGGTTTTTCATTTCATTTTTTCTTATTAATAGATCTGACCCGAATATTCAAATATCACTTGACGTAATACTCAGTGATTGTGATATAGATCTATACTAGTGGGATCATTATTGTCAGCGTTTCCGTATGAGAGACGAATTTATTATTCAAAAACCAATGCTCACTGTTTTACTTTGTTCGTATTTGGGAACTAGCAAAATATTTATTGAACAAATATTTAACCGCACATGTAGTATGTTTAAAGTTAGATAGATTCCCAGTACAATACTGGGAACCTATTGTTAATCACATCGTAGTAGTGTAGTATTATTGCATAGCGAATGTTTTGAGGTTGTCCACCACCAATGAATGACAGTTCCATTATGACATTCAAAGGTTTGTGTTACACCATTGTCTAGAGACCGCAATACCCAGAGAGACTAGTATCTTGCCTACTTACGCTATTGTATAATCATTTTCCATTGAGATCCGTAAGTTAGATAATAAAAGCCACGTTTTCGCATAATCGGGAAAAACTTGTTTTAGCTAGCGCATTTTTACGATATATTAAGTACAATAAAATTAACAGTAAGATTGGCGTAATACATCGACAGTTTGATATTCACGCTTATATTCAGGACATAAGGTACAAAGTGTTTTGTCTGACGATCAGTTGGCTGTACATCTTTAATTTCATTGCCATGGTATAGGTAGGCATTTTAGCGCCAAGGGTCGCTTACAGCTCAGAGATAGAATACCCGGTCGTTCCAAGTATGGGATCGGGAATGTATTTTGGCTTGAAAGGAATTTTAGGAAGGATCTACCTACCTAAACTCGGCCAATAGAACTCCGTCTTGAAATATATACCTAGTGTTGCCGGACGGTTGCACTTGTGAGCGAAGGAAATAGTAGGTTTCTTTAAATTAACATAAATGTACTATTTTCCTCCGCTACATATATAGCTACTTATTGCCCGACTGATATAGTATTTGCTACTGTATTTATGATCGTGTTAAATTCTAATTCAATCTAATGGAATGCGAAAGCATTAGATCTTAAACATTTACTGTTTGTGCAATGCTAATCTCTTTAAAAATTGGCCCAACTATGAAATATGCAGGTAGGTATCATTATATCGGTCATCAACATTGGAATTTAGCTTCCAAATACATACATGATTTGATTGTACGCCCGTATGTTGTACTTTGAAAACAACACCATTTAAAACCTTGTTCTAAAACTATTGTATGCAAATGCATCATGGATGTGATGGTATGGAAAATGATAATTTTGTCCTAATACCGAGATTAGTTGACACATGCCGATACCAGGCCGGGCTTAATAATTACTACGTTTTACGCTTGTGGTTTTGAGTGACCGTTTGTTTGAAATTGAGAGCCATCGAGCAAAATTGTTAGCGTACAAAATTAAGTGGAACTGACGTTAACGACAATCTACGACTGGCTCGGTGGAATAGTGGTTAGTGACCCAGAATCAATACCTACGGTTCCAAGAGTCGTTGGTTCGATTCCCACCCGGGTCCTATAACCGGGAATATTTGAGTGACTAACGCCGGTGTTTGTTCCGTGTCTGGGTGTGTTATACAATATGTTTAAGTATATTTGTATGTCCACTGTTGATTCTGATATCCGTAACACAAGTGCTTAAGCTAATTACCACAGAATCAGATCAATGTATGTGATGTCGTGTAATATTTATTTATTTATTATTTATGAAAATTTTTTTGGCATGTTATTTGTCAACGTAGGATTAAAATGGTTTTTCTTCCAATATTTTGCTGTGGTAGAATGCTAGTCCACGTTGGGTTAGTAATAGGTACCAAAAGGAATTATTTTTAATGCGTATTGCTTAAAGTTTGGTAATTTATTACAAAATTGAATAATAATTCTAATGATATTCTTTGGACATGGTTTTGGACAAACCATGTCTCTTTCATATTATGAAAGTAATATCCAACTACTAAAACTATAATCACCTACAAAGTTAATTGTCTTTTCAAATTTATTATCTACGAGATTACTCTGTGCGTAATCTGCATTAATGATTTATTTAATCAAGTTTTTATCAAAATATACCATACACCCATTGAATGAAATGATTTCATGAAAAGAGAATACCTATAATGGAAGTTAAAAAAACACAATAATGATATTACTAATGAAAACCGAATAATTATTTTTATTACGAAAAAAATAATTCAGTATATTGTTGACCATTTTACAATATTTTGTGGAAAAATAAGGGAAAATTTTAATTTTAAATGAAGTAAATCATCACATAATTTGAGATGGAATTACGCAACTATAGGATATATACAGATATAATATAATTGGAAGGAAAAGGAAACCACTAATTTTCAAAGCTCAGCAATTATTTGAATAATTGCCTTAATCATTGCAGGAAGAACATTAACAAGTTAACATTTTATGTAAATTGCACTTAGTTTTGAACTTAGACATTTGGCACGCCAGCGTAATCATGGCAATTACTTGAATCTCTTGATACGTCATTATGCGGTTTGCTCATAGGTACGTGTTTATGACTTATGTTGAAATATGATGTAGTAGTTCTAAATAAGAAACAAGGTAATCAATGTTTTTTTTCCTAACTGACATACGACAATAGCTTGTAGTAGCCGCATCATCATCACCGGACATCCGGGGGAGCGGATGGCTCACACCCAAAATGAAGTTTGATTTTGAAATTTTTGTCTGTTTGCATGCAGATACGGCTCAACCAAGGCTTTTTTTACTCAAAATTTTGTTAATTTCAAACAGTACGAATCTACCAAAGTTAAAAAATACATTATAACAACGTATCACACATTTATAAAAGCATTGAACAAACAAATAATTGAGTATTATTAATATTGTGTAATATGAAGTCGAATGGTATAATATGATTGGAATTTATTACAATGAAAACAATTTTATTCTTCGGTGTGTTTATTTTAATTTCATAATGTTATGGTATCATATTAAAAGGGAATATTTCCAGAAATGTAATCAATATGAATTCCTCTTATAATTTTAAACGCGGAGCCTTTTCCGTTTGATGTTGTAAATTGAATTATGTACATACAAACAAAGCAAATAAATGGTTTATCAGTCTCCATTGTAAGACATCAAATAGGAACTTGTGATTGGAATATAAGATTAATTAATGCGTGCCAAGACAATGGCTCACTTCAACCGCCCGTTTGGACGATGGAAACTTAGACGTAGTGTAGTGCGTTGTAGGGAATGCCTTTACAATGCACTACGAAGGTATTAGGTACTACATACATTTGCCACATCTTTAAAGTTTCTTCACATATTTTGCAAGGACTCAATTTTAAAGTCATCTTGCTTTATGTATGGTAGAGATAAAGTTCTATCGTCAGTTTTTGAAATGCCTTTGCCTTTGCTTAATAACTAACTATATTGGCGCAGCGACCCAAAACGATGCATCTTGCTTAATGCATCTTGAAAAATTGTTTACCCGTATCATACCTATGCTTGACAAAGGTCTTCTCTAAACTTATAAATAATCCACTGATCTCTAAAAGGCTTGGACGTGCCGATTTTGTGATAGCGGACTATAATGGTCTAGCAAAGATTCTTCTAATTAAAAAAAATTGGTCCCAAAATATTATTTTTATATTTGACCTTGTACCAAAATGTGCATGTAATATTTGAATGAAAAATCACAAATTCAGATTTAAAGCTGAAGTAGGTAAGTATATTACTCAAGTCCTCGGCTAAGACCTGCTTGAAATATGAGTTTACTACAAATTTGAATATAAAATAACTGTACTTTGACAAACTTGATTCATGCTGATCGCAATATCTTGTCATGATCCGATACCCGTTTTGTTGGTAAATCAAAGGTACCTTTGAAACCGGGTTAATCACTCGAAAAGTACAATTCATTTTAATAATTAGAAAGATAAAACAAAGTAACCTTGTCTTCCTTTAGTGCAATGTCGGACTTGCGTGTTGTAGTAGTAATTATGACGGCAATGCAATAGCGTTAACAAGCCTTTCGCAACTCAACCCTCTCCGTTTCCAACTACGGTTGTACCTACATAAATAATTGTTTTACAAGTTTGTAAATATAAAACTAGCATGTTGTAAACATCTAGATGTAAGTGCAGAAGATAACGATATATGTTACAGTCACAACTAATAACCGGTCAAAATCACTTTTGACGGCTAAAATCAGTCAAAACTGTTTTAACTAACTTAAGGGTGTCGATTAAAACCATTTGTCTTATTTTAGCAGTCGTTAAAGTGGTTTTGTCTTTTTGATTTTGACAGTAACATATATAAGGTAAGTTGTGCATACAGAAGAACCTTCAAGCGTTCGAATTATGGTAGAGCGTGTATCTTACTCACCAAAAATCGAACCCTTCAGGACTGTGAAAATTGAATGATTGATTGATTATCGTATGGTTCATGAACAACCTGGTGTCCGAGTTTAAGCCGCCCGTAGGCCTCTGACATGGCTTCACACACCGTTGAAAAATCTCTCAGGTGTGCTGGTTTCCTCACGATGTTTTCCTTCACCGTTAAAGCGTCGAATACATATGAATTTCAAATTTGAAAAACACATTGGTACCTGGCGGGGTTTGAACTGGCGACCTCTCGCATGGCAAGCAACGACCTTAACCACTCGGCCATCGACGCTTTAAAAAAAAAAAAAAAACAAAAATTGAATGATGACATAAAACAAAAACAAAGCACAATATATACGAAAAGTCTCGACACGTTTTATTTAATAGATCTGGAAAATCTATTTATTTAAAACCCTAAAACAAAATAAATTGGCTTAATTTAGTGCCGTTTATATTTTGCAATTTTTTTTACAATTCACGTATAGTAAAATGTACACTTAGTTATATTTAAATGATATTAATACAAATAAACACTTACATTCGAATACAAAATTGTTGCTCACGAAACAAAGTTATATTCACAGAAACTAACGCACTGGATTTATGTTAAAGCAAAAGAATAATAATATAATACTAATTCAAATGTTATCTTTTTTCACAACTATTCCGCGTTACGCTAAAGAACAATGTTTCCAAATTCAAATATTCGCGGTCTACTATTTTTTTTTTCACCTACCGTTGCGTGCTAGCGCAAAGGCAATGCGTGGATTACTACTGGCCAGTAAAATGCTTGCAGACTCTACCATTCCCTTTCAACAAACAACGTCATAGCTTGGGACCGGTTGGACCATGCCATTACGAGATACGTGGTTGAGAAAAAAAAAACAATACAGAATTGGCTATCTAAAGGAAAATACCGCTTCAATTTGCATTCACTGGATGAATTAAAAAATGAATTTTATGAATGTTTATGTGAGTAAATTTGCACAGAATACAAATAGTATTTTTAATGCTAAACTAAACCTGTTTTATTTTATCTAACTTAATTAAATTTAAATAGACTCTAAAAAAGTACTCATAAGTACTTGTCTATGTAATATTATGTTTTTATTTGTTACTGTGTTACCATACCTAAGCTTTATAATTATGTCACTTTATTGGCGAAAAAGGTATATTTGAGTAATTGTAACGACGTTCGGTTTACTTTTCCTTCGCCACAAGGTCGTTCATAATGATTGATGTATGTTCCCTAAGGGATATAGATAGCCCAAGGGGGAAAATGTCACCGGCTAACAAAATACATATTGGGCTAGCCATTTTGGGCTGTCCGCATAAAACTTCCGTACCTAAGAATAAAAACAAATAGGTATTAGGTATATAGATGGATGTCATTGTTATCAGTAACAATGTACTATGTTACTACTTGCATTTATAATTACGTTTCGTGTGAGGTTGTTTTTGCAGTGTAATTCCTCTCATCAAATTGTTTCTTGTTATATCTAAAGTGTGCAGTATTAAACATTTTACAATTGAACGACACATTTTATAAAATACGTATACGGAAATAAAATTATCTAAATCCTTACTAATATTATAAACGTGAAAGTTTGTAAGTATGGATGTATGGATGTATGGATGTTTGTTACTCTTTCACGCTCAAACGACTGAACTGATTTTCATGAAATTTGGTATGATGGTAGCTGGCACTCTGGAATAACATATAGGCTATTTTTTTTTACCCCCATGGGGTTCCCAGGGGGGGTTAAAATTTGTATGGAAGAACTTTTACGTGTTTATAGATTCTTATAAAACGTGTGGTATGGAGTTAGTAGGTAGCTGGCACACTGGAAAGACACCAACGCACCTTTTTTACTACGGGAGAACGTTGACGGAACTTTCACTAATAAATAACAATTTTCACAATTGCTACTAAAACCCATTAATACGCGGACAAAGTCGCGGGCGGCCGCTAGTTATGTAATAATATAAGTAAGGTACTGGTCGTGCAAACATTATGCTTCCAGTAATCGCTTATTAGATATTATAGGTAACCCTGCATTGCTTTTGTCAAGGCTATTAATTAATGTATCATAATTTTATAACTAAAAATGTACTAAAGTGAATGTAAACGAACAGATGATTGAATTCAGTTCCATGTTCCGTCTGTATTGGTTCTGCCAATTAATTTTTCTCTCCGTTTTGTTCCGAATGAAAAGTAAAACGAGGAAATTGGTTACCATTTTCTATAATTCAATGGAAATTTATTGAGTACAATTAATTTCATTTCCCCTACAAATGTTCAGGGTATTGGGAGTTGTAGTAAAAAAGTTAAATACGATATAGCGGGATCAAACCCGGCCTATAAGTACATTATATAGCTAAAACCTATCATACAACTTTCATATTATAATATTACAGCCCTTGTATTGCGTTTGTGTGAGTTTAAGCATCTAGTTTTTACATGAATTTTATATATTTTTTTGGTGGAATAGGTAATAATTATTATCTAAGTGTTATGAAGTTAGCAAGCGTTTACCAAAAACCATCAAATCCAGCTGTCTTTTATTATATTTTGTAGGTGGTTTCACGACAAAACACTATACAAACCCAACGCGACTAAATACCTACAGGTATTTAGTAAAACCACGTAGTAATCAGATAGTGAAACCACGGGTTTGCAGTAAATTGACTGGGACTATAAATGGAGTCCTTGTGTACACATTCCCAGCCATCCGCTCCCCCGCATTCATCCGCTCCCCCGCAGGTCATCCGCTCCCCCGCACATCCGCTCCCCCGCAAGCCCGGTGATGATGTTTAGGGGTGAGAGCCATCCGCTCCCCCGCAAGCCCGGTGATGATGACAAGGCTCCTCCAAGCCATCATCGTTAGTCAGTTAGGAAAAAAAAAAAAAAACATTCCCAGCATTGTCACATGTTCAAAATTAGATTCATAAAAGTATTCTCTGAATGACGAATACATATCGTCGGCTTAGAGTGTAAACCTGCTAACTCCATATCAGGTACATTTTCAGGAGAGACGATTAGATTGTGTATTTATTTTCACACTTTCGAATGGTATAAATAACGTATTAAAGTAAAAAAATGAATTTGACAGGTTTACACTCTAAGCCGACGATATGGAGAAATACTGTCAAATGCAACCGTTATGCAACAACTTCACTAAAATCAGTAGAAACACAGTTAACTTTATAACATCGGAACTCGCTAGAATCTTTAGGATTCAAACTTACTTAGAACACGATACACGACACTTGCCTACACTACTTAGTACAAGGAAAACAATACTTTAGTTGAATTAAAACATTACTTAATTATATCATTTGGAATTTTACCACTAACTAAGATTACTTGATAGTTGTCACCACTTGTACGTAAGTACAATTACCTTGAAAATAGCCGTTCCGGAATATTACGCATAAGTGGTTTAATGTTGTATGCGGATCGTGTCTTTGTTTTGTTTTAATAAACCAGATTTGACTTCACCTGTACTTACAAGCACGTCTATAAAATGAATAGGTATACGATTTCCAAACATTTTATTTACTAGGCATTGTTATTTTGTTATCGTTAATTAGTAAATTTGCGTTTTTATTTAGTGTATGGATGTTATAACTGACATGTTTTATGTTTATGGTGCGTACATGTTAATAAGTAGCTCTTCGTAATAAAAAAGCTTTTCGATTCACTTCACAACTTCCGTTTACATTTAAATAGTCACTTCACCTAAATAGACATCCATTGTGAAATGTCCCGTATCTTGTAGAGCTTAGGGACTAATCAGGTTTAAAATGCGACCCTTAATAGGCAGTAAGCAAGAGTTTATCAAGCGAAAATGGAGCGGGCCCCCGCGTGCCGGAGATAATTCGAGGGACATTTTTTGCTAATACAAAATTAATGACGAAGCGTTTTTCAAACGCGGCTTTTCTCGGCTTTGTATTTGTCACGTTGAAATCACGTTGACCACGATCCTTCTTACGACGCTTGCGACATCCGATTTTTTTACCGTATACGGTTAATGTTCTCTGGAGCACTAAATATTAGTCTTTATAGGTACACGCGATATTAGGAGTAGCAAATACATACTCGTAGCTATTTACTGCCCAACAGACGTTACGTTTACTTATATTTAGTGTAATGGATCGCGAAGCTCTTAAATCTCTGGAACGCGTCGAATCCCTGGACAGTTTGACTATTTTGACACATTTAAATTGGAGGCACGGCTGTGCCCTTGCCAAGTCGAGCGCAAAGCAATCATGCTTTACTGAAACCATTTTGCTGCAGTTTCAGGCCCCTATTTGAGAGCCTTTCGATAAGATCAGAAATTTTCGATATCCAGTAAGCATAATTCACATACTTAAAAATGTGAAAACACAGGAGATCGACATACCGCCTTTACAAAAGTATTCACTAGTCGGCCGATTCAATTGTCAAATGAAATGTCTACAAAAAGAAGTGAACATTCGGTAAAAAACCAGCCAAGTCTCGATGGAGCTGTTTGTTTATCTCCAAAAAGTTATGAAATCTTGACAAAGTCGTGCCAAGTAGGTACACGGTTCCTTACTGGTAGGTACTGCGGTTTCTCTATTTATTAAAGTTAATGTTGTGTGACTTGGCCGTAGAAGATTATTTATAAGTTAGTAGGTACAAGTGATCCACCGTAATACATAACGGCCTTGTTTTTGATAACAGCTACGGTGATGTAAATACGGCGGATTATACAATCCGACTGCGACATATAGGTACACGTAATGCATGTAGCACCTTGTTTAATACCATTGTGTACCCCTCAACGGCCAAGTCGCGCTTGGTAAGTATGGTAATTTTACGGCTTCGTGTAATCGATACCTACTATTTGTGATCAGATCAAATGCTAAAAACATTAATTAATTCATGAAATAGGTATCACTCTTAAGCAATGATTAAATTAAAGGAATTAAACTACATTAATCTTAAGTGCTACATTTATTAATCATCGTGTCCCTTGGTCGTATGTTAAAGAGTCTGTGAGTAAGATAGTATGGTCGGCATTGGTAATTACCGAATTTCCCAATTGCAATTTAATAGACTAATGAAAGATACTAATCGCAAATATCATCTTTGAAATCACGTAAATTAATTGATCTAAATTTGCGTCATACGAATGTCACCAAATGTCAAAATCAGCTGATAACGAGTCAATGGCACGCGTGGATCCGTCTTGAAAACGGATTTCCAATCCATTACCTAATACGCTCCTATAAGAACTTTTTCCATTAAAAAGTACTTTGTGGCGTCCGTTTAATTTTTTCTGAGTGATTAACCTGATTGATGCTCAGCCAAGTATTTCCCAATGATTCTTGTTCATTCATAGTTGTATCTATCTTCATAATCTTATAAATATTTTTTTTTGTTTCGCTCAACGATGTTACTTAAAACATAATTAATTGAAGTCGATCTCGAAGAAAATACTCTCAACTACAAAATTAATCAAATTGTCATATTTATTTATGTAATTACTCACTTTTTTAAATATCTACACAATGTAGCATTTTATTTTCTCGTTGCCCAAATTAGATATAGAGGAAGATCCCAGAGCCGCCAGACATCACTTATTTTCTAATGGACAAAATATATACGATTGAGTAGTGGTGGGGTGTACTATCATCATATGACTAGTTGCTACCTTGACCAGACGGCCATTTTTCAGATATCAACCAATCAAGGTACATCGAAACACTGCTCACCTCACTTAAATTCTGATGGCTGATTTTAACATATATTTCACACAATATCATTAAAAATCAGGTTTTATTACTCCCAGACACATGCGGTCGGCGGTTTTACCTTACAGACGCTTTAAAGGTATGAAAAAAATTTTACTTTTACTTAATTTTACTTATTTTGTGATGCTTGATTTTTATATATGTTATTCAAACAACTATTTTAAAACGTTTTGCAAACGGACAGACCGATCCAAGGGGCCAAACATTCACCAGACCCAACTGTTTTAGATTTTTTTTTAAATTGAATTTAGTTAAGTTTTTCTAATAAAATAGTTTGTAAGGTACAATTCTATAATTATTGCGGTCAGATGAGCACTTTTTTTGTTGTTTGAATAACATATATAAAAATCAAGCATCAGAAAATAAGTAAAAGTAAACATTTTTTCATAACTTTAAAGCGTCTGTAAGGTAAAACCGCCGACCGCATGTGTCTGGGAGTAATGAATCCTGATTTTTAATGATATTGTGTGAAATATATGTTAAAATCAGCCATCAGAATTTAAGTGAGGTGAGCAGTGTTTCTATGTACCTTGATTGGTTGATATCTAAAAAATGGCCGTCTGGTCAAGGTAGCAACTAGTCATATGATGATAGTACACCCCAACACTACTCAATCGTATATATTTTGTCCATTAGAAAATAAGTGATGTCTGGCAGCTCTGGGATCTTGGACCAATACATATTATACCGGAGCCGTTCTTAGAAGACTGATTTGACACTTTTTATTTTATATTTTCCATTTATCCTTGTTAAGAGGAACATATATTTAGCGAATCATAAAGACCAACTTTTAATAATAAGACGTTATTTCAAAATGTCAAATGCACCTCATTATCTAATTATTTGTCTTTTATTATCTAAAATAATTGAATAATAAAGAGAAAAAGTAAAATTTCCATTCTGTATTACGCTTTTACAAGGTTACGCCGTTTGACACGTTTTCATAGTGACGTAGTGGGTAATACTCACCAGGTATTTTATTAAAATAGGATGAAGGATTTAATAAGTATTGTATTTTAAAATAAATATAATTATAAATAAGGAACTTAAATTCAATCTTTTGGATGTGAATTAATGTTTTTAATAAAAATTTGTTATAATTAGACCTTGCTTGGTTATAAAGTGGAAATAACTGTTACTTATATACTTCGGCAATTTTACCGTTGTCCCTCACTAGTGCAGTCAGTCTGACATGTAGCAAATCGGCCAACTTAGAGCGGCTCTGGTATAGTTATGTTGCTTTTTAAAAAACAATACAATCGTTTGTAATTATACAATGAATTGAAACTATTTCTTTACAACACAGACAGCTCATTTTAATTTACATTGAAATATTAGATACCTTCTTCATTTTAAAATATTCTGAAAAATACACGCTTTTTAAAATCACAAACAAAATGCTCATATTTATTATTTTTCATATTGTTAGATTCCAATTGCGATCCTTATACCATGCTATCACAAACAATATTCAACTTACGCATTAATCTATGCATGAATGAATCATTTTAATACACTCTCAAACATTTGGACTGTTAAATGCTCGCTGGATGGTTAATGAATGCATTATCAAGTCAATTTAGGTAGTCAAACTAACTACATAATTACGAATGGCAATAGCAGCCTATATCGGGTGAATTAACATGATACATACAGCCATTTTAGCCATTTACGTGAAGTGCTAACCACCACATACTTATATGTTGTTGGACCAGCAAATGGATGGAAAAACACAAGCTCCGACATACGCGAAGTCTTTTTTATATCTGTATTTGGACACCAAAACAAGGAACGGCAAATGTCGAACAAAAAATGAAGCAACAAAATGAAGAAAAAGTTGAATTGACGCACGCAAATTGTATGAGTAGTATACACCAAAAAGTACCCGAACAATTTTGCGACTTCCTGACTCTTATGTCTTAAATCATAAGATTGATAAGTTTTAAAATGTATGTCGCTACTTCATAGAACTCCGTAGATTTGGAATATTTGAACTTGCTATTGAATTAATTATGAGTATGATCGCGATGGCTTTTGGTATCGATGAGAAATGCAAACATTTGCTAACTGGCTTTTAGGGCGGAATTAATACACTAAGGTTCATCATTGGCCGCATAAAAGTTATTAAATAAGTTTTATAATGACAAATCTATTATTCCTTTATAGAGAAAAAGGCTTTGAAGGAAAAATATTCCAGAATACAAGCCTTGCTACAAGTTGTTTAAATGGGTACATGTAATATTGGTATGTTTCCAACGTTGTCTACAAGCAAGGTTATGCATACAGAGATTTTTTAATATAAACTGAAACACGAGAACGTAATATGCGAGAATTTTCGAAGACGTTGCACAAATTGAAGAAAAGAAAGTTTACTTTAACGTTTCATGGAAAAATATAGCCGTGACGCTTTAGGGCGATGAACGAAAACTTATTACATACTCACATTTATCCTTCTAATCCTTACTTAATATCTATCTATACTATAATAAAAACGTAGGGGTAAAAATTCTTGTACTTTTTTGAAAAACGCAAAAAAAACAAGTCAGGGATATGTTTTGAGAGTAGTAGAACACATCCCCATACTTAAAAAAAATTGTGTCTCTGTCTGTTTGTTTGTTTGTTTCGACTGACCTCCTAAACGGCTGAACCAATTTAAATGAAAGTTTACACGAAGGTATTTTAAATTCCGGAAAAATGCATAGGATACTTTAAATCACTGACAGTTAACTGGTTCCCGTGGGATATTAAAAAAACCTAAATAAATGACTGATCTCTGAAACTATTACACCGATTTATATGAAATTTTGCATGGTGGTACCATACATCCCCGGTCAAGATCTTAAATACTTTTAGTCACAGAAATTCCTGTGGGATAGTTAAAAATCTAACTTTATTAGATCACGTACAAAAATGGTAAAAGTATATCGACCATAATGAACCTTCTGACTAGGACTATACGGACTACTTTATTGAGCAAAACGTACATAGTAAGGGAGGTAAATAGCTAGATTTGCAGTTACTCGAACGTCATGGAATCGGTAGAAAGATTACGCTAAATAAGAAAAAAGTTTATTACACTTTCTTTATTAGTGGGGGGACAGCGATTAATACAGGAGGATAAACAAGCTGTTGAAAGAAAAAAGTTATTTTACCGTGTCAGTCATTCAAAGTGCATGTTAAATAATCCCTAAAAGGTGTCATTGTACCGATTTGGACCACAAAGTTATAATTAATCTTTGTGTCTGTTCAAAATCTTGAGATACTTCAGCGCGTTACATTTTTATGCAGAAGGTTCAAGTTGATATCGAAGTCCTGCTGTATAATAAACTGTAATTTTTTTTCTTAACCTGTATAACCTCACTGCTGGGCAAAGTATCCTTCAAACTCATCTACTGCTCTCTGTCCAATGCTAGGACTTGCCAGTTCTTTGATACATGGACCAGATCGTCATACCACCTTTTCTTAGGTCTTCTTCGGCAAAAATCGTCTTCAGGCACGCGATTTGTAACAATTCTGGTCCATCTATTGTTCTTTATCCTCGCACATTTCACATCACATTCCCCGACCATTGCTACATCAGTTTTGACCAACAACAATACCAGTACGGGAGTGGATGATGGTATATTTTATTTTTTCTTTTAACATAATACCTATGATACTCCGCTTCATAGCTTTTTGATAAACATTGAGTTTGGAGTTCTGATTTTTGGCGGGGGACCAAGATTGTGCCCCATGTGTTGGGATAGGTTCAGTGATATAAGAAGATCACCCTTCATATATCCATTCATGGACCAGAAGCTTTTCCAGGCATTGTCTGCTCTACGGATTATTTCTTTGTCCTGCCTGTTTTCGAAGGAGACTGCATTCAAGTTCTGTCGATGTATACGTATTTCGATTAGAAAAATGTCATCTGCAAAGCGAAAGTTTATCAGTCGCATATCCTCTACACCAATTCCTTTTGTTTCCTAAGAATATCATAGTGACCTGAAGACTTCTTGGAGCGTGCTACTGAAAGCTTTGGTGATAGGGAGTCACCCTATTTAACTCTTTTTTGTATTTTGAATGTCAGGCCTTCAGTGTGCAGTTTGATATCGGCTGTGCTTTGTTGGTAAATGATTTGGAGAAGTTTTTCTATATGTGGGTTCGATGTTTTGCTGAAGAAGAGAAAGCTAGATGGGATTCGCTACATTTCTCTATTACCTGGTTTTCGGTATGGAGGTGGTCAGTTGTCCAATATTTGCTTACTGGCTTACATTGGTGGGTTGTGTTGTTCCAATTGATAGACTGTTCGATATTATCTGAATGTTTATATACATAGAGGGATATCGCTATTCTAAGCAAATAAAGGGAAATTTATAAACATTCACGTAAAAATGTTGGACATTATAAAATTAAAGAAAGTTATCGTATATAAAGATCGTTACAAATAAAATAACATAAATCATTAGAAAACTGGTCAAGTGCCAGTTGGATCTTTGTTGTGTCAAAGGTTTTAGTAATTGTTGTTATAGGCGCGATTCTACGGACCATCAGAGATTATTAGTTCTTCATAATCCTGCCCAATTCTTTTAACAGTGTCTTTGTAATTAGCATTAGCAGCTATCCTATTTAAGATCACGCACCCCTTCCCTCCCGTATGAAGTGTACATACACGGCAGAGTTAATGAAAGGGTGCAAGGAGTCTCCCATTTAAAAATCTTACAAGACAGAGTCTGAGTCTGATCAATACTCCAAAAACTCCCTTTGGACTCCCAACTATCACGTTTTTAGCTGGCAAGTCATGTCAAATGCTGTAAGATTTGATATGATGTGATGAGTGTTTAGTTCTTGGTTAGTTAAAGAGATGTCACTATGCTCTATTATTTCGCAATATTGTTTCAAATACAAAAAATAATTCATAAGTTATATTTTATTGCGCTTTACGTTATTATCTCAATGTTTGCAATGCAATACAATCTACGAAAGTAGTAACGAAAGTAGGTATATGGTTATCGTTTCAGATTGATTCACATTTATGATAGTAAAAAAATTGTGTATTAACTTTTTATTATAATAATAGTATATTTAAGATGGTGACAATTTTGTTCACATATTTTATGAATATTTATTGTTAATTCAATTGCCAAAATCTAAGAAAATTTGTATTTAAATCCTGTAGTCTAACGCGAACGAAGTCGCGGGCACAGCTAGTAATATTATAAATGTGAAAGTAACTCTGTCTGTCTGTCTGTTACCTACGCTTTAACGCATAGAATACTGAACCAATTTAAATGAAATTTGGTACAGATATAGTCGAGAGCCTGAGAAAGGACATAGGCTACTTTTTACCCGACTACGCTATAAAGAAATAATGTTTTACACGTAAAACGGAGTCGCGGGCGGAAAGCTAGTTTATTTATAAGATCAAATGCGGTGTCTGATGATTTAAGGTGATCTGAAACACAGGGTCTGGAAGAACCTAGTAGAAGATGGTTACTTTAAACAGTCATGGTTTAACAGACTGAGTATGTCCAGAATATTTACCAGCAAACATTGCAACAGTGCCGAAACATCGGGAACTCGTTACAGCAATGCAAATACATGGTAGTTTACCCGGTCATAAGATAAGGCGTCCGACCGATTTTGTCCATGGCGGCCGGTCTCAATCTCTATTGAGCCAGCTGCGCAGGACATATTATAGTGCACAAGTGTACGTTCTAACACAAATGCACTCTCTGTTATGTTTGGTGAGATGGCAATCCGGTATGACCGATGAGAGATCAGGCACATGACTTCCGGCTTAACGAGCTTTCCGAGCCTTGGGCTTTTGACTGGGCTGAGTAATTTCTTAACAGAAAAACTTACACAAATTTTGTCCGTCCCTGGATTCGAACCGGAGACCACTCGGTCCTAACGGAGCACTTGCCACCAATGAGAACAAGGAGGCAATCCCGGACGTATTCACTATTCTAAAGAAGATGTTTTTCTTTAAATTTAATTGTAATCTAGAGATTAGAGTTCAATTTCAGTTACAACAATAGGGTATTTGACTGTGTTTGTTATGCTTGCCATTTTTATGATGAGCAGTAAGATTTAAGTAAATAAATATTATTAATGAAATCAAAATTTAAATTTTTGGCGAAATGAGACAGCAAAAGACATTTAAAGTTGGGTGGGCAAGTCCATTTCAAAAGTGCGAAAATCATTTAAATTTTCTTTGTCATCTTTTAAATCCCATACATCCCATACATATCCATAAACGCAACTTTTGATGAACCTGCCGAAAAAAAATCCTAGACGCTGCATACAAAGAACTAGCGAGTGACGTCACACGCCAGTGGACGTTTTAAGGAGCGTTTTTGAGCTCGCCCAAATAATGTGCAATTAAAATTGTAATACCTCTTTGAGTTATCGAGAAATCAATATGAAACTTTCAATAGTGTTTTTGTGTTCGAGTGGTCCATCCAACTAAATTAAAATAAAAATTTAGTCAAATACCCTATTTGATCTAAAGTCGTAAGTTGTTGTTGTACTTCCCCTTTTAATTTGTGCCATAAGTGAGACACAAACTAAAGATCATTTAGTGACTTTTCCTGCTCAAACATATTTGCTAGTTCATTTTCAGTCGATGTTTTATGTAAAGAAAATTGTGAACAGCGTAGGTACAGCGTCCTTTATGGTGATTTGTGTAACACCAAAAATTATGTAAAGCTAAATTCCTCGCAAATAATTTCTATTTCTGTCTGCCAGTATGCTCATGCATGTAATTTTAAATGCAAAATTGGACGGAATGAAATGGATGACCTGTCCATTTGCGAAATGCATACAAGGATCCCACTAGACCACATGTCTAGTTGCTGGAGAGTCATTAGTGCATTATTTATACTAAGTCAAGCTAAAAAGTGACTGAATGCAATGGAAAAGGAAACGAGGGTCTCATTATTTTTTTAAGCTATCTTGTGCAGCTTTTTACATTATTATGTTTTTTGATTTACTTTTGATGAAAGAGTTCACGAGGACAGACCCATCGGTTACGAGTTTATAAGTGGTATATTTAACAAAAAATATTAATTTTTAGGCTCAATGAGAGGGCTTTGCTCGGCATTTCTCTACGTGATCGAATCATAAATGAGGAGATCCGTAGAAGAACCAAAGTTGCTGACATAACCTGCCGGATTAAGTGAAGTGGCAATGGGCCGGCCACGTAGCACGAAGGTTGGACGGTCATTGGAGCCGAAAGATCCTGGAGTGGAGGCCACGTACTGGAAAGCGCAGTTTGGGACGGCCACCTAGGAGATGGACCGACGATCTGGTGAAAATCGCTGGGTTTTGTTGGATGCACGTGACCGTAGACCAGTCGCGGTGGAAAGCTTAAGAAGAGGCCTTTGCTCAGCAATGGGCTGAGATGATGATGATGATGATTTCTTTTTATTAAATGTGGGTTTTTACTGTTGTTTCTACAAATTACGCAACATTTATGACATATGACGTCACACCTAAATCTTCTAAAACACACGAGTATATTATATCTTATGTTATGTAATAAAGGTATTGCATCCGACCATTGAAGGGTACTGGTATGTGTTTATAGGGTCCTAAAGTTGTTGGTGCCGGTAGGAACATAAAACCGTACCTTCCCTTAAGGGAATTCCGCGGTTTTATCTTTCTGTCTCTAGTGTCGGATTTATTGTCTGTTTACGCCTGTTTATACGGTTGTTGGAATATTTTTACTTAAATATTAACCCGTTGATGGGCATTTGAAATTTGTCATTGTTTTTGGATATCGTCAAGTTACTATGGTCCAAATTGTGGTGGGTATATATCAAGTCCTGCTGTACTAAAGGGTTGGTAGCATGGAATGGTGTGACGAAAGCCATTATGTAGAACATCAATCTGCAAGTCTGTTGTGAGTTTGTTTCCATAACTTGCATAACGATATTATGTTCAAAATTGGACGTCTCCTGGAAGTTTCCGAATAAATACATAATGACATGATTTTTTGAATTTTCATTAGATTAAGTACCTTAGTTCTAAGCAAAAACACATTATCAACCTTACTTAAGCCAGTCGGTTTAAAATAGCGCTGATTTTATTACCGAGTAGAACTAGACAACTACTCATTCCGTAGCCGTGTTCGTACCTAATTTTCAACTCAATTCCTCTATGACAAACCCAAGGGATACGTACGGGTTTCATTTCACACATCAAATAACAAAGAGACTGTGTTATGATACTAATACGCTTATAGTATAAAGCAAAGTCGCTTACCGCTTCTGTATGTATAAGTATATGCTTATCTTTAAAACTACGCAACGCTTTTTGATGCGTTTTTTTAATAGAAGAGGAAGGTTTTTATGTATAACCGAAGCGAAGTGAAGTCTGGTCGCTAGTTGCTTATAAATGGATACATTTATGTTTCAATTGGTTGAATTCCTGAGACTTAATTTTTATTAGATTGCTAAATTAGCAATGTCAAAATAATATTGG
The DNA here is from genome assembly GCA_039566165.1 of Maruca vitrata. NCBI lineage: Eukaryota > Metazoa > Arthropoda > Insecta > Lepidoptera > Crambidae > Maruca > Maruca vitrata. The sequence goes on along the minus strand of CM076924.1, from coordinate 9,698,906 downwards.
TACTGGTACTGATACTTATTGGTCCTGATAAATATCAGTACGAGTAGATACTGAAAAAAGTTACTCTATATCAAATTACCAGCTGTGCTAGCGACTTCATCAGCGTTTTATAATTTTTTTATAATGTTTTCATTGTTTTTTTTACTCTTATTGGTTGCAGCGTAATGTTAAATAGTCTGAAGCCTTCCTCGATAAATGGTATTTTCGACACAATTTTTTCAAAATTCGAAACCAGTAATTGTTGAGCTTTAGATATTAGCGCGTTCAAGCAAATATACAAACTCTTCAGCTTTATTAGTGTAGATTGAGTATTTCTTAAGTTATTGAGTACTTTTCTATTGACCTTATTCGATTAGTAATTTGATCACAATGCAACTTACGGTTAAATTAATTACATCGAAATTAAAAAATAATCGAGTGCACATATTGTGACGTAATTTTGTAAGGTCCTGAGAATAGTAACGACAGTGGGGCCGTTATATTAGAATTGCTTCGGTAATTTAAACTGGGTCGGTTTAGAAGCTTAGCCAAACTTGTCTGCAAACAAGAGATATCAGAGTAGCTCAAACTCGTTAGTTTGTTTAGATATTGAATAGAACGATGCAGTTTATATTGAGCGAGGTAAATTTGCAGGTTTGAGTGACTATGATATTCATATAGACATACGCCTATTAATTCACCTGACAATACTGTATTCTTCATATTTATTACCTAAAAACCATATCTTTTGAATCTATGAAATAAAACCCATCAAACTCCGTTGTGTAGTTTTAAAGATTTAAGCATACATACGTATAGACAGACGCTGGAAGTTACTTTGCTCTATACTATGTAGTGTTTATTTTAGTACTGACTGGCATTGGATAGTCTTATGTGCCAAGAGGTGTCGATTCCATTCCCACTCGTAACAAATAATGTGATGAACATCGATGTTTGTTCCGTGTCAGGGCGTGTCTGGGTATATTTCTATTTATTTGTGTATACCACTGTCGTTTTGGATCTTCGTGATCCAGAGCCATCCGCTACCCCGCATCATCATCGTATATCAGTTAAAAAAAACTCCGTATTGCAAGTGCTTAAGCATATTATTACCATAGGATATTTATTTCTAAATGTGATCAAAACGAACATTGACAAAAATATGAGGTTATACCGATCGTCTTTTGTTGTAAATCCATTAATTCGTCCAACGATTTCAATGTTCGTGATGGAATAAATTTCGGATTTAAAATTGGAAAACAACAACAAAAAAGCAAACAAAAGATGACGGAATAAACGAGATATAAACAAAACAATGGTGACATCAAAAGCGCCCCCGTACCAATCAATTAAGTCGAATCATGTTTAAAGCGCAATTGTCCCAATTTAGAGTGTCTTGTTGGGGAAACAGCGCAATGTTTGAGCTGTTCGATGCGGTAACGGGTTGTCCAGTGGATCGTTTTGAGCTGGTCGATAACGTCACAACTCAAATAAGGGTTGGAAGAGGATAATCTACTCGGACGTGGGATTCATCTAAAGTTCCTTCTAGCTATTTGATACAGATCAAGGGCAAGCTTGTTATTTGAATATTTTTTTTAACTTGAGATCCATTTAGATCCATTTAGACTTAACTCAAAGAAAAAAGAAAGTAGATGAAAAAAAAATGAAAATGGAAATGTTTATTCAGTATCTTTTTCAAAGGAACATAAATCGTAGTGGGTGTCTCCATTTAAGCATAATGCCTGTGTTTGGAGACGCAAACGTAGATGAGTCAAAGCAACGCAAAATTACGGTTGTGTTGCAATGGCCTACCCTCCCTCACCTTTCAACTCCCGAACAACACGTGCTGGACAACGCTGCCATCTGCATATAATTCAAAGCACTGGTGGCCCGTTCAGTTCCACTTTTCTGTTCTGTGCTGTTAAGGCATGGAATGCCCTTCCAGTTCATGTTTTCCCTCCTTCTCGTAATCGCAGGCTCTTCAGGCGGGGCGTGGAGCGGCATCCAAGCAGCCGTAGACAAATTAACAATATCAAAACGATAACGAAGTTTGAAAAGAAAAAGACGTGTGGCACTCGGGGACTGCCGCGGTATAGCTATTGCATAGCATTGTCCGATTTCGGAGCAGCTCATCTCGATTCGTGCGAGTTTCGTAGAGTCGTACAATACGTCTAACCGCACGCACATAAACACTGTGCCGAAGTCTAACGAACTGAAACGACGTTAGACGATTGTGAGGTTTTTTTCGTTACGGAATTTCTTGGTTCGGTCGCCGCGCTCAAAGCCCGCGATAAAAGCTATACAATAGCTAAATAAAATGTATGGGAATGACATTAGAATCGATAAATCATGTGGTACATCTAATTTCAATCCCATACGTTTTATTCTTATTGAACTTCGTTATCGTTTTAATATTGTTACTTTGTCTAAGCCCCCAGACCTTCAAAATGAGTAGGTACAACAGGCTTTTTGGTCTATTGTGCCTGTAGGCCGGGAGTGCCGCCAACCTGAAAGCTTTTTAAAAAATAAACAGCCAAATCAGCTATCATTTATTAGTGTTATTCATAGTATTGTGTGTCATATAGTGGTACAGAATTTCCTGTTTCTTATAGAAATACCCATTCCCCATTCTGACAACAACTGGTGCACATGAATAAATTCCAATATTTAAAAATCCGGGAAAAAAATCTAGTGCGTTTTGGATCATGCACTTATTTAAAAGTTAAATTATGTGTATGCAGATTATGAAGATTATTAATAACTACATTTGTATATTTTTTTCATTTCTTATACTACTTACTAAGTTAAGTACCAACGTTTACCTAACGTTGGGTCATGCGTTTTGCTGCCGTATTTACTCGTTTATGTTATCACATTTCGGTTTCTCCAAATATCATCTTGAATACACGTTCACTATTTGATGTAGACACGAAACTTGTCAGCAAAACGTAAGTTGTGCTATCGAGATTGGGAGCAAGACGTATGATAGAGGGAATTCATGAAGCGTACCGGGTGAAATAGCTTCAAGCTGAGAAGGAAAATAGCTGAAAGGTGTAAAACAAACACCTTTATTTTTCGAAGAAGTCTAGTAGGTTAGAAGTTATGGCACAACATGTACTATGGATGAATTTATGTATAGCTAGAGTTCAATATTTTTTCTTTATTTGAAATCAGCATAGTAGCTTACAAACCTAGTGTCTTTTTGGAGTAATCTTCAAAGAATATGTTAGTCAACTGCACCTTTACTATGAGTAAATATCTTTATTATTACTTATGCTTACTATTACTATAAGCCTTATCTTGTTGATTCTTAGAATCAAATGTAAATCTTGGTGTTAGAGACCGCAGAACTAGCACATAATGCTCACAAATATTACAAATGCAATAGTTACTCTAACTTCCTGTCTCTCGCATTTTCATACCAAAAGAAGCCAAAAAAAAGCGACTTTTCAACAACATACTAGGGAGTAATGTTTCACGCGATAAACGACTTTATGTGGAAAGAGTCGCGGGCGAAAATCTATCTCATATATGAAAAAAAATCGCATTAATAAATGTACGCGCCTCACTTCCAAATAACACCAAATATGACGATTCATTCGTTTTATCTTTGTTATTTTTAGGAAAAGTTTTACATAAGATTTCTTTTTCACGGGCTTAAGCGAGATGGCGAACTAAAATTTCACACGGACGAAATTGCGGCCATGACAGTTGGTTTTGCATAAAGTTTCACTTAGCTACTTACGTATGAAAATACCTATTTACCTACCTAATTTAGAAGTTCTAATTATTAGTTTAAAACTTCGACTCTCGGATAGGTTTAAGTCTGTTTACTTGTGCTAGCAAAAACGTTTTAATTAATATTAGTTTAGGATTTGTGTGTACTTATCCATTGCTATGGCAACTATTATCCTATTGTTTGTTGATAACTTCATCACTTTGCAACTTGGTAACACCTTAAAATTAGACTGGTACATACCTAACATCATTATTTATAAAATTCCATGAGTGTTTAGATAAAAAAAATATTACTATAATTTTTTAGGAACAATGGAAAATATGTAAGAAACGGGGGAAAACGCGTATGAAGTTGGCATAGCTAGTTTATTAAACGTACCTTATTATATGTATAACTGTTTAGGCGAACGACAAAAACGAGTTTTGTGTACCTAGATTGTATATTTAATCAGTCGAAGATATTTGATATGCACTTCAACGAAGTTTTAAGTAAGTTCAAGGTCGTTTACCTTGATCTTGGACACACAAATATGTACTTGAGATTAGGTATACATCATCATATACGTCCCCACTGTTGGGGCATGGGTCTACCCTAAACTAGGGCGATAAAGCCTTAGTCAACCACGCTGCCCAAGTGCGGGTTGGTCGACTACACAACCTCGGAATTTCTTCGTAACTGTGGTGCAGGTTTCTTCACTATGTCGAAAAATCGTACATATGAATTAAAAATTTGAAAAATACAGTGGTGCGTGGCGGGATTTGAATTGGCTTTAAAATGTAAATACTAAACTTTAAAATGTAAATACTAAACTTATTGCAAAATAATACAGAAATAAATATAGTTATAAATACTAGGTATAAATAATCTAAATATTTTAAGCTTGTTATATATTAAATATAATAAGTTATAATATAATATAAAAGGATGTAATATAATTTAATATGATATTTAGTCTAAGGGAATTTCTTATGTACTTTTATTTCTTTAAAAGTTACCATAAAAATACAGCGTCCTCTCTTCAATTTCATTTGCAGTGCCCTAGCAGGGTCTATAATGTATCTATAATTATTACTACCCCAACACCTTGTAAACACTTATAGAAGCAATAAAGTATTGAGTATTGAGTATTGAGTATTGGCGACCTCTCGCATGGCAAGCACTGACCTAAACCACTCGGCCATCGACAATTTTTTGTTAAATTAATGATAGCTAGAAAATAATTATTTGTTCAACTGTGATACTCTTAGAGTAGGTACCTACCTATTTACTACCAGTTATAAAAATACAAATGAAAATGTAAAAAAAATAAAGTAGTAGGTAAATTCTATCGCGAATTCCCCAAATTTTAGGATTAGGATTTGCGTCTTTCGGTACGTATTAAGGATTACGAATCACTATGGCTAGAATTATGAACTCGTTGAAAAAAAATGCTCTACATTTTACTTTAAAGCATCAAAAAACATAAATTACAGTCAGTTATACTTATGAGCCAACTTGAAAAGGAAACATTTCTAAAGTAGCCATTCTCAATCTACTGAGGCAGAAAAAAATGCGAAAGCTTTGGAGGCGGACGCGTAACAATAAAGTTGCTAAGTGCTTATGATTCTTAAGAAGTTCCTAACATTGTTTATGATAATCGACCGTGTGATCGCCGAGGGGGGATCGATTTAACATACATTAGTCCGTCTTTAAAACTTTTATTCGTCTTCAATAACGACGAAGTTACTTAAATAAACATTGTATTTTAATGTTATTATGCGACACGAAGTAGACCATTGACAGTCTTACTCTAAAGAAGAATATAATTATGAACGACTCGATATTTTATTATGATTGCATTATAGGAGTAAGAGCCATCCGCTCCCCCGCAAGTCCGGTGATGTTGACAAGGCTTCAAGCCACGTTCGTAGTCAGAAAAAAATAGAATTGCATAATTAGTTCGAATAATTAGCAGACTTAAATATTAACTTAATTTTATTAAAGTTTTCGAGTTTTCAATTCCTGGAAAAGATATTTCATTAAATCTGCTTCCGCGTAGCTAAAAAAAAAATACTCAGGCGGTGCCGCCAAATTGGAGTGGAAAAGCCAACCCTAAGCTGCACATGGATTGAATTTAAATAGCCACTGTCCTGGAACCCAATTTAATATTGGGTTAGTTCCATATTTGGAACGTCGAGCAAAATTATAATCCGGCCAATTGTATATCGACACTTAATACTGGGCAGATGTTGGAGCAGGTGTGTCCCCTTGCGGTGTCGTAATAATCGCACTTTATAATCCGATGGTAGGGTTGACAGGTCGTAGTCATAAAGAAAACGAGCTTACGATCGAGATTTTATACGAATTCCCTTATTGTTAGTCAACAAGACGCCATGAATGGGCCACTTACGGTGTTGGCGGTGGCCTTTTTTTAAAATACAATCAACACTTATAAATATAAAACAAAACTCAAACGTAAACAATTATGTAGGTAAAAAAATAAGATAAAACTCACCAATCCAAATTTCAGAAATTTTGTTATGACTAAAAGACGCTTACACATATGTACGTTCTCGTGTTATAATAAGCTATGATACTGTAATTTTCCTTAAGGCGCTTCGTGCAATCGTTTTAAAGTTTCCGCTTCGTGGTTAATTTCCAACCAAGTTGTAACAATATTTTGATAACCGGTTGAAGACCCTCCTACGGAGTTTCAGCAAACGCTGTATTCACTAGAGGCCTGTCTTAAAGTAGTTTGCTCCCCGCAATATATCAATGTGAAACGTCACCAAGTTAAATTAATTAGTGCCAGCAACTAAGTTTCGTGGATTGAGCGTTAATATATCTTAAATTTTATTCATAACTTAGAACTTAGGATCAAAGATGTATACTGTAATAAATATGTAAATAGTATCGTACTACACATAATCCAAATAATTTTAACGTATTGACCATACTTTCCTCTAAACTTTCTCCTGCTAACTCTCGATCCGAATGCGGAGAATTTGAAGAAATATACTTTTGAAACTTTTGAAGTCTTCCCAATATCCTCTTGCACGAGTTTCTTATTTCTGCATGAACGAAGCCGAACCACAAAGTCTCCAATTTCATAGTATTTTCCTTTTTTTACATACATATGATAAACATGTAACAGATCGCTGTCTGAAAACATGGATGATACTTATAAGAATATCAAAGGAGATATTATTAACGCAATAGTACCCAAAGAAATGTCTTTTGGATTTTTTGTTTGTTAGTTTCTGCGATCGTGTACGCGCATCTCAGAAACGGCTTATCCGATAGAGATGTGGTTTTCAGTACTATATAGCGGGAAACTCTACTTTTTAGTGTTTGTTTCAGCTCAATCAGATCATTAATGAAAATGTAATGCCAATTTAAAGAATCACGTCGAATTAGATAGGCGTTTGTTGGTGCGGGTATATTAAAAATTTCAGCCTTAAAATTAATCTTTTCCACATGCACGAAGCGGCAAACAAAATTCGCCACATATTGTATACTAGTTGTGCCAGAACTAGTTTACAATATGCAGCGTATTTTGTTTGCCGAATTGATAATATCTACAGTAACTTAGGAGACTTGTCTTGACACCTACTTGTGGTGTTTATTGTCTTGCGAGCCCTACTCCAGACCCTTTTAACACTCCTTTTACAAGTCCCGGAAAGTTCCCTAACGGTGTTTGTTCAAACCTCTCAGAGTTTATCCACATGGACACAGCCGCGCAGTTTGTTTTGACCATTGAGGTTAAGGTAAAGGTTACAACTTTTTTGGTGATTTTGGTTTTACAACGTTTTATTTATTTATTTGGTACAGCAACAGAACACAAATCCAGGCTTATACAAAAATTCTTTTAGTTAAGAAAACAGTTAAATTTGCGCCCCGATCATAGCTGAACACGGCAATGGCATTGTATAGTTCAAACAGTTTGTAAAAATAAACTTATGTTAAAGTCCACATTACTCTGAATACATTACAAAAGGAGCAATCAAAATTTATATTATTATTGTGTAGTTTTTTGTACATTTAGGTTTCTTTATTAGCAGATAAAGGCAGTTAGGTCTGTATGACTACATAGTATAAAGCAAAGTCACTTCCTGCGTCTGTCTATTACTATGTATGCTTAAATTTTAAAACTACACAACGGATCTTGATGCGGTTCTTTCTAATAAATAGAAGGACTTCAGGGGAAGGTTTTTATGTATAAATAACCGAAGCGAAGCGAGGGCGGATCTCTATTTAAATATAATAAAATAAGTTATGAACTCTATACAGTTCGTACATCACACATGTAAACAATGATGGACCATCATCCGAGGACTCGCGCTCCAACAAGCACCATCATTGATGGTGCTTGTTGGAGCGCGAGCGTCCTCGGGCTTCCTCGGGCGTCGTCGGCGGTCGTCGGGTTATATGCGCGCGCGCGGGGCCGCGGTCCCCAGCGCGCCACTCACTCACTCTGCCTTCAATCTTCGGCGGCACCGGCCGCGTTCTGTAGTGTCCTTCCACCGGCATCAATATACCTTAGAAATACAGTCCACCTTTCATTTAAGTCCCTTAGTTAGGACCCTAACACTGCTTCTCAGCTGATTTTGACACATCAGCTTCAAGAGCGATTGCAATTAACAGGATAAAGAAAATCACTAGCTTTTTTTTATTGATTTAGACCAACTTCTAGCTCGAGCGTGATGAAATATTCGAAAAGATTCACGAGTCTGGTTCCCGTTTCAGTAACAAAGGTCAAACTTCAATCAAGCCGCTTTAATTGAAATAGGTGTATATGTTTAGGTACATGTTTCTAAATAACATACACGTTCCTAACGTGTTTGTGAAATAGATGAGACGTACCCGCATTGAAAAGGGTATACTCTGAGAGCGTAAGTTAGTAAGTAGTTAGGAGAAATTTGAACAGTTATACTTGTTACTGTTTGATAGAATGCGATTGCCATAATTATTATCTACAATATTACTTCGAAGGCCATTCGAGGGACTCGGACCATCGCCACACATAAAGAGGGGGTGTGAAACTTTATCTAATATTCAGTCTTAACAATAGACCCAAATATAGACAGAAATTGGTAAAGTTTCCCGAAGCCTATTAGTGTGATGAAATAGATAGGAAGATGTGAGAGTGAAAAGGCTTTGTATGGATCTTATAGACAATTATTTGTAAGCAATTCCCATGGTAACTTATCTTAGAAGAAGAATAATAGGTTAAGTAGTATACCCAATTAATCTATATAATATATTTACTTATTTATTACATTGTTATATTGAATTCAAGAAATCACTATAACATTAAATTAATATTCATATGTAGGATTATTCAACGCTTAAGTAAGTCGAGTACACAACACACAACACAACAACACAACAACAACACAACAACAACACAACAACAACACAACAACAAGTGATCGAATATTTTTTCCCAACCCCTCATCCTGTAAAACCGAACAAGTCTTCAAAACTATTCGTATCTATCTAGGTACTTCCACTGACTTCTCATAGCCGACGCGTTGTTCAAACCGGCCTTTTGTAGCTTGCAGCCGCCAGCGAGACAGTCTCCATGAATGGGTGCACAAAATTAAATGCTCTCCGACCGGAGCGCCAACGGATCGTGTAATGCGGCGTAATGATACGCGGCATGTGTGTGGTGCATCCGGGTTTACATTGCACACGGGCAGCCTACATTACCGTGCTACGGGGAATATTCGTGACCCTGCCATTCTAGTCGTAGATTGACGGAGATGCAGAGTAATAGGAAACGTTCACGATGATGTTGCTGCAGCATTAGAGCTACATTCTGATCCAAACTTGCATTATCCTGTTAAACTGAACAATCGAAACAGATTTGTGTCGCACGCACGCTGTCCTGCCCTTCGAGACGTAGGCTCTGAACTCCCGGGCTTTTTCTTCCGCGCGGCGGTTGCAAGCCCGCAGCATAATGTAGAACTATAGAATGCAGAGTCATAAATACGGTAATAGGTACGGCCAGAATACCAGTGCTGCAGGAGCTTTTGTTGAGCTTCTGTAGTCTAAGCTGAGTCACGTACGATCAGCAACGCTGGCGGTCGACCACCTATAAGGTGAAAATCGCTTGGCGCTTACGCGTCTGTCAGAGCAAGCCCCGCCAAAATTGTGGTCCGAGAGCCTGCAAGAATTTTTCGGTAGGTATATGAGGCAAGCTGAAAACTTGTCCTATACGTTGAATATTATAACTCAACACAAAACCGCAGACCTGGCTGAGTAGCGGGGCCAAACCAAACCCCAATTTAGTTTATTTAAAAATATATTTTATAATCCAAAAAATATATTTTGTCAGCTCACCTGACAGGTAAAAGTTCCATCGAAATGATTTGTCTTAGTGAGTCTTATTTTTTAGTTATAAATAAAAAGAAGAAAAATATTTTTGTGGGTTTGCTTTAGCTCCGCTACTCACCAGGCAGGACTGCAGTTTCGTAATGGGATATAATAGGAGAGGTACAGGATAAGTTTTCAGCTTGCCTCAAATACCTACCAAAAAATTCTTGCTAGCTCTCCTACTATTGGAACGTTTTTGCTTGGATTTTGACAGATTTTCTTTAAGTGCTCTTCTATTGGCCAGTGGGCGGGGCTAATGGCGTTTAAAGAAATCTGTTTGAAAAGTGTACTACCGCCAAAATTTCCGGTTGTACCTTGTTGATCACTGATGTGGAAATATTTGTTTTATATGTTGTGTTAATTTTTTTTTCTATAATATGTAATTGTGTATGAGACCAATAAATATTTATTCTATTCTATTCTATCCTATAAATATGTAAAAACCAAAATTCAGAACTCTCAAGGCGGTTTTCACGCGCAGCGGTTGGTGGGCGATGATCAAAATGGAGTATGTTAGTGGGTATGCAAAATTTATTGTAACTTTGGCACAGTATAAAGCATATGTGAATTTTAATACACCATTCTTTGTTTCATGCCAAATAATTAATTAATTTAGATTTTATAGACATTTAAATCGTGAGTACACACACGTTTCAATTTTATATGGACTAATAGGAAACGTGGTGAACATTCTCCATTAGCAGGAGTTGGCTCGCCACCATGATAGGTGTAAGCCAGTCGAAACATCGGGCAGTAAGAAGCTATGGAGGTATTTTCTACTTCTAAAATCGCGTTTAGAATTTATACTAATATTTATATAAATGAGCCTATCGACCGAGTTTAATTAATAGCAACTAGGCAAATAGCCTATATATAGTATATAGTATCCTTATATTTCTATCCTACCTATTATCATGATCGTCCCCACTGCTCGAGTACGGGCCCAGGGTCGGACTGAGCCGCAAGGGCCCGGGTGGCAAATCACAATCCCAGGGCCCAAGTTTTTTTTTTTCGGAAGGGTCTGATCGCTGATGGCCGTCTGAGGCCTGTTCAGCTTCACCGGACTTACGGGTGAGCGGATGGCTCATAACCCTAAGTAGCCCAGGGCCCGAGACTATATCTCGGTGATGGGATACTATAAAAAATACTGAGATACACAAATCGAGATAAACAGTAATCGAGATAAATAATAATTACAGATAAATCCCATAACAAATAATATACAGGGTGCCCAAAAAATTGTGTCAAGCGAATGTCCTGAGTTAGTACACCCCATGCATGTTCCGCGACTTTTATAGCGTTAGAGTTATGGTTTTTTTCCTAAACTGTTGAGAATAATTGACAAAACCGATTTATAAAAAAATCCAAAAAAAAAAGTTTTTAATTTTTTTTAAAATTCTTTTTGCAAATAAATTATCATTAAAATTGTGATATGTTTTCATCAAAATTGATTTGCAAAAAGATTTTCTAAAAAAGTCAAATACTTTTTTTTTAGAAATTTTTAATCGGCTATGTCAAATTTTCTCAAAAGTTAAAAAAAAATCATAACTCAAAAACTATAATTGGAAGTTTTCAAAATGATGGTACAAACTGTAAAATTACGTTCTGTAAATAATGTCTTAAAATTTCAACTTAAAATATTAGGAGGTAGCTGCATAGCTCTTTAGTAACCTTAAAAACTGCTTTCATAATCAATAATAAAAACTAGAACCTAATAAAATAAAAAATCATTTAATTACGAAGTATTATTTTGGACACTATCATTTCTTAAGTTAATTAGTTTGTTTGTTAAACCTAAATTTAATACAGGAACACTCAGATGAGATGCAAACATTAAGATGTCGTATATTTTTTTGTTTAATTTAAGTTTCATTGCGTTAACACTGTTTTCGCATGACGAATCCTGTTGTTACGACGAACTTGACGAACTTTGCTTTCTTTACGGACTTTGAGTGCGATCACTAATAATTATTCAATAATCAAATACACTTCCTTTTTTTTCATTTAAGGTCCATTTCAAAACTTAATTTATTTTTAAAGTATCACAAATTAAACTCTCATTAGGTTAAATCTTACCATTTCTGTAATAATTTCGATTGTTAACAATCTTATTAACTTCAGAAATAATAAAATGACCAAATAATGCTTCGTAATCAAATGACAAATTTTATGATTTTTCACCAAAAGTAGCCCGTTAAGAACTAGTTTTTATTAATGATTATAAAAGCTGAGCTACATCCTAATATTTTAAATTTGAAGTGTCTAACGTAGTACGTGCACGGTGTCCGGGTGACGAACGATGTGAAGCGACGTCTCCGCCGAAGAAAAGTCAATTTCGACGAAAACAGACTTTTATTAGGTCGTCTGGATACAAAAAAATGCGGTCCCCGCAATGTGTCCCACCAGCGTGGATGCACAAGGCTTGGTGCCTTACAAAAAGTTTATAGCAAGCGAATATTCGGTAGAAGGTCCCAATAAGCTTGGATGCCTAAAACCAATGTACTGCTTGCTATGCGATTCTAAGACAGTAATTAAAATGTATGGAGATGCCTTATACTACGGAGAAAACAAAACGATACCGCGATGCAGGATACACGCAGCGCCATCTAGTCACCGCGCGAGTAAACGCCGCTGCACCGATGCAGTTATATGTCAAATGCATCTGACGTTTTATTGGTGTGTTACAGTCTCCCCCTTTTAGACTCGAAGTCGTCCCGACGAGAGGTAATTTAGAAATCAGAGTCGAGGATTACTTATTAGTCTTTCGTGGTCTTCCCCGGCCACGTTTCTGTTGCTTCTCCACATTTTCTATATTTGTTATCTTCTTAGGGCGGCCTCTCTTCTTGAGTGGCTTAACAGGTTTAGCAAGTACTGTTTCGGAACCAAAATAAGGCTTCAGAGCTGTACTATGGTACACTCCAAGAGAAACATCAGGGTGATCAACGCTTGCTATTTCGTACGAAGACGGTCCATGTATTCTACTGATTACATATGGTCCGTCACGACGTGTGATTCGATCCATGATGATGATACAATTAAATGTATGGAAGCAGTATGCAGATATTCGGTAAGAGGTCCCAATAAACTTGGATGCCAACTACCAAAGTTTTGCTTCTACGTATAATTCGATCATTCAATCTCCTTCGATCTATGATCTAATTAATCGTCGCTAAAATTACTCCATCTTCGGATCCGCTATCTTCACAAGGGTTGTGGTCTTCCGTCCGTATCGCGTAGTTACAAATTTCGGGTTCGTGCTGCTGCTTCGGGCCCCGTTGGTGGCCAGTTTGCAGCTTTTCGCCCCATTCGCAGATGTACGACAGTTTGTAACGTTTGGACCCACGATGTACGACAGTTTGTAACGTTTGGCCTCACGTTGTACGACAGTTTGTAACGTTTCGCCCCACGACCCACGTCGTGTGAGAGTTGGTTACGTTTGGCCCCACGTTGGGCGCAAGTTTGCAACGTCACAATTTTTAATGGTATGGACTTTTACTGAAGTTTTCCGGTTCATACAAAAGTCGGATCGCGCAATGTGTCCCACTAGCGTGGATGCACAAAGCTTGTGGCCATTAAAAAAATGAATAGCAAGCAAATATTCGGTAGAAGGTCCCAATAAGCTTGGATGCCTATAACCAATGTACTGCTTACTTTGCGATGCGAAGACAATAATTAAAATTTATGGAGATGCCTTATACTACGGAGAAAACAAAACGATACCGCGATGCAGGATACACGCAGCGCCATCTAGTCACCGCGCGAGTAAACGCCGCTGCACCGATGCAGTTATATGTCAAATGCATCTGACGTTTTATTGGTGTGTTACAAGTGGAAATTTAAGACATTATTTACAGAACATAATTTTTCAGTTTGTACCATCATTTTGAAAACTTCCATTTAAATTATGGAGACGAATATTTAAGGCATTAAAGAAGAACTCATGAAAATTGATTTGCAAAAAGAATTTCTAAAAAAGTTAAATACCTACTTTTTTTTAGAATTTTTTAATTGGTTTTGTCAAATATTCTCAAACGTTTATAAAAAATAATAACTCAAAAAATAGCGGAACATGCATGGGGGTGTTTCGAAGCCCCACGGGGTGTTCTATCTCAGGACATTCGCTTGACATAATTTTTTTGGACACCCTGTATAAACCTGGCTAGTATTTTTTTTTAAAGAGAAGAACTTTCAGCTTTGTACTTAATGACTCGATTGCAAAAGCTGCTGTTTACATCATCCTTGATTAGATTCGATTCTGTGTTCAACAGTTCCAACAATACCGGTATTTTAAATATCGAAGATAAAAATCGTACGATTCTGTGTAAATAAAATGTATGTTGACTCATATTTTTTTACTTTCATTTAAGGAGTATTGAATACAATAAAATTTATTGCATTAACTTAGAATTTTTAGTTTCCGAGATTTTCGGATTCTTAATAAGAGGACGCAATTTTATTTTTAGAACATGTTAGTGGTGGTTATTGGTTAATAGAACTTCAAGTTTGTGGGGGCCCTTGTCCCCCGGCCGCCATCTCAAAAAGGGATGAGAAAACACTTTTTTCACGATATCTCGGAAACAATGCGTCTTTTTTGCTTTAAATAAAATAAAAATAAGGAACGATCTCTTTATTTTGCTAATGACTTCTTTAATCTTTACTTTAGGACAAAAAGTCATTTTAAACATATTTGTTGGCAAGGCAATTTGCTAATAGCATAAGCAATATTTTTGTGAGAAGCATAGTTTCCGAGAAATGCAAGCGGGCGACTCAGGCCTGTGGGGGGCCCGCGCAGGCTGGGGCCCGGCTGGCAAATGCCACCCTGACTGTATGGCCAGTCCGACGCTGTACGGGCCTATATTTTATAGGATACGTGAAAATTGTATAAGCTTTGGGAGAATGCACAATGTGCGCAGCGCCGGATTGGGACGGACTAAAAATAACGGCAATCTATGAATTTTATAATAAAGCTGCTGTAACCAAAGTTATCAGTCTGTCCACAGCCTAAGACAAACCAGATTTTTTGCAACACTGCCATTTGGTGTAGGTGCGAGAGACGTATGCGATGTGTTTGTTATCAGACCGTGTAATCTCTGCGTCATCATTCAGGCCGGCGGCATGTGTGCGGAGAATCGGCGAGGGTTACATTGCTAGGGTTTAAATTCCGCTGAACGCGTAACATGCACCGGGCAACGCCGAGGGATATTTGACTCGGGACTTCGTGTTTTGAAATAACCGGCCCTACAGCTTATTGACATGTTGATAGATACACTATGTTTATCTACAGGGGTTCGCAATGACAAAACTAGGCTAAGACATGTTGGTGCAAGGTTGAGATTATCTATTAAGATTTTTTCCGTTCAATGCGTAAAGAAGAACGTGGCGAGCCTTAACATCTATAAACAACATGTATTTAAAACTGAAAATGTTCGGAATATTTACCATGTTGCATTGTTTTAATGAGCTCCGGATTTTTCGACACTGTAGTTCACCCGTGATCATGGCGCTTGCAACAGTGCCGAAATATCGGGAGCTCATTAAAACAATACAACATGGTAAATATCCCGAACATTTTCAGTTTTCTAAAATACGTAGATATTTTGTTTCTATATTTTCTCTTAACGTTATACTCCACAAGTAATATTTTAATTTTAGAAGTGTCAGAAATTTCACTATAATAATAAACAAAATAAAGTGAACAGCATCTTAATTTGTATAAGCTTTTTTTATACAAAACAACAACGCGGACAATAAGGAAATTGGTATCTTCCCCTCACACGAACTTGAACTAAATAATACCTACCTATTCATCGTCATATTATCATAAGATCAAAAAACATCGCGAGTCCGTCCTCAAATCTAATTGGAGAGTCTTTTCTGAGCTGTGTTTGTATTCGCCAGTAAAATCCAATTCTCGAACGCGTGCAATGTGGCAGTGTAGGGCCTCGTTCACTCTCTTGCCGAAAGGTCAACATAAGGGCGGTTTACATGCAGGGATTTTGAATGTGCCGCATATGGTCTATTGGAAATAGGCGGTAACAGCAAACGATCCCTACTTTGTAATTTAAAACTATATATCAACCAACATACTTGTAGAATCGAATGAAATGATAGGTGTACCGACTATGTTTAAGACATGATTCTATCCAATAGAGCACAAATCTACAAGTTACGTCGAGTTGGGAAACTTGGTTAGAAGAGGCGCTACACCTCATTTTTAACAATTTTTTGTATATTGTGTAATTACTATTGTAATAAATATAAGTCTGTATGGGTCTACACGCGTTATTAGGAGTAGCAAATTACATAGCTACTTACTGCCAGACGTTTCGACTGGGTTGCACCAATCATGGTCGCGAGCGAACTGACTTTGCTACTCCTAATAACGCGTGTAGACCCATAAAGACTAATATTTAGTGTAATGGAACGCGAAAGTATAAAATCTTACTATTGTAATACCACGGCGAATATGTAATAAGAGAAGACAGTCAATGGACCAAATCATTGTCGGCTAGCGGAATGGCGGCCGGTGTCTGAATACAGAAAGAGAGGCAAATAACAAACACGGAGATCGGATGACATCGTCTGGATTGTTGGCACATATTGTACGAAATTTGCAAGGAGATGCAAGGATTGCCGCGGTAAAGGTGGAATATGCCAAAAAGTATCTGCTGCTGCTATACACGTATCTACGGGGAGTTATGCGTATAACCTTCAAATGTTAGCTTTATTCAAAAGCGCTATGTACGAAACTTACGTACGTTAAAAACCTATCGAATCGTTTTTCATTCTACCGATTTAAGTTCTTAGCGTTACCGTTAGGGGCGCCGTACTGTCACTTTCAATCTCATGGTAGCGCTACAGATATATCTGGTTATTACCGTCTCAAGTCGTAAAGTGTAAAGAGCTTAAGGATTTCACAGCGCCCACTTTGGAGGGCCGTTAAAGACCTTCCCTCGTCCGAATATATTGTACAAGTGTGCATTGTTCCGGATCCTGATTCAAAACAATCCGGCCAGAACTAAAATTTTTTACAATAGATTGGAGAGCAATTTAAATTAATGAAAAACTTTTTGCGTGGATTTTTGCTGAATACTCAGAATGCAATAGAACTCGTTCATAACTGTGTTTTATTTCAAAAAAATGTAAAAAAACTAATTTCAAGAAATTATTGTTATACGTTTCCCACTCGGGACAAATATTTGGGTGATGAACATGAACAATTGAACATTGTGGTGTTTGTTCCGAGTCTGGGTGTTTTATATCTTTATTGAAGTTTTTTGTGCCGCCACTGATGTTTCTGATATGCGTAACAACACAAGTGCTAGCTTGTGCAAGCTACTTATCTGCTACCTCGTGATCAGATCAATGTTTGTTTGCAATATTATTTATTTTTTGAACCATGAACCCAACCCGCTAGGCCAGTATGAGCGACTAAGGCCTTATCGCCCTATTTGAGTGTAGGCCCGTGCCCCAGAGGTTTATCCAGCATCACAACTGTAGTTTATACTTTAGGAATAATGATGAAATAAACTGTTTACGCGTTTCGTTAAGTTTTGTTTAGCATCGCTTCCATTGTTTACATGCAAAGTACTCTAAATAAACATTTTATAGATCATAATCTCGAAGGCGCTTTCAGAAAAGGTATTAACTCGCGATCTACGAGGAATATTAAATTAAACGTAACAAGTATAAAAACTTATAATAACTCTGGACGGAAATTCTTTAAATATTAAAAGTTAAAAAAGAACTCAATAAAAAGGATCGTTACTTCTGAAGGTATACGCGCAGCTTTCGTTTTTAATGATGTAAATTTTGGTGCATGTAGGTATAATTATTATTAAGTATGGACGTATATTTGAGAACAGCCCAAGATTAATGATTTGAAAAAGTTTAACGTCGCCTTATAAAGTCATCATCGTTCATGGTAAGCTGTATTTCTTTTCTTTCTCTTGTGCTGTGCTGTGAATGGTAGGCGTTCCAATAGATTATTTTGACTTTATTCTTTCCACAATATGAGTATTTATTTAATTGCAACGGTTTGTTCATCTACCTGGTAAATAAAAACAAGAAAGGATTTATATTTTTGTACATTTCAATTTTTTAAGTACTAAAGCTGCATGAGCTGTTTTAATATTTTTGAAAAACGGAAAAAAATTATAGACTCCACTGTTGACCGCCGATTTTAATTCCCATCTTTCCAGAAATCACGCCCAGACGTACCATTACACCACCAATATTACCACTTATAATTTAATTAATTGTACAAGTATTTGTCATTTAGCTGTCGTGCATTAAACTATTTAGTACGGTGTTCATTCGTTTTCAAAAATCCTTCCTTTCAGGACCACTTTTCTGTATAGCGAACATGCACTCGTATAGTAAGACGAGTTAAATATACTTTTCAGTTGCGGCTCCTTGTCTATTCAGCACAAGAAACTGGTCTTCAGAAAAGAGATGTTTTGCTTGAGAGCTTTCCTATGGCCTCACTTCAAACTGCATGGTCTGCTTGTCAGCGAATAATAACGTCCTAGTCCACCCGGTTGTAGATTGTACATTTTGCTTTGGAAAATCTGACGTTATGCAGCCACGAAATATCGTATATATGCCTTTTGAAGTGGTCCGCTATACTATTTTATTTTTAGAGTCCATACTGAAGATTGTGCATTTTTGTGGTTTAATCAAATTCAAAAGCTTGTTAGCTTTTACATGCGTATGTCGTCGTTGCTTGATATTTTTTTCTTTCGTTATTGATGATTTACTGTTGATTCTGATATCCGTGACACAAGTGTTTTAGCTACTTACCACGGTTTCGCAGCAATGTAGGTATGTGATGTTGTTTGATATTTATTTTTTTATTAAAAAACATTTATTATGCTACGCATTTACATAATAAACTGTTCGTTGTTTCCAATATGTGGAATATTTCACGATTGACAAAGAAGTATTTGAATTTCAACGTGCATCTGAAAGTTAATCGCTGACCGTTACATGCACAGTATAGTTCAAACGTGCAAAATAAAATTCATAACAATTCCAATTTGTACATACGATATACATAATGTGGCCATTTTCATAAAATTTTATCCATTGTTTGGACGCCGGCCAGATTTCTAGTTTTAACGCCACGCTAACTACTGTGCTAGTCTGGGCAGTCTGCAGAGCGCTAGATACGGTTCACAGTTTATTCATCAGTTGGCACAATCACATCAACGTTCACAGCTAATCTTGATTGACGAATGGTTTTAACTTTGATGGGTATACTATGAATAAGTGACTTATAAACCCATCCAGATTATCTATTACTACGTAACTACCTATTACTGGCTCTGTTACGGTCAAAAATCACAGCGCGGTTTTTAATGCCCAGTTTTTACTACCCCAAAGCTCCCGTAGAATGCAGATTTGTATGTAAAAAAAAAATCCAAAACTCACGACATGATTTTCACCCGCAGCGGGCGCGGTTTAATTGCGGGCAAGAAACCGCGTGGGCAACGGTAACTGCAGCTTCTGCGATTTGCGCCCGCAAGCACTGCGGTTGATTGCCGGGAACTCAGTACTCCGCCGTTTGTACTGCCGGTCTTGCGGGCGATGATCGTCGGATGTTCAACGGACGACCGCGCGGTCTCGTGAGTTTTGATATAAAGCCCCAAACTTTAAAACGCAACCGTCGCGGGTGCGGGAGAAAACCGTGCCGTGAGTTCTGACTATTAGTGAATTTGGACGACAAAATAGAAATATCGAATATCGCAGACAGCATAGCAAAAAGGATGAATTACTTGTAGATTTATATAATATGCAACAAAATAAAAAACATCCGAAATACAACATCGTGAACTCCTCCCAAATGTACATTTTAAGTAGGTCGCACTCTTTGAGAGGCTAGCTGTTTCAGTTGAATCGCTAATAGCAAAAAAGGGCAAACTACAAGCAAATACAAACAACAAAAGAGAGTTCATAGAGTATGATGCGAATGGAACGACCTTCCTTCATCTATATTATGTTGTGTATTTTGGGGATTTTGGTTGACCTTACTAATTATTTTTTTTAAAATGCTAACGAAAATACTGGTTATCTGTAAATTTACTTTTTTTAAACAAACGCACTGACCATGACGCATTATTTATCTAAATTTTGTATTTACTTCCGTTTCATGTATAGGTCATAAACGACTTTATTCGGCCAGAGCCGGGGCAGAAAGCTAGTGGGGCAACAAATCATAAATGCAGTATTACTTGTCAATAATAATGATTAATAAAATAAATTCTATTCTATCTAATGCCTTTCAGTTACAAATATATCAAGACAAGGGTTGTATAATCTATTTGAAAGAGGAACATAAAATAATACGCTTTCATAATAAACGTAGCGAAAACTTGTCGTTTTAAGAATCTTCATAAGCAAGTTTAGACACCGTATTAAAAATAAAAATTAAAAAATGTAAGCGGCGGGCGTTTCTCGCAATTAGTCTAGTTGTCTGTTGAGCTTTGAAAAATGTTTGCGGCGGTTTTCTTAAATGCAGAAAGTGGTTAGGGAAATGTCTCTTGCCTCTACGGATCTACAAAATGGCGTTGTATATTTAACCTCATAGAATTTTATATTCTCTTGAATAGGTAATAAAACTATCACTTACTTTGTTCATTTCTTTGCCGTAACATCTGCTAATTAAATAAAATAAAATCGATATGAAAACCGGAGTAACATTTATGAATTTCGTATTGCCGTATACGTATATCATAATCATAAGATATTAGTGACACTACATCCTTAATACTTAATATTAAAAATGTAATAGTAGCTTTTGCTCATCTTTCGTACTTTCACGCCAACACTACAGAAGTGATTTACACGTACATCCTTACTTCCTTACTAATATTATAAATCCGAAAGTAACTCTGTCTGTCTGTTTGTCTGTTACGCTTTCACGCATAGAGTACTGGACCGATTTAAATGAAATTTGGTACAGATATAGTCCAGAGCCTAGAAAAGGTTATAGGCTACTTTTTAATCGACTGCGCTATAAGAAAGTAATGTTTTACCCGTTAAAAGTCACTACGTGGACGAAGTCGCGGGCGGAGAGCTAGTTTATATATAAATAATAAAATATTAGTATACAATTTTACAATTAGACTTAAGCTTGAAAAAGGACAACTAAAGACCACTTTTTAACCGACAGGAATTCGTTTGTAATTTTTTTTTGCGACACGGTTTCACGCTGAAAGTATCGCGGGCAGAAATCTATTTTGCCTTTAGTTTGAGATTGAACTTACTAATAAGAAGTAACTTTCAGCAGTCTCAATTAGATCCATGTGTGTGTAGGGCGATTAAGTTAGTTGCATTAGCCCATTAGGCATAGGCACATATTTGAAAAAGAATTTATTTAATATGACCGAAATGAGTTATCAAGCTGTATTATAATTTGTACATTTACATAAACGATGTCAATTTGAAAGTGAAATCCATTTTCCTTCCTGCCTCCGGGCTCATGTTTAATTTCATAAAATTCGGTCATACATTTTTTCCGGATCTCAAGTAGGTACCCGACCATTTCAAATAAACATTCAGAGGAATATTGTTAATGTTAAAACAACAGAATCAAAATTGAGATCGCCTTTCCTGTTGCTCACAGTTCAGGGATCGAATTGTCAGTTTTGTATTGTAACAGATTGTTGTATCTATGTAATAAGGATGTATTTTTTTATTATATGACTGGCTCGGTGGAACAGTGGTTAGTTCCCACTCGGGACAAATATTTGTGTGATGAACATCGGTGTTTGTTCCGTGTCTGGGTGTGATTATGTATTTAAATATATATATATATATGTATGTATATCAGTCTCTGACGCCCATAGTACAAGCTCTGCTTAGTTTGGGGTCAGTTGGCCGTGTGTGGAAATGTCCCAGAATTCATGTTTTAGACCAAATGGTATGGTTCGGTACGGATATAATGTACATACAGATTAGTACAATCATTGTATACATTATATTATGGTAATTTTGAAAATTTACCGACATTCTTGTTCAATATTTTCGTTAGTCCAAGATCAAATGTTAGTGAAGTAATTCCCGCCTTAGTTAATACTTTTTCATAAGTACTCATTGATTTCTTTGTTCCGAACTGGGAACGAAACGCGTCACTAATTAACATAATTTGATAAGGTTAATCTGCATGACTATTTTTTTTATTTCATTGACTCAAGGTATACTTAAGTATTTTACCTATTCTTTTTAAACAAATACATTTTCCAATCGGCATGTCCTAGAATTAAGCATCTGTTAATAGAAGTCATTTTGTATCTACGTTTTCATGCAAACTATTTCTACTTACCTACGCTGTTACCATTGACTATTTCTTTTAGAGATGGCTCTTACGCCACAGGCTACAGAAGATATCAGTCACAAAAAAGCTTAGACATTTTCCGCGTAAACTAATTTATGTCGAGATTGGGTACCGTGAGGCCGAGTTAGACGGATATTATTATTAAATTCGTATTTGAACGCGCATTTGAGTCAGAGATGGCAAATAAAAAAGAAAATTCTTTATCCACCGAGCGTATTCACAAATATTTGATTAGTCTAATTAGATGAACGTTTGCAAAGTCTTCCATGAATAAAACATTGGGCCCTGTGTTTATGTTATTTTTGTAACATTAATTTTCACAAAAGCCGCTAAGCGAGAGGACCGGGCCAGGGCACGGTCACATTTAATTACTGGCCAAATAAATCATGTTCCTAAACAACACCGAAAAATAATTACTTGCAGCAGGTAAGTGAATAATCTCGCGCGCTTCCTAATATCCGTTTATCTGGGTTACGATTTATGCGGATAACTTAATGACTTGGTCGAAATATTTGCAAAGGAACAAAAACCTGTACAGTACTCTTCATACTCCGCATTTAATTTTGATTCAACATATAAATGGGGAGTCCGTTCATAGGAAGTGCAGAGGCATTTACTCATTGCGAGGCTCTTTGTCCTACGTGAAAAGATATTTGCGAAAGTAGTATATATGTAGGTCGTAGGTATATTATATTATATTACATACATATTTAGAGAACTAAGTAACTTTATCCAGGAAATTTACTATGTTAATAGAAGGAAACATGATAAATATCCCGGACATACCTACTCATTGTTCTATTGAACGAATAAAAATGTAATTAAGAGCGAATATATGTTTTTTGATTGGCTCCAGGGAGTGGGATTTCTCTATTCCCCATGCCCTAATCCCGCTATTAGTGCACCTGTCCTGACGTGGTAGTAATGCGTGCGGCTAGATCTAGTTCTTGATCTAGCGGTAAAACCAGAGTCCCCTGCGGTGTCTTTGTTTGATTATTATAAGTGAATGAAAAAAACCCGGCAAAGTGCGTGTCGGACTAACACACGAAGGGTTCCAACCAGTACCAAAATTGTAAATACTGTAGAGTCTTTAAATTTACATTTTATTTAATTTTTAGAATTTTTGATCTCATATCTACGTGTAAAGCTATCGCGGTTCTTGCGATGCAACCTTGTGACAAACGGACGTACATGGAATTGCATCGTGTTTTTTTTTTTTTATATTGAGGCTAACAAGATGACCTCACTCCACCTGATGGTAAGCGGTAGTGAGATCCAAATATGAGGTCGACAGGCACAATAGACCATATTGAGCCTGTCGCACTCACCCTGAAAGCCGTGAAAAAGGAGACCACTGCTGCGGCAACAACGAGACAAGGCGTGGAGTCTCGCATTGGTATTGAGCTGTGCGGGTCGGAGTTGGCCAGTCCGCCGGACGGAAGGGCCCCCGTTTCTACGGGTCTCCCTGGCCGGCGGGCTGACCCGCTCCGCCCGCACAATACCGCCGCTAAGACTCCACTGGTCCGGCGCTTGCCGCAACAATGGTCCCTTCTGGCTCCGGTTCGTACAGTGCTGATCCCGGAACGCGACCTGACCAAGAGAGGTCACAGTCACTTGGCGGGTTTTACACAACTGTATGGTGGTAACAGCAACCGGTCGTCAAAATGTCTCCCACCTGTGTATGTAAACCATATCATTGTCATATAACAAGGATATCAAATAATATTTCCATCAATTGACCGAATCGAGCGATAATATTATAGGTATACAAATCTATAGAATTTGACGTGGAAACGCCTATGACGTAGGTACTCGTATTGATCATTCGGAATTACAGTGAACATGGATAATTTAGCACAATTCAGGAATTAAGTACTATACAGTTAAGGAAATAACAATTTAACAGCTACATCTGTGATCAGTGCGATTGGCGTGTAAACCTATTATTAACGAGTTTCGAATGAATCGATGTCATTGTTCACGATTTGTATAAAGGGCAATGGCGGATTTTGAATGGAGAGTGGCATAAAATCACTAAAAAAGTTCGATGTATAGATGGCGTTGTATTATACATATATATATGTCGCAGTCGTATTGTATAATCCGCCGTATTACATTACGGCTAGCCGTTATCAAAAACAGGGCCGTTATGTATTACGGCGGATCAACAATCAGCCGGATTGTCATTACGATACATCCTACATTTTGGCGACTCACGATCAGCCGTATTGCACTTTATTCAATATTTTAGGGTGACTACGTCATAACAAAATAAAACAGGGTTTAATTGAAGATCAATTTTAATGAGAAAAATATAGGTTATGTACCTACTCGGTATGTAATAGGTTTGTACTTTGTGTTGCATAGGTGCGAAAGTATAATACATATAAAAACTAATGTTTATTTTTAAGTAATTTAGAATTAGAAACTAAGTAATACACTTATTATTTGGGTTTAGTATTTTCGAGTACTTATTTAGAACACAGAATTGAAAATCTTTGGTTAGTGCGTTTTGATTCGCAGGTTGGGCATAGGGAGACAAATATTTCAATGGCCTTTTTTGAATGTAAAGTTTGTTTTTACGGCATACAGCATTTTGTCTCGCCCGACGTGGCCTATTTCCTTATGAATTTCCATCAGAGTATCGAAATATTGCTCCATGGGTATTACGCGAATGGCATGATCCTCAGGATTATTTTTCTTCAAGATAAGATAATCTTCACCAGCAAAATTCATAAGGTCATATTTTTTGCACCAATAATACTGTGTAGGATTCCGCCGAATACTACAATCCATAGCCATTTTAGCGGTTTTGATATGCAATATAACCTCTAATACTCGTTCTTTTGTCCATGGATTTTTAACTGTTCCACATTGAGCCGAATAGAAACAGTTCAATAGCACGTAAAATTTATTCTTAAAGTCACTATTTACACTCGTATTTGTCACGTTATTTCTTTAAAACCCCTGTTAAAATCACATTTTTGTGAAACATGAAACATTTTCTGTATTCGAGGCCATTGTTGTTGTTATGCCAGGCAGCGCCGCGAACGCTAAATATAGGAACTAAAACTGTCAAAGAGGCGGTTAACGACCCGCTCTTTGACATTACGGCTAGCCGCATTAAAGAACGTTTAGCGCCGAATACATCCCGGCGGAATTTCATTCAGCCGTATTCAATCCGGCTAATCGTTGATCCGCCGTAATACATAACGGCCCTGTTTTTGATAACGGCTAGCTGTAATGTAATACGGCGGATTATACAATCCGACTGCGACATGGATATATATAGTTGTTGATGATTTTTTGTCTCGCAAGGGTAAATACTGTGGCATTATGTTGTTAAAATTTTTAAGTATACCGTTAAATCGATTTTTTTTAGATTAGATAGAATTTCGAAATTAACTCTACCTAGAACTCCAGTTTCACTACAGCAGTCTTCTTGAAGTCGACACACAAACTTTGGGCTTTAAACAAAGTGCCTTTCAGATATCGTTTTACGATATAGGATACGCAGTCTTTAAATTTTGCTTGCACAGAAAAAGTTCAGATTCCCGTTGCAAGTAAGTGCCACAATTTTTCATTTTAAATGAGAAAAACAGTTCCCAGTGTACCCGAACTGGAGATTCAAACTTTTCTCTATCCATTATCTTTCTACTTTGTTAGGTTCTTAAAGAAAATTCGTTCCTATTTCTCATTGTGTTGTACTTTTGATGCAAAAAGACATTTACTACCATCAGAGCATTATACAAGTGCCAAGTTGATTTCGGTTGTTAAATTAGTTAGGTAACATGTAAGGATTCTATTATTGTATTTAGGCTCAGACATCTAATTGGTAGAATTATCTGAGAAATCAATTATAGGACAAGATTGAACGGCATCTAAGCAGGCCTTCAGGATGAGGTCGACTTAACCTCACCTCACGACCGCTAATAGAGTGAGGTCATCCTGATTCGAAAAGATAACTTTAATATGTAAAGCGTCGATGGCCGAGTGGTTAAGGTCGTTGCTTGATATGCGAGAGGTCGCCAGTTCAAACCCCGCCAGGTACCAATGTGTTTTTCAAATTTGGAATTCGTATGTACCATCAATCGACGCTTTAGCGGTGAAGGAAAACATCGTGACGAAACCAGCACACCTGAGAGATTTTTCTACGATGTGTCAAGCCATGTCAGAGGCCTACGGGTGGTTTAAGAACTCTGACTCCAGGTTGTTCATCAACCATACGATAAGAAGAAGAAGAATACGTAAATAATTTGAAATTTCTACTTTTGTGTTTAGGTGACTTACTCTTGGTTAAGATAATAAGGAAGTATAACTTTGAAATCTTTTTCTCAATGGTTGTAAACATTTTGGTTATTTGTATCGGATCCTTATATTTTGCCTTTTCCGCCCACGCGGAACCCGACAAAATTAAAGTTCTCGAGGCAAACATGTTCGTTCATCCCGAAGTAATGTAAACGGCAACTCAAACAAACATCATACGTAGATACATGTTAGTGTATCAAATTTTGTTTTAGACTTAATAATATTCTGAAATCAGTCATTAGAATCACCCAGAAATTAAACATACATACATACATAAAATCACGCCTTTTTCCCAGAGGGGTAGGCAGAGATCACTATCAGCGATCCACTTTTCACTTCTGAGGGAAACGTGACGTGACGGGTTGTGGACCACGTCGCCGCCATTCTGTCTTGTGCATTGTTTAAACAAGGTCATTGCGTTCCCACGAGTAGCAAGGAAATATGACTTGGGAAGGAAAAGGGGAGGAAGAATACTATCGCCTCGGATGATTTGGACTGAGTCGATAGTAGCTCGAGGAGCCGGGGTCGCTTACCCGTATACCGTTCACCAACCACCGGACAGATAGTTGTGACTGGTATCCCCTGATCATCAAACTTAAAAAATTAAAATATTAGGTAATTTTGTAGCGTCCTTGCGATTTCGGCCATGGCGGCCGATCACAAGTGCACTCTCTGTTTTCTTACTCTTATAGTCCGATGAGACGGTAATCCGTCTTGATCCATGGGAGATCGGACGCAGGGCCATCTTCTTAACGTGTTTTCCAAGTTACGGGGATGCAACCGCCAACTTCCTAACTCCGGGCTGAGTAAATTTTAACAGAAATCCTCACACAAAGTTTGCCCGTGCGGGGTGGTCAACTACACAACCTTAGAATTTCTTTCTAGGTGTGCGTGCAGGTTTTCTCACGATGTTTTCCTGCACTATAAAAGCATCTAATATGGTATAGATGAATTTCAAATTTGAAAAACACAGAAGTACGTGACGGGGTGTGAACTGGCATCCTCTCGCATAGCAAGCAACGTCCTTAACACCCAGCCATCGATGATTTTTTTTGCTAGATTTAGATAAATATAGAGTGTAGTGTACAAGCGTAGAAATACATAGTTATCTTTTGTTGGGCACTGTACGTACAAGTGCATGTAAGTGTACAAACATACAGTGTCCAACAATACAGTGTGCGTATGTCTTTTTGATTTTTTTTCTCGTGACCTCCATATACATTTAACGGGTTATCTTGTAAAATAAAAACAGTTTCCAAAAGAAACACAGTGTTCCCGAAGCAAGCAAGTAGGTTGATGAAAAATTTAAGATTAAAAAAAAATGTGTTTTCCGCCTATTGAATGACGCATAGTATACCTGCCCGATCTCAATATGTGCACTTTATGAAGTCAAACAACATACTGTATATTAGTATTTTGTTAATGCTATTCAAATTTATTTCAATCACCAGCTCATCTACTATATAAGTGCACTCAAATGACTGCTCATGTAAAATGAATATCGGGTCAAAGTCGCCAAAAAGAAAAAGGGACTTTCCCCAATTGATGGAGATCTATTGACCTATTTTTGGAAATGGAATTAATACAAAGAATTTTCAACTGTGAAATCGTTTGAAATATGGAATACGTTTTGTGTAACTTAACAAAAAGTATTCGACGAAAAGTGAATTGTTGATTTTCACGAAGTATTTTAAAATTATGTAGATTAAATTTCCCTTCTGGTCATATTCAGTGTCTGGTTTAAAAAATGTATGTAATATTACTTACAGATACCTACATAGAATACAATTTGGTATTCTGACCTCGTAAATGTACAATAGACTGAATGGCAATCAGTCAACATATTTTAGAATAATAAAGTACATTGAGTCGATAGACACGTACTTTAGTGTACATACACTATTTACTACATTACTTGCAAACTAGCATTGTACCTTTTAATAAAAGTAAGTTTTCAAATGGCTTCAAATGGTTTCAAATCTTAGGATTGCGACAGAAATTAAATTTTTACAGCCTTAAGGAACTACCAAGATAAGTTTTTCATATGAATTTCAACTTGATTATATCACCGTTTGTCTTGAGGGTTTGATTAAAAAACCGGCCAAGTACAAGTCGGACTCGCGCACGTAGCGTTCTGTACCAATTATCAAAAAAAAAAGTTTATTGTACGGGGAACCCCCTTTTATCTTTTTTAATTTTTGGTATTTGTTGTTATAGCAGCAACATTTCAGCTTTCTAGCTATCACGGTTTATAAGATACATCTTGGAGACAGACAGGCGGATGGCAGAGGCTTAGTAATAGGGTCCCGTTTTTACCTTTTAGGTACGGAACCGTAATTAGTGATGGACCTTCAGCTACAACAAAGTAAATAATGATACTCAACCGATTTCGTCCTTCGTCCGCGTAGAGACGTTTAACGGGTAAAACATTACTTCCTTATAGCGCAGTCGGTTAAAAAGTAGCCTAAAACCTTTTCTAGACTCTGGACTATATCTGTACCATATTTCATTTAAATCGGCCCAGTACTCTATGCGTGAAAGCGTAACAGACAGAAAGACAGACAGAGTTACTTTCGGATTTATAATAAGTATTAGTAAGGATTGTGTTCATACATTAGTTATACATATGTCGCCTTTGCTTGGCTACCACGGCGCCCTCACTCGTGTTAATAAGAACTGGCATCTCAGCCAGTGTTTCTGATAGATGATTTATTGCACAGCATAGTCCGTTACACAAGAGTTCTTATTTGTTATTAAGTAGCTGCATTTTCTTGTTAACGCTACAATTAGTCTATTAGATTTATTGGTGGCTACTGTAGTATAAATGGTTCATTATTTTCTTGCAATATATTTTTTGTGTTTTTATGCAAACGCACTTTCTATCAAAAATATGACAAGATTTCCTACGGCCATGCGGTTGGTACTCAAAATCAAGAGCGTTTGATTATGAGTTGATTGGAATACTGTAATAATATACTATTAAAGTATACCAATCAACTATTTTTCTATGCACACAAATATTTCAGCTTCTAAACCATTACTAACAAGTGCCTGTTAACCCAATCAAATATTTGTTAGTTTGCCGTTTGTAGTTTAGCTGCATTATTGCTAGTCACCACGTTAAATCTAAATATCGAGTTTCAGTCCCGGGTCGAGCAATAATTCAGGAAAGGACAATGGGCATTTTGGGCTAAAATAAAAATCGCGTGGCAGTCTCAAATATCAATTGCATATCATAGTTCGTGTCTTAAATAAAAACTTATTATATGGCAGTTATTTCGAATTATGGTTAGATATAGAAATATAGAGTGATGAAGATTGTTATATTTCATACACGTAAACTATTTAAGGCCTTAGCTAATTGTGAGTTAGACATGGATAATTCTCTTTTCTTAAGAGGTAGGATACAGTCTCGACACACACGCTCACGTTTATTTATATTACACATATATAATATGCTCAACAAATACCACGGGAAGGCAGGCAATAAAACAGTACTATTGTTTATGTGCAACGGGTAAGCGAACCTTAGGCTGCTGTGCCCATATAATGTAGATTATATGGTATATGAGATGGACACGGTACCAAGGAGCAATTCGATTACCTGCTGCGTTTTTAGACAATTTTTTTTTTTCATAAAAAATTAAAAATGTGGTCGGTTTTTTATTTTCTAGTAACCCTTTAAAAATATTAGACATTTTAATAGTTTTTATATACACTTAACAATAGGAATATTATAAAAATAAAAAAATGTTACATTAAATCATCGAAATATACAAAGACAACAAGTATTCGATATCTCCTAAACTAACCGGTATACGCTCACGATTTTTTTTAAAAATAGTGTTGTTTAATAGTACCTACCAAGAAATACTGATTCCGGAGACTGCCACTCAATTTCAAAAATAGACCAAGCTCCATACATTTTTGCCCATTGTCCTTTGGTAACTATCTATCTTGATTCTGTTTGTTTTTTAGATGTTCCAGCTTTTGATGGACGAATAAACGTACAACAGAGGGCTGCCTTTCCCTATTTTACGTCTGAATCATCGATTCAGATGATATTTGTCATATGTTAATGCCTTCTGTATGCTTTATGTTGTACGTAATACTTACACATCTTAAAAATTTAGTAAACGGGACCACAACCTGTTGAGAAAATAATATGTTTTATGCTTATTGCCTAGTGTTTATCAAAGACGCGTAGAAGAATCAAGTTTAACCTCGTACAAAATAGGTAAGTATATTTATATTACCGTGAAAATATCAATGTTTTTTATGGAATGCAATGCATTATAGCAGAATTACCATCTCGCCGAAAAGAGAGTGCACTTGTGTTTGCGCACAGACTTATGCACAAAAATGTTATGCGCCTTGCCTAATCTCCATTAAGATCGGGTGCCAAGAAACTTTATTTCATAGGTGACTCTGAAAACTGTATTTTACATGAAAAACACAAAGTTGCCCGTTTCAAGTCCGACGAACAATGTGCCGTCATGTAACCCAACGTACATAGTTGTTCGAGTGTACCCCAGTCATACCTAGCCCGTGTTTGCAAGGGCTCCCAGGGGGCAATGTTGTCGCCCGGCCGCCATCGCTACTCACTTGTATTAATGAGAATTGGGATCTCGGGATACATGATTTATCGTTCCGCAGACAAGTTAAAGCAAAGTTTGTGTTTTAAAATTAGAAAACGGGGAAGGTTGGCGTTTTTCCAATTTTGCGCTCTAAGTAGCACTAAAAACAACAAAAGAAAAAATAAACTGTCAAACTTTCAAGTTGTCTAATATCAAAACACAAAGTTTATTTTGACATATTTGCCCAGCAATTAATCATGTATCCCGATGCATTTTTAAAGTTCAACCTTCGCTTCATAGAGGCTTATATATAAAAAATATCGGGCATCTGTTACTGTCAGAAAAACTAGGAGTGATTTAGAGGAGGCATTTGCTCAGCAGTGAGACATCACAGGCTAGTAACAGATAATAAAAATATGAATTTTGTAATAATCATGATTAAAATAAAAACAAGGCAATGTACAGTCTGCGTTCCAAAAGAAAATATATTTACGCTAAAAATACATTTAAAGTAAAGACACAAGAAACAGGGTCGAAGTATAAGGGATTAGGTATTATAATTTAAAGAAGTCAATTTTAAGTTCTATGACATAAAAAAGCTCTCTGTTCTGTTGTTCAGTAAACAAAAATGAAAAGAAAAGATTTTTTATAATTAAAAACGGAATGGGGACATTACATTGTCATCTCGTTTTTAAAAAAAAACAACAATTATAAAAACACTTAAGTAATTTACTTAATGGTGTGCTAACTTTACCGATGGTTGCCACAAATTATTTCCATAATAACCACTCTCTTTCAAACAAAAAACAGCTCGCAGTTTAAAAGTGTAACTTTGATTAAAAATATTCGAGAGAACGCCCCAGGCTTTCGCGTGGACGTTTTTCTTCAGAGATTTGTCTTGTGAATTAATTCAAGGCTTCACCAACAAAACGCGAGATTGTTTTGTGCTCCAATGCTCTATTTTATTCGGATTTCATTTATTCCGTTGTTCAAATAATATAATGACTCTACATTACTTATTCAATGACTGTGACTCAACTATAAAACATTCGTTCCTGACAGAAAGTGCGTGTGAACGAAACTTATTTTGGTGGAATTCAATAAAGTAATTTATTTAACTTCTTATCTCATTGTGATCTCATTTCATGATGTAAAATAAAATTATTGTTAAGTCTTTTGTTTTTATTTTTATAAAGGTGTTATTTCAACTGAATACATTTTTGTATCTTATCAATAATGGAAAATATTTGGAATAGTGCCTGAAGTATTGCACTCAATAATTTGTAATATTTGTCAAACCCTCGACCTAAGGAACCGTAACTAGGGCCGCAAAGCACAATTTTTTTTAACACGGAGAATGCTTGATGCACCTTCACCTTGGGCAGGGGTTTACCCAAGGTGGTGTGTGGGACTCCCGGCTGCCGGTACTGAGACGGGACCGACAGCTGCTCCTGGGCTAAGGTGCAATGCCCAGGGTTGTACCCACTAAACTCCGCGACATACCTCATCGCCTATTGGTGGTGCCGTGGTACCTGGCTGAGCCTCCATTCACAACACCACCGAACAAAGCACTATTCCACTGACCCAGACCAAGTAAAATATAATTCAAATGTCAGGGAGAAAAAGGCAAATTAGTGTAATGTGTGTAATAAATGATATATAAATCTTCATATTATAAAAAAAAATTTGGATCTTACGAACTTGAAATAAATTAACTCTGCTTAATTTCTAAGCTGTTTGTAAACAGCTCCGTTGCTAAGATTTGAAAATATACTAAACTTGTTTACTTGTTAACAGTAGTTTCGAACAGTTTTGATTTAATTTGCATAGCTATTGGAGAGCAAATAATTCGCAGTGTTAGTAGTAGAAAGACTCTCGCAAAGTAGGTCACTTGTCATATTAATTATTCAAAACCACCAAGTGGTAGCTTACCTACTGAAACTGTTGATTGTTATTATTGTTATTGACTGGCTCAGTGGAACAGTGGTTAGTGACCCAGGTTCACTACCTACGGTTCCAATAGTCGTGGGTTCGATTCCCCCTCGGGACAAATATTTGTGTGACTAACATCGGTGTTTGTTCCTTGTCTGGGTGTGTTATTAAATATATTTAAGTTTATTTGTGTATCCACTGTCGTTTCTGATTTCCGTAACACAAGTGCTTAAGCTACTTACCACGGGATCAAATCGATGTATGTGATGTTGTGAAATATTTATTTATTTTTTAATGGTAAACACATTTCAACAATTCTTTAATAAGAAATAAACATACATTGTATAATATTACTTGTGACCCGCCCTCGCTTCGGGTATATTATATGTAAAGAACTTCCTCTTAAATCCCTCTATATATAAAAAAATACCACATCAAAATCCGATGTGTAGTTTGAAAGATTTAAGCATATAAGGCGCCCGACCGATTTCGGCCAAGGCGGCCGATCTCAATTGAGGTCAGCCGAGTGCACAGTACATATTATATTGCACAAGTGTGCGCGCAAACACAAGTGCACTCTCTTTTTCCATATTCTCAAAGTTCGTTGAGACGGCAATCCGACATGACCGATGAGAGATCGGGCGCAGGACTACCGGCTTTACGTGCTTTCCGAGACACGGGCGTTCAACCGCCAACTTCCTAACTCCAGGCTGAGTAATTTCATTAAAGAAAAACTTAAACAATTTTGCCCCACCCCGGACTCGAACCGGGGACCTCTCGGTTCTTACGCAGCGCTTGCTAATAGATCAACGAGGCAGTTTGAAAGATTTAAGCATACATGGGGACAGACAGACGAGGGAAGCGACTTTGCTTTATACTATGGAGTGACATCGCGTCACATTATAGAAATCAGTATCGTAAATGGTCGATGTATTATTAAGCAGTACAATCACTATTTAACTCTCAAGTCTAATGGTTTTATGCTTAACTGTTAAAACCAGTAATTTTTTTTTTTGGAAACATGGGCTTTTTTAATGAAGGTTTAACATTTTTAAGACATTTTGTGTAGGTTTATATTTGCCAGATTGTAAGTCACATCTAATGGATTTCCTTTCAGTAACTTCAACATCCAACAGAGATATCACGATGTTCATTTGTCCTCATTGCCGACTTCTTCCGCCAATGTTTTACACGATTACCAACTTATTCGTCGGTCGCATTTGTCCGGCCCACCCGGATAGCGAGGAGGTCCGAGTCCGGACAAATTGCATCGACCCAGTCCCGGATTATTCCGGATATCCGGTAAACATATTACCCGGGTATTTCTCACTGGTGCTCTAGATGTCGGCATGGAAGTGGTTTGAGAAAAAAGTTTTTGGTGAAAGTGATTTTTTCGTTTCCGTGAGCGATGAGGTTTTTAATGCCTATGAGATAGTGTAGGCTGGTGTGGATAGTTGTATCGATGTTAGTTTGGGACGCATCAGCCTCGATCCTAACGTTGTTGGTACAATCCAAGGGTAATAGTCCAAGGGTAACCTAGTTATCGTATGTATTTACTACATTTATCGAAAAATGTGATATATACTTAGGTTTTAAAATATAACAGGTATAATAACGAGATGACCTGGATGCCCATGATAGGAACTGGCCGGCTTTGGCCGCAGACCGACAGCTTTAGAGTGAAATGAAATGAAATGAAATGAAATGAAATAATGAAATGAAATGAAATGAAATGAAATGAAATGAAATGAAATGAAATGAAATGAAATAATGAAATGAAATGAAATAATGAAATGAAATGAAATGAAATGAAATGAAATGAAATGAAATGAAATGAAATGAAATAATGAAATGAAATGAAATAAAATGAAATGAAATGAAATAATTTATTCTGCAAATAGATTTACATGAAATACTTTTGCACGTCAAGTTCTAAATAAAGTAATCACATATTACATAAAAAATCACAAGTTACTTAATTCATTGATGTCCAAGCGAGCAGCTCATCATGTCCATGGATTTTTATCATTTAAGTAGTCTTCTACTTTATAATATGCTTTTTTCACAAGACACGACTTAATAAAAAGTTTGAAATTATAAAAAGGTAATTCAATAACATTTTGTGGGATCTTATTAAACAATTTTGTGCTTAAACCTAAGAACGACTTTCCAGTCTTTTGAAGCCTGAGCCTTGAAACGGCAAGCCTATGTTTATTTCTGGTGTTAAAATGGTCAGTATCCGATTTCTTATTAAATTAGTGAAATAGGGGAGGCATTGGCCAGCAGTGGGACAGCAAAGGCTAAATAAAAAAAATAGTTTAGTGAATATTTTGAGTGAATTAACAGGTTCATTATGATTTACTTACAGCAATCTTTCTAATCGGCTAAAATGTGTCTAAAAATAAAAACAATATTTTTGTTACGCAAATTAAATAAATACTTCGATCTTCAGATAGAACTTTATAAAAATTACAGTCACACAGTTAGTTTTATTATTCGAATAAACGATTATATAATTAGCAGTGACCAACATCTACTTAAATTAAAATTCTCACAATCACCAAAAACAAGGGAAAAAAAATTAGTCAAACTCTTAACGCAAACAACAGCTGTTGCGGTTTTCATCTTAATCATTATGTTGCTGCCTCAGTTGAGTAAGGCCCCGCGGCGAGTTTCTTGGGAAACGATATTATAATTAACATCTTACTGAAATTCAACGGCAAATGTTGCTTGAGCACGTGTTAATTGCTTGCAGCTTTAAGCTTTAAAAGCTTTTCCTAACAGACTTCCGAGTACTTAACTTTCTTTGGGTTGATTGCTGCTGTAAGAGAGGTAAATAGGTTTAGACTTTCGCGTTCCATTACATTAAATATTTGTCTTTATGGGTCTACACGCGTTATTAGGAGTAGCAAATTACATAGCTACTTACTACCCGACGTTTCGACTGGGTTACACCAATCGTGGTCACTCGCGACCACGATTGGTAACCGTATATGTATATATATGTAATAACCGTATATATATGTAATTTGCTACTCCTAATAACGCGTGTAGACCCATAAAGACAAATATTTAGGAGAGGTAAATAAGTTTAGATATTCCTGTAAACTGAATGTTGGCTAGCATTGCGATTTTAGAACAATTACTATACTAATTTAATAAAAAAATTGGTAAATAATATTCAGTACTTGCAGTCTATATAGTTAATAGTGTTAGTTAATTGAGTAAGTTGGATTACTCTCAGAATTAACTGATTAATTATAAATTTGGATATATTATGCTACCACATAACCAACAGGATTCTAAAATAAGCCTGGTTCTACGTGATCTAACAAGCTGAGATTAGATCTTTGTTCAGTAATCCACTATATTGAATAGACGCTTCAGTAAGCGTACTCTGTTATAAAGTACAGCATTAGCTTACTTAATAACTAATTATATATGTAGGCACTTAGTTTTGACTGAAAAAGCTAGACTTACAAAGTGAGGTGAATGCTCTATCACTGCTATATCTGGATTATGCTAATAATATAATACATATTCATGCAGTTTTGTTTTCATCTCCCAAAAATTCACTACACTCACGTGTCAAAGAAAACATGTTAAATGTTTTAGTAACATGAAATTTCGGTTCTAGAATCTACATTGTAATAATAAATTAGAATTCTGCGCTAGCGTAATTATTAACCATGTTTATGGTATAAATTGAAACAAAACAATACCTGTGCGTGCTACGCAAACAAGTGGGAAAATATCAATTTTGTTTGTTTGGACCAGAATTTTGTTATAAAGGCTGTGACTTTTAATTACAATCCAACTCGTTTTAATGCAGAAATAAAATAAAAAATACTTAATTGTTGACTCAGCTTAGTCTAATCTTATAGTAACTATAAAGTAAGATTAGACTAAG
Source organism: Maruca vitrata (assembly GCA_039566165.1). Classification (NCBI taxonomy): domain Eukaryota; kingdom Metazoa; phylum Arthropoda; class Insecta; order Lepidoptera; family Crambidae; genus Maruca; species Maruca vitrata. Next base: position 9,661,767 of record CM076924.1, on the reverse strand, counting down.
CTAAGCGTGGTTGACTGAGGCCTGATCGCCCCTAGGTTAGGATGGGCCCGTGCCCCAGCAGTGAGGACGTGATGATGATGATTCTTTATAAAATATGAAATTAGTAAAGTGGTTTGTACATAATAGCGCCCAACATAACAATTTGATGCTCATAGGGCTACACTGTTATTATCTTTTCTAACTTTGTTATTTGTATTTTATTATTCTTTCACTTTTTACTTCTTTGTATCTCTGTGCGGTTATTAAACAAACAAAAGCTTATTGGTTCTAGCCGACTGCGTCAGAAGGAGGGTTATGTTTTTCGAGGGTGTGTATTTATGTAAGTATTTATAACTGTTTAACGTCCTATGCAGCCTGATTGCCATGTTGGATAAGATTGAAGGTCGTTAAAAAGAACAAAATGGCGGATTTTTGGCGCCAAATTTTTTTTTTAAAAACAACCTGTATATAAGAATGACGCATGGCAACGGGTGATGGAAGATTCCCATGATGCACGATTAGCTTGTCAAGGGGAGTATCCGTCAGCGGAAACCATTAATCAGTTGGAGTTTTTCTAACCGTTTTTTATTATTTTGTCATTTTTATCGGGTTATTTATAATTTATTTTCTATCCGGTATCCAGTGTGCGCTTGGTGTTTTCGTAGTTTCTTTTGCTAATGCATACATTGTGCCTGTGTTGTGGATACCGACATCAGCACTGTTATAGTTTTATTGTGGAGATAGTGGTTATGTGATTTTGAAATATGTTCTCTTCTATACTCGGATTTGTAATTCAAGATCAAAAAAACTACTACAACTACAAGGTTGCCACTGCAATAAAATATTTTTACAATAGTAAATTCAGTTTTTTGCAAAAAACAACCATAATACAACAAATTTATTGGTAATATTAATCCTATGATTTTCATCAGTAATTCCAGTTATTTATATTTTAAAAACTTAAACATCGATAATTTTTGGTAACAAACATGGTTTTTGTACTTGTAACACTTCAGGGATTCATAACATTTGGTGCAATAAACTACAAGCTAAGTTAAGAACATACTCGGACGCAATTAATATATTACACATCATAACTAATCGGGAAATAATGCGTAACTGTTCCGAGTGTTCGAATGTTTTTGCTCCGTGGTGATTTTGTTTTGTTTTAAGTTTATGTTTTGTGTTAAGTTTTTGTTGTTTAAATCCGTAACAAAGAAAATATTTTATTTATCTTCCCGACTCCTCCACTATTGCTCAAAATTATGTCTTTTTAAAATTAGTTAGACATGACTTATTTATAAGTTTTTTACTAGAAGTTATAATACGTAAGTAATAGTCAGGCTCAATACAATTTTGAGAACGTATAATTTATATCTAAATAATGCATTTAATTATTAGATATAGTATGAACCCTTTTACTTTAAGAAATTATTATTTTATACGCCTTAATTATCAATAAGTGATGTTGGCATTAAATAAAATAAAGAATTATATTACGAAAAGGTTGTCGAAACCTGAAATCATCACTTGAGAGTGACATAAGTGACTTTACCACTTTTGACAGTGACGTATCTGTCGTAGTTTTTTTGATCTTGAATTACAAATCCGAGTATAGTTAAATTACAAAGATTTTTATGGTGTTTCCATCCTATCATTCTTTATTAAAAAATTGGAAAAACAGTTCACTTCAAATGTTAGTATGATAACTCACATTGTATCAATATTCATTTTCAACATTATCGGATGTTTGTTGTTGTTTTGTATACCATTATTTTGTATACCATTGAAAACATAAATGTTTATTGGATATGGAATAAAGAGCATTTTTAAAAAGAAACTATAATACCTTTAGTATATTTTACTTTATTCCCTTTTCTTTAATATTTTGAAATATTTTCAAATAATGACAGTACCTAGGCTCAAATGAGTTTTAATATTCAACACACATAACAAGAAAAAAAAATATGTACATACATTTAGATGAAAGCTGTGCAAAAATGAAAAACGTAACCAACTCCGGTTATGCCGGCCAGAATAGTTGAGGATCGTATTTACTTCGTATAACTTAACGTTGGGAGTAATTTCTCCTTGCGGCCTTACCCTTACCTCACACTAAATAGTTTAAACCACTTCTCGCTTGAGTAGCTTCAGTGAGACTTAGCTGCAGCTTGTTTTCGCTTTACTGAGAAAATTACTTCGCTCACTGTTCAAAATAGACTTTAAACCTGCACAGAGCTCGGTATGTACCTCGAAATATTTGCTTTGGAACGAGAATAAAAATGTCGTAACAAGATAAATGTGTCTGAAAGGTACGTTGAATTAAATGCATTAGATTGAGTGTGTTGAATTGAAAACTTACCGTGTTAGAAAATGTTTGGCTTGGACGCCAGCAAGCCTTACATTTTTAAGTTAAATTCTTTTAGTTACTTAAATCTTACCTTATTTATTAGGTAGGTTCTAGATTGTCAATAAAAATAGTTATTTTGAAAAAGTTGAGGGTAAAATCAATGTTTTTTTAAGACATTATGAAGATTTCATATTGCATTATATTATTATACTAGTGATCCGCCCTCGATTCGCTTCGGATAAATTTATAGGTGCATAAAAACCTTCCACTTGAATCTCTATATCTATTACTAACAACTGCATCAAAATCTGATGCGTTGTTTCAGAGATTCAAGCATAAATAGGGATATAAGGAAAGAGAAACTTTATGGTGATTTGCAGATAAATACCAGTGAATATTGGAACTTTGCTACTCGTACAATAATAATATGCCTATTGCTTAGTTTGCCCGTATAAAGGCCATAGTTATATACAAATAAATAGTAGGTACACATGGACGTGCTTCATAAATGATCGTACTAAAGAAGTAAGACGTACTAGGTAAAACACTAAGTTGCTTTATTACATTTCAAATCTGGAACAACTTAAACAAGTTAGTAGCCCGCATTTTAATTACTCAGATTGGAAAAGCACCAATTCATCCAAGTAAGTAAGTTGCGTAATAGTTATTGCCAGATCCAACGCGGATTTGTCCACGTCATCATTCTCAAATAAGAACAATGACGTCAGCAATGCTGGGAGGCGAGATTAAAAACGTTAATCGGCAGTTCTTTTTATCTGGTTTCATACTAGAAATTAAATATTAATTGAAAAAAACAAATTTAGCTTGCGGAAAATCTAACTACTTATTTTCTTAAGTAAGGTATATTATAATACCCAATAGTTTATGGTATGATCCAAGCTGAAAAATTTACTTTGTCAACTCAAACTAGGTACTTCTATAAATAGGTACTTACGGCTTTTTTTGTAATATAAGCTAATTCGGAAACAAAATATGTGTTAATACAGAAATAAAAAGAGTCTTATGTACTACTTAAACTAGCAGGTACTCATTTGAAGTAAGAAAAAAATCGCAAAAGGAAGAAAAATTGTTTGTTAATACTTCATCATCAGCCCACTTTCGTCCACTGCTGTACATAGGCCTTCCAAAATGCTCACCACTTATTTCTATCCTCGGCTACTCGCATCCAGCTCCTACCAGCTGCCCCGCGCATTAATACTTACTTCCAAATATACTTGTTAAATATCTCCCTTCAGACCACGACCTCAGGATTCCGAATGAAGAGTTAGTATCAAATCTACCCTAACTGAAACAAAAGTCTCGGGTCGGATTTAGACTGAATCTTATAGAGTTTCGGATAAAGTTTCCTATAAATAAAACATTATTTGAGCTTGTTCTAAGCAAGACAAACCTTTGGATAAGCGCGAAGATAATTTATTGTCAACGTTCTATTGTATCACGTAGGTACTTATGTAAGTTTATGATGTACTTTTAGTGTTAAGAGTTGGTTTTTGAATTCCATAAATTATTCAAGAGGGTTTGTTTCGTTTTTGTCTTGAAATCTGAGTTTTGAAACTTTAGTTTTTATCTTCAAACTTCTTAACCAGATGCTAAGTAGATAAATAATATTAAAATAAGTTCATCCACCTCCAAGAGAAAACGGTAAAATACCGCTGCCATGACAAAGCATGTACTTGGAAAGTTTATGAAAGGATTTTCCAACACAAATATACTGTGTAAAATCTTTATACAAATACACGTTTTATTAGCGGAGAGGTGTTAAGAGGAAAAATAAGTTCCTAATAAATGAGTAAGCATCATTATAATATGAATTCAAAATTAGATAAAATACATCATCGCTTTAAATAATCCCAATCCCGTCGCAATGGGAATTGTTAAAAGTTACCTACATACATGTATAACTGGTAGTTTTGGCTTTGGCAGATTTGTATTTGCCAATTTTAAATCTTTTTAGTTTTTTGCTCTTCGACTGTATAGTTTGTTAAAATAACACAAATATTTATGTGTGAATTCTCGTTTTATATTTATATCAGCAATAATTGCCCAATAAAATCATATTTTTTATATTTATGAAGTTTATAGAAATTCTCTTGTACCTAAGTGAATGTTTAATTATTTTGAGAAAACAAAGTATCTTAACTAGAACAAACAAGTATTTTTACATATTATTAAGTACTTCAACGCTTAGCTAATTTTCCATGCCATTGTAAGGCGTTCATACGTCCAAACCACATAATTGCCTATTAATTTCCTCTAGAGGTTGCATCCCTTCCTTTGTCCCAAATTAAATAGAAATAACATGAAACTGCTTTATTATAATATACCATTATACCACACAAATTGTATCGCTTTCAAACTTTATCCAGGGAACGCTATTATATTTAAAGACTAATAAAAGAATTACTTTCTAATCAATTTAATTAATATCCTATCAAAAACATTAATGTTAAAAGGAGAGCCAAGTTCAATACAATAATCATACATGGGTTTGTCACCCAGATGTTTTTTTTTTATTATACACTCATTATATCTCCATAATGTTAGCGGTGAAACCCACACCCACGCATTTTTGTATGGAACTTGGCGCTCTTTTATTATGTCTAGTTTTTTGGTGGGATATCATTGCTTTATAAAAACTTTCGGCATCAAGGTGTCTTTCATTAAACATGCGTAGTTTCATGTGTTTACGTTAAATAGTTTTTGAGTTAAGGGTAAAAATTGGCACCGAGTGGTTTGTTTAAATGATACACGTGGCCCTGGCAAGCTAGTTACTTTGCTTGAACTTGGCTTTGACGCGCTGCCGATCTTGTATAATTTGGTGTTATTTAAGTAAAATTAGTAAGGAAGGAAGAGTTATTTTGAGATACAGAAATATTTTTGTAAAAGCCAAATGTACACATCTAAAAGCAGTGAAGGTATACAATTGGTGTCTTCTGGAAAATTATAGTATCAAATACAACGAAATTTGCAGGCGTAGGACGAATTAACAAGGAAAATAGGCAACAGACATTCAAAGTCAAAGTAGCTACAAAAGATCTTATGTGCCTAAAAGTTCAAAATAATTATGGTGAAATCTTAACCCTTGTGTACTCTCTAAGAGTGAATAGGTAATTTTCGAAAGAAAAGCTATTACAAAGCCCATTTGTTATTCGATTAGCAAGCAATGACTTGAACTTTAGACGTTGAACAAATCAATTACTTCTACAGAACATTATGTTGAAGTGTACGTTTCGACTTTTAATCTGACCGATGAAAAATAATTAATTGGATTATATTTTTGAATGGTCATTATGGCGAATTAAAACACAGTTAGAAAGCACAGGATAAAACTGTATTTTACCTACTAAAACATTTATTCTGTAAAAATTATTTTACTACTTTGTAAAAATAAAAAAAATAGAAAAAAATGGTGGAGTTGTTGATTTTTCTTAACATAAAACGAGAGAGCTTAAGCTACTTGCCATTCCACTGTTGTAATTGGTTTACATACCACGGGTGCTTAAGCTGCTAATCTTACGATTATATCAATGTACACATATTTTTGAATTACATTTAGATCTGAACTATACAATTTTATGTTATGTCTCTTTTCGATTGTAATTTCTAATGTGTATGTCAAATATGTTATATTAGTAAGTAGTTAAAGTAATTTATATTACTGTCTCATATATTTGTCTTATGCTATTTTGTATTCTGCTACGTATAACTACAATTTACAGGATACCCTGTAAACTGCAGTAACATACGACTTTAAGGCATACAGTCAAGTCAAATTAGGAAAAAATCTCGGAATGCGAGATACCCAGCTGTAAGTTTGTAAATAATTAGATATTGACACCCTAAAAGTGTTCTCAAAACCTACATATTGTAGGGTGTACGCAACTATTACATTTTCAAGGTCAAATGTCACAAATATCAGCTTTATGAACTTTTGAGCGAAACGGGAAGTTTTATCATAAAAGTGTATAGGAGAAAATTACTTATCTTCTATTTATCTATAAAAATTGTCTGTACGTTTTATTTCTAAGATTCACCATTTCAGAGATACAGCGATGCAAATAGTTGAAAAAGTTGTATTTTCAAAAGCTTCCAGGCCTACGTGCGATTGTGCTAGACAGTTAAAATTTTCACGAATGATGTATTTTAGTAGCCTCTATAACATCTAATACTAGAAAAAGCTTAAAACCAATGTTTTAGTGGGTTCTCATACAAAAACTATGGTTTTTTTTTTCTCACACTTGGCCGGTTTTTAACGTGGTTACCCCAGTAAACCTATTCCAGACGACACCTTTTATACATGAAGAACACGTTGTTTATAAGGAAGCCTAGTTAAATAATTGTTTTGTGTTGTTTTCAGTATTCAGAAGATTTAAGATTTCTGCGTTTCATTAAATTAAATTTGGTTAATATGGATCTTCACGTTCATAATCGAGTTAGATGGACAGTTAACATTTTTAAAATGTATTTTTTTTCAGTTATACTTCAAACAGAAATTCTAATAATTGGTTATTTCGTACTTTTTGACCCATAATAAGCAGTTTAAATGTACTGAAACGTATATGTATAGTACTAAAAACAACATAAAATAATTATTTAACTAGGCTTCCATATAAACAACGTGTTCTTCACGTATAAAAGGTGTCGTCTGGAATAGGTTTACTGGGATAACCACGTTAAAAACCGGTCAAGTGTGAGAAACAAAAACCATCGTTTTATATAAGAACCCACTTAAACATTTAGATTTTAAGCTTTTTCTAGTATTAGATGTTATAGAGGCTACTGAAATACATCAGTTGTGAAAATTTTAACTGTCTAGCACAATCGCACGGGGGTCTGGAAGCTTTTGAAAATACAACTTTTTCAACTATTTGCATCGCTGTATCTCTGAAATGGTGAATCTTAGGAATAAAACGTAGAGACAATTTTTATAGATAATTAGATGATAAGCAATTTTCTCCTACACACTTTGATGATAAAACTTGCCGTTTCGCTCAAAAGTTCATAAAACTGATATTTGTGACATTTGACATTGAAAATTTAATAGTTGCGTACACCCTACCATATGTAGGTTTTGAGACCACTTTTAGGGTGTCAATATCTAAATATTTACAGACTTACAGCTGGGTATCTCGAATTCCGAGATTCATACCTAATTTAAGCTTAAATGACTGGACTAATACATTATTTTAAAGAAGTATAAGTACAAAAGTCAGTAAGTAATGTTGTTTTTATTTTTCTAAATAATTATGTAAAACAAGTGCTTAAGACACTACTACGGGATCAAAAGAAAGCACGTAATGGTATTTGATATTTATCTACAATTTTTTTCTTCAACTGCCTCCGCAAACTGTAGTACTACGTTGTAGGTGTCGCCACATGCGGTAACACACGGTGGATCCAATCGGAGCGATCGCTCAGTCGATTAGCGGGGACTCGAGTCGTGTCTGCGTGCGTCCACATAATCGCTTGCGTACGGCGAGCGGGCGGTTAATTGCCTATTCATATGAAGCTTCGGTTACATAGAGGCTTCTATTCTATGTGAAGCTGCTAAGGATTTTTATAGACTAAAACTGTAACTGAAAAAATGTTTTTTTAAAGTCAAACTACGCAGTTTAGGAATACATTATTTTAACAAATTATTTTTTTAACACTTTTATGACGGAAGGGACGAGTTCATTTTTGTTTTTTGAGCTATTTACCACGGGATCAAATTAACGCATGTAAAGTTGTCTGATATTTATATTCCATTCATGTTCCGTCTGCACATGTTATTTTCTTCTACTGCCTCCGTAATATGTAGTACTATGTTGTAGGTGTCGCCACATGCGGTAACACACGGTGGATCCAATCGGAGCAATCGCTCAGTCGATTACGGGGACTCGAGTCGGGGCTGCGTGCGTCCACATAATCGCTTGCGTACGGCGAGCGGGCGGTTAATTGCCTATTCATATGGAGCTTCGGTTACATAGAGGCTTCTGTGTGAAGCTGCTGAGGATATTATAGACTAAAGGGCAACTAATACTGTAAATGAAAAAATGTTTTTTAAAGTCAAACTACGCAGTATAGGAATACATTAATTTTAACAAATTATTTTTTTAACACTTTTATGACGGAAGGGACGAGTTCATTTTTGTTTTTTGAGCTATTTACCACGGGAACAAATTAACGTATGTAAAGTAGTCCGATATTTCATTCATATTTCTTCTGTTCATGTTCTTTTTCTTCTACTGCCTTCGTAATATGTAGTACTACGTTGTAGGTATCGCCACATGCGGTAGCACACGGTGGATCCAATCGGAGCGATCGCTCAGTCGATTAGCGGGGACTCGAGTCGGGCCTGCGTACATAATCGCTTACGTACGGCGCGCGGGCGGTTAATTGCCTATTCATATGATGCTTCGGTTGCATAGAGGCTCCTGTGTGAAGCTGCTAAGGATTTTTATAGACTAAAACTGTAACTGAAAAAATGTTTTTTTAAAGTCAAACTACGCAGTTTAGGAATACATTATTTTAACAAATTATTTTTTTAACACTTTTATGACGGAAGGGACGAGTTCATTTTTGTTTTTTGAGCTAATTACCACGGGATCAAATCAACGCATGTAAAGTTGTCTGATATTTATATTCCATTCATGTTCCTTCTGCACATGTTATTTTCTTCTACTACCTCTGTAAACTGTATAACTATGTTGTACGTCTCGCCACATGCGGTAACACACAGTGGATCCAATCGGAGCGATCGCTCAGTCGATTAGCGGGGACTCGAGTCGTGTCTGCGTGCGTCCACATAATCGCTTACGTACGGCGCGCGGGCGGTTAATTGCCTATTCATATGATGCTTCGGTTGCATAGAGGCTTCAGACTGAGACTTTTTATGGACTAACGCTTGCAGCGTTACTGAAGTACTTAAAGGGCAACCAAATCTGTAACGGAATTTTTTTTTTGAAAGTCAAACTAAAAGATTAAATTTAACATTTTTTTTTAATTTTTAACGACGGAAGGGACGAGTTCATTTTTGTTCTTGATTTTCGAGCTACTTACCACGGGATCAAATCAACGCATGTAAAGTTGTCTGATATTTATATTCCATTCATGTTCCTTCTGCACATGTTATTTTCTTCTACTACCTCTGTAAACTGTAATACTACGTTGTAGATGTCGCCACATGCGGTAACACACGGTGGATCCAATCGGAGCGATCGCTCAGTCGATTACGGGGACTCGAGTCGGGGCTGCGTGCGTCCACATAATCGCTTGCGTACGGCGAGCGGGCGGTTAATTGCCTATTCATATGGAGCTTCGGTTACATAGAGGCTTCTGTGTGAAGCTGCTGAGGATATTATAGACTAAAGGGCAACTAATACTGTAAATGAAAAAATGTTTTTTAAAGTCAAACTACGCAGTATAGGAATACATTAATTTTAACAAATTATTTTTTTAACACTTTTATGACGGAAGGGACGAGTTCATTTTTGTTTTTTGAGCTATTTACCACGGGAACAAATTAACGTATGTAAAGTAGTCCGATATTTCATTCATATTTCTTCTGTTCATGTTCTTTTTCTTCTACTGCCTTCGTAATATGTAGTACTACGTTGTACGTCTCGCCACATGCGGTAACACACAGTGGATCCAATCGGAGCGATCGCTCAGTCGATTAGCGGGGACTCGAGTCGTGTCTGCGTGCGTCCACATAATCGCTTACGTACGGCGCGCAGTCGGTTAATTGCCTATTCATATGGAGCTTCGGTTACATAGAGGCTTCAGGCTGAGACTTTTTATGGACAATCTCTTGCAGCGTTACTGAAGTATTTAAAGGGCAACCTAAACATGAGTAAAAAAATGTTCAGAAAGTCAAACTGCGCAGTTTGGAAATATATTTTTTTTGTTGTTTATACCTTATAGATTTTAAAATTGATAACGGCCGAAAGTTTTAAGATCGACATAATTATTTTAAGTAGAATTAAGACAGTCCATAATTGTACTATAGGACATACTAAATAAAAACACCAATTTTTAAAAGCTCATACCAATAACTTTTCAACCACTTATACACACAATGTCATGCTAATAAATATTAAAATGCCGAATCAATTAACACTTTAGTGCTTAATGGCAGTAGCTACCTAATGTTCGAATCACACTCAACACTAAAATATACACCCATCTATAGTCTACGAATTTTAAAATCCACGCTAACATCTTTGCCGTAGTAAAAAGTTTTAATCCATTACAAATCCCTTTCACACAAAGTGAATCGATATTAAGTTTATTAGGGAAAAGTGACTAAGACATTTCTGTGTGCCGCCACATAATCACTTAAGCTCAAGACTCGGTATGCACAAACCGCTTAATTGCCTATTAAAGAACGGGTATTTACCCTTTAACCTTTGGATGACAAACTTAATTTACACAAGATTATTTTGTAATGAATTGGAGACAGATATTCTTGGAATAATAGAGAGTTGGAGTGGAGTGGAGGTATAATAACTGTACAGCCCAGACTTGAAGCAATAAATGAATAATAGTCTAAAGGTACATGACATATTAATCTTGAATGAAGTAGCTATTATTATGATGGCATGAAATATTAATAAGGGCGTCATTCTAGCATTACTTATTTGAAAGGATAATGAAACAGCTTTTGAGGTTTAAATCGTTTCAAAGAAGCTTATAACTTCTCGTGTTATATCTTTGATACCTACTATACACCGTGAAATTTTAGTGGTTGTTTTTCCGCAGTAAAATGATTCTATCATAGTAGCACAAAAGATGTGTGCAGTTCTTTTTTGTTAAAATCAATAAATGCCGGTTTTACGAAAGGTTTAACCTTAACTCGAAATTACGTTCGAACCGCTTTATGACTTAGGGTGTAGGGCTTCTTTAGCTTTAAGCATCGATTTCATGCGGCAAACAGTAACTGATTACATCACATCTTATAAAAGAACGATATCTTCTCCCGTTTTCGAGATAGAAAATTATTATTTTTAAATTTTCAAAAAAAACATTTTTTTTTCGCGGAATAATTTGCATAATTCGATAGTATTACTAAAGGCAAATCGTTCTGCCACGGGAAAACAACCACTAAAATTTCACGGTGTATAACTGAAATTTTAGAGATATAATTGTTACTGCCTAGTTAGTCTATGGACCGAGAGGATCCGGTTTGAGTACCTACGGTTTTTCTGTTAAGAAATAACTCAGCCCAGAGTCAGGAAGTTTTCGGTGGCACGCTCGTGTCTCGGAAAGTACGTTAAGCTGGTGGTCTTTCGCCCGATCTCCCATCGGTCATTTCGGATTGCCGTCTCACCGAACAATGAGGGTAAGGGAACAGAGAATGCACTTGTTTTTGCGCGTTCGACATAATAGTGCACAAGTGTACACTTGTGCACTATAATATGTCCTGCGCACTTGGCTTATCTTCATTGAGATCGCCCGCATGGCCGAAAATCGGTCGGAAACATTAACTAAAAGTTACAAGTTATAAGTGAGCATCGAATAAAATTCAATTAACTACGATAATTGATTCGAGTTTGCGGTCTTCAAAGAAATGCTATCATAATTAATGAAACAAAAAGTTATCTGAAATTGGTTTTGGACATTGCTAAGGTCCAAATATTAGTTATTAATCGAACGTTTTGAATATTTTGTACGTCAAGTGAAGTTGCTTTTCGGGTTCAATGACCATTCCCTGTATTGTGAACTAACTGATTCTTAATTTTAGCTTTTTGCTAACGATTTCGTCTACGTGGAGTCTGGGTGTGTTATTTCATATATTTAGGTAAGTTTTTATATAGGACTGTTATTTCTTGCTTAAGCAACTTACTTTGGAGTCTGAGAATAGGCGTGACGACTGGGTCAAAAATCTAATTATTCATTATATTTAGTCCGTAAGTTAGTTTATACAAAAATATGGGACACGTATTTCCTTGTTTTTCAATTGATTGAAAAATGACAAAATTATCAAACTTCTGGAGTGGGGGCTTGTGACGTCACAGTTACGCAAAAATTGTACCTAAACATGACGTCATACGAAACTTCTAAGCACTATAACAAGAAATTATGAAGATATTATCTTCATAATTTCTTGTTTGTGAAAACAAAATAAAAAAATACGAGTACAATATTTTTAAATAATCTAAATAACGGACTAATTATAATTTTTTAGTCGTCTCGCCTATTGTATGTGATGTTGTGAATTATTACTAGCTTTCCGCCCGCGACTTCGTCCGCGTAAACATTACTTCCTTATAGCGCAGTCTGTTAAAAAGTAGCCTATAACCTTTTCTAGGCTCTGGACTATATCTGTACCAAATTTCATTTAAATCGGTTCAGTACTCTATGCATGAAAGCGTAACAGACAGACAGAGTTACTTTCAAATTTATGGTATTAGTAAGGATTATTACAAACTAATATTCCGATTAACTTCCTAATAGAAAACGAAAACCTACAAATTCACTCTGATTTTGGACCTGAAACTAAGAGGTAGTTATTACTATACCTACTACTTGCTACCAAATATACCAATGAGGCAGTTTCATAATGATGCTACAGGTGTAGTTATTATATTTCTGTACCCTCCGTGAACAGTGATATAAGTCGACTTATATCACTTATCATTTTATTGCATCATTGTAAAGAGAAAAATATGGGCTATTTTTCTGTCCAATCGGTGTAGCTCTAGCCCTAATAGAACGGGAGATAAGTTTTGTGACTCATGATACAACTGTGTTTTTGAGACACATCCAATGGTTTCATAAATGTATAGTAATATAACTTCACTTATATTAAAATACATTTATTTTTTTTATTTTTTTAAAAGTGTATAATAATATAACTATCATGTAGACCTTTGCGCAATAAAATATTTTAAATGCAATCTTGTGTATAATGATATAATTTAATATGTATTGGTAGTCACAAAGGTCTTGTGATTTATACGATTTGTGAAAATTGATATAACTGCTATCGTATCATCTGACACTTATCACAAATTTACAAATATTCGTGTATTTTGATACAATTTCAGGTATATCAAAATTTATATTTATTTTTACAATTTCAAATTCGTGTAAAGTAATACAACTTAAGTTAAAGCAAAATTATATAGCCAAAGGCGACCGTACAAAATACTTCCGCATGGTGTAAAATGATACAAGTAGAAATCCTCACCTCCCAAAATCTATATACCTTTGTCTAATAAGGCGTGATAGTAGTGCATCCTTTGTTTAAGAAGGACTTCTGAATCTCCATTTTTATAGGCTGCTGCAGAAGCACGAGCTATTTTTATTTTTAAAAATTTAGTTGAAGCTAAGGAACATTGCTTAGACACAGAAACCTGTGTTTATCCTACTATTCTGCGTTTAACATGGTAAATATTTCAGTTTTCTAACATAAAGATGAAAAAAAAGAAAAGTCTGATTTAATAGATAAATGGAAAGATGATGTATAATGAAGATGAAAATAAAGTAAAGAAAAATGCAAATACAGATGACATATACCGTCTTAAGATCGAATAGCAACATGAAAATGAAGCAAACTTTGAAGTTAACTCAAAAAAATAAGTCAACCAAAACGCTATTACATCGCAGAATAAGAACATATTAGTATAACAGATAAACAAACCAATTAAATAAATGTTTGAGAAAAATGTTATGAAAACGTCAGTGGAAGAAAGGGTCACAAATACGACAAACGCTGATTTGGAAGTTTATATGATTCCTACATATGAAATTGGCATTTTTGTATGTTAGGAGCAAAAAAGTCGAATATTTTTAAACATAATATTTTTAATTAATCAAAGTTTGAACCATTGTTTTCGATGCACTTTTGCCATCTCATAGGAAGTTCGTTGATCACTTTACTAAAAAACTAGTCGGACGGGAATTAATAAAATCTTTGAAAGCGATTTGGACTGCCCCATCAGAGTTGAATTTTTTCAATATTGTACCCTTTCAGTAATGTAACGCGTTTGCCGTTTTGCTTCAGTCAATTCGTGAAGTACTCACCTTTTAAGCTTTTTAATCTGCCAAATTTGCTTTAAGTGAATTAAAACCGTTTTATCACTAACATCGGAGCCTGCGGCTAACTCGGACATGGTTTGCGTCGGATCCGCTTCCACGATAGCCTTCAATTCTTCATGATCAACTTGGGTCTCCGGCCCTCCACGGGGCTTGTTCTGCAGGTCAGTATTTTCAGAACGAAAATGTTGGAACCAAAAACGAACTGTGTTTTCTTTTGCAACACGACCGCCATACATATTATTCACCCCTCGATTCGTTACCGCAGCACTAATGCCTCGTACTCGTAAATAATCCTATATTTTAAGTTTTCCATCTTGTAAATTAATGACGCAGACAAAAAAAAACAAATAAATGCCAGTCATCAAAGGTCAAATACATGATTAAATAGCTGTACAAATTTAAATTTGGAATTCCTTACCCAAGTGGAAAAAATCGTGACTAAAGTGGCCAGTACGAAAATAATATTAACTACGATATATTCTAATACTAGTGCCCCGCACTCGCTTCACTTCGGGTAAATTTTACATAAAAACCTTCCTCTTGAATCACTCTATCTATTGAAAAAAACCGCATCAAAATCCGTTGCGTAGTTCTAAAGATTTAAGCGCACATAGGGATATAGGGACAGAAACTTTGTTTTATACTATATAGTGATATGATAAAAGGAAAATAACAATGCGAATGACTTAAAATTAATAGAAAACGAAAAATATTGTAACGGTTTAGATATGGATGAAAGTACGGTAATAAAAGTATTGATGAAGAATGTGAAACAGATATATAATGGAAGATAAAAACAATTCAGAAACTGAAGCCAAACAATTTTCACTAACATGCAGAGGATTGCATCCTGCAAAGGAAATAGTATTTATTTCCTTAAGATAATAAAAAAATAAACGATAAGAACAAAACAGAAGACCATTAAATGCTGAACCCAATATTATTAACGAAAAGCCCATAACAATGGGAAGCGATTCATCTGATGCACCAAATACATACCTACAGAATGTGTAGTTATATTACTTTACACGTATATTTATGTGATATAAGTTAACATGAATCATTATACACATCTTTATTTGCGTATAACTGCGGTGTTTTTTAATATAAGTATTTTAAAACACATATTTTTTGAAAAAATATTGGGGTACTGCAACCAGGACATTTCAATAGAAATATTTTGTTCTGGACTTTTTTTGTTTCATTCTTTCTACTACTTTTAATCAAGTAAAAAAAGAATATGTATCATTAAACACATTTGCGTTACAAATTGTGTATAGTAATGTAAATTAACTTATATCATTTTACACAATTCACGGGTTTTGTGGTCATTGATACAAATTAAAGTTTATTATTATTTTTTAAATATGTAAACAAATTAATAAGAAAAAAAACATGTTTTTAGATAATTCTTTTTATATATATAGATAAAAATGCTTTTATTAGGAACTCTACATTTAATAAGGAGACGACAGTAATTTTTCAAAATTTCTAAAACTTTGAAGTCGATTTTCTCAAAACATGCTTTTTTGACTTATATCACTTTTCACGGAGGGTACAGATTTAATAGTGCCTGTAGTTTCGTGAAATGTCAAACAATTACCTTCGACTCGCTCGTTCAAAATGTACGTCGTCATGCTGACGGCGAGAGAATGCTTTGCATCTTGTGTTGTTTTATTTTTTCCACGAATACGTATATGACGTGATACACAATACCTTTTGTGAATAGGTAGCTAATGATTTTGTAGAGTAGGAATAACAAACAAATTTTTACGTATCTTTAGTTAAAATAAACCTAATAATATTATGTTATATTTACGCTATCGAGTCTGTCTGATTTATTGGAATTTGTTATAGTAAATTATAGTGCACAAGTATGCGCGCAAACACAAGTGCACTCACTGTTCTTTTATTCTCATTGTAAGGTGAGATGGCAATCTGACATGAACGATGAGAAATCAGGCGCAGGACCACCGGCTTAACGTGCTCTTCGTGGTACGGATGTAAGTGCAACCTCCAGCTTCCTAACTCGGGGCTGAGTAATTTTTTTCTTACTACCAATAGACCAACGAGGTAGTTAAGACGTTAAGACTGTTGATCTAATAAAAACAAAGCCAAAATTTGAAAATCCTTTAAGCCTAATCCCCTCTTATTACGTTAAACAAAATAATCACAGTTTGTTCTCGTAATTTAATGTACTAAGTTCTATGTTTATGCGTCTATACTAAATAAAGCCGCATATTACAATGGGAGCGCGCTTATCTCCCGTCTATTGTGTTAGGGCTCTTTATTCAATTGAGTTCAAGGATATAAATTGTAATGATGAGCCCTCGTCAAGGCAGTGATGGTACGACACAAATGACTCAGTGTTTCATTAGCTTACTTGTATGAGATGTTTAGGGGTGAGAGTCATCCGCTCCCCCGCAAGTCCGGCGATGATGACGAGGCTACTCCAAGCCATCATTGTATGTCAGTAAAAAGCGTCGATGGCCGAGTGGTTAAGGTCGTTGCTTGCTATGCGAGAGGTCGCCAGTTCAAACCCCGCCAGGTACCAATGTGTTTTTCAAATTTGAAATTCATATGTACCATCATTCAACGCTTTAACGGTGAAGGAAAACATCTTGAACATTTTTCAACGGTGTGTGAAGCCATATCAGTGGCCTGCGGGCGGTTTTAAAACTCTGACACCAGGTTGTTCATTAACCATACGATAAGAAGAAGATTGTATGTCAGTTAGGAAAAAAATGAGATGTTAAGAAACGAGCCAAATTGATCCAGAAGTATGAATCACTCTATATTGGCACAAATGTGCCTGGCAATAGAGGTTCGATTGCCATAAATTAAGATCTTCACAACAATCCCAATTTCGCGGATTTATGTTGTCGATTCGTTTTTTTATGTTTCATTGATGGCGCGTTGGCTAGTTCCACTGTCTTTGGCGCCAAGGGTCGTGGGTTTGTTTTATATTCGGGATAAATATGTATGTGTTAAAATCGCATTATAATGCGTTATCTGTATATAAAAACAACATAGCGAATGTCAACGTCATTCAGCCATAGAGTAGTGCATCAAAGCTACGCTAAGGCGGTACGAAGTTCGCCGAGTCAGCTAGTAATAAATACAATAGGCGTCCGACCGATTTCGGCCATGGCGGCCTATAAGATCAGCCAAGTGGACATATTATGTGCACTCTCTGTTCCCTCACAGTTTGGTGAGACGGCAATCCGACAAGACCGATGAGAAATTGGGCGCGGGACCCAAGGCTTAACGTGGCTTCGCATGGCACCGGCGTGCAACCGCCAACTTCCAAATTCCGGGCTGAGTAATTTCTTTACAGAAAAAAACTCACACAAATTTTGCCCGACCCTGGACCCGAACTGGGGACCTCTCGGTTCTTACTCAGCTCTTGCTACCAATAGACCAACGAGGCAGGTAATCATGAGCCGGCATTATATTTTTATAATAATATTTAAAAATCGTTTATTTTCCTCTCCGCCAATTAGGATAATAAGCAGTTTCAATTACGTACCACATATGTTAGAAAACACGTATTAAGTTTCTGGATTAATTATTGACTGTCTGATATACGGCCGCAGCCACAGGTGCTCCTTCTGAAAATGTCCAACAGCATGTAGAACATTCCTTACACAGTAGGTCGTTTAATGGATGTCCCATACACGCGCCACTCAGTTGACTCTCCAATATTAGACTGAGAACAAGGTATATTATTATTTAAAAACAGCAAAACAATTTACTAAGGTCCTGTCTTATTAAGATATACCTAATAAGAAAAGTTTAGTTTAGCAAAGCGCGGTACATGTCCCTATAAAATTTGAGGGTTGCCCTCGAATTCTCCTGGATCCCATCATCAGATCCGGGACTGGTGAAAATGGGACCACCTCGGAAGTAAACACTATCCAACTAAAAAAAAATTTTTGAAATCCGTCTATATTTGACGAAAATATCGGTGAACATACATAAAAAAAAAATATCATACATACAGACGAATTGAGAACCTCCTCCTTTTTTGAAGTCGGTTAAAAAGTACATTAAAAGTGTATTACATTTATCTACTCTAAGTAGCACTAAAGCTCATACTAATCACTCCATAGCATAAAGTAAAGTCGCTGCCCGCCTCTGTCTGTCTTTATGTATACTTAAATCTTTAAAACTAAACAACGGATTTTGATGCGCTTCTTTTAATAGATAAAGGGATTTAAGAGGAAGGTTTTAATATACCCGAAGCGAAGCCAGGGCGGGTCACAAGTCAAAATATAAATTAAGTATCTATTTGCTCATCAACTTTAAATCCCACTTGTAACGTCCCCGGGTCAACATGCACATTTCCACATTCACGATGGCACATCGAGATTCGGTCGCACGATTTTGCCGACGTAATTACATTGCATCTGCATACGTGACCGCCCATTAATAAGTAACATGGGATTAGTCTTCACGCGACAACTTCATAGTACGGAAATCGGAAAATGTTGGCTGGCTCGCTAATTAGTGCTACTAACATTGTTTGTGTCAACCCCGTAATAGTTTTGAATGTTAAAATACGTAAAATATTTCATACATTTCACTTATGAATAGGTCAATACCTTAGTAGTTATGTTTCATAGTTGCTTTCCGGCCTGTTAGTAAAATAAGTTTAAAAATCCTTCTAGTAAAATTATTAAAAAAAAGAAGAATCATCCAATTTGGTGCGGTTGCAATCTACCGAGGAGATATGCTGGTAAAATGCGTTTTAGCCATTTCATTTTTATTATAATTTTTCATAGTTCAGACATCTTATACCCCATTGGTTTCTCCAAAGCATAAGCAAGTGTCAAAAAACGTTTCGAATGAATCGTTTATCGTTGTAAATGCTTGTTGATTCCAGTTTGCACACCGCCCCCATTTACTGAGGCAGAATTAGTCTCCACACCGCCGCTCGCTAGCGCTCAACCGTGGTTTTGTTCGGTAATCAATATAAGCAAAAACCTGTTACCAGTTAATCTTGATTAAGTGCACAGAGCACTGCTTAAATGAAGGCTAAACGGGTTCGGGGCGGATAATTTATTGTGATTCCGTATTTAAGCGTGTGCCTATCGACTATGTGCCTTTAAATTGTTTAGAGCAGCGGTTTCATTATAAATTTATTCTAATACGATCGAGAACTCCAATAATAAGTTAATTCATTACTTATAGAAAACACTTCTTACCGTTACCGAATTCTCAAACGCTTATTAAAACTTTTACTTACACGCGGTGAATTTTTTAATGCTCGGTCAATACGTTTATTTCTCAAATAAAAATTTTAAGAGATAATTTGATTCACATATTTTTATTTATTGTAAGAAATCACTGCGCAATATTCTCCCGCATTCGCGACGTTTGTTTCCTGCAGCTTCCATAAATTGCAGATTTGTAAAAAACAAAACTCACAACTCGGTTATTTGAATAGCAGGCGATGATCGGCAGCTGTTTAACCACGCAAATAAATAAGGGTTAAAACTCACGGCACGCTTTACGCCCGTTCAAATGTCGCGGGCGGAAATCGCAAGACAGGCTGTTGCAAGATGGGCAGTTCAATCAGTCGATGACTGAGTTCCCGGCAATTGACTGCAGAGCGCCCGGGCGCAAACCGCAGGGGCTGTGATTACCGCGGCCCGCGCGGTTTATTGCCCATTTAGGAGTGGTCCTAGATGATCTTCCGCGGGACCAAAAAAAAACCAAGATGGTACATCGGACCATGGTCCCCGAGCACGATCACCAAACTCGGCGGAAGATCTTTCCTTTTAGGATCACTCCTAAACCCATTATTACCTAAGAGATAATAACGGGATCCTATTTAAGCCTCCGCCTTCCGTCTGTCGGTCAGTCTGTCTTCAAGGTGTATCTCATAAAACGTGATAGTTAGAATGCTAAAATTTATATTCACAAATGATGTATTTCCGTTGCAGCTATAACAACAAATATAAATTAAAAAAGATTAAATATTCAGGGGGGTCCCCATACAATAAACGTGTTTTATTTACATAATTGGTAGAGAACTCTTCGTTCGCGAGTCCGACTTGCACTTGGCCGGATTTTTACATATGAATATGCATTCTACAGAAACTGCGAGCCGAGAAAACCGTCCCGTGAGTTCTGAGACAACCGCAACCGCAACCGCTGCGAACGAAGGAGAAAAGCGCGCATTGAGTTCTAACCTTTAGAGTAAGACAAACCTTCTATTTAAAAAATGCAGATGTATGCAAATAAATGCATTGAAATGTATGTACCCTTTGATTAGATTGTCAGTTGTCTCAGCTAGATGAAGCGAGTGTGGTAGAAGCGAGCGTGTACGTAGACTAATTAAACGGTTTTCCCTATTTTGACAGTAAACTAGACACGATTTCGATAGGTTTACTTACAAAAAACCTTGTTTTTCATGAAAATATTGAAGTAAGACATACATTTGAACTATTCGTGGAAATGATTACTGTAAAAGCTTTCACCTTTCTTTGAACTTTTGCTTTTGGATTAGGTTTTCTGACTGTTTTTTTTATCAGAAAAAAACTGTTATTTTTTTCAGAAAAAACTGTCTGTTCTGTAATGACAGAACAAACTATGTGCAAATCAGAAACAGACCAACCAGAATTAAACAGGTGCACAATTCTTGCACTTACTTACGTAAGGAAATGCACGGAATAATATCGCACTTGCTAGTAACATTAATTTCGGCTGCGATTAAATTAAGATTTGTTCACTGCAATTTTCAATTAGCAGAAGCAGATTATACTAATGCAAATCTCATAATGCTCTCAAATAGGAATTATCTACAGTTTGTCTTTGTACATAGACAGTACAAGTTAGACTTAGTTATGTACTTAACACCGGAATATAGGATCAATAATTACTTTTGCCTAATAATTCTGAAATGATATGTTAGACCGTCCTTTATACCTTATGGTGTGCAAGTTTCCTCACGATGTTTTCCTTCACCGTTAAAGCGTCGAATAATCGTACATATGAATTTCAAATTCGAAAAACACAGTGGTATGTGGCGGGATTTGAAATGGCGATCTCTCGCATGGCAAGCAACGACCTAAACCACTCGGCCACCGACGCTTTTTACTACCTACGCCTACAAAGAAATTCTCAGGTTGTGTAATAGTCAACCAACCCGCTTTCGGCCAACGTGGTTGACTAAGGCCTTATCGCCCTAGTTTAGAGTAAGCCCGTGCTCCAGAAGTAATAATAATAATAATAATAAAGGCGTAGGGATGTGACGACCCCACCGCCCCTTGGGGAGTCGCTGATTTTCGCATCATGAAAGGCAGCGACTCTACCAGTGCAACCAGTCTCCCCAGGGCAGCTTGTGGCGGGCTGAATGGGATTGACACCCCTTGGGACCCGTGCCTCTGAGAGTCGACCAGGCCCCTCTCTCCGCTTGCCTTAGTTGGCCGGTAGGAGTGGACCCCACGGGGGCCGCAGGACTCTCACCTCTGTCTTGCCTTAGCCGGCCGGCCAGAGTGGGGCGTCAGAGCTATATGCTCGCAGGGTGGAAGTGAAAGATGCATAAGTCGCGAGTTGGCACAGTGGCGTTACGCCACTGGGTATAAAGCGGTGTACACCTCTCGGCACCCTGAGCCGCTCTCAATAATGTTGCCCCCCGTCGCTCCTGCCTCGTGCCTTGTGTGTTCGACCAATGGGGGCCCATGATAGTGAGTGGCGAGTCACCACCTGCCCATTTTATTCGTGTTTTTAACATAGATCGGGGCAGGTGCCAGAGTCCTTCTCATAGTCCCGGTTACCCATTCCATCAGCACCTCAACCCAATAGCCCAGATTCTTTATTTTTCCACTCCATTCCATAGTCCTGCACTTACCGGGGGTTGTCCTTGGCTGCATTTTATAGTGTATACAGGGATAATCGTCGGCTGGTGCCACATTACATATTAAGATCATACAAGTTATTAAAGGGCCTCTACGTGTTGGCTTTGGCCCCACCCACGCCTCCCAAAAATCCGGGACTCTGTAGTCCCGTGAATATGGAAATGACTGATAATAATAATAAAAATATTCATTTATTCATGAAAGGAAAGTGTGGAGAAGTATATGGGCTGATGATGATATAAATACCTTGTGTGTTTTTATCTTTATCATAGGTAACACTGGTTTTTGTTGCAAGAACCAAAGTAAAGGTTTTAAAATTAAAAATTTTGCAATTTTTCTGTGTACCTTAAAGGAACGATTAATGGTACGTTGAACTTGCTTTAAACGTGGTTGTATAATTTTCGGTTTAGTTTTAATACTGGATTATGTTGGACAGTACAAACAATAGTAGCCTCAGAGATCCCCTAAGGATATTAGCAGCCAATAAATGACTTAAGCCTAGTTATTGGCGAATAGTTTAACTTGAGATATAACTGGAAGTTAAACTCCCATGATCAAAACAGCCTGGTTAGTTTGCTAACTGTTAAGGTGAAGTGTTGGGATTGTAAAGCAATATACGAACAGGCGGCGCCAAGCAGGTGCTGACTTGGTTAACTACGAGTATAGTTAACATTTACTCTACTCAAATCGACTGCACTTCAACGGGATAGCTGAGGATGTGGAATCGCCTCTATATCCCCGTTTAACTCCGTTGGTTGTATTGGGAAGGAGTTTTGCACGACATTGGATATGAAACTTGATAAGGCTTCTTAGCCATCACATTTATATTTAATATTCATTAATAGGTGTTCATTTCTTAATATTACACAACATCACATACATTGATCTAATCCCGTGGTAAGTAGCTTAAGCACTTGTGTTACGTATATCAGAATCAATAGTGGATATGCAAATGTACTTAAATATATTCAATAACACCGATGTTCTTCACACAAATATTTGTCTCGGGTGGGAATCGAACCAACGACTCTTGGAACCTGAGTCACTAACCACTGTTCCACCGAGCCAGTCAAAAGTTAATGAACACTAAAACAATGTTATCAACAAAAGAGTACAATTAGAGACGAAATCAGAGATCCAAATACAGGTTATCTGGATACAGATTATACTAATGCAAATAATCTAAATAATACTAATCTGAATAATCAATTCTCTTTCAATATAATATCAAAAATCTATCGAGTGTTATCACAGTAAAAGAAAATTTTAAATGTTGTGGTTGATAGAGCCATCCTAGTATTTTAATATTGGCTAACTGAAAAATACCCGTACAATTAAACCTATTACCGTTGTTACTAGTGGCTGTAATTGTTTTTTTTTTTTTTATTTCAGAAAATAATAAATTTGCATTTTTTTCAATTACCAGGCTCCAGTGCTACGTGGATACAGTTCGGAATTACTAAGAATATTAATTAGTTGAGAAATTGAGTTTCTTAGAACTGACAATCTTCGGTGCATTTTTGTAACTTCTGGCAATCAGGAAAATTATTTCATCTGATTTGGAAATAACTGTTAAGTATTCATGCCATTTAGTGTTTAACGTGGCTGTGTATTGCTCCCAATGTGAGGTCGAGTTCAATAGCATGCATCAGTATTAATTATACTCTGTGAAACTTCAAAGCGGGACGAATATTTGCGATCAGATATACAGAAGCCGTGTAAGTTTGGTAGCGGTTTGGTCCGAGTTTGGTTGCAAAATGTAAGGCAATATCGGGAAATTGCTGAAAGCCAGGTGGATGCATCCACTCAACTGAATTGACTGAATTCGATACCTGAGTTTAATTTATCATACATCGTTCATCATTTTCTTCTATAGCAAAAAAAAAACTACAATATTACCATAAATGTGTGCCCAATCGTAACAATCGTGATAACGGCAATTCAATTTGCTTTTTTTCAATTCTAAAAACGAGTAGCAAAACTTTTATATTGCGAAAAACAAGGAGAGAAGGAGACAAACGAATACACGGAGCACACACAAATGAATTTTATTCTGGATGGAGTCCATAACTCCTTCCGTAGGAGACAGGCACACAACTAAAATATCCATGCTCGCTTCTACACATATTTGTTTATGATTTATATTGTCTGAGTAAAGCCAGCATAAAGAAGCGTCATCGAAGTCAATGACCGACAACATATAACACATACTATAATTTCCATCGAGCAAGACAAACAAACAACACAATAAATCTGAATAATTCAACACGTTCAAACACCGTGAAATTCGTAGGGCGCAACATCCATACATTATTAGTTCAGTATCCAATCCCGAAGTTTTCTCGCAATTCCGCAAACTCGAGCAAGAATGATCTGACAAACTACAACAGAAGTAGTTGAAATATTCAGTGGCAACTTAAGATTGGTATTTCAAAGAAACACTTCGGCTTAAACATCCAAAATGACAACTTTCTGCAGTCTTGCGCTCCGTACAAAACTTTTAGTATCCGTTACTTTGTATGCCTCAACTTCTTTAAAGTGAGTTTAACTTAGGTTGGCAAACTAACTTTAAAAAATCATTTATAAAACGTTGGCTTCTTATACACCATATAATATAATGTAGTAGGTACCGTTGAGTTTGACAAAGTGTTGTATAGGTTCTATAAGATTGTTTTTTAAATGCAAACAGTTATCTGTATGATTTAGAGTATCAAATATTCAGTAATAAACTTTATAAATTTTATATCTGATGAATTTGTCAATTAAATTATGTTTGATAAATTTAATTATGACCGACGTAATGGTTTAAAAGAATTGAAACGTGGTATTGACAACAAAGAAGTCCATTTCATTCAATATTTTTTATAAAACTTCCTCCTTTAAATTAAGGCATAAATTAAAAGAGCTTTCTTTTCAATATACCTGCATATTTATAATGACGTCTTGTATGTACTAGCACAGTCTAGGTAAATAACCATAAATTATTATGTTATGGTTCGTAACATTCGGAAACGGTACTCAGTAATGCTAATGAGCCGCTAATGAATAAGCGTAACATAATCCAGCAGATTTTCCCAAAACGAAATCCAGTCAGATTCACGCATTAATTAATTAAAGTAACAGATTACATGTATTTTCATTTGGGTATATAAGTTTCCTACTAGTGTAGTGTTCGTAAATCTAATAATTGAACCCCACATTCCAGGAAAATATCATTTTCAAATTAGTGCTACCAAGACTATTTTCCGGATTAATATTGAATTCCGAGATCTCCCTAATAACTATTTCTGAAATTAAATAAAAATATCGTCTATCGATAAAAATATAACACAATTGTATCATTTAGTTCATCGTTGAGTGCAGTTAAAAAGGAGAATGTAGAACAACTTATGAGAGATGATTTTCCCTTGCCAATAATATTGTAATACGAAATAAAAATTAATTACGGCTAAATGCGAGTATCTCGAAAATATATAACATGTTCATTTCACAACACTTCATTAACACGTTTGTAAATGTTTGTCCAAAAAAAATGATATTTGCAATATGTCTCAAAAAGTGACCTGAAAACGCGTTATGTCGATTTTTAGGGAATAGTATTTTGAACGCGAGTTTAATCCTTAAAATTACACAACATCTCAAAGAAACAAGGCATGTGATGGAAACAACATAATGTGTCGTTGCGAGTGGCGAATTTATCCACAGCCGCTTTCAGCGCTGTTTCAATTTCATTACATTAAGACAACATGCTCTGATCTTTGCTCCCGTCCAATCCCACGCACGATTACGCCATGTGTCAAGGCTAGGAGTTCAATTTTGCTCTAATAGATGTTCTCTGACTTCGTCCCCGCGGTTTCTCTTTAAACGCCGTTCAATAAAACGTTACGAACCAACCTATATTTTCCACTTTACGTCTTCAATATTTCAATTTACTTTAGTGGCTTCGTTTCGGAATCGACTGGCGAAATTATGGTAGTATTAAGTATCGTGTTTAGTTAATTTTACAGTTAATCCTAAATTTACCTGCTAGTTTTAGTTACATTGTAAATTACTATGGTTTATTTCGAAAATGTTGTCGAGATTAGGTAATTATGGATCCGGTTTAGCGTAAGCCTAATAACAAATATTGAATTAATTAAATAACTTCTGAATTCATCGTAAAATTAGTCATTGTAAATGACTTCATGTTTAAAAATGGAAAATTATCCGATATCCCTGTATAATTAAAAAAGAGATAAAAAAATTTATTCGTTTTTCATTGCGTTTATCCACTTATACCGCTTTTTTTTTAAATTACTTGGAAAGTAACACAACTGTATGCCATTTTGTGCACTTGGTTTTTTTTTAATGTGTTCTTACATCCAAGAATAACTCAATACATCAAAGGATTAGCTATATAATACGTATTAAGTCATGAAATTATGTTAATTTACTCTATTATACTATATTATAATCATCAAATATTGACTGATAAATCATTCAATTTGATGGCACCAGTTAGAATCACCGTCATTGTGCACCACGATCCCTATTCATAATTGCAAACCCATTTGTATTTGCCGAATGAGGAACATAATTATGTGCCGCAGTTTCATCATAATCTATATGGTAGCTATAAAAAATAACGGTTTAATTAATGACAAATTAAGTATGCATTCAGTAAGTTTCCAATACAAGCAATTTAAGCATAATTAACGTTGATTATTTCGCAGAGGTATTAATTTAAAAGTAATTAATTACTTTGTACTTCCCATAATTCATATTTGATTACACTTTTTTTTGTTTGAGCCCAGCAAAGCGACAAAATGAAACTAAAGCAGCAATAGTGCATTGTACATATTAAATTTATTGAGGTGTTTGAGGTTCAGCAATATTGCTTTGTACAAATTACAAAGCGAGCCTAATGAAAGCGTTAGTCCGGAGTTATATAACGCTCTCGAGAAAAATGTTGAAACCGCGATGCAGTATTCAAAATTGGAAAACAAATAAGGCTTTATTGTTAAAGTTAAGTATTGTTACTTACCTATTTACTTTCCAACCAAATTCTTGGTCGACAGGGCCTATGTCATTTCACTGTTACTTCATTATTTGTCTGTTGATTTATAACCTAGACCGTGAAGCCTTTTTATTTTTGATTGCTTTTAACTTCAAATTCGGAAGTTATCAGATCAGTCGACTTTGACGAAATTTTTATCACATTGAAATAACAAGAACCAGTTTTTATTAGGAAGTTAAATTCTAAGCCGGATAAAAGCCTTTAGAGAGTACAATAATTTCCATAAAGATGAAAATGGTACTAATATTTGAATACCTCTAAAAATTTATAATCCACCGCTCACACTGATGAAACGATTATATAAAATAGAGCTTTGGGTTCAAAGTAACAATGATATCATAATATGGATCCCAGTCGGGAGAAGATTGCAGGAAAAGCTTTTCATTAGCCTTGTTACAATAACTATGAAATTCACGAGAACATTAAATCATATTTATATTCCTGTTAGGATAAAGTTAACAACTGGTCAAAATCAAAATCAAAAATATCTTTGTTTACTCTATGGGGTAGTAAAAATTGGTACATTACACTGGGAGCATAATGAGGAATACCTTTTATGTACAGGTAATACATATCAAGAATTTTACTCCTTTCCTTTGTGTAAAAAAGAATACCCAGTGCTACCTAATCTCTCGGACTTACACTTCAGTGTTTTCATTCCTTTGAATTTCTACTATCCGAGTAGTCGAACTAAACGACCCGAGTGTTTTCAAACTCGACTAACAGTATGATAAAAGAAACGTTTAACATTTGTTCCAAAGTACAAAGCTTCAAGACGTTCAAAGAATTTATTGCGGTTCTGTTTACGAGTTGCACGAGAAATATGCAGGTTCCTATGGACCGTTACTGGAAAAAACAACCTGTTTATCGAACATTTATTTACTACTACTCGTATTGATAGCAGCTCAAATAGGTCGAGTTAACTACGTCCATTATAAAATCCATTATATATACGTCTATTTCGAAATATTTTACGGACCGCAGCCTTTGTCCATAGACAAAATTCGATATCCAAGAGTTGTTGTTTCAACGGATGTCGATTGGATGATGGCTCTGGATATAAACCGAATTGGTTCACTATTTTTTGTTTTGTTAATACTGTTAATTGTAATAAAATAGAATCTGGTAATGTAAAGCTATAACTTTTCTCTAGTGTAACGTTACTTTTTAATCACTTTCTTTATGTATTTTATTTTTGTATTTGTATTTAATCTGTAAATATTTTGCGTCACTCAAAGGTTTTGCCAGAATAACAGCACATGCTGAGGCAGGACCTATTGATCATTTTACATGTATGTGTTTATTTAACTATGTATGTAAATAGTGTATGTGTGATCAATTTATTATTATTGATTTTGTTTTCACAAGATTGTAACAACTATTCTTGAACTTTTGATTCAAATATGTCGATAAAAATCAAAATAATATAATGCTTGGATACCTACAGTAATAAGCCAATGATAACTCACACCACAGATGTAATTATTAAAGTGTAAAGTTAAGTGCTTTTTATTACCTAACATTACTCAAGCAATTAAAGCAACACTGCTTAGAGCACTAAATATTAACGATCACGTGACCTCTAGATGTCAGCTGACCTAAAAATCTAACCTTGCTTAGGACATAAACACGGCTCTGAATTTTCTGTCAGCACTTTATTATCTGAGCCCTAAAGTGTCGGAAGCATAGAGACACCCAATTTTTTATTTGGAACAAATCTGGATCTTGGAATCATTTCTTCACTGAATGAGCTAGAATTAATTAAGTAGGGCTACCATGAGTTTAAAACTTACGCACTCGATATCGCCTACGTAAATATGTCTATGAAAAACTTGTACAGCGCCGCTGGTGGTTACGCGAAGAATTAAAATCGGCCGTATGAAAAAAACAACTCGATAGGTTTTTAACGTACGTAAGTTTTCGATAGCCAACTCATGGTAGGCCCTCAGGTGTCATTAGTAATCGCTCATACTAGAATAAAATATAATAGTAGTAGATGTTAGTATTTTTAAGAATAAAATATGCAGTAAGACATATTTAATTGTTTGTTGTTTTCCCTCGTTATTACGATAAACATATACGATAATATAATTATTAATACATACCCCGCACTGAAGCGTCTAAAAGCGGACGTCAAATGATAAAGGCGGATTAATTTAATTTTTTTTTTCACTTTCGCAAGTTAATTAATTACGGTTGTAGGTGTTGGCAGGGCCGGGTTATGCCTGGCGGGGCCCCTAGGCAATGCTCATCCAGGGGCCCCCTACCCTCTTCTAATTTTTTCGTTAACACAACAAAATTCAAAATTACGCTGTTTTTACTAACCTGGGTATATCATCATATTATTCAATAAAAATATTGAATCAAATGAACAGAATGTTTATTGATGCATTTAAAAAAACATATAATAAGCTTAAATATTAACTCTTCTAACTTTTTTTGTTACAAAATCATTCAAAACATCCTGAAAGTTAATCTTTTCCAACACGTTATTTTCAATTGCCATTATAGCCAATGAATTTAAACGGTTTTGAGACATCGTTGAACGAAGACAGTTTTTAATTAATTTCAATTTGGAAAAGTTTCGTTCACCAGTGGCGTTTGTAATCATTAGACTTCTATATATTTGCAAAGCTGTCATTACATTCGGGAAAGTTGACTGTGCCATGTTACCAATAATCAGTTTGTAAGACTCCTCGGCTGGCACATTTTTTTTCCGGCGTCATCTAATTGTAAGATGAAGTATTTATACTGCACCATTTCGTCTATAAACTCAGGCTCAATGTCCTCGAAATAATGATCCTTAAACTTTGTACAAGCCTGTCTAATTTCAGCGTCCGATTTTGTCGAGAAATCTGTTAGAAACCCAAACAGATCATTTATTTCCCGGTAAGCTTCTAGGCGCCGCGACAGTTCTGTACACAACATGTCTAGTACTGGCAAATATGTATCAACTTTTAACTTCTCTTTTCCTCTGAGCACAACTTCTTCTGCTGATCCGTCATCGTAATGCCTTTTCCTTATTCGCACACGCTGATTCTCATCACTGTATTGAGTATCAGTTTTCTCATTTGCATTAGTCTCGTAGTCGTCAAATAAATCTCTCTGTGAAATTAAAAAATCTAAAAGCGATTTTAAAAGATCGACTGCCGTTCGTAGTTCAATTGTTTTCTTTTGTAAAGATATGCTGACACCATTGATCCGATCTAGTATGGCAGCCCAGAATACGGCCATTACAGCATTTTCTTTTTTTCCTAAGTCATTCAATAGACATTTAGCTTCGTGAATCGCTTGTGATGTCTGAGTCTCATCGCTAGCAATAGACTGCAAAGCTTTCTGAAAACTGTTGTAACCAGTTGCCAAAGCCTTAGTAGCATCGGCCCTTGCACACCATCTTGTATCGGATACTCTTTTCAGAACCAATGACGAATTATGCTTACGTTCATCACCTTTTTCAAGATTTTCGAGCATAATTGCCCAGCGATGAGTTGATGCCGAAAAAAAGTTGTATAGTGCCTGTACAAATCCGAAGAATGAGATTGCTCCAACGCAGCTTTCCGCTGCACGTACTCCAACCAAATTCAGTGAGTGCGCTGCACAGGGAACGTAGTGTGCGAGGTGATTTATTTTCTTTATATGCGCCTGGAGACCATTGTAACGACCAGACATATTCGACGCATTATCGTAAGACTGACCTCTCAAATTTCTTACATCAATGTTATATTGGCTTAAAAATTTTAATATTTCGGTGGCTAATTCTTCCCCTTTGTGGTTCTGTATGAGAAGAAATTTAAGAAAACGTTCAGCCACTTCTCCATTCGACATAACATATCTCAGCACTACAGTCAACTGATCAGTGTGTGATATATCAGGTGTCGAATCGACACTTATTGAGAAGTATTTGGCTTCAATAATTTCATTAACAATATATTTTAAAACCTTATTTCCCAATATTTCAATAAGTTCCTCACAAATCGTTGCAGATAAATACGATTGTTTTCCTTTGCCTTCATTACCATATTTTGCTAAATGAGAACTAAGAAAAGGATCGCACTCTGCGATTAACTCTAAAATTCCCAAATAATTGCCATTATGTTGAGAACCGAGAATTTCATTGTCACCACGAAATGCTAATCCGCGGGATGATAAAAATTTTATCACAGAGACCATTCTTTCTAAAACTTTTTTCCAATATTCTCTTTCTTTATTAAATGTAATCTCTAAAGAAGTGTCGATTCGTCCGTGAATGCGTCGTCTACTAATCAGTGTCTGTACACATACTCGGTGAGTTGCATTATTCTCATGCGATTGGATTCGGTGCAACGCATTTTTCCAATCAGAAAATCCAGTTTGAAATTGTGATCGGTTTTGTGCTTCACCAAAAAGGATACATGGAAAACAGTATACTTTTCCAGTAGACGGAGAATACATGAGCCACTCCCGTTTAATTTTACCACCACTGATGTGTTTCCGAAAAAACATAGACTGAGAAAAAAATCTTTTACTGTCGTCGTACTGTCGGGCCGAAGCAGAAAAATTACAATCAAAGTGTTGACATTCGTAAGGGTCTCTAGTACACCAAAAATCTTGCATTTCATTGGTAATATTTTGCCATAAGCCAATGTCATTCTGGTATTCCACCCCTAGATGAACTACGTTTTGATGTATGACCCCTGTCTCGGCCTCACCTTCCTCTGCACTGACTAACGTATGTGTTTCTTGATCCTGGCCAATCTGTTCAAAAGACTCGCAAGGAACCTCTAATACTTCCATCTTGTGGCTGGTAGAAGACGTACTTGGAGTGTCATGAGGTTGATGTTCCTTTAATTCGCGACTAAATCCGAGTTCGAAAAGGTTTTGTGTCTTCTTTAATTGTTCATTAAGTTTATTTTGTTGCTCTTGCCGCTTTTTACGTTTTTCGGAACCACTTTGGTGCTTTTTCTTTACGGGTACCTCCGACATTTTGTTCCTGAAAGAAATAATCTTTTGTTTTAAAACAGTAAAGAAAATTTCACCTTAGCAGCTCAAACAATATAATAATAATAATAGTTTCCTGCTTAATATTAATAAACACCCAAAGTAATAAAACTCCCAAAGTAAAAAATATTTAATAACATAGAAATTAATTAAAATATCCAATTGAATAATAAAACGGCACTTCACATTTGTCAAATCCTGAATCAGGTAATAAAATATGTAAAAAATAATAAAACTTACGTAAAATAATTTCCAACACTTTGCCTTAAATTCGTAATTTTTGAAACACAAATTGTAAAACTCTCTTTTTATTCACAGCCGTTAAACTTGCAAACGAATAGCACGAAGTAAAAATTGAACGATTTAATTGAAAATGGTTCGAAAATAATGTCTATGACACAGCATACAATACGTATTTAAACCACTAGAACCCCGGGCGACTATAGTTGCCCAAAACTTTTCGACCTAAAACGTTAGGGCGACTAGAGCAGCCCAGCTGACTGGCGCGATTTTAAATGCTTTTTTGTCTGTGGAAGTGTTGAAGAGTTGTTTAAAGTCGATACTAGATGGTGCTGTTTGAAAAAACGCGTCTTGGACGGTAAAACAGTCCAACACTTGATAGCGCGTGTTGAACAAATAAATTGTCAAATAATCGTTTTGTTTGTGTTCTCAAGTGCTTGTGGGCTCTGCACTTAAGATGTAAGTATTATTTTACTGTAGTACTGCCAACCTTATGAAAGTAGCTTGGCCATAGAATATACATACTTGGTAGGTACCAGTATAGTAAGTGTGCATTCACAATTCACAACAAAGAGTTTTGCGCGTTTTTAATTAAATTACCGCGATAAAATTGCTTGCAATTATATTACTGCGTTATAAACTTTTAAACTATCATAATAATAATATCTAATATGGAATGCGTTCCGAAATGTACTAAAATAGCGTCGATGTAATGTACAGAGCAAATTTTCAAATTAAATTTTTACTGTTTAAGAAACATTGCCCATTCTTTTCCCTGTAGCACAGGGGCCCCTGAACGTGGCGGGGCCCCTAGGCAGTTGCCTATAGTGCCTAATGGATAAAACGGCCCTGGGTGTTGGTTGGTTTTCAATGTTGTTTTTTTTCTTGTTATTTACCTTGTGACAAACTTGATGTCCCGGATGCCGATGAGGAAAAAGATAAATTGTTCCAAATTCTTTGCGCTTTTAAAATACGCTGACACCTGACTCGCCTTTTAAAGGATTTTTTTCTTAACTTAATCCTTACTAATATTATAAATGCGAAAGGAACTCTGTCAGTCTATTGCGCAATCACGCATAGAGTCAGTACTCTATTTAAATTAAATTTGGTACTGATATAGACCAGAGCCTGAGAAAGGACATGTATAGGCTACTTTAAACTGACTGCGCTATAAAGAAGTAATATTTCACCCGTTAAACGTCTTTCTCTACGCAGACGGAGACGCGGGCGGATATGTAAAAGGATCCTATTTTATGTTTTTTTTCGTTAACTTTATTTTCCTGTTTTTGTTACCACCTAAGTATTTTCAAACAAAAATCAATAACTACGTCTATGAACTACCTAATCTGATGCGGTTTATTAGAATTATCTTGATTATGAAGAGAAATCTAAGATAAACTTTATGGTCACATTATTAATAAGAACTTCAGACTTGATGTGTTCTTACTCGTGCTTTATTATTATTTTTACGATTGAGTAATTTTAATGAAAATTTGGTTATTTTTGTTTTCTTGTTTTAGTGCTATATAAAGCTTTAATGAGAGTGAAAAAATTTAAAAAATTCACATTTAAGAACGAACACCTGGAAAGCTCAGTGGTTAGAAAAGCAGACGCGATATTTGAAGATGGTATAAGTACCCGTTCGGGGGGTTATGAATGCGATTTTTATGGAAAATATGGTTTCAAAAAATTCTGTTCGAGACACACAAACGGACTAACAATAAAATTCAAGTAATCTAGTGAAGGAGACCCCCCGTATGTACGCTCTATAAGCAAGATCCACACAAAGGGACAAGAAATGGCCCGAAACTAATGACGCAGTCATTAACACTCCTCATAAGAGTCAGGAAATTAATTCAGGGCGTGGGTACGAAAATATCTCCGGTTTAACTTAGAAATCATTTATTTCAAGGTGTATTTTTGCAGCATATGTGACAGGTGACTGATATCGTTTTTCAGACAGTACCTATATGTAAAAGTATTTTGACTGGCTAGGTGGAACAATGGTTAGTGACCCTGGCTGGCGGTTCCAAAAGTCGTGGGTTTGATTCTTGTGTGACGAACAATTTAACATTGGTGTTTGTTCCGTGTCTGGGTGTGATGATGTATTTAAGTATATATTTATAAATATATATGTATGTATATCAGTCTCTAATGCCGATAGTACAAGCTCTGCTTAGTTTGGGTCAGATGACCGTGTGTGGAAAGGTCCCAGTTATTTATTGATTTCAAAACGAAGGTATATTTTTTTGCATTTTCAAAAATTTTACTCGTATTATATAGTTGAAAAGGAATCATTGGAAGGTTTAATTTTCATGTTTATAACAAGATTAAATTATTGAGTAAATATCTCACAATATCCAAAAAAGTACATGTAATTGTTTTAATTTAGAAATACGTAGCTCAATCATTAAAATACGGATCAGAAACAAAAGTGTAATACACAAATATACTTAATATATAAATAACACACCTGGCTGTGTATTTCAAGTCCAGACTCGAATACGCTTATTCGTATAATTTATTTGGCTTTATCTGGGTTTTGAACCGAAGATGAACTTAAGTTGCGGTCTTTGGCCCTTCTTTATGCAGAGACTGTGAACAGATTATGAGAGACTCTACAAATTCCACTAGACGCCGTACCAATTTGAATTTCAATTCAATTTTGATATAGGGTCTTACTATCAGTATGATTGATGCCTTCGGACTTGACTGAGCGTCAGAGCGTGATGAATGTTGAGACGGATTTAGTCACAATGCAATAAAGTGCTATACAATATACTCTACCGCTCAAAATGTAACATGATTTTCTACCGAATTTCATATTTGGGAAAGTTGTCCTAACTACGTGGGATTAATACGTAACAGAACGAAAATACAGCTTTCATAAATATCTATCCGTGCGTCTAAATCCGAGTTTAAAAAAGTCTTTTGTGCAGAATATTTGAATATACCTGCTTAGTGCTTATACAAACGCTCAGCAAGTTGGACGTGATTTTTTAAGTTAGCATAACTCTTTACCTTTTACCTACAATACATATACATGAAAAATACACTAAAATCTAAGTGGAGCTTCTATGGTTAGCTTATATATTAAGGAAAAGTCGTTTCTGAGGGCAGCTTGCACTCAATAGTTACAGAGCCCACGACCAAAACTATGTCTCATAGCAATACGGCAAAAATCCTATAAAATCGTTAGTTTGTATGATTCTGAAGCCGACTAGGTATATAGTAACGGTCGAAAGTGTAGCAACTGCGTGGGAGGCCATTTCTGCTGTGTCAAAAAAAAAAAGGCAGTCGGTATTATAGCAATACGTCTGATAGTGAAAATGTACATAGATTTTATAATTGTATTACGAAAAAGTTTGTTTTCAGACATTTTGTGCGTAGCACATAGCCTGAGCGCATTTTTGAAAATGTCAACAAATTTAGCCGACCTGTATCATAGCAATACGGATAATTTTTTTTTAACTATTCGTATTGCTGCCATGATTACCAAAAACCTGTTTTCAGACACTTTAAGTGTAGCATATGGAGTATATGCTAAAACGAAAATAACAAGTGTGCTTTAAATAAAACCAAAACTATCAAATCAATCAGTATTTAATTTCAACAGCCTCATCGCTTGTTACGCCCCTGCCCCTTTCTTACTATTATTCATTGGTTTGTAACAGATAATTCAAGATGCCTCAATACAATTCTTAAATGATATCTGAGTATCGAAAAGTTGTCTGATAGAGAAGATGCTACACTTCATTTGTCTGATATAATTTTTTTGCACATGTGGACAACTTATTCTATCATGTCTAACAATTTTCAGACATATTGCTATGATACCGATCGGTAAAATTAGTTTACATTTTCAAAACGGTCTCAAAATTTTATGCGTCCACATTTCCGTCTGAAAATTGTTTTGTTCGCATCAAATAACCAAAATTTACTAATAAAAAAGATTTTCAGACGTATTGCTATGAGACATTTTTTTTGTCTCATTTTAAATCTTTTTAAGTGATTTTACGGGTTTGCGCTACACCACTAACGTCTGAAAAATATGTTTCCGGTATCTCAGAATCATCATTCAACTACAGTCTGCAAATCAGACATATTGCTATGATGCAGTTTGGTAAAATTCTTTGACAATTTTGAAAATTCGGTCAGATCAAACGCTACGCGGAAAATGTCTGATATTGGTATTTTCGAGTTCAGAATAATCTTATCTATCGATTTGATGCGGTTTTGGCTGTATTGCTATGAGACAAAAATTTTGGTCGTGGGCTCTGTAACTATAACGCACTAACGCACAAACAAAAATTCCAAATATCATCGTGTTGATAAAGGTCTCATTTGATTTTTATTGTATTTATAAAGGTCTCATATGATTTTTATTGTATTTATTTAGGTCTCCTATGATATTTTAAATAAAATGTTATCCATGTACAGATATCGATTACATTTTTAAAATATGTACGTATAGACTATTATGTAGACTCCTAATCATTTCTGGCGGGATCCACAAATTGAATAGGGTCCCGCAGAATGTGATAACAAATGCAATAACTCAGAAGTCCTATCGTTCCCGGCGTCATTTGTAGGAACTACTGCACGGTTTGATTGATAGCACTCCAGATTTACGGCGCAGTTTCAACGCCAATTAGTTTTTGTCAACTTTAGGATTTATATTACACTCACCGTCCTCTAAATTGGTCGTTTGTTGAAATTCATACGAATATTTGATTGTGGAATGATGGCGGCCAATCAACGCTCCCACAACGGGTTTAGTGGTCAGCGGTTTTAGTATTAGCCACTTTTATCGTCGTTGCGCAAATAGAAACGTTTATTGTTTGTTATGTGTTTTGACTTTGGCTATTCATATGTTGACAGAATAAAACCTCTTTTATAGATACGGAAACGTTTAATACAATTTTTCACATATAAATGTATAATATATTCATACTAGCGGCCGCCCACGACCATCCGTATAAAAATGGCTTTTGGAAGCTTGAATTTTTTTATTTTTTAATATTACCTTGTAAATTTAGCTATTTATTAGTGCAAGGACCGTCAAAATTGGCTAGCCGTTTCGGGAATTAGCGGGACCAAACATACAGACAGACAAAAAAATGTTCATTGTGTTTTGTTAATCCGTTATTTTAATGTTACAAACAGACACTTAAATTTTATTTAGTTTTATAGATGTATAAATAATAAATAGGTACATGGTATAAAATGTAATCGATGTAAAGGAAGCATTTATATTGGTAATAAAGAATTCAAATGCTAATAAATCCGCAACTAAACTAAAACATGTCCATTGTTCAAAATGGTAGTTCCGAAACAGGAACTGTAGTTTGTATGTTTAGTGAGGCATTTGCTGACAGTTTGTAACGGACTTCCAACTTTTATCTCCTAAATCGGAGTTTAAAATGTTTGGTCTGGTTAAACGTTTCACTGTTTAACAATTAAACGCAACTGAGTTTGTTACACACAACAAAATAAGTGTGAAACCGCACCCCTGATCGAAACAAATTTAAAATCCAACTATGTATTCTACACAATATATTATGCATGAACAATGTACAAATGAATAAGATTTATTCTATCTTATTCATTTTTCACTTTTTAAACAACATTCTTTGATTTTTAGAGGAGCAATAATTATTTCATATTTTTTTTCTTAATACAACAACAATTGAAAGCTTTGTTAACATAAATAAATAAAAATAAATATCTAGGACGTTTCCATATACGTCATCTGACTCCTAACTAAGCAGATTTTGTATTATGGGCGTCAGAGATTGATATACATTCATAGATATTCATAAATACATATTCACACCCAGACACGGAACAAACACCAATGTCTCAGGAAGACTAAAGATAATACGATTACACAGAACTCACAAAAGCCTGTGGACTTACAATTATGTTGTTGTTTGTTGTTTGACAAGTCTGGGTAAATATCGTTTCATAAAGACTAAGTCTACCCAAGCAGTACTGACTTAAAAGTGACGCTTAAAATAGCGGCGCGTTAGTTCCGAATTTTGCCACACGCGAAAATATCCTTGTCGCACTATAAACTAACGTCCTATTTCGGTGTTGAAATAGATTAAAGTTTCAAATTCACAAAGTTTTATCTATGGCTATTTGGCAGTCTACCATATTTGTCACAACAAATAACTCATGTTGTTGTGCTAACTTTGATTTGGCCAGATTTCAAGAAGCTCGATTTTTATTTTCCATTTTTTCATTGCATTACTACAAAACTTTTCGGAACGTCGAATAATACTTCCGGTTTTGTGCCTTTGAAAAAATAACAAAATTCAGCTTTGTCTAAGCTTAAATATAATATTTTCATGTACAACTCGTACTAAAGATTGTGTACAAGTCAAAGAGCAAAATGTAAAACTATTCAAGAGTTCTCAAACTGCATACAATTATACATAAAACTCTACAAAATGAAGTGTAAAAACTGCCGGCAAAGAGATTTTTGCCGCCGTATTAAAAGTTGAGTCTACGTTGTAAACTATTTTGACCCAGCAGGTGAATTAAAGGTACGTGTAGTTTCAAAGTAATTTTAAAAAATCATGCATCCTATCTCAGTGAGCTTCAAGCACTTACTTTTTTCACCAAACATTTTTTATCATAAAATTGTAGCACTTAAGACATGATGCCTGCGTCCGAAGTTATGCCATTATAAATATAACCTTAAACTTTTGTTTTTCCCTTGAAAAATATTCATGTTTGCGAAACAATATATTAAATAAATAAATAATAATAAATATTTCACAACATCACATGCATCGATCTGATTCCGTGGTAAGTAGCTTAAGCACTTGTGTTACAGATATCAGAATCAACAGTGGATACACAAATAAACTTAAATATATTTAATAACATACCCAGACACGGAACAAACACCGATGTTCGTCACACAAATATTTGTCCCGAGTGGGAATCGAACCCACGACTCTTGGAACCGTAGGTAGTAAACCTGGGTCACTAACCACTGTTCCACCGAGTCAGTCTATATTGAATGAGAGCGAAACTCCTATCCACATAAAAATAATATTTTTTTAATAAAAATATCGGTCATGTATACAGTCCACATACTAGATCGATTGGGCGTTTGACTTATTTGAAAATGGTGTAAATTAAGTACGGTAAATTAAATACGGTAGGTACTTACAATATAGCTCAACTCATTTTTATTTCCTAACTGACATACGATGATGGCTTGGAGTAGCCTCGTCATCATCACCGGACTGGCGGGGGAGCGGACGGTCCTTACCTATAAACTCCATTACATACCTGTGCAGTATCAAAAGAAGATTCGATGATTTTGAAGAAAAACATTTAATAATTTTCACAAACAATGCACGAAGGATAGTCTTCGTCATTCGTTCGCATTATATGACAGGCTAGACACAATCCATAAATGCATGTTAAGATAATAATATGTTTCATACGTCTTGATTCATAATTATTCAGTCTATGAGAGAATAATTTAACGCTACTATGTATTATTAAACAGAATTGCATTGTCATGATGACTCGATTCGTATAAACAAAATAATCTTTGCTCCAGCTTACAGTGTGTATTTTGCAAAACCTGTTTTAATAATTGTGTTGCAGATATCAGAATCAAAAGTGGATACACAAATATACTTGAGTATATTTAATAACATACCCAGACACTGAACAAACACCGATGTTGGTCACACAAATATTTGTCCCGAGTGGGAATAGTACCCTTGACTCATGGCGCAAGAGACAGGGGCATCCAACAATCCATATTGGGCGGTTAATTACATGTTGTGT
This sequence comes from Maruca vitrata, assembly GCA_039566165.1. Lineage (NCBI taxonomy): Eukaryota > Metazoa > Arthropoda > Insecta > Lepidoptera > Crambidae > Maruca > Maruca vitrata. The sequence goes on along the minus strand of CM076924.1, from coordinate 9,621,437 downwards.
TAATTGACAGAAATAATTGCGTTATTTTATCTACCGGTCGGTATTTATCAACATTATATACATATAGCAAACAATGCTTGCTTATCTCTAATTAAAGTCTGCTATAAGTAGTATGTAAATAATTTGTGCAAGAATTGATAATGCCGAGGACAATTACTGTAGCGAATACATTTCACATTTATTGAACACGAAGTACTGATTAAAAATATACAAACAAATGTATGTTATTTTACTCGTATCTATACTTTGTTAATGAAGAACTGGCTTGGTGAAACAGTTCGATTCGACAAATATTTGTATGATGAACATCGGTGTTTGTTCCGTGTCTGGGTGTATATAACTAAGTACGTTTTTATAAATACCTTTGCATGTATATTTGTCTCTGACCACCATAGTACAAGCTCTGCTTAGTTTGGAGTCGAGTGGCCGTGTGTGGAGATGTACTTAATTTATTAGTCAATTAATTTAATTTGTCAACTATTTTTCCTCGTCTTTATTATTTAAGATCATTTGTCACAACCTGCTACTGAAGTGTAGTAACTGCAAATTATTGTTTATACTGAGTTTTTTTATGATTATTGTTGCACTCGGGGACTGCCGCGGTATAGCTATTGCATAGCATCATCCGATTTCGGAGCAGCTCGCCTCGATTCGTGCGAGTTTCGTAGAGTCGTACAATACGTCTAACCGCACGCACACAAACACTGTGCCGAAGTCTACCGAACTGAAACGACGTTAGACTATTGTGAGGTTTTTGCCGTTACGGAATTTCTTGTTTCGGTCGCCGCGCTCAAAGCCCACGATAATAGCTATGCAATAGCTTAAAAGTTCGTACTCTATGAATATAAAAGAGACACATGCAACGCATAACGCTTGTTATGCCCGTGCATCTTTCCGTTAAACAATACGTAAATTTAACATCCAAGGTTCATAGCTAAAGTAACCTTCTGCGATTCAATTTCTCGCAGACGGCAATCTTAAGGCGTACTCACCGTGCCATTGTTGAAAGGCCTGGTTTCTCCGTCTTTTTAACAATGGAAGTCCTCGCTTTGAAAACATGTTCCTAAGGATACGGGTGTTTTTATTCCTGGCGTATGTTTTCGTCAGTCCTAAAGTGTTAGCGCGTTTATGCGACGGCTTGGCGTGAGATTTCACTGTTTACGTACATACTTTCTAAATATCTGTAATGTTCATACGGTATTCAGAATGTCCTCTGGAACGAAAACAAATTTTCGTATATTTATTAATTTCATATTTGTGTGAGCAAAAAATATATGTTTTTCTTTGAATATGCGTCTATATGGACTGTACTTTGAAGTACACGAAAAACGAATTAAACAACATAAATAAAAACATTTAAGAGGTGAGATAAAATGAGCATAATATTTTGAGAGAACAGTAAAGAACTTTTTTTTTTCCTAACTGACTAACGATGATGGCTTGGAGTATCCTTGTCATCATCACCGGGCTTGCGGAGCGGATGGCTCTCACCCCTAAACAGTAAAGTACTGTGAATTTTAAAAATACCTATACGATAGATATAATATAATATTGTCTAGTGCATTCCACGTTTCTAAAGGCGAATAGCCTGAAAGAATATTGACATTTGCTCTCTATAAATACTAATAAGATATTGCCTTTATTATGTTTACTTAAAACAAATAGAAAGATCGAATAAAAATCACTTTCATACTGTATTTGTTCAATATATTTTTTTTAATAAAAATAACTAATCTTATCTCTTAGATATTTTTACCCAAATTCCATCTTGTGCAACCATAACTATTCTCTTTGGGTGAAAATCTATTTTACTTTTAGTCTTTGAAGATGGCTCCACCTTAAAATGCTTCAAAAATGCCGCCATGCCCAGCAACGATTCCACTTTAGCAAAACGTAGTCCTGAAATAAAATATGAAACATTAATTATTATGAATCAATATTTGGTATCTAGATTCATTTGTACTTTTATTCCACGCTCTTACGGTGAAGGAAAACATCGTGAGAAATCGGCACACCTACAAATAAATAAATATTTCACAACATCACATACATCGATCTGATTCCGTGGTAAGTAGCTTAAGCACTTGTGTTACAGATATCAGAATCAACAGTGGATACACTTAAATATATTTAATAACACACCCAGACACGGAACAAACACCGATGTTCGTCACACAAATATTTGTCCCGAGTGGGAATCGAACCCACGACTCTTGGATCCAAAGGTAGTAAATCTGGATCACTAACCACTGTTCCACCGAGCCAGTCAAAAGAAACAAAAGCACCTACTACTAATAAAACTCTGTAGACGTACAGACGATGCGATGGGGTCAATGATGTCATACTACCAGTGAATAAGATGATGTGTTGCTATGAATTCTTGCATTCATACATTTTTATAATTTTGTACGTTACTCGTATAGTAGGTATCTGTTTCTGGGTACATATAGGCTTTATCTAATACCAGTACTTTTTTTACTTAAAGGAAATCTCCTACCAATTGTGATTATTACTGTATGGACAGATGTAATAAACAGATATTAAATTAAGAATTTGGTCTTGTATATGTATCATGAGCTGTTGATAATATCGTACTCACCAATGCAGTTACGGGGTCCTTCACCAAAAGGCAAATAGGCACATTGCGGAAGATTTTTCAGATTTTCTGGTGAAAAATGTTCCGGGTTAAACACTTCTGGATTCGGATAGTACTTCGGGTCCATGGTTATCCCATTACCGGATACAAGTATGGGAGTTCCCTTCGGAATGGAGACATTTGTGCCGGTGAAAGTGTAAGGCTCTGAAGAGACTCGAAATAATAGCCCAGCAACCGCGTACTTCCTCAATGTTTCGTCAAATACCATTCCCAAGTAAGGCATATCTTTAACGCTTTCATAAGTCAATTCCCCGTTGTGTTTCTTGTAAACCTGGCAGACTTCTTCGTGAATACGCTCCTGGATATCTGGGTTCAGTGCCATCTCGTGAATCATGAACGACATTGTGGCAGCCGACGTTTCGTATCCAGCTGAGTAAAAAACCAACGATTGAGCAGCAATCATGTAATCGTCAAACTCAATCTCTGATACGCCGTCTTCTATTTTTCTGGTAGCTTTCCCTTCTTCTCTAAGTTGTAACATTAGGTCCATGAAATCTTTTCGTGTTGAAGGTTTTCCGTCTCTTTCTTGTATTACAGTTTGTGTGAGTTTGAGAAAGAAATCTTGAATTTCCGTATTAGTTACGATTAGGCTGCGTATACCAGGGATAATCATATCAAGTATGTTAAGAAGTCTATTTGCTGTGTTAGGGGTGAATATTTTCTCCGCCATTATGCTGAAGTCATTTTTTGCATCAGTTGCTGTATTCAACTCTAACCCAAAAGCACATGATCCAATCACGTCTAATGTGTATTTTGAAGTTAGTGATTTTATTTCATGTTCAACGTTATTCTCTACGAGTGAATCAACGTATTTTGTGAAATTGTTAACACATTTTAGCACAAGAGGGATCATGTCTTTAAGTTTTCTTGAAGTAAAAACGGGCGTAAGTGTCTTTCTTAAAATTTTCCACGTCTCACCTCCGGTCGCGAATAGATTTTTGCTGAGTTTGCTGCGGCTCCGACTCATGCCCCGATCTTGAAATACATGAAAATCCTTCACCAACACTAGTTTCAATAGTTCCAAGTCCCTCACTAAAAGCACAGGCTGAAATCCACGGTAGAGGCCGACTAATTTTTCATCTTCATATTCTAAGTATATTCGTTTCAAGTACATTTGACCTGACTCCCGTCCTAAAATCACAGATCCGAAATTTCCGACAATAGGATAAGGCTTGGGTCCTCTTACGCCTCTTTCAGACCAGAAACTGAACTTTTTCTTCATCCAGTAGAAGAACACCGAGACCAGGCCGGCCAAGATTGCAACAAACACTAACGCAGCCATGATCGCACTGTGTCCTACTGAGATGCATCCTTTGTACGCTTTGTATATTTATATGACCTACTATGTCGCGTTATCAGTCAGGAGAAGTTTCTTTGTAATTCAATGAACAGACAGCTGTATATTGTTACATTATAATATTCTTGTCTTTAGTCATTGTAAAAGTAAGTTTGAAAAGGAGTAATCAACTATTAGCTGATAATACGGATGGAATCAATAAAACAATGATTCTAATAATGTGGTTCGACAGAATACTAAATTACTGAGATATAAGTGACCTTGACCTTGGCGACTGAAATTACATATAAAATAATCGATTTATGGTTATTAATTAATATTTTAAATGGACTTTAATGGAAAAATAAATATGAAATTTGTTTTAAATTATTTGAACATATTATTTGTATCTGGAGTTTGAGTATGTTTCTTTGCTAAAGATATCTGTACCTCGTGTGTGTAATTGCATAATAATTTCCTTCATTGGAAATAGAGTCAATGCACCTATGTGATATTTCTATGACACTAAACACAAACGTCCTTTAGTTACAAGGAAAATCCATTTGGACATTATACAAGAATCATATGAAAATTCGGTGTAGTTTAATAATGGGATTCTCCCACAATATATCATTTTCCACTTCCTTGCGCCAGGGTACCCTTTATCTTTCACCCTTGCCTCCGAGTCAAAATTATTTTTCCATTTGACCGAACCATTTGACCTACTAGCTAATACATATACATGGTATTTCGCTTTATTTGTTTCTGCAAGGTGTATTTATTTGAGTAACGCCATGGATTGTGTATAAAATGTATTTACATGCCTTATTTGGAGTTTGATACGCTCCAAAGTTCATTGGTTAGTGGATTAAAATTCAAAGTAATTTTTTTTAACTGGCATACAATGATGGCTTGGTCTCCTAGTAGTAGCCTCGTCATCATTGCCGGATCTGCGGGGGAGCGTCTGGCTATCAATTCAAAGTTTATTCTGACATTTGTTTATTATATGTATGCTTAAATACAAGATCTGCTTTGTTTGAGGTCAGATAGCCATGTGTCTAACTATGTGTATTATTAACAGCGTGTTCACACCTATGGATTTTTGGGCGATTTCGATCGCAGCGTGCACGCCGCAATATCGCCGCGATCACGCCGCGATATCGCCGCGATTCCGCCGCGATTTCGCGCGGTTACGCCTCATCCAACCTAACCGCTTAGCGCATGCGCCGCATTCTACAGCGCATGTCCGTTCATGTTGGAAATATGAACGCAGTACGCGGCGATATCGCGGCGATTATTTAATCGCGGCGTGATCGCGGCGAGCGCGCTGCGAGCATGCGGCGAAATCGCTAGGTGAGAACAACAGACACTTAGGGTTTTCAACTAACTGCACTGCATTTCATCTTCTACACAAACTCATGATTCCAGAGTATAATCTGCATTGCTTTGAAGGTAAACTTGAAACCACCTGGGCAAATAAAATGGAAGATTATGTGTCAATTACGCTGATCTATATGTTATATTTATATTTTGATCGTTTACAAAAGGATATTTATAGTACATAATAAGATAAGATAATATTTGCAATCGTTTGTTTTGTTTAGTGCCTTTGTATGTTATCTGGTGGTAGTATATTTATATTTTACTTGGTTTGTTAAACTACCCCTTTGTGAACAGTGTTAATCCTTTGTTTTCGCTGTTATTGATCTGTATTAACGCATTTTTATAATCTATACTTCTATGCTTATATTAAAAAAGCTGAAGAGTTTGTTTGTTTGAACGCGCTAATCTCGGTAGGTAATGAAAAATCAAGGAAGGCTTTAGGCTTTGATACAGCACGCTGCGACTAGTATGTGTAAAAAAAAACCGGGAAAAACGCGGACAATGTCACTGGCACATATGGTTATTGATAAAAGGTAAGCAGCTACTTTGTCCTCATGTTCTTGTTTTAACAATACGCTATATTACACTACAGCGTCCCTCTCACTGGTGCCAAAGAAAATTAAATCAGCGTCATGGCATTCGATGCCGTAGCATAAGCTGAGTGGCGTCTATTTCAGTGGCATTATATTATTATTTTTTTCCTATGTATGAGTCCTGACGAATGACTGGAACGAGTGGAAGAAGTACATGTTGCGCCGACTCCACTTAGCGTTGAAGAAGGGCAGAAGAATGATGTTCTGATAACATACTTAAAATCCAAAATTTCAAGTCTGTGGGACTTAAAGTTCCGAAGTTAAGTGAAAGCACACTCACCTACTCATGATCATCAAAATAGAACTAATACTTCCCATAAATCCAGAGCGCTGAAATTTGGTGCAGAGTTAGGGCTTAATAGCTACATAAAGGGAAAACTATACAAACTACGATAATCGAAAATCTGGAGTACCTGGTGACCCTGATTAGAAAACACAACAGCCCAACCAAACAATTTAAAAAATCGACATACCGCCTTTACAAAAGAAATTGGTTAGTTGCTTCTACAAAAAGAAGTGAAATCCCACCAAAAACATTCTAAAAAAAAACTAGCCAAGTCTCGATGGAGCTGCTTGCTCATCTCTAAAAGGTAATTAAATCTTGACAAGAAAGTTTATGGTGGGATGTATCATTTATGTTCTGTATCTACCTTTAATGCTCTGAATAAATATATTTTCTTACTTTATTTTCCTTCTTTAATTATACAAATTAGTCATAGGTCATATTGGATGAGTTAATATTGTTATTTATTTTAATATAAATTTACCTATCTAAATATTTACTTACTGTATAAAACAATACAACTTCAATCGACCTCTTTAAAATATTGTTTATAGTTAGTTATAATTTAATGTGGACGAAATTCTAAGTTTGTACGTAAATAAGGTGACGACATAATTGGGTAATTTTAATCATCAACATCTTTTAGCCTTAAGACAATGCATTTTTAGTACCCAGATAAGAAATACTTTGATACGAATGGTCCTTTGTCTTTTTTATTTACACCGTCAGTAAAGCCGCAATGCTATCTATTATATAGGTTAGTTCTTTTAAAAAAATTTTCATACAATCAAATGTTCAAATATTTTTGTGATTAATTTGTTTCTATCATTATTTAACATATTTTTCATAAGACTTCTGAAGTAATTCCCATACTGCTAAAACGTGAACTCATGATTTTAATGTCCATCAATGGCCGTCAATTACATGCGAAGCGCGAAAGACAACTTTAATTTGTGCCCTAGAAAGCTCAAATTTCGACGGTGGTTCAACAGCAACGGCCTTTTATAGTGTCTCTTCATCAATAATTCAGCGAATACTCGCAACGTTTAGTCCTTTGAGAGCCAGTCCCTAATTAACTTAACTCAGCAGAGCTACGACATTACGAATGCAGAGCCGCAGTCGGGGGCTCAAAACAATCAATGGATGTTGTGCGAAGGCAATGCCTTTTCCATGGCCGTCTATTTTTTTTCATGCTACGCATCGTTCGATAATGCAAGTGTATTGATTCAATATTTTTTTAAACCTTTCTACACAAACGTACGTAAAATAACGTTTTGCCACGTCACGTACGTCTTACTGCACAAATTTGGTTGCAGTGTAAAAACCTTGTGGTCCTAGATTCGTCAATCATGAGTCTAACATTTGTAAATAATCGTATGAAAATAAAAATCCCGGAGAAGAAAAATAATAAACATTAAATAATCAAATAAAAATCCCAAGCACGCTCTTTAATATCATTGCTTTTGTCGCTTCCACCTAAAGAATAATGAGCAGATTGGGACCATCCTCCAATAGCATTCGATGTACGTCTCTGGATAGTTATTTAAAATAGGTACAACTTTTATTATGACAGCTTTGTCGGTACATTTATCCGTTCCGAGGTATATAGCACAAAATATTAGAAAAACAATATTTAATAAGAGTTATTTGTTGTGCTTAGTACTTTTACTTTATCACAAGCGGCCCGCGACTTTGTCCGTGTGGGGTAGTAGCTTTTGGCAGCAATGATTTTATTAAAAAAGCATATAATACACCTTTTAAAATTGGCTATTTATTTGTGAAAGTATGTATGTAATGTATGTAATGTATGTAATGTATTTATTTCCATAATAAGCATTACAAAATAATTTTACCGGTCCTCACACTAGGCTTAGCCTGTCCTGTGAGGAACAGTTGACAATTTCAACGATGACACTTGTACATTTATTTCAATACAACTAATAAAATAAAATAATCAAATTAAATGAGTTTCTACACTTTAAATTAAACAAAAAACAAAAAGTTATATTTATATATTAGAAGAAAGGGCTTTATTTGTGTGTGAGTGTGTGTGTGTGTGTGTGTGTGTGTGTGTGTGTATATGAGAGTGAGTGTATGTGTGTGCGAGTGTGTGTAAGTTGCGAATTGTGTTAGCAGCAATAAAATAATATGATACTTCACTGTGTTTACTTTGTGATCTTCAGAAAGCTTTCGGTTTCATCATACGTCCATTTTAACAGCAGCTCAGTCACCAGATCTTTGGTCTGGTGAACTGGTTCATGTTTAAAATCAAGAACTGATGACAATTTGTTGTACATGTAGGGAAACAGAAAACGACGGAATCTGTGTGAGAAGATGGTCTTAGTGACAGTGCATGGGATTCTGAAAATACGTTTTTTAAGTAGCTCGTTATACTCTTCTGAATTTATAACTATCCTGTGAGTGTAGACAATTGCTCTGGCAATGAATAATTTTCTCACGCTTAGTACACCTGCCTCATTGTACAGCGAAGTGGTGGGGAAAGTTATTTGCTTGAAAAGAGCCACCTTCAGGACTCCCCTTTGAGCTCTCTCTAGTCTCGTTGAAATTGGTCCAGCTGGTTTGGAGATTAGCGAGAACAAACAGACGGATAAACAAAAAAACTTTTTTGGGTAAAAAATACCTATTGAAACTATCGACTACGTAAAAAGTGGCAAGCAGGAAGTTATTGCAGCGAACATTCACAAAATGGTTTATATTTGATTAAAACATAGAGAAAAAATCAGTTAGATGATTTGCCCATTTACGGTCTACAAGCAAACTTGTGGCTCCTGCGAGGATGTGTCCAACCTCGTCATGTTGGCAAAGAATATTTTGATTGCAAATTAAGGTACCTAATGATATTGTTGAACATTATTGCACATGTTTATCAGCAAGGTGAACGATGGGTACATGTATGTACACGCATTGTGTCAATTTCTGGTATTAAGGGTATGATATTTACGAAGGGTTTAATGCGCCAGCGATATTTTTAAACGAACCCTGAAAATATCTTGACACGATTGACGCGTACCTAAATACCAGACTAATATTGATACATAATAATTAGTAGTTTCTCATAATAATAAATACTAAAAAAATAACCAATTTATTTTTTTACCTATAAAAATGTTTTTAAATTACCCATAATCGGAATATCCCATATTATGTATCTCTTAACAAAATAACTGTGACAACAAAACTGTCAAGTTGTTTCTATTGAAATGACCTATCCAATGTTATACATCTTATTGCTTTTGAAGGCCCCAGGTCCCATACATTTTTGCCCATTGTCCAAAGTAAATAAGTGAATTTCCTGTTTAATATTAATAGCACATCCATTAATGGCTGTATAATGACCGGTCAACTGTCTTGAAATAAACAAGCTTAAAATTCGTACAAATTAATTTACTGTGACACGGTATCGCATGTCATAAATACGTAAAGTCTGCTTTGAATTTCGGTGGATTCAGATAATTCTTTCTTTCACTTTTTAATGGTTTAATTTGACTGGTGTATGATAAGAATTTTTTTTCTTTTTATTCCGTCGACACACACAAGGAAGTGAAATCGGACATTTATTTCCAAGTATCGTAAGGTGATATAAAACGCAAAGCGTAAAGAGAATATGACTCATTAAGTCAGAGTGCGAACATGGCTGCGTTAGTGTTTGTTGCAATCTTAGCCGGGCTGGTCTCGGTGTTCTACTACTGGATGAAGAAGAAGTTCAGTTTCTGGGCTGAAAGAGGCGTAAAAGGACCCAAACCATATCCCATAGTCGGCAATTTCGGATCTGTGATTTTTGGACGGCAGTCAGCTCAAACGTTATTTAAAAACATACACTTGGAATACAAAGATGAAAAAATTGTTGGCCTTTACCGTGGATTTCATCCTGTTGTTTTGGTAAGAGACTTGGAATTAATAAAACAAGTGTTGGTGAAGGATTTTCATGTATTCCCAGACAGAGGCGCGAGCCGGAGCGGAAATAAACTTAGTGATAATTTATTTGTAGTAGGAGGCGAGAAATGGAGAATATTAAGACAAAAACTAACACCTGTGTTCACGTCTAGAAAACTTAAAGATATGGTCCCTCTTATGCTGAAATGTGTGAACAGTTTTACGAAGTACGTTGACAGTCTCGTAGAGAATAACATAGAACATGAAATAAAATCTTTGACTTCAAAATTTACTTTGGACGTGATTGGAACGTGTGCTTTTGGACTGGAATTTAATACTGCAAATGATAGCAAAAATTATTTTATCATAATGGCTAATAAAGTATTTAGTCCTCCTAAAGTGCACAGAATAATAAATTCAATTGATATGTTGATACCTGGTTTTCGAAAACTCGTTTTAAGGAACAGCGATGTTTATGATTTCTTTATAAATTTAACAAGAGATGTTATACGAGAGAGAAATGGCAAACCTTCAGCACGAAATGATTTTATGGATCTAATGTTACAACTGAGAGAAGAAGGAAAAGCAACTAGAAAGGCAAGTGATGGTACATACGAGATTGAATTTGATGATTATATGATTGCTGCTCAAGCGTTGGTCTTTTACTCAGCTGGATACGAAACCTCTGCAACTACAATGTCGTTCCTGATTCATGAGATGGCACTAAATCCAGACATCCAGGAGCGGGTTTACGAAGAAGTCAGTCAAGTTTATAACAAAAATAACGGAGAATTGAACTATGAATGCGTTAAAGATATGCCATACCTGGAAATGGTAATAAATGAAACGTTAAGAAAGTATGCCATCGCTGGTTTCCTGTTACGAATTTCCTCAGCACCCTACGTGTTCCCCGGTACAACAGTGGATATACCAAAAGGGACGCAGATATTTATATCCAGCAATGGACTAACAATGGATCCGACATACTTTTCAAATCCAGACGTTTTTAACCCGGATAACTTTAGTCCGGAAAATATGAAAAATATTCCGCAGTGCGCCTATTTACCTTTTGGTGAAGGGCCCCGACATTGCATTGGTGAGTAGACTGCTATTTCTTATTGCCTATTTCTAGTTTTGGAGACCTAATGCTTAACCTTATCTTTCCGATACATATATTTATATTTACGAAAATTCCTGTATTTATTTGAATTTATGTTATGTAAGATGTTAGACTTTCGCGTTCCATTACACGCGTTATTAGGAGTAGCAAATTACATAGCTACTTACTTAAGTAGCTACTTAATTTGCTACTCCTAATAACACGTGTAGACCCATAAAGACTAATATTTAGTGTTAATCTATGTTATGTAGTTATGGATTTCAATACTGATTCCAAATATTTATATTAACGCATATTCCTGTCTGCGTTTCAATCTATGTTAGTTGTGGATTTCAATACTTATTCTGATTTTTGAAACAGATGCTTAAGTTTTTGACCATAGATTCAGATCAACGCATGTGATGTTATTAGCATTTTGTAAATATTAAATATCTATTAAAATAATTGTTACCGCAACCTATCAATAGGTTCGGTATTATACTCGTCAATATAATATCATTAATGGTTTATTATCATTGTAATTTAGTATTACCACTAATCATTAAGTAATTTGATTTCTCATTAATGTGATTCACGTATTTGTTGGGTATTAACTATTGTTTCTTGTTGCAGGAATACGTTTTGCAAAAGTAGAAACTTTGTTGGGCATTGCGGCATTTTTCAAGCATTTTAAAGTGGAGCCATCTTTGAAGACTAAACGCGAATTCGATTATGACCCTCAAAAAATTGTTCTTACTACCCGAGATGGTATTTGGGTGAAAATATCAAAAAGACATGTAAGTGATTAGATGCATTAGAAATATTCGATTTAAGTTATCCAGCTACGGTTAATAATAGTCTTGTTTGAAGTCTAAAAAACAATGTGACATTATTAGAACTTCTCTGTCATATTATGCATTTTGTTCCTCAGTCAAAAAGTTAAAAACCGTCGATGGCCGAGTGGTTAAGGTCGTTACTTGCCATGCGAGAGGTCGCCGGTTCAAACCCCGCCAGGTACCAATGTGTAAAAAGCGTCGATGGCCGAGTGGTTAAGGTCGTTGCTTGCCATGCGAGAGGTCACCAGTTCAAACCCCGCCAGGTACCAATGTGTTTTTCAATTTTGAAATTCATATGTACCATCATTCGACGCTTTAACGGTGAAAGAAAACATCGTGATGAAACCTGCACGCCTATGAAGAAATTCTAAGGTTGTGTAGTCGACCAACCCGCACTTGGCCAGCGTGGTCGACTAAGGCCTTATCGCCCTAGTTTAGGGTAGGCCCGTGCCCCAGCAGTGGGGACGTATATGGGCTGATGATGATGATGATGATGATGATTAATAATGTAAATAATAATGTTAACCATAATCACAGACAAGTTTACAATAAAAATTACAGAGATAACATTCATACAGGTAAAATATGACATAAATGTTTCCTGAAGTATAAAATTAGCTGAACACAATTTAATAGAAGTATACCAAAGCCGCTCTAAGTTGGCCGATTTGACACTTTTTATTTTATATTTTGCATTTATCCTTGTTAAGAGGAACATATTTAGCGAATCATAAAGAACAACTTTTAAAAATAAGACGTTATTTCAAAATGTCAAATGCACCTAATTATCTAATTATTTGTCTTTTATTACCTAAAATAATTGAATTATAAAAGAAAACGTAAAATTTCCACTCTGTATTACGCTTTACAAGGTTACGCCGTTTGACACGTTTTCATAGTGACGTAGTGGGTAATACTCACCAAGTATTTTTTTAAAATAGGATGAAGGATTTAACAAGCATTGTATTTTAAAAATAAATATATTTATAAATAAGGAACTTAAATTCAATCTTTTGGATGTGAATTAATGTTTTTAATAAAAATTTGTTATAATTAGACCTTGCTTGGTTATCAAGTAGAAATAACTGTTACTTATATACTTCGGCAATTTTACCGTTGTCCCTCACTAGTGCAGTCAGTCTGACATGTAGCAAATCGGCCAACTTAGAGCGGCTCTGGTATAGTAGTAATACTTACAATGATACTAGAAAGTCAACATTTATGCTGTAAATAAAAAAAATAGAAGAGCTTCTTTTACTTGCTCTCGCAAAAAAATGAAAACTCAATTTAACTTTTCGTTACTATGCCGTCGAGCAATTATTGTACATACACGTAATGAAAGTAAACTGTTTGTGTATTTGTTAAGTAAATGAATGTTTTATCGATAACCATTACGTGCGCTTTAAAAATAGTGACATGTATGTCCTTATCAATATTATTTAATACGACCCGCCCTCGCTTCGCTTCGGGGATATCTCTATCTCTATGTAATATATTTTAAAAGCCTATGACACTCAGGGATAGTGTAGCTTTCCAACAGTGAACGATTTTTTCAATTCCGTGCAGTAGTTTCGGAGCCTATTCGAAATAAACAAACAAAAAAAAATCAAACCTTTCCTCTTTATAATATTATTATTATTATATATTATATTACATATTACATTGACTCCCCCGTACCCCAGTGACGCTTACATGGAGCCTACATCGCATGCTGGCTAGCTGAGCGCGGTGGCGGCAACCACGCGACTTTTTTCTAATACTTGCATTTTAAAACTTGTGATATCTTCCGAATTAAATGTCCGAATTGAATAATTCAAAAAGTTATAAAAAGGTATTGAAGCCGTCTTGAATATATACAAACTTATTTTGATAAGGATTAATACCAAGGTACAAATAAAGAGCCCTTTCAAGCGGCGGCATATAAATTAAATTTTTAGAATAAAAAACCGCTTGCTGTGACATAACTATAATATTTAGACATATGCTGTCGCGACACTTTTTGTAGATAATGATGAGTTCTGCAAAGTCTTAGTAAATGGTTTTGTTCTATCTTCAATAGTTTTCGCAGCGCAGGCGACGTAAGGAATTTTTCAGGTCTATTTTTTACACCTTGGGTTACATTATTGGAGTTTTAGTAAGGATCCCTAATTTTTTTAAAAATATAATATAGGCTATGTTACTTCTGAATAATGCAGCTTTCTAATGGTGAAAAAAATATTGCAATCGGTCCAGTAGTTTTTGAGTTTATTCATTACAAACATACAAAAATACAAAAATACAAAAATACAAAAATACAAATCTTTCCTCTTTATAATATTAGTATAGATGAAGTTTATATTTTGTAAATTGAATTAAAGTTTTTCATCAAAAGCTTTTATGTAACTCTAGAAATCCTAATACACATCATATTGCTGTACCGAAACAGGAAAAAACAGGTTGTTCAAAACACACGACACGGATACGCTTTCAGTACCAACAAGAATCATGACAAATTGTATGCCCTGGGCGTAACAGTGTCAGGACAGTCTGAATTGTGAGTATGAAATGTCTTTGAGGCATTTCGTAGTTATTTTCAATTAAAAATAAAGTACAGAATAAAGTGTATTTATTATATTTCGTTGCTTTTACCTTGTGTTTTCACCCAGAATTTTTAACATAATATTGCGTTTGTATCACTGAAATTACAAAACGTCAGATTAATTTTCACCATTTCAGATTCATCGTTTTTTTTTCGCCGTAGTTAATTTTGTCACTGTAACAATTTATGGATATCAATTGGCCAGGTCATTTTATAAATATTTAAAACAAATTTTACATATATAATACAAAGCCGTCGTACCGTCTCTATAATGGGGAATGCTCTGAAGAGCTATTTCAGCTAGTCCCTCCCTCCCCTTTCCACTCCCGAACGATACGTGCTGGACAGCGCTGCCATCCACATACAATGCAGGCGCTGGTGGCTGACTAAGAGGTTTAGCTCCTCATTTCTGTCCCGTGCCATTAACACTTTAACTGCCACCATATGAAATTATTTAAAAAAAATCGTGAATTAAAAAATCAAAATAATCGAAAAGTAAATGAACATATATTTAGACTTGTCTAACGTGCTATTAATTGTGGAATATTACATATATCTAACTAAAAATAAATAATTTTTAATTCAAGATAGAAAAATCGTAGGTCACCGGTGACCTACGCGGCGTCTAACGTGTTAAGGCATGGAATGCCCTTCCAGCTCATGTTTTCCCTCCCTCCTATGATACCGGGGTCTTCAGGCGGGGCGTGAAACGGCATTTAAGCAGGCCTTCAGGGTGAGTGCGACAGGCTCAATACGATTTATTGTGCCTGTCGACCTCATATTTGGATCTCACTACCGCTTACCATCAGGTGGAGTGAGGTCATCTTGTAAGCCTTTTATAAAAAAAAAGCATGTGTTATTTCTGTTTCCAATATAATATATAATAATATAAAAATATAATTAAAGTCAGATAAAATTTCGATGCTAAAAACATTGCAAACATTGCCAAATGGAGTTCGAAAAAGTAAATTTCGCGAAATTTAACCGGTTCCCGATTCAGTTAATAATATATTGTGAGTTCCGGGAAGAATCTAGTACCTATTATTATTTCGAACAACTGCGGTGTACACTAAGGGTATTGATAAAATGAATTCCTGATACTACCTAGGGAGTCTTAAGTAAGAGTCCTTGCCCATAATTGATCGTAAAATATAAGATTTATGGGCTGATATAGAAATGCCGCGTATTATAGAGAATTTTTATCCGCAAAGTGATCATATTGGAATTCCCATAGTGCACGCATATGGCATTCTCCTGATTTTTTCCATTTCAACGCGCGGTCCCTTGGCATTTACAGCAATAATGAAATCGCGAGCCGTGAACTGTTCAACATATCTATCCCCATATCAATATGCACGAATAAATAAACGCGTCAAATAGGTTCGAAGTAGGTAAACCAATTTGATGGATCAGGGAAAACTTGTGTTTATTTTTATCCCGAATATCGACTAGTAGGTTTGCATTTCACTTGTAAATATTTTTTATCTTGTTTGGGTTGTGGTAATGAAACTCATGTAGGTGTAAATCTGGATATTATGGTTTCTTTTTAAGCACTATCTTATATTTGTGTTTTCACATTAGATTTATACGTAGCGCCTGGTAGGTTTAATGAGCAATGAATAAGGTAAGATGAAAGAGGTGGCGAAATTTGAGTAACCAGACAGGTGCTAATTTGTTTCTGTTGTATGTTATTAAAATAGTGGTAATGCTTGTACAAACATTCAAATAGGTACCTAGTTAAAAATATGCCAAAAAAAACTGCTGTTTCTGATAACACAAGAAGCCTGCAGTTAGTTCATTGACTTCTTCTGATTTTCTTAATATTTGAACCATTTGAACCCATTTTATATCCACAAACTTTTTGAGAATAGCCAATAGGAACTTTACTCACACACATATTTAAGCATCGATCTCATAAATCAAGAAGGGGGATAACTTATATCCCAGTTAACCCCATGATTGTCACCGCGCCATACCTTAAACCCGCACCGTACCAAATAACCCAGTTGTTTTGTTCCCGCTGCACCCTCGTTCTAGACGCACTAGACGTCTCGTGGTCGCATCGCCCCACTTTCAGAGCGCGCCTCTCCGACTACATATTTGTTTTGTTTAAACCACCTCGCTTCTGTTCGTCGGCTCGACATCTACATCTCGAGCGATTTGTCTTGTGTACTGCGGGTATGTAAATAACATCCGAAAATTGTTAGTTGACAATCGAATAAATTATTATTTTAATAAAGCAAATTTTTAACTTGATACATTTCACAATTAGTTTTCTTTCCTCGAGATTAAATAAGTAAGCGATACTTTAAGCCCACTCCATATCAAATAACCCAGCTGTTTTGTTCTGCAAAAATCTGCACCAAGAAAGAGAAGAAAGTCATGATGTGGTAGAGCACATGTAGTGGCCACATAGAGGGCGACACATTCAACAATTTTAATTATAATATCTTTTTTTTACATTTACACTTCCTTTGCATATGTTTTCTACGTTTTCACAGGAATCGCGATTCTAGCGAGCACTTAAACAGCACTCTCGGGCATCTCGTTAACTATTTTTACAATTATCCGCTTGCCTCGGTCCACCATGTTTGTTTTGCTCCACACCTCGTCTCTACAAATAAATCTATTGCACCGTGTTTTGCAAGTTTACTAAGAGTACGTGAGTTTCTGCAACATTACGTGAAATGATTTATTAAAATGTCTGCATAGGTACGTAAATATTTCAACGATGTTATGTAAATTACTACTGTTGATAAAATAGCATTTATGATAACTTTTATAAAATGTAAATGTACGTTTGTGATTACTACAAAGTGTTAAAAGTTGCTTTCCGCATCTGTCTGTGTGTATGTATGTATGTATGCCTAAATCTTTAAAACTACGCAACGGATTTTAATGGTTTTTTTTAATTTTAAGGATTCAAGACAAAAGGTTTTTTATGTACAATATACCCTAAGCGTAGCGAGGGCGGGTCACCAGTTTATAAATAAAAGCAAGCATTAAGTATCCAAACCGTAATGGGCTAGACATAAATAGTAAAACCCACCCTTTTATTGTATTGTAAAAAGTTATTTGGCGGGCGCAGCACAGAAATTTATGTCCAAAACTTTTAGTACATTTCATTTTGAGAGCGCGATTCCTGGAAACTTTACAAAGGGATGAGCATAGTACAAACATTATTATAACATGAGATAAATAATGTCGAATAATATTTTTACTTTAAAAATTCTATTCCCAATAAAAAGATACCAAAATTCAATAACATTTTATTCATGTCAATTTTATTTTATTAGTCTTTTATTTATTTAATAGTTCATACAATCAATCTGTGATTAACAAAAAAAATCAGAAATTGCAACTTTAAATTATTATGAAAGCTTTTTTTATGGACGAACACTTAGCAGGATTTCCCAAAAATAGTTACTTTATAAATAACTTCGAAATCCACAGATTAAATACTTATTTGAGCGTAAACGCTTAATTAGATTTCCTTTCGCGTAATTATACCTTTTTAAATGTCTAAATAGACCTCAGGCCATTAAACAATTCCTTATTTACATCGCAAATTTCCGCAAATTAAGCTCGCGCTGTGGCTGTTGTCTCGAGACTATTCTGAAAGAATTTCTTTCTCACCGCCTCACTCAAGACCATTTTCTTTGCGCAGCTTAAATAAGAATTCTTATTTTAATTATTACTTTGGAACAGTACTGTTTACCTTCTGCAGCGTCGTTGCAGTTTTTCGTAATGTGGTTACTCGGATACTACAGATCGATCATCATAGACCCAGGTTCACTCCCTACGGTTCCAAGAGTCGTGGGTTCGATTCCCACCCGGGACAAATATTTGTGTGACGAACATCGACGTTTGTTCTGTGTCTGAGTGTGTTATTAAATATATTTAAGTATATTTGTGTATCCATTGTTAATTCTGTTATCCGAAACACAAGTGCTTAAGATACTTACCATGGGATCAGATCAATGTATGTGATGTGTATTATGTATTTATTTATTACTAGCGGCCGCCCGCGACTTTGTCCGCTTTTTAATGGGTTTTAGTAGCAATGATGTATTAAAATAGCCTACATTGTAAAATTTTTTACTTATTAGTGAAATTTGTTACTTATTACTGAAAGTTAATCAAGTATGATAATTTGCGGTGCATAAAAATTATTATTATGATTTATTTGTGTATTTTTTAAAGTTACCTGAATGTGCCAGCACCGAACAGGTAGACCTGGACGGTAGCCAAATTTCTTTCTTGGTGTTACATGTAACGATTCCTATTAGTATACTTTGTAATACGGAGATTCGTACAAAGAATATTCAATGACTGAAGATCTTTAACAAGGAACCCTTTGAATATGAAATTATGTAAGTACAACATTCTCACATTATGTTATTCTCAAAATTAATTAAACTTTATCTCAAACATCAAACACGAGAACACTGAAGATAAATGTGCTGTACACACAAATTTAGTCCTAAAGGCATATATTATAAACGTTATTACTGCTATTCTTATAACTCGTTTTTTCAATTTCATTCATATTTCAAAGCTGTATTATTTTTTCTCGAGAATAATAACTTTTCTTGCAGACAAAAGGAGTAAATAGGGAATTGCTTCTGAGAATCTAGATAATATAACTTTTAGGATATCATTTTAATTAAATCTCGCAAAATACTGATAAAGGAAACCTATGGTAAACTACCTACAAATTTTCAAAGGTCTACCGTTTGCTTAATAAGTAAAATAAAATTTATTAATACCGAAGGAAAGGTTATATTGAGTTAACAAATTTCTTCCTGCCATAAATTTAATTGACATCGAAATAGAGGTAACAAAAGCTTGCCAATCCTGGTAATTTGCATAATATTCTCCAGATTAGACCTTTGGGAAATTATGAGTGTCAGAGGCCCAACTCAGTCAGACAAGGTTGTAGCTATGACAATATGACGTATAATTTGAGAGGAACCATTGTATTTAGCCATTTGATTCAATAAATTAAACTTGATTTGTACTTTAAAAAAAACAGCATAATATGTATACGGTTGAAGTGAGAAACCTTGGAAAATGGGTTAGAAAAGTACCTGAGTTATTGATTCTATGTAAGTGAAAATATCAACTTTTAGAAAATTCGGAAAAGGGCTCTATTTTCCAGCTGAGCCGAGTGTATTTTCAAATAGGCACACATAGATTGGAGGAATGCATTCGTTTCCAAATTATTTGAAATTCTACCTCTTTTTTGGTAGAAGTCAAATATTTTATGGATAGGATGAATGAAAGAATGGTGAAATATAGAGAATTATAAATGGAAACGTCGACGGGAAAGACCAAGACAGACCTTCTATGACCAAAGGTCAAATCTTGAAGAGAGGTCAATCAAAAGGTAATCCACGAGCATGCATGAAGGAAGAGGTTGATGGAAGAAGCAAAAGTGGTGTACCAGGACTTTAGCACATGGCAAGTAGTGATTTCAACCTACCCCTCTGGAAAAGAGGCGTGGTTTATGTATGAACTAGCTGTGCCCGCGACTTCGTTCGCGTGAACTACAGGATTTTGATTATTTTTAAACTTAAAAGTAGTCGTAGTCAACAAAATCTTTTCTGCCACAGAAGTTAGTCTTCAACCGGAAGAAACATTTAAAACAAAATTATTTTGGTTTTTATCATCATCATCATCTGTTGTTTATCGTGTAGTAATAAATAAGTTCGTTCGCGTGAACTACAGGATTTTGATTTTTTTTTAACTTAAAAGTCGTAGTCCCGTCAAAATCTTTTCTGCCACTTAAGAAGTTAGTCAACCGGAAGAAACATTTAAAACAAAATTATTTTGGTTTTTATCATCATCATCATCTGTTGTTTATCGTGTAGTAATAAATAAGTATATTACACAACATCACATTAATTGATCTGATCCTGTGGTAAGAAGCTTTAGCACTTGTTTTTATCAGAACAGTGGTATACATTTAAAAATTTTTATTGCACAACCAGACACGGAACAAACATCGATATTCATCGCAGAAATATTTGTGCTGAGTGGGAATAGAACCCAAGAAAAGAAAAAAAAAAGAAAAGTCCAAGTGCAAGACGGACTCGCACAACGCAATTTATTTTTAAAGTTTACGCAATTCTCTGTACTTGACGTTGCTTTATTCTAAATTTTGAGAATCTGAGTACTTCGCAGATAGTAGTTCCCTTTGCGAGTGTCAAAAATTGGCAGCATAAATGAATGTTTCTTTTGATTGTGTTGGCTCAGGCGAAGGGACAGTAGACCTGAGTATTTGATGTAACTTTCAGTTTGATATTTTCTCCTTGACAAAAATTGACGATGATAAACGGATCCTATATAAGGGGTTCGGTTATTCTTTTCGACGTACGAAATCCTAAAATCTATGTTTATAGTGAACAGCTTCCTCATATTGAATAGATCATCTTCAAGTCATCCTAATTGTTCATCGATCAATGTGAAATAAAGGACGTCCTATTCCAAAGCCAGGTAGCAGTTTATAGTTAGAGAGGAAAAAAGCGTCCATGGCCGAGTGGTTTAGGTATTTGCTTGCTATGCAAGAGGTCGCCACTTCAAACCCTGCTACGTACCACTGTGTTTTTCAAATTTTAAATTCATACCTATGTACGATTATTCGACGCTTTTACTGTGTGCTTGAATCATGTTCTTTCTTAATCTCTGGCAAACCCCTCATTTTCTCTTTTCGAATTTTATGCTTTACCAAATTAAATATGCTATACTTTTATATTGATTTTCATATAATTTTTTGAACTCAATATTGAATTTGTTCAATTTGATTGAATATTTAATACCCGGTTGGTGCATACAATGTATTAATCGCATTGTGATCATCTCATCCTTTTTTCTGATACCAAACCCTTGAGTATTAATATCAATGTATTTTTTGACAACCAACCTTCTTCAATTCGGCAATTATCGAAATTTGAATGCTCTCGTTAATTTTGACACCTTAAAAATAGGTCAATTAGATGACACTATTTTATTAAATTAAAATAGAAAAAAGGTGACAATTAGAATATTTTCGATACATGTTGTCGATTCAGAACCCTTCTAGTAATTTACGTAATTTAATGGCACTCCAAATTTATCAATTCCAAAAGACAAACTTCACATATTTGACGTAGGTATGGTATACCTACATACAAACTTTTCCACAATATAATATCGAAGTAATACGTAGAGCACAGTGCCATCTTTTGAACTACCAAAAAACTTATCACGTAGGTGCTCATGTTATGTCAAACTTGACAGCATTTATGGCATGCTGTACAAAGCACGATGCCATCTATGTGTAATTTTATGAACAATAGCTGACCCAACAGACTTCGTCCTGTCAAAACAAATTGTAAAAATTTGTTTGAAATTTGATTTTTTTTACATCTTGGGTGACAAATTTGGGTTTTTCGTACGGATCCCTACTTTTTTGAAAATGTAATATAGCCTATAACCTTCCTCGATAAATGGACTATCCAACAGTGAAAGAATTTTTAAAATCGGACCTGAGGTTCCTGAGATTAGCGCGTTCAAACAAACAAACAAACAAACAAACAAACAAACAAACTCTTCAGCTTTATAATATTAGTATAGATGTATTTGGTAGTAATTTCAGTGTGCAACTGTAAAAGTGGTTAAATCGTTAAGATGGACGCTTGACACATTCGCAGATAAATACTTTGCAAGCTCGCAGTCGCGTTGCAAATGTAAACGGTGGAATGTGCATTTTGCGAATAAAATTTGCAATGCAAAGCAGCTGTGTGATAGTATAAAAAAAAAACATATATTAACTATTTAAATTATTGTACTTTTTATCTTTAGGTGGTTGGAGTAAGTCGTTAATGTAATGCTTTTTATATGAGACAACAGTATCATCGTACAGTGGTGCTATATCGACCTTTTTGGATCGAATATGAGAGCTCTCTGCATATACTTCAATACGAATGACATTAAAACATACATAATTATATACATTGATTATACATTACACGCGATATCTAATTACTGGTGGTTCAATCCCCGTTCAGACGGCATCATGAATGTGATTTTTTTTCATTCTTAAAATTTACATTTAATGGGTTTCGTATTAAAGGAAGTTTCATTTTTCACTTACCAGTGTTATCCGTCTGTTTGAAAGTGGTTTACAATCAGATTATCTTTCTATTCTTCATTCCCGCTGTATTTCTACTCTATGCATCTACTATTTGATTAAATATCTTAGAATAAATAGGGACAAACTACGCAACGGTTTTTTATTGGTAATTTGATTCAAAAGGTCTCTATATAACGTTTCCGACCGATTTCGGATATGGCGGCCGATCTCGATTAAGATTAGCTAAGAGCGCTGGATATAATTATTATAGTGCACAAGCGTGCGCGCAAATACAAGTGCACTCTCTGTTCTCTTACTCTCATAGTTCAAATAGTAAATACATAAAGTTTTTATTCATTTCGCGTTGAAAAAAGGCCCCTGCTGTACTAAATGATTTTTTGTTTGAAAAGCAAATAGTTTCTATGATAACAGCTGAATTATTTTCAATCACGCATTTTTGTAGCCATTTCAGTGTAACCAATTATTTGTTGTTTTAGTGATTCAAAAATAACTAATACAGTGAAACAAGATTAATAATTATATTGAAGCCAAAACGTTAGTGTTATGGGCTCGACCTAGCTTCTCGATTACAAGGCTGGGTCGAGTGGAAGGTACTCGGTATTATATGATTGATGAGAAACTTAATTACTTCATACCTGGCCGAACTCGTGGTGGTTGATACTCAGGCTTAATTTCGCGGTATCGCACTTAACGCAAATATTTACTTACGCCCTGGGAATAAGGCGTAGAATACAATATTACTGTGGCATAACATATTAGACTATTAAAAGTAAATTAACTCGCATTTGTTAGTTTCTAACTAGTATTTTAGTCTCGCACTGTACACAACGGAAATTACACTGTTATCTTATTTTGGCTTCAAATTTATATGATAATAAAGTCAAAATCAAAGTTAACCCTTAAAGGCTACAACGGTGTTTTTACACCCGGGTGGCTTAAATTTCTGTCTCTATCTTTTTTCGTTTTTACCGCAGCGCCTTGCGATTTCGTGTATTCTCATAAGTCGACAGGAGCCCTCGAACGCGCGGGGAAATGGGTTGTGCGCGCGCGCTGGTCCCGAGATACACTTGCAACCCGGTGTTTTTACACCCGTTGTAGTTATAGTGGGGTACTGATTTACATCGTAAGTAATAAACTTTTAATGTTTTATTTTTATAATGTGTATAGAATATGTTGTTTAAATGTTTAATATTATATGTATTGTGTTGATTATTATTTATAGGTATTATTTTTAACTGTGTTATTATAATCTAATGCTATTTTTATTTTAGCTTGTGCATCGACTGAGAGACCAACAAATAGAAGATGCACTACTGGCATCGGATGAAGAGTCGGCAGAAGAGGAAGATTCTGTAGAAGTAGACATCCACGAAGAAGATGTACTAAGTGTTGACGAAGATTTCATTGTATTAGAAGCTCCTTTGGATATGTTAGGTTACAAAAAGTAACATTGATAAAGATCTCATTTTGATTTCAAAAAATTATATGTTTTTTTTTTCAATTTATAAACATAAGTTCCATGACAAATTAAAGGCTTATCTGTGATCATACAGAAATATAAAGGCTGATAAAAATTTATAATAAGTTTTTTTTCTTTTTGCATTTTTTCACACCCCTTCAAAATTTACCATGATCTTGAGGACCCTTGTTCACACGCAAATTAAATTGTTTTATACTTTGAAAATCTAAACCTTTGAATCAAAATATTAAAGAGCATGATCCATAGTTAAAGCATACAAAATAAAAATAAAAAATATATACTCATTTATTTAATTTACTCCAATAATTAAATCCGGGTGTTTTTTCACCCATTGTTTCTTAGTAGTATACAAATTCATTGTAGCCTTTAAGGGTTAAAATTTCTTTATTTATATAGGGATTTACACGCACTAACAAATTCGAAACAATAAAGTTACAGAGTTAGTTTTTGCCATGATCGGTAACGTTCAAACTTACATTAGAATGTTTTAGTAATTTGTACGGTGGGCACACACAGATCATATTTATTTATATATTATGTTACCGGAAATGTGTGTAATCCGTCATTGTATACAATTCCTAGGAAATGTATGTAATTCCTAAAATCGCACGGAAATGTGTTAAATAAATTACACATTACACATTTCCTAGGAAATCTATACATTTCCTAAATAGCAATCGGAAATGTAATTTTAGTGAAAAATTAGTGAGTACGCGACAGCGGGATGAGGAGAAGGTATTGCTTCGCCTCTTCGGGGGATCGCAAAGTTTCTTGTAAATTACCTCTACTTATTTTTTTTTACTTATTGGTGTAGTTTGGACTAAAACCGATAATGAACTCTATGGGATTGGTACCAAGAACGGTATCTTAAAACAATTATATTCTCGATCTCAGAATAATGAGTGTCCAAAGTTGTTCTTGATGCAAACGATGTACCGATATTGCACTACAGTTAGTTGCCAACATGTGATACACTGGAACCGGCCAGGGATTTAAGAAGTGCCTATTCAATACAAGCTGTGCTACAGCATGATATCTGTGTTTAACAAAAGACACTTAACCTTTAAGTACACGCGTTGTTTCTGGTAACGTAACATCACGCGTGGGGTCCAGAAGTATTCCCAATATAAATTTACATATATATTCAGATTTTTAAATAACTGTTAAAAACTGTTTTAGATTAAAAGAAAAGACATTATAATATTTACGAAAAGTATTTATTAATCATAAAACATTCAGTTTTTAGGCAGTAAGGAACATGTTTATCAAATTAACGGTTTCGTACAAAGATTTTTTAAGGCACATGTTAAATGTATTAAAATTGAACAAAAGAGTCAACTTCTGACTAACTTACAAATTTTTTTTTATAAAATACGAATCAAGAAACAAGTAAATATGGGAAAATTTCAAAATAAACATTATGGAAAAAAAATAACAATACTTGAAATGTACTACGCTAAATAACGTTATAAATTATTCTTTTGGTGGACATGATAAAGAATAAATAATTGCTACTGAATATAACTTGCAAATAGTTTTATTGCAAAACTTACAGACAATACTACTTTTTCTTATCCAGGATCAGATGCTAAATTATATTCATATATATTTATTCACGGTCACTTATATCGCCTGACTCCTCCAAAATGTTTTATTGACGCGTTTCCCCTATACCTTCGCTTTTAGAGCCACTAGAGTCCTGTAATAAATCTGCAATTTGATTTTTGGTCCTTCGGCGACTCATTCTTTCATTTATACAACACCAATTCATAAAAATAAATAAATCAAAACATGAACAAAGTGAAAAACTTACTACGTAACATCACGGGTGGGGTCTGCAGGTATCCCCACATAAGCAAAAATGTAACTTACCTTAACAGAACAGCGTCAAAAGTCCACTTGCCGATAGCTCTCGGGTTGCACTGAGATTAGCCGAAAACGTGCGAACTTAACTTGTCAATTACAAAAAATACCATTAAAAAACAGCGCGTGGGGTCTCCCCAGACCCCGCCCGTGACGTTAAAGGTTAACCATGCTTCTATTGGTGCACGTAAAAGTCAAAAATAAATAAAGGGTCGTTCAAGTTGTCTCTATTTCTGAGCTGAGGTGTAAACTATGTGCTGAGCTGGAACAGGTAGGATTTTTAGTATATCTTGCTGAGAAATCAAGCTAAGCGTTGTTTCAGGAAGCAGGTTACAGAGATCGATGCTTCAACTAGAGTTGCAGCAGACTAGTAGGAGGCTCTACATTAAACAATCTGTTCAAAATACCAGTTAACAGTGGCAAAATGTAGGGTTCTTATTTGTGTATTTACAGGAAAGTATTTCCTGCTTTTACAATCAAAAATTATAATTAAAAGCACATAGTTTACACCCCAGCCCAGAATAGAGACAATTTGAATGACTCGTAATTTATTTTTGACTTTTAAGTGCACCAATAATATAGTGTTTATACCGGAGCCGCTCTTAAATGACTGATTTGACACTTTTTATTTTATATTATGCATTTATCCTTGTTAAGAGGAGCATATTTAGCGAATCATAAAGAACAACTTTTAAAAATAGGACGTTACTCCGAAATGTCAAATGCACCTAATTATCTAATTATTTGTCTTTTATTACCTAAAATAATTGAATTATAAAAAGAAAACGTAAAATTTTCATTCTGTATTACGCTTTTACAAGGTTACGCCGTTTGACACGTTTTCATATTGACGTAGTGGGTAATATTCACCAGGTATTTTTTTTAAATAGGATGAATGATTTAATAAGTATTGTACATTAAAAATAAATATAATTTTAAATGAGAAACTTCAATTCAATTCTCTGGGTGTGAATAAATGTTTTTAATAAAAATTTGTTATAATTAGACCTTGCTTGGTTATAAAGTGGAAATAACTGTTACTTATATACTTCGGCAATTTTACCGTTGTCCCTCACTAGTGCAGTCAGTCTGACATGTGTCAAATCAGTCAACTTAGAGCGGCTCCGGTATAATAGTGTTTATTAAACTTAATTTATTTTTATATTAAACACTATTTATAACAGTATTTGCTCACAGTATTAAAATACCTTTCCAACCAAATGAGGCTATGTTACGATCATCCATCATAATTTTTTATTAATAACGTGTGTTACTATAGAAAGTATTTACTTTACACATTTCCTAATACGATATAGGAATTTTATACTATTCAATGCATAAATATCCTAGGAAATGTACACATTTCCTAGGATATTTATGCATTGAATAGTTTTTCAAACAATATTTTATACATTTCCTAAATAGCTTAGGAATTGTACACAATTCCTAGGAATTGTATACAATTCCTTGATTTCATACATTTCCGGTAACATATATATCAGCTCTCCGTAATGAAATGTGCAATTGCTTTAAGACTTTGATTGTCCATTAGATTAAATAATACATTGGGACTTCTTTAACGATTGTCATTGATTCGCTTGATGAGACCATCGAAATGACGGTCAATTAGAAGCTATATTTGCTACTGCCTTTTTACTGTGTCGACTGCTTCGTTGGTCTATTGGTAGTGAGTGCCGTGTAAGGACCGAGAGGAGACCGGGAAAATTTGTACGAGTTTTTCTGTGAAGAAATTACTCAGCCCGAAATCAGGAAGTTGACGGATGCTCGCCCGTGCCTCGGAAAGCACGTTAAACCGGCGGCACCTGAGCTCTCATCGGTCATGTCGGATTGCCGTCCAATCTAACTATAAAGACAAGGTGTAACAGAGTGTGCACTTGTGTTTGCGCGTACACTTGTGCAATAAAATTTCCAGCGCAGTTGGCTGATCTCCATTGAGATCGGCCTCCATGGCCGAAATCGTTCAAACGCCTTATTTATATACTATCGTATTTAACGTAGTTAGAATATTTATATACCTATTCTAATTAGGTATATCATATCAGCTCAAGCCAACTTTTGACTAATTCGAAGCTTTTGCCAGTGAAAGCTGTAAATCTCCCAAACACGCGAAAGACATAATATGAAATGGAATACAAACGTACACACAACAACACGGGCATTTCCGTAATTCGGAACGCCGTCATACCCGGTCTGAATAGAGCTCTTCGGTGCATATGGTGCAGTTAACAAAACCGCGTATGTCGCTAACGGCAGACATAATTCACTTGCACTTTAATAAAAACTCGAAATTTCCACATAAAACTGCACAGAGTTTTGGTCGAGTCGAATTTTCGGTTTTGAACGTATTATTCGACCATCTACGTATTTATGTGGCACTCGACTTTTAATAAACATTAAGTGCAAATAGTGTCGTAGTGTAAATATGTAATGTATTGTTAAAAACCTTATTGATCTGATCAGGCCGCCCGGCAGTGACATGCATTACATTTATAAACAGGAGGTTTCATTTAGTACATATTTTGTTAATTTCCCTGAAAATTTGAAATTGTAAAAACATAAAAATACAACACCGCAACGAATATCTAATATGATTTTTTTTACATTTTGCTTGTAAAGTTACACACAAACCTTTGTTTAATGTAAATATAGAAATGAAAATATTTTAATTTTATATGAGTGTGCGTTGGTAGTGTGTAATATGCACCAAATGGGGATTTTAATAAAGTTTGCTTAGTTAAAAACTACTACCATGCGCAGAAAACATTTTTGTGTACCGTCAAAAGCATTTAAAGCGTATCACTGAAAGTTGGACATTACCGCTTCTGCCTTGGACATAAGGACGTTACAGAGTCCAATGTATTCCGAGTGACGTGCAGTTGACTTAGGGTTGCCATCTCCTAAAATGGTGTCGCCGGACAAACACGGCAAAAACCTTTACATAACGGTCGCAATAAGGTTTTTGCCTTCAATGCTGAAATCCAAATAAAAACGAGACCGTGTAAACTCCGGACGGCCCCCAGACGGCTTCCAAACTAGGGGAAACCCGGACGGATGGCAACCCTATGTTGGCTGTACCTATAAGCTTTGGTGGCTTTGACGCAGTGTTACTCGCGTTAAATTACTTTCGAAGTTTAAATGCATTTTATTTACTGTGACTAAACACAAACCGTTATGAATCCCTCTTATATGAATTAGAAATGAGAAAGTTTTCTATGTGTGGATTTGATGTTATGTTTGGTATTCTTTCACGCAAAATCAGTGTTACTCGCGTTAAATTACTTTCGAAGTTTAAATGCATTTTATTTACTGTGACTAAAAACAAACCGTTATGAATCTCTCTTATATGAATTAGAAATGAGAAAGTTTTCTATGTGTGGATTTGATGTTATGTTTGGTACTCTTTACGCAAAATCTATTTAACGGGTTATGAAAATTCATAAAAGGGTAGCTTATGGCAATAATAAACATAGGCTATTCACAGAAAAATTGTATTTTGATCCAAAATATAATATAGTGAACTTCAAGCGTACAAAGACACGGGCTGCCGCTAGTACCTATACTATTTCAATACGGCATTGAAACCCTCTCCGTCTTCCTTTCATGAAAGTTTAAGTCTAGATATTAACCGATTCGATGCTATATAAAGCATCTTAATCTTGAACAGCAAAACCAATTTAAATGGCTGACGCAGGCAAACAAAGGAGGCATTAGTTCATTAAATAAGCCAGGACACAATGGAGCTAATCCCTTTGTTCGGAAGGCAACAAGCTCGCAGCACACCGTATAATGCACATTGTTGACACATCGCAAATGGTCTCATGTACGCAACGGGAGGATTTTACGCCCACGCCCTGATGTACTCCTTAATGCTTGACGTAGCTTACATGCTAAGAGTGTGTGTCTATACCTAGACGGGGTATTGTAGGTACCTATAATACTACATCTTTGATAATGTGGGACAGAAGGAAGCAAGCGTAAAAATAAACTAGGTGTCCGGTAAATGGTACTGATTTTGACTGCGGTGCCCGAACTTAATGGTGAATAACCAACTGCACCACAGTAATCTGTTCGGTATCGGTGTATCGGTTCCAAGAGTCGTGGGTTCGAGACCTACCCGCGACAAATATTTGTGTGACTAACATCGGTGTTTGTTCCGTGTCTGGGTGTGTTATTAAATATATTTAAGTACTAGCGGCCGCCCGCGACTTTGTCCGCGTATTAATGGGTTTTAGTGGCAATGTTGTATTAAAACAGCCTACATTCCTTGTAAAATTTGTTATTTATTAGTGAAAGTTCCGTCAACGTTCTCCCATAGTACGTCCCCCCCACCCAGGTCGAATTTTGAAAAAAAAAAAGTAGCGCTGGTGTTTTTCCAGTGTGCCAGCTACCTCCATACCAAGTTTTATGAAAATCTATAAACACGTAAAAGTTTTCCCATACTAATTTTCACCCCCGCAATGAAGCACATGGGGGTTGAATTAAAAAAAAAAGTAGCCTATATGTTATTCTAGAGTGCCAGCTACCTTCATACCTATAAAAATCCATAAACACTTATAAGTTCTCCGATTCTACGTTTCACCCCCTCCCCCCCTCCCCCAATAACTAACATGGGGGTCGAATTTCGTGAAAAAAAAAATATCGCTAGTGTCTCCGGAGAGCCAGCTCCATTCCAAGTTTTATAAAAATCGACAAACACGTAAAAATATTCCCATACTAATTTTCACCCCCCCAATGACCGCCATGGGGGTTGAATTAAAAAAACAAATTGCGCTTCTGTCTCTTCGGAATGCCAGCTACCTTCATACCAAGTTTTATAAAAATCGACAAACACGTAAAAATTCTCCCACACTAATTTTCATCCCCCCAATGAACCACATGGGAGTTGAATTAAAAAAAAAAAAAAGTAGCCTATATGTTATTCCAGAGTGCCAGCTACCATCATACCAAATTTCATGAAAATCGGTTCAGTCGTTTGAGCGTGAAAGAGTAACAAACATACATCCATACATCCATACATACAAACTTTCACCTTTATAATATTAGTAAGGATATTTGTGTAGCCACTGTTGGTTCTGATATCCGTATCAATGTAGATAATGTGATGTTGTTTTATATTTATTTATCTACGTCGCAAACACTATACCTACGTCTCTATTCCCTCACCCGTGTAGAAAAGTTAGATGGGCAATACGAAATACCACTAGAATTTGGAAGACCACCTACTTTACATGCTTTCCGAGACATTGACATGCATACGCCTACTCCCTGACTACGAGTCGAGTTTCTTATAAGAAAAGCTCTTCTTACAAATGATCCGGAACTTGAAGCCAGACCTCTAATTACGTGGGACTGATATTAATTATTGTTATGTTTCATTCTAAGGAAACTTGTATATTCCGCTACTCTTTCAACAAAATAAGTAATAGATAGTGTGTATTTATACAGAAGATTCGGATAAGAAATTGGATCTCTCGAAATCTAATAATATTATTATAACAATACGAAAATATCAGTTTCGTTAATCAGAATGAAATACTACCAAGTTGCTCTTCTAATTTAGTCGACAGATATCAATGAGTCAACTAAATTATGTTTCTCGGGAAATTATTCAAAAGTAAATTTCAATCAGAAGCTGCTTTTGAAAGGAATTAGTTCAAAAGTAGCTTCCAATTGATCCGCTACAAACTATAAAGTAATAATTACAAAGTACTGCAGTAACTGTTTTCACGTTTTAAAGGAAGGTATGTTGAAAACAGAGGCCGTTATCGCTTCCGACCCGACACATTTTGTGCCATTCACAACATGTCTCTGCGAATTTGAGTCAAGGGTGTCGGGTGATTCTTGCTTTTAGTAGAAAAGTGAACGGCCTACGGAATGTTTTGTATTTTAGCAAATATTTGCTTTCATATTTACATACAGTTGCTACTGCAATCAGGGCCGAGCCGCCCCTATGTGCAAAGTGTGCGGCGCACACAGGCGCCAAGACAAAAGGGGCGCCGCGCCGCCACTGCCACCTAAATTATTTTCATGAAGGAAGACGATAATATCCCTGGCCCGTCAAAACAAAATATATTATTGATTTCAGTCTAAATTAACAATTAAAAATTTTAATTCGTTTTTCATGATGTTTCATTAAAAAAAGGCGCTTCATAGGTTCCGCACACAGGCGCTGCCGAGGGTCGGCGCGGCCCTGACTGCAATGCTTTTCCTACAATGATTATAAGCACTTGTCGTTTGGCATTGGAAAAAATTGGGAGGGAGGGACTAGTTGATATTTCAACGGGGAATAATCTGAAAAGCAATGGTTCTAGGGACTAGTTGAAATATCAACCATTACTTTTCAGATTATTCCCCGTTATAGAGACGGTAGAGAACACTTAGACTGGCAATATCGCTACGTAGAGGTTTAAGGGTTTCGGACACCTTAAGATCATCGACGATACGGATAGCACGTCACTGCAACCTTTCCAGGGCATTTAGTAAGAATTACCGAGCCATCACAGAGATGAGAGCAATATTCCACACATGGGCAAACTTATTTATACAAAAGGCAGAGCTGCATCGGGGTGAAAAATCACCGCACTCTGTTCAGGATCCCCAGTTGGGGGTAATTTTCATCAATTTGTTTATTTATGAATAAAAATTATCCAGGCATTAAATCCCAAATCCTATCAAGATACTCATCATGTTTGCATACGCTTGAATGGTACAATAATTATCTCCTGCGTTGACAAATCACGTTGGTAATTGCCTGCTGAACGGAATTCAGTTCCGACGGTATTAATAGAACTTGAATTAGGATTTGAATAGCCTATTTAGGAATTAATACTCCAAGTGTTGCCATTCCACAAATGGTCAGTTTGTGTCAGGCCAATTGTCTAAAGTAATCACAAGTAATTATTGTTACGGTAGAGACATTGGCATCCGTTCGTTATGCCTATAGCTTCATCGAGTAGACACATTTTTAACGTGACTAGTGTATCTAAAAACGTTTGTAGAAGGAAAGAAATAGAAGATTTTATTTGGAATGAAATAAACAAATAAATAAAATTAATTTTTTTTATGTGTTTGCTAAAACCTGCACGATCTGTTTATACAGGATGTTCCAAAAAATATTGTCAAACAGAAGTCCTGAGATAGAACACCCCGTGAGGCATCCGAAACACCCCCATGTATGTTCCGCGATTTTCGATAGTTTTCGAATTATGATTGTTTATCTAAACTTTTGAAAATAATACTCGTACAAATAATTCAGTCAATAATACACTTCCATCTAAGTTATGAAAACAAATATTTTAATCATTAAGGAATAACTCATGAAAATTGCGACGAATTTGCAAAAAGAATTTCCCAAAAAAGTCTAATACTTTTTGTTTTATTTTTTTAGTCGGGTAGGAAAAAAAACATCAGAGGGTGTTTCGGATGCCTCACGGGGTGTTCTATCTCAAGACTTCCGCTTGAAACAATTTTTTGGGACACCTGTACATTATTTCGCAAACTATTTTTATTTTATATCAACTTTAATAGCCCGTGTGTCATCAATCCGTAGTTTACATTTCTGCAATAAAATGTCTACGCTCGTTAGTGTATCACTAACGGATGCTGGCGCCAGCTGCGGCTTGAACAGGTAATAATATTACGGGAAGAATTCGATGGCTCCGGAACATAACTGATTAGAGTGAGGCTTAGAGTGGTGGAATGCTCGTTTGCACGCGATTCCTGAAACAGTGTGGAATGGGTTCGAATCCCCGAGCCACGTAAGAGTAGTTGATTTTTTTCCGTTTTTAAAAATTTTCACAGTAATTTTGTAATTCGTGTACCTACTTAGTTATAGCCAAAATAATGAAATAGCAGATATCAGTAGATAAATAAAACAAGGTAATAACTTGTAAACAACATAACGGTAAGTAATACATACATACGTAATATTAAATAATAATAGTAATATTAATAGCATACTTTCAATACAGCTACAAAGCTCAATCCCTCCACTCACCTGCCACCACCAAACTACCAAAGCTAATAAAACGCTTTGTAATTTTTTTTCACTTCACTTGATGGTAAGCGGTAGTGAGATCCAAATATGAGGTCGACAGGCGCAACACCATATTGGTCTGTATCCTTACTAATATTATAAATGCAAAAGTAACTCTGTCTGTCTGTCTGTCTGTTACGCTTTCACGCATAACGTACAGAACCGATTTAAACGAAATTCGGTACAGATATAGTCCAGAGCCTAGAAACGGTTATAGGCTACTTTTTAACCGACTGCGCTATAAGGAAGTAATATTTTACCCGTTAAACCTCTTTACGCGGACGAAGTCGTCACAGCCACTGGACGGATCGAGATGAAATTTAGCATGCAGGTAGAGGTTATGACGAAGGACAGGATTTCCCGAAATTCCCACGGGAACGGGAAATAACGGGAAAATCCTTTTGTATGAAAAATACTTACTAACCGCATAAGTTAGACGCTTGAAATTTGACATGCAGGTACCTTAATAAATTAAAAGCTTAGTTGCAACATGTAAAATTCCCACGGGAACGGCAGTAATAGGAAAAAAACTTTTGTATCAAAAAATCTAAACCGCGATATAGATGACGATTGAGATTTGGCATACAGGTACCCCAATGAACGTAAAGCTTACTTCCAACGCGATATTACAAAATTCCCATGGGAACGGGAGTTAGTGGGAAATAACTTCTGTATGTAAAATCCCTTACGGGGTTGAAATATATTATATAGAGATAGAGATATACCCGAAGCGAAGCGAGGGCGGGTCGCTAGTATTGATATATATTATAGCATTAATGTCACCTATTCTTATTCGGTTTCCTATTCCACATAGACCCTTTAAATTCAATGCTGATTAACCGGGCCTAATCGATGAGATCAATACATTGTACTCGGTAATTGATCGCGACTAAGAGATGAATGATGGCTGGGGCAAAAAACACATTCTATTTTCCCGGTTGTAATCTCATTTCCTGGAAAACCTCTATCCTGTGTGACGCACGCAAAAGTGCATGACTTACGTTAAAATACTAAAAAAAATCGACTGCGATCCTGAGTAATTCTGAGTAAACCTCTGATTTTTTTTTTTACACGCAACAAAGAGTCGCGACTCGGTTTGGACACGGTTTGAATGGTTTCTGTTAAAATTGTGTATCAAAACCCACTCTGCTTTTATGTTGGTAACACTGAAGAATAAAGTCAGTTATTATTGAACCGCCTAACTTGTTGTTTCATTTAATAGGTTATGGGCCCAGCACTCTTAACAATGATAAAAACATACCAACTACTCTTGAAAAACATAACCTTTAGGTAAACAAAGATGACCAGTCTATTGCAGTCCTCTGCTGTACATACCTAGGCTTCCCAAATGCTCGCCACTCCCGTCCTCCACTTTTAAAAAAGATGCTAATATCTAAAAGATATTGTCCAGCGTTTCTTCAACGATTCCACCACTTCGCCTCAGCCGCTGACTCCAGTGAACGTGACAAAGAGCGCTTTCCTCAAAACCCTGGCTTGAAAACGAGTGTACTCAAGGGACCATTGTTTTCGGCAGAGTTGCGTATTCTACGCCCCGTTTTCTGTGGCAAACGATTGGAAATCATTGGCCGTATTGAGGTTTTTGAAGAGAGGAAACTTTGTGTGTGAAATAAAGTTTCGTCAAAGTACACACTTAGGTGTATTTGTGTTGCCAACTCTCTCCTTCTATTGATTTCGTACTAAAAACGTTCTAAAAGCTACTTTCTAATACACATGTAGTTTAAAAAACATTTCTTACTAAAATATTCATAATTATTTTAACAATTTGGTTAACCATAAAATCTTTCAAAAATATGAATGTTCATAGTAAAGTTGAAAATACTTATAGTTGCATTATGTTGTCTGTGCATTTTACTCAAATGTATTCAAAGATTTTCTATTATTGTATTGTCTAGTCTAGAACTAAATACATATCCCAACATTGGTATCCCTAGTTATTGTCTTAAATACTTCAAGTGTGCTGCAGTGCGTGACTAGTCAAACACAAAATACTATTAAGCACTACGTCATAATCGATATGTAGCGTTCATTACACACAATAGCGTTACGCTGTACAGAAGATGTATTATGCGGTATATGGAGCTTTTGTCTGCTAAATTGAAGGTTGCTTTCAATGTGATTAACGTGCCCTGCTCATTTATCATTGACAAAGAATATGCGGATAATCGGAAAACACACAGCCTTCTTCACTTCTCATCGCAGTTGGTGGCATATCCAATTTGCTATCATGATACGCGCACAATCTCACTACAATACGCCACCGAAGCAGAGGAGCGGAATATATCAAATTTATGATATTCGGTCAGGAATTCTTTAGTCTTTTCCCTTTTCGTTATGCAAGAAAAAAACATGAATATAGCTTATATATAAACAACGAGAACTATAGAATATTAAATTTGTGGCTAAGGAGGTGTATACAAATTGTCAAATTATGTCTTATCTTACCGAATTGTCGAACTATAAAAGCAATTCTTTCAAAATTCTATATAATCTACCAAATGATCCACCCAGCTCCATCAATATAAAAAAAAAATTAAACATCTCCACTCAACGAATACGCCGCAAACTAAAGTCGCGCGAAAAATAAGAATCTAAGTAAAAGTGTTACTGAAAATACCGACACGATAAGTCTCGTTTGAGTATTTAATTCTCATGTAATTGGAAGTTATTGATTTCACGGCGAATGTTTTGAAAAGGTATCCCGTTTGCTTACTGGATTTTACGAGGTGAAATTTAATCTGTCAGAGAGATATGATCTCTGGGGAAACATTAATATTTCCGGAGTGAACAAACCTCAGTTTGTTTTTCTTTTGGTTTGTTGGAGTGTTTTTTCTCGTCACATATTTCTTATTACCTTAGCATTACTTGTCTAGACGGGGAACAATTTAGCGAAAATTTGATTACGCTCAGTTTACCGTCAGACATTGTCAACCTCCAGGAGATTTTAAAATAGCGACACATTTTTCCGTTGTAGTTATTATGTCTGTATAGTGTGTGACTGCCTCGTTGGTCTATTGGTAGCAAGCGCTGCGTAAGGACCGAGAAGCCCCCGGTCCGAGTCTAGGGTCGGAGAAAATTTGTGTGAGTTTTTCTGTAAAAAAAATACTCAGCCCGGAGTCAACAAGTTGGTGGTAGTACGCCCGTGCCTCGGAAAGTACGTTCAGCCGGTGGTCCTGCGCCCGATCTCTCGTCGTTCATGTTGCATTGCCGTCTCACTGAACCATGAGGGTAGGGGAACAGAGAGTGCACTTGTATTTGCGCGCACACTTGTGCACTATTTTTTGTCCTGCGCACTTGGCTGATTCAATTGAGATCGGCCGCCATGGCCTAAATCGGTCTGACGCCTTATCTGTATGTATAGTGTATACCCATGGGATTGAGATAATTATAAAGATGTACCATGTTAGAACGTTTAAGACTTTTCACACTAACGATAGTTTTTGGCGATCGCACGAGGGGATATCGATGTAAGATTGACTAAAACTATGGCTAATATAAAAAGGGGTCTCAAGATTTTCATAAAGGAAAAACGGAACATATAGGTCACACATACGACCAGCTATATTTCTTTCTTGCTCGACCTAAACAAATAGGTCCAAACTCTCCGGATGAATAGGGCTGAGGACGTACATCCGTAAATACGGTGATAACACTGAGGTTTTAGGGCGCACTAAAAACTTTTTTCTGTTTCCCACGCATCAAACAATGACGCACGTAGTATTAGCTTTTTGAGTACAAAAAGTTGTTCCTAATTTGATATCACAATAGTGTTTCAAACTACTGCTTCATTGGTCTATCGGTAGCAAGCGCTGCGTAAGGTACCCGATTCGTGTGAGATTTTCTTTAAATAATATTACCCAGCCCAGAGTTGGAAAGATGGCGGATGCACGCCCGTACCTCGGAAAGTACGTTAAGCTGGTGGTCCTATGCCCGATCTCTCATCGGTCATGTCGGATTGCCGTCTCACCGAACTATGAGAGTAAGGGAACAGAGAGTGCACTTATGTTTGCGCGCACACACGTGCACTATAATATGTCCTGCACACATTCTTCTTCTTCTCAGTCGTACACTCTTGGCAGAGTGGTCGTGGTTGCTTCGATGATACTAGGAGGTTGCGTCGTCGTCAGTCTTCTTAGCATCAATTGCTTTCCTGGCAATGGGTTTCTATTTCGGGCGGTTCATTGCGTTGCGAGAACACTCGGTCGTTGAGTTTTGCGTTACTGTTTTGATAATGTCCGTCCATCGGGTGATAGACCTCTGGATCTCTTGCCTTCCACGTGGCCCTGAACCACCAGCCTCTCGATCGAGCGCTCGTTCCTAGTTATGTGGCCAAAGAACTTCTCAATCTCAATTGAGATCGGCCGCCATGGCCAAAATCCCTCGGACACCTTATTTATTGTTCTAAATATTTTAATGCAGTAATACCTCGTTTATGAAACCTTTTTTTTTTTTGACTTGGAGTAGACCGGACTTGGGCTTGCGAATGACTCTCACATTAGTTTTCCCTCCCCTATAATAGTTACTTTGAAAGTATCATACCTATCTACCATTGTTTTCTTTACGTGTTGATAAATTATGTTTTTTATTCAAGTGTCTTGGTATACACTCGTAATTTTGCAGCTGGTTGGCACAAACTTTCCTGTAAAGTGTTCGAAGTTTCCGTGTTATTATCTACTTATTTCCCCAGTGGACTCCGCTATCGCCAAGATTACATATGGTACATTTTATTCCCACTCAATAATTGTGTATCGTCTCCAATTCGAAAAGATATTAAAGTTGTATGTGGTTGAATGAATACACTGTTTGTAGATTGTGTTTCTATTAAAGTTACGCAATTTACATAAGTAGATCTTATTATTTCATAAATCTGTATGTGATTAGTATTCTTGTTTTTTATTTACAAATACTACATAGTATAAAATATAGTCGCTTTCTTTGTCCATATATCCCTTTCTATGTAAACATGTTTAAAATGACGCAACAGATTTTGATTCGTTTTTTTCAGCTAGAATGATTCAAGAAAATTACTCTATCTATAAAAATAACGCAACAAAATCTGTTGAAGGTTTTTATGTAAAATTCACCCGAAGTAAAACGAGTTTAAAATAAAACAAATTCTAGAACTCGCATATTATACAAATACAAACATAATTTCCTGCAGAAACGATGTTGCCAACTCTTGTAGGAACTTTTACCCTTTTCCGCTTTTTACAAGAATCTGTGAAATGAGTATTACATTATTATTATATGAGTATTCTTGTCTGTTTACTTTCATTTCCTTAAAGGTTTGGTTTATTAAGCCCAAAAAAAAAACTGTTAATCCAAACAACCCAGGTACTGCCCCAGGTACTTTGGCGGTTAACTTGCGTGATATATTTAACGGATTTTCCCTCTTAGCACAGTAACGACCGTAAAGTTTGTTGGATTCAGATACAAACCGCGGGGCACCATTAATTCCAGCGGGGTCGGTTCATACGGACCGTACGTAATTGAAAGTGTGTCAACATTGCTGCATGTGGAGCCAACATTAATGTATGAATGCCATGCTAATTGCTCATTGGACTTTTGATTCGGCAAACTTACGTCACTTGTAATGTATTGAACGTCAATAGATACGTCCTGGATGTTCGGCATTTGAAATCATTTCGATTTTCCTATTGGTTTTTATTGAGAAAACTAGAGAATTATCTAATATTTGACAAAGAAAATACAACCCTGTTTCAACTTATAAATATAACAAAATCATTGACAATGACAATAAAGCCTGAAACATAATTAATCGTAAACATTTTACTTCATAATTTCCCATTTCTTTATACAAAAAGACTCCGATACATTATTATATTTTTAAATACAAATCCAAAAGCAGTGCATAAAATCTTACAAACTTTTTCCTTTTTGGTCCCGTAATAAATGGAAAACATTTTCCCTTGTTAATATCGACAGCGCCAATAGATTGTGATCTAAATAAAATAACATTACAGCTATTGGTGACAACATCGGGGAATGTCCAGAATAGTTTGTGTAATCCCGACGATGGTGGGTCTAACAATGAACAACTTGTGTCGCGCCCGGGAGGCGAGTTGGGAAACGAACTGGAAATAAAGGAGACCCTGCTACCGAAGCGTTCGTTTAGTTCTTTGTAGCTTTTTAAGAAACAGTTCTTCAAATACGAGGGCGTTATGTTATTCTATGGAGTCTTTTTATACTAATACTGTTCCGTAATGGGAGTGTTTTCACACGAAGACTTTTGTACGTTACCGCACAAAAGTCAGTCAGGGGTTCATTTCTGTCAAAAATAATTTAAACTTTTACTGATAAATTGAAGAGTGAACTGTTATTACTTGTGATAGTATGTGCAGTACTTACAAAGTGATCATCAACATAATTAAAAAAATATGGATAACTTAAAGGAATAATTTAAGATTGGAATCTATTTAGAAGACTTAGTCTTCGGAGGAAGAAGTGACTTGAAAAATAATAATCAACCATCTCAGCGCATCAATAGTGTAGTACAATTTTTTTTATACAATTTGATTGTCATTTACAATTGTAAATTTCAGTTCTTCCACGTCACGATAAGTATTCTAAACGAGTTAAGAAACTACTGCGCATACCACTAATCTTCAATAAAGATCACGCTATGGCCGAAAAATTCACTATTCAACTGTACATATAAAGTTTTCAAGAATGTATTCTTGGTAGTTCCTGCAAAGTTTAACCCTTAGGTATTGTAACAATAAAATATTTGTTGGCCACATCGAACTATTCCTGCTACATTGTTCGATATGTTGACTATATTGAGTTACAGTCACCTATCACTAGAAACGTAACGTCTACGAATGCAAGGACGCTGATACAGAGCTGTGCAACACAACTCTGGGAAATATTCACACTATACACATTGTTATGCAATACTCTACATATTTCTTACATTTTACAAGCGAAGCTATGTCAAAGCGGATTTAGATGATAAATTCTATCGAAATCACTTACATGTTTGATTTCTCATCTTTTTCTATTGGGCCTTATTATAATTCCTTTCAGTACAAAGTAGTGTTTTCTTTTGTTTTGTTGTGAAGCGCCGATGGCCGAGTGGTTTTGGTCGTTGCTTGCCATGCGAGAGGTCGCCAGTACAAACCCCGCTACGTACCACTGTGTTTTTCAAATTTAAAATTCATATGTACGATTATTTGACGCTATATATGTGTAGGTTACACATCTACGAAGAAATTCTTAGGTTGTGTAGTTAACTAACCCGCACTTGGCCAGGTCTAAACTAAGCCTTATCGCCCCAATTTAGGGTAGGCCCGTGCCCCAGCAGTGGAGACGTATATGGGCTTATGATGATAGTGTTTCCTTTATTCTTCACTTAACTGGATCAATCTATCTATCTAGGAAATACTTCTTTTCTAAGGAAAAATAACAAGTTATTTTCAACTGTTTATATCTAAAAAGTTTCATTTACAAGATTCCCGACCGAGGTCTCCCGGGGACAAGCACTTTTATTATAGTTTGTAGAAGTAACACTGAACCCTGAATAGTTCAGGCGTCTGTATTTCTTCATTACATTTTTTCCTTGGAAAAACTGAAGCTCATTTAACATTTTCATTTAAAAAAAATATTGTTAATTCAAATGCAAATTTTGCTGTATTTTTCGCTAGTAACTTCAGATGAATAAATATCAATTGAAACTGGAAACAAAAATAAAAATTTAATGGTACCGATGAGTTTTTTCCATACCAGGCATATTATTTAGTTTGAAACTTGTGATTCAAGAGTAGAAAATTGCAGATTCTCAAATCGTGCCCGGCGATCATCTACTGGTCTGCTATCCTTTACATTATAGTATTAGCGATTCTGGCGAGAAGCTGTGAAAGCTGCAAAAACATCGATATGGGCAACTTTGTGGAACAAACTCCACGAGTTTCCAGTTTGGATGCGAAGAGCGTTCGCTGGCGGCCATCGTAACTCGTTCGGAAACATCTGCGGCTCTCCGATACCGCACCTAAGTAAGCCGTATTAGTTACACGTATGTATTTGCACGGATTCCGAACGGGCCAGATACCGCGCGCTCTACAAAAAGTGGGGATACGCGTCATATTTTAAGACCGAACCGATCTGTTGCCGTTTATCGATACATCAGATAAGATGGCGCTTTTCTCGCTTCGTTTACACATTGTTTCATCATCATCATCATCATCATCATCATCAGCCCGTTACAGTCCACTGCTGGACATAGGCCTCCCCAAATGCACATTGTTTGGGGCCATGAAAACAATACGTTCATACTCGTAGTATATCAGTTTTCCTGCCACAACTCCGTCAGGGTGGAGTCCTTTATAGCGTAATTAAGAATACTGTTTCTTGATAACACAGTCATTAAAATAGTAGCCTATATGCATTTCATCAGTCCCTAGACTATTAGTGTATATGTACATTTCATTTAAATCGGTTCAGTGATTTTGGTGTAAAAAAGCCGATGACAGAGTTACCATCGCATTAAATATTAAAGTAACGATTTGTAACCAGATATTTTACAACATTGATTAACCTTTAAAAAACCCTCATTTGCCCAACATTGCTTCTCATGCCCACCGCGCAGTTTCATTCAAAATTCTACACCAAATCTAAAAGGGTCGCCCGCAAAGACAAAATTCCAAACGGATCTTTTATGAATGGCCGATAGTCCAAAATTAAGTGGTCATTAAATAAAGGGTAAGCGAAGATCATAAAGTGATAAGCCATTTCGGGGTCGTTCCGCAAATCTCGGAACCTGATACTATCGCTCTCAGAAGACTGACAGCGGGGAAAGGTCTATAAATCTATGTGGTGAAACCGCCAAATGTCAACCGTCGTCTATAAAAGGTAATATACTCCCCATATAAAAGAAACTGTGGGGACCGATATTGAATGCAAAGAGGATGAAAGTAGCATACGTGTCGACACATTTTTAGGGAAATGCTGAAATGATGTGGGTAATGTCCGTTATTTATGAAAAGGATTGATGTAGCGTAGTGTTGGTAGTTAATA
Source organism: Maruca vitrata (assembly GCA_039566165.1). Taxonomy (NCBI): domain Eukaryota; kingdom Metazoa; phylum Arthropoda; class Insecta; order Lepidoptera; family Crambidae; genus Maruca; species Maruca vitrata. The sequence goes on along the minus strand of CM076924.1, from coordinate 9,578,252 downwards.
GATAGGACGGAGATTCCGCCCACTCAGTTTTTCATTTTGTATACGGCTTCGTTGGCCAGTTGGAGGCAAAGTCGAGTCACTGCGTAAATATAGAACAGGATGTCAAAGTACCGATTGATTTAATTAATCCTGTGACACCTCAGTCAGTGGATGGGGTCCACGATCGCCATTTTGAAGTGTTTTTTGAACTACAACACAGGTAATGGTCAACATTCCGTCTTTGAATACTGGTACAAACTGCCTCGTTGGTCTATTGGTAGCAAGCGCTGCGTTAGGTCCCCGGTTCGAATCCGGGGTCGGGCAAAATTTGTGCAAGCCGGTGGTCCTGCGCCCGATCTCTCATCGGTCATGTCGGATTGCCATCTCACCGAATTTTGAGAGTAAGGGAATAGTGAGTGCACTTGTGCACTATAATATGTCCTGCTCACTTGGCTGATCTCAATTGATATCGGCCGCCATGGCTGAAAACGGCCTTACTGGTACAAAATAAATGTAATTTGGTTTATCCGGTTCTATTTGTATATTGCATATACTGTTTTGAAAATCTAGACACGCGGTAGCGTGTCAAGCCAAGGTCAAGAAACAGAACTGGCGAGCCGCACCGTGTGTAATATTACACGAACCATTTGGAACCACTTTTGAACCCCTCATAAATCAAAAACTATTTCACATAAACGTATCAAATTTGGCTCATATATTGTGACTTGCGAGATAAATATGTGTTCTAAATTTCATAAGCTTATCTCAATCAGTTATTTAGATATTAATGTCCAAAAATCCTCATTTTTATCATTGACTGACTGACAGATCAAAATTCTAACCCAGTTCCAAATGACCTAGAGAGTTAAAATTTGGTATGCAGATAGGTAATTACATGAATACAAAGGAATAAATAAAAACTGGCAATTTTTTAATAATTAGGTTAGGTTCTATTATGAACGCTTAACATAAATACCTAATTAGTGCCTAATCACGCCTATATACCGGGGAAGGCAGAGCACTAAGTATATATTTAGGTATACTTACTTATTTACAATTAAGAGTAGGTACTTATAGTCGGTTTTCATATTTATTACTTAGGGTAGGTACCTACATAAAGTCTAGTTTTAGTTTTGAATTTGTCCTTTTCAAAGGACCCACGGCGTTACGATGATATATACTTTTCTACAAAAAGTAATGATATCCAATCAAAAACATAAATGTGAAATGAGAGCCAAGTTCAATATTATGATAATTGCCTTGGTTGTTGACTTCAACGACAAAAAAAGTGAGATCTAAATGGGTGCCAAGTTCAATGGTCAACCCAGAAATTTATTTATAAGTAACACTATAACATACCTATCATCTTCTTATAACATAAGATAATGTATGGTGGTAGCCTATGAAGGTCTGTCTTGGCTAGTTTTCATATATGAATTATAGCCGTCGCAAGTTCTAAGCCTACAAGTATTGGTCGGTTTTTATTTTATAATTCCTAAAATATGGATTGTTGGTAGAAACTAGCGAGCGAACATAATAATACGTTGTAGGTTTATAGAAACTAGCCAAGACAGACCTTCATAGGCTACCACCATACATTATCTTATGTTATAAGAAGATATGATAGGTATGTTATAGTGTTACTTATAAATAAATTTCTGGGTTGACCATTGAACTTGGCACCCATTGAGATCTCACTTCTTTTGTCGTTGAAGTCAACAACCAAGGCAATTATCATAATATTGAACTTGGCTCTCATTTCACATTTATGTTTTTGATTGAATACTATGTTACAATACAATCCGTGGGTTTGATATTAATGTTTGCATCGGTTCATGTTTGAACTCGTGCCCTTTATGCCCACTATCAAAAGATGAACCTATTCAAATAATACCACACTAACTCTACATACGAAGTTAAAATTACACTCATTTCCTTCCCCTAGTATGACTTGTGTTCTAATAATGCCCGACCCTATATTTTTGCCGCAAAAACTTTTTATATTAGGAGTTGGTTACTTTATCGGGATCGCCGTTTATGGCGTGTGTATCATACTGCACACGTGTTTCTTATACCCACTGAGGAAATTTGATTTAGCTATCAGACCCTTCTGTCAATTTATAGGCACCATTGTCAACGTGGATTAGGTTCGTACCCTTTTCAGAAGAAACGTAAATCCTGCCTGCTTGAGGAGTTAAGATGCCCTGAAGCGGTATTTAAAAGCGAATTGGTATTCGTCTCCGCGCTTACTGTACTACAACAGAAGAATCCTTTTGAAAAATGGCGTTGCTATTGAGATAAATGTTTCTATTTTCTCGGATTCTTAATCTCGGCTTAGTTCCGTTTGTGTTGAACCATTTGTTGGTTTATTCAAATGGGTCTTAAGTTTTTTTTTCTGTTTTCATTAATGGACTTTTGAATGTCTTTAGAATTAAAAATAGAGCATGTTAATTTCCATTTTTATTTCTCTATAGCGTAATGCATAATGTTTTGAATTCGATCTAACTTTTTGAATTTACCATTATTTTCCTTCCTATTGCTTACTAAGTACTGAAACGATGAAAAACAGAAAGCCATTATTTTCAGGAGAAAATGCATTTTCTTGCTTTTACTTTAGCGAGAGTTACGAAGATATAAAATACACATCTGCATTGGATTGCATTGAAAAGCGCTCTCACGGAATCGAGATAAGTGGTTGTGTAAGAAACGAATAAATGTCGTAAAGTTCCCGGAAGTGTATTCAGCGGTACAAACAATATTATATTGTCAGAAGCAGAGGCAACTGATTTGTTAATTGTAATCATATTTTAAGAGAACTGTGCCAAATAAACGGTTATATTCTATTTTTTTTTATGCAAATTAAGTAAGTTTTGCCAACTATATTATAAGAAATAAAAACGATCAAAAAATGTCAATGAATATTTTGCGTGCGTGTCAGACGCGCGCACAACATTTTTCACCAGCATTGGACAAAAACAAGTTTGTTGTATGAGATGGGTTCCCATACAAAAAACTTGTTTTTTAAAAATCTCAAATATTTTATTTTTTAGTATATGTTGTTATAGTGGCATTATAAATACATTATATGTGAACATTTCAATTGTCTAGCTATGACCGTTCTTAAGATACAGCCTGATGACTAATGAAAGGACGGATGGACGGACGGAGGACAGCCAAGTCTCAATAATGGGTAACCCTTAACACTGAAAAAGACACTGTGCTTACTTTTACAATTGGTTTCGCTAAAACTCTGCGTAGGGGACTTATGGAGATAAGTCAAAACTTAAATGAAAAGAAGCAACCAACTGCTACTTTAAAAAAAATAAGAATTCGACTTAGACTGGAAAAGCAGTATAAAAAATCTAAATCCACATTTGAATTAAATTACGTTGTAAACGGTAGAACAGATGTACGGAATACCTCAGCGGTCGTATAAAAACCGCACCAAACGTGGGCATTCGTCCGAACGGTCTTTGTAATGTCTCTGCGTTTACCGGCACTAACCGAACCAGGTTAACAGGCATTGTTTTGTTCGCATTTGCCCTGAATAAGGTCAGCTGGGGTTTAAATGGCGTGCTTATGGAGGCTCACTTCCGTAAGACGAAGTTTTTGTCCCCATGCCTTCTTCTTCTTAGTCGTTTTTGTCAATGGCTGGCATAGGCCGTCGCTTTCGGCTCTATAGCGGTACCATGAGTTAGCTATCGAAAACTTACGTACATTAAAAACCTATCGAATTGTTTTTTTCGTACTGATTTTAGTTCTTAGCGTAACCGCTAGGAGCGCTGTACAAGTTTTTTCATAGACATTTTTACATAGGCGATATCGAATGTATCACTGTTAAACTCATGGTAGCGCTACGGAGCTCTACTGGACTGATGATGATGCTCAAAAAGTTCTTATAACAATTAATCGTTCCATGGATCCTTAATCCTCGGTCAGCTAACTAGTTTCGTTTAATTGTAATTTAAAAAAGAAAAAGCAAATATTGAGTTCCGAATAAGATAAGAATTGTTTATTGTTCAAATTAATTTGTGATAGAGCCAGAGGATCTATTTGAGCACTACATGTTTTGTCTAGATGAGTCTAGACGGGTTAATACATAGTAAGAGTTTGATGACCTTTAAAGCTCAAAGTTCACCATCCATAAATCATATTCTTAAACCTACGGGTGCATTGCAACTAAAGTATGAATAACATTTCTTGCTTTGCCAAACGCCCTAGGTATTCCGTAAATTTAAATACCAGACATAAGAACGATCGAGAAAATTGGCAGGGATTTTTAAACCTGCCCAATGTTAGCCACATTCTCTATTTCGTTTTGTAAAGGTGCCATAGTAAAGCCTCACCTGCTGCAGTTTTTTGTAGTTATTTTTCATTTTTGGAGCACTACACCATTTCAATGGACCTGAAAATATTTATAAAGCGTTATCTGCGTGTGACATTCGAGGATATTTGGGTTTTGTTTGGACAAAGGTGCTTACTCGTGTTTTTACGTTGTAACTCTACGTTAGACCAGAAACTGCCACATTGGCATTATGTAGATTAAAATTTATGTTACACACATAGGTCAAGTATGAGTGGTAATTTACACTGGTGTTACAGCCTTTTCAAACACCAACTAAATATTCTGAACTTAAGTACTTCTGTATACCTGTTGCCGTAAGAAATATTTAGACAAAAAAGACTTAAATTCACTAATGGTAGGTATTTTCTTTTCTTTTGTCAAGAAAATAAAAGAAACGGTACCCACTTCAAAACAAATACGTAACATTTAAATGTAAACAAGACGAACAACCTTCGAAATGTCTCACAGAGATTAAAAAAAAAAGTAACACGCACCTTCCATTTTGATTGTAAACAAGTACGCTCTTTCAAGTGGTAATGTCAATTTTGCAGAACGGGAATTTTGAAGGAGAAATCCCGTTTGTGCACGTTCTCAATTTCCTTTGGCAGCTTAAACTGAAATTAGGTTAACGTATCCTTATCACGTGATACTTGGAACTTAGCATTTTTGACACGGAGAAAAGTAGCGTGCTTACTTTTTAGGGTTCCGTACCCAAAGCGCAAAATCAAAATGTCTTTATTTATACAGGGTGTAACAGGAGGGGTGGATCATCGTAAGTCAATCGATGGGGGACTTCAATACCTATCGATATAACCCCCATGTATGTTCAGCGATTTTCAATAGTTCCAAAGTTATTGAGATTTTTGTGAAATTTTTGTAAGAAGCCGGAATTCAGTATAAAAGTCTTCACTGTAGCTTAACTACTGGGCCTGCTTGCATGATTTTTTTTCTAGAAATAGTTCAATAGTGGGTCTTTATAATTACGATCCCAATTTGAGTCATAACCCTATCATATTGGAGTAAAAAAATTATTCTTCACAAAAGTTTTACGAATCGAATTGTGTCTACCAGCTTTCAAAGCCTCCAGTGAAAAAAAAGTGCCTGTGTTTTTTTTCTAGAACTTATTTCAAAAACTACCTACATTCATGGATAGTATACCCTATAAATTTCATACCGCTACTGCCAGAGCATCAAACCGAAAATTGAACGCGAATGGCACAGGTGCCATAAATCAGTGTTTTTTTTTCATGTAAAACTTTAATTTAAAAATAAATCGATATGTTTCAGCAAATTTATGCTATGTTAGTAAGATTACTAGCAGTAATTTTACAGAATTGCAAATTGAAAGGGTGTAAATCAAACAATGAAAAATTACATAATTTTTGTAAATTATTTTTTTACTGTAAATGTTCATAATGGGCACCATTATTGGCTATGCATATACTACACCTTTTTACAAAGGTTTTTCGGATGTTGCAAAATGCTACTACTACATTTTGCCTTATCACAATTTGGGCCCCTGAAAATTTGATAAAAAAGAAGCATTCCACAACCTCCAATAAAGCTTTTTAAGAAGGTCAAAGCTATGCATAGCCAATAATAATTCCGATTATGAACAAATACTGTAAAAAAAATGATTAACAAAAATAATATAATTTTTCTTTGTTTGATTTTCACCCCTTCAATTTGCAATTCTGTAAAATTACTGCTACTAATCTTACTAACATAGCATAAATTTGCTGAAACATATCGATTTATTTTTTAAATTAAAGTTTTACATGAAAAAAAAAACACTGATTTATGGCACCTGTGCCATTTGCGTTCAATTTTCGGTTTGATGCTCTGGCAGTAGCGTTATGAAATTTTTAGGGTATACTATCCATGAATGTAGGTAGTTTTTGAAATAAGTTCTAGAAAAAAAACACAGGCACTTTTTTTTCACTGGAGGCTTTGAAAGTTGGTAGACACAATTCGATTCGTAAAACTTTTGTGAAGAATTATTTTTTTACTCCAATATGATAGGGTTACGACTCAAATTGGGATCGTAATTATAAAGACCCACTATTGAAATATTTCTAGAAAAAAAATCATGCAAGCAGGCCCAGTAGTTAAGCTACAGTGAAGACTTTTATACTGAATTCCGGCTTCTTACAAGAATATCACAAAAATCTCAATAACTTTGGGACTATTGGAAATCGTTGTACATACATGCGGGTTATATCGATAGGTATTGAAGTCCCCATCGATTTACTTACGATGAACCACCCCCTGTTACACCCTGTATAGACAATTTACATGCACTTATAAATCGTCACATTAGTAATAATAAGATTCTACAACCGGTTCGGAACGCCGATTCTACCGACAAGACTCTGGCAAGAAACTCGATAGTCGCTCTTTTTGAACGAATCATCATGTTATACATTGTAAATGAGCCAAGTCATACTGTCTGGGTGGGCCATAGCAAAAAGTACAATATACTATATTTACTACTATTAAAAATAACGATAATTAAAATCAAAGTAAGAGAGCCAAGATAACAATGTTCAGAATACCATAACAATTCCAACCTGCATGACAAAGCTTACATAGCGCGAAAATGGAACCCCGTTGAACGGAAGCCTTCACTGTCTGTCAGACTGCCACCGGGGGGCTTAGACAAAGTAACAATATTAAAACGATAACGACGTTCGAAAAAAAAATTTTTGGGTTTGACCACGTGATATCGCGTCTAATGTCATACATTTTATTCTTTTCGAACTTCGTAAACGATTCGATATTGTTACTTTGTCTACGGCACCAGACTTTAGGCCAGCTGTATTAAGAATTGTTATAGCTAGATTTTCACAAATGTTGTTTCTGGTACCGTTTATTTATTTATTTGGTTTACACCACAATTAAACACTTTAAATACATTTTAAAATAAGCTATAAATTACATTATGAATGCATAATTTTCTTAAAATAAACACAGCATGCAGAAAATGTAAAAATTATTTTAGTAATTTTAAAAATAACCTACTTAAAGGTTAGTATACAATATGTTAAAAGTGTTAAGATTCTATTGTAGTCATTTTATGCACATTATTCTTGAAATCCTCCTTATGTTGGCGATACCAAATATTTAAATTTTGCTAATACCTTTATAACAATATATACTAAAAACAAAATAAAATAAATATTATTTAAGGAGGCTTTAATACAAAAAACGTGATTTTTAACATTTCATCTGGTCAATGGTACAGAAGGCTTCTTGCGCAAAACCAACTCGCACTTAGCCGGCTTTCAGTTCCCAATTTTTTTTATCGACTACCAAAAATTCAATTTTCTTATTTGTTTGTATGTTATTGGATATTTTGGAGGAAATAAATGGCTCACACTTGTAAACAGAAAAAGTTTCACAAAACGAAAAATAGTCGCGCTTTTTTCTTTTTCATACAGCAAACGATTGTACGTAATCCAAAAAATATTATCAGCCATAGCAGCCGACAGCATTTTTATGTCAATGTAGAGATCACATCACAATTTTCCCTCTGTCTTTTTTAGTGCTATTTCATAATGAAACAATGAGACACTTTGTGACTAGGACTCTGACTTCATCAACCTATGAAAAAGTCAAAGTTTTTTTTTATAAAGTTGAATCTCTTTTGAATTACCAAGTCGTCTTAGAGACGTTCGCATAGATAAGGTTTGCAATGGATCCAATAAATGAGTGATTGATTTTGACAGTTGTAAATTTTTTTTTTACCCACCGGATTTTACGGAGTACACAGCCTGTCCTCTAACTTTAATACTCTTTAGTTATTTTTTTAACCCACAGTATTCCATACAGCGTTCTGAATAATGTTTTTTTTTTACCCATTTGCGAACTTAAAAGTCCAAATTTCTGGTGAAATAAACGAAAAGTTGCAAATTTGTACTTAATTTCCATAAACAGGTACTACAAGCTACCTACTTAAGAGTTTCCGTGTTGAACCTTAAGACCTGCTAACAGGAATAATGAAGGAAAGAGTCTGATTAATGTTTTACTAAGTGAGGAACCTACTGAGGAAGGAATTTATTACAATGACGAAATGGTTGTGATGTCAACTTGTTACCAACTAGTGTATAGTGGTTTGTATAATGTTTTCCCCTCAGTTTGTAAGAGATTGTAAGAGGCATTTGCAGGATAAATTTTGATCAGTGCTTCTACACATTTGAATATAATTATCAGCGGAAATCATGACATCAGATTAAAATATTGTAAAGAAATGGATCAGTAGACTGAATGCATTCGGAGAATTTATTTTCAGTTATGAATTTTTTGGGATTTCACGTCGTATTTGAACAGTAAATAATATGTTTGTGCTTTTCTCTGTCTGTCTGTTCACACTTTGATTTCAGTGCATTTATACATACATATATTACCAAAAAGGTACTTTAACACCATCACGGAAAGAAAATGAGAAGAACTAATATACAATTAGGGCTCTGAAATATGCTCGGGCGCAATTTTGGACGTTTTGGGATCGTGTCGCGTGGCGTACTCCATAATTTATAGCAGCAATTTTCTGTCGGCAGACAGCTATGACGCGCTGGCATGAAGCCGCCATTGCCCCAGCTTAATATGCCGGGCGGACATTAATTTTTGACTTCTAAAAAGAGAGGCACTCGATTGGAGGAGCTATTTGTGTTTTGATACCGCAAAACTTCATTCTCTTTACCATAACAAATTTGTGTCCCGCCGCGGCTAGCCTAAATGCAATCAAAACGTTGACGTTGCTATAATTATGATGAAGAGCTGTTATTACTACACTTCTTTTTTTTTAATATACATAGATGATGGAGGAGTTATATCAGTCTGTTCCACAACTAAGTGTACCAGAAATACGAAGTTAATCGATGTCCATTCTTAAACTGACTGGAATTATGAGTTCGTCATCTGCCCCTGAATATGCTAAAAGAAAGTAATGTTATATGCGGTCAACGAACGGTAAAATGAACAACTATTTTGTTCTGGTTGATCCATTTATCGGGTTAGGTTAAAATATCACACTACGATCATTCACGCGGGTCAAACCGCGAAGCACAGCTGCTAGTCATTTAGTATTTAGCTTTGAATATTCAGTAAAGTGGAAAAGAATAGCAAACAAATATCCTCACAGGTTTTAGTATTTATACAGTAGGATTGTATTTTTTTTTCATTCATCATTCCCACAATAACAATCACATCTTTCAAATTGATCTAATTTTACGGACCAATCTTGCATATAATTTCAATCCAAACTTGATAATTAATAATGTTTAGAATGAAATTATACACAATTTTGTTCGAAAGATAATTTAGTAATCATTTGATCCGCATGGGGAGTTTTTTTTAAATCATTGTTATACATTACCTAATACTATTGAGTAGTATCCGGTTATTGGTTATAAAAACTTTTGTTTAGTAGTTTATTGCATTGAAAAATATGTAGGTATCATGAATGTTATTTTGGTTGACTACTGGCTGTCATCACAGCTATCAACGAGCTTATTTTAACTCGACTTTTGCTAGTAAAAAAATAAATAAAAATATTAGATCCTTTTATCTGTCCGAGTTGATGGAAGATTTAATTTTTCAATTTGAACGCGGATTTTCGCGTTGTACAAGAATAATGAATTGTTTCGTGCGCTTGACATTTCGGAGAATTCCTTTTTCTCTCCAAGTAGAGGTCACCGCACATAATAATTTATAGGCGTTTCCTTACTTTTCTTTTTCCACATTTTAATGCCTTGATACTCTTATAAAAAAAAAATGTGTGTATTGCTAACGAGCTTATTAATACTTTATTTGTTTTTAAGAAAAAAAATATGCTTTACCAATAATATTTTCATGCCACATAGATATCGAGACATATGAACCGAACTTAATTATAACATATTTCTTTGTTACCGTGTTTAATGTAAATAAATAAATAATTATTAAATTATATTCGTCTTGGTTATACTGCTCTGGTAGGTATTATTACCAAGACAAATTATTATTTATTACTTATACTTAGAGGCTAGAGACTATAACTTTGCTATCCATTGAATTTTTATTTTATTTTTATAGTTGAATATTGCAAAAACTTATCGATTTAAACACCTTTCCTTTCCACCTTCTTACAGAAAATATTTAAAAAAATAGGTTCCAAAAAACGTTCGCCGTGCTTGCCAGAAAATAAGTGACACAAAGTTTAATGACAATTTATCGTCATAAAACAGTTTTGAGTTAAGCCGTCGCTTATGAAAGGTTCAATAACTCAAAATAGAGTTCCAAATAATATACCAAAGTGTACTGACATTTCAAGCCTTAAATATTATTGTAACAAATTGAACAAATAAATAAAACCTTGGAACGAATTTGTAACAGTATATTATCAGATCGGCGGCAATACAATTATCCTCTGACGACACGAGTAAGTTCCATAAATAAACTCAAGATTGTCTTTGATCACATCAAAGCGAAATCCTAATTTATTCGAATTGAGAAATAAACCGCGATGTGTATCGGCAGAGCTCGATTAGTTTAGCGTTGGCCTTATTTGTTTGTTTCTATTTCCCTTTTATACTGTACGTTCCCTCTAATTACATATTGAGGCTTAACTGAGTCAACATACGGTTGGTATTTGAGCGCCAAGCCATAACCGTCAACGAGGTTAACCACACTCAGTTACAGTCATAATGAGGCTCTGTAGCCGCGAAGCCTTCGGGTAGTGCTAGCAGTTATAGCACTTATGAAACCTTGACTGTAGGCTTAAACACTGGAATGTTATTGTAAGACGAAGCGTCGACTCCGTCATTATAGGCTTTAATTGTTTGCGGCGAAGTTTGAGTGGATGAAGGTAAGTTGGCTTTAAACGCCTTACAATTCTATAATTAAGAGAAGCAGGGGAACTTATAGCCAAACACTGTAACGATATTTTAATACTGCGCTAATTGCCGATTAAGGATGTTCCAAATCTGTATCTTTCATTCGAATTTTGAATTTGAGAAATGAATACTGAAAATACAAGAGACGCTTGAATTAAAATGTGCAGGAGATTTTCCAGTTATTTTTTAAGTGGAGATTTATACTTCCGCATCCACTCCAATATTTAGCTATCGTTTCATTCCATTCCACATTCTGGCCATTATATTGTTGACTTTTTTTATTGATTTTTCTTTATTCGCCCGTAAGTGTGTTTGAAAACCAAATACCAAAGAATGAATGAATGCATAGTCAATTAGAGTACCCCTTGTATTTTATAATTCAAGTCATAACAAACCCTGTACAAATCGCAAACGTCATCATATTCTTAATACATATCTATACTATAATAAAAACGTAGAGGCAAAAATTCTTGTACTTTTCTTAGAAACGCAAAAAATCCAGCCAGGGGTATGTTTTGAGAGTAGTAGAACACATCCCCATATTTAGAAAAAAAATTGTATCTCTGTCTGTTTGTTTGTTTGTTTCGACTGACCGCCTAAACGGCTGAACCAATTTAAATGAAAGTTTACACGAAGGTATTTTAAATTCCGGAAAAATGCATAGGATACTTGAAATCACTAACAGTTAACTGGTTCCCGTGGGATATTCAAAAAACCTAAATAAATGACTGATCTCTGAAACTATTACACCGATTTAAACGAAATTTTGCATGGTGGTACCATACATCCCCGGTCAAGATCTTAAATACTTTTAGTCACAGAAATTCCTGTAGGATAGTTAAAAATCTAACTTTATTAGATCACGTACAAAAATGGTAAAAGTATATCGACCAAAATAAACCTTCTCACTAGGACTATACGGACTACTTTATTGAGCGAAACGTCATAGTAGGGGAGGTAAAAAGCTAGATTTGCAGTTACTTGAACGATATGGAATCGGAATAGAAAGATTACGCTAAATAAGAAAAAAGTTTATTACACTTTCTTTATAAGTGGAGGGACAGCGTTAATATAGGGGGGCTACCTGGTAACAAACTGTTGAAAGAAAAAAGTTATTTGACCGTGTCAGTCATTCAAAGAGCATTTTAAATAATCTATCTATCTATACTATAATAAAAACGTAGAGGTAAAAATTCTTGTACTTTTTTGAAAAACGCAAAAAAACAAGTCAGGGATATGTTTTGAGAGTAGTAGAACACATCCCCATACTTAAAAAAATATGTGTCTCTGTCTGTTTGTTTGTTTGTTTCGACTGACCTCCTAAACGGCTGAACCAATTTAAATGAAAGTTTACACGAAGGTATTTTAAATTCCGGAAAAATGCATAGGATACTTGAAATCACTGACAGTTGTCTGGTTCCCGTGGGATATTCAAAAAACATTAATAAATGACTGATCTCTGAAACTATTACACCGATTTAAATAAAATTTTGCATGGTGGTAACAAACATCCCCGGTCAAGATCTTAAATACTTTTAGTCACAGAAATTCCTGTAGGATAGTTAAAAATCTAAGTTTATTAGATCACGTACAAAAATGGTGAAAGTATATCGACCAAAATGAACCTTCTGACTAGGACTATACGGACTTAATACGGACAAAATGCTATAGTAGGGGAGGTCAATAGCTAGATTTGCAGTTACTCGAACAACATGGAATCGGAATAGAAAGGTTACGCTAAATAAGAAAAAAGATTATTACCCTTTCTTTACAAGCGTTGAATACAGGAGAGCTACCTGGTAACAATTGGTTTAAAGAAAAAAGTTATTTGACCGTGTCAGTCATTCAAAGTGCATGTTAAATAATCCCTAAAAAGTGTCATTGTGACGATTTGGACCACTAAGATATAATTAATCTTTGCGTCTGTTGAAAAACGCATAATCTTGACTTGACAGCGCGTTACATTTTTATGCAGGAGGTTCAAATTGCTATCGGAGTCCTGCTGTTTAATAATCTGTATTTTTTTTTCTTAACCTGTATCACCTCACTGCTGGGCACATGCTAGGACTTGCCAGTTCTTTGATACATGGACCAGATCTTCATACCACCTTTTCTTGGGTCTTCTTCGGCGAAAATCGTCTCAGGCACGCAATGTGTAACAATTATGGTCCATCTATTGTTCTTTATCCTCGCACATTTCACATCAAATTCCCCGCCACATCAGTTTTAACCAACAAGAATACCAGCACGAGAGTGGATGGTATCATATTTATTTTTTCTTTAACTTAATACCCATGATACTCCGCTTCATAGCTCTATGAAAAACGTTGAGTTTGGACTTCTGATTTTCGGTGGGGGACCAAGATTGTGTGGAAGTTAGGATAGGGTATATTTGCGGTTCAGTGATATAAGAAGATCACCCTTCATGTACCCATTCATGGACCAGAAGCTTTTCCAGGTTTTGTCTGCTCTACGGATTATTTCTTTGTCCTGCCTGTTTTCGAAGGACTGCCTAGCCCAAGTATATACTCCTCTACATATTGCTTTACCGGCCTGTTGACTGCAATCCTTTCATTGGTGCTCATGATTATGACCTTGGTTTTGGATCTATTCATCGTCAGTCTAACCTCAAAGCTTTCTACGCTCAGCTGTTCGAGCATCAACTCAAGTTCTGTAGAGGTATACTTATTTGCGATGAGAAAAAGTCATCTGCAAGGCGAAAGTTTATCAGCCATCTATCCCCTACACCAATTACTTTTGTTGCCTAAGAATATCATAGTGACCTGAAAGACTTCTTGGAGCGTGCTACTGGAAAGCTTTGGACTTGGTGATAGGAAGTCACCTTTTTTGTATTTTGAATGTCAGGCGTTCAGTGTGCAGTTTGATATCGACTGTGCTTTGTTGGTAAATGATATGGAGAAGTTTTATGTATGTGGGTTCGACGTTTTGCTGAAGAAGAGAAAGCTAATTGGATTGATGTGGGTAATACGGTCAAAGACTTTTGAATAATCCACAAAGGCCAGGTACAAAAGTTTATTAAATTCGCCACATTTCTCTTCTATCTGGTTTTCGGTATGGAGGTGGTCAGTTGTCCAATATTTGCTTGCTGGCTTGCATTGCTGATTTGTATTTTTCCAATTGATAGGCTGTTCGGTATTATCTGAATGTTCATATAGAGGGATATCGCTATTCTAAGCATATAAAGGGGAATTTATAAACATTCACGTAAAAATCTTGGATTTTATAAAATTATCGTATATACAGATTGTTACAAATATTATCACATAGATCATTAGAAAATTGGGCATGTGCCCCTTGAATGTTTGTTACTACAACTATCCTATTTATGATCACGCACCTCCCTCCCTCCCGTATGAAGTGTTCATACTCGGTAGAGGTACATGAAAGGGTGCAAGAAGTCTCCCATATAAAAATCTTACAAGACCGAGTCTGAGTCTGATCAAGACGGCAAAACCTTCATTGGGCTCCCAACTATCACGTTTTTAGCTGGCAAGTCATGTCAAATTTTAATGCTGTCACATCTGATATGAATATGAGTGTTTAGTTCTTGGTTAGTTCAAAAGATGTCACTGTGCTCTATAACTTCGATATTTATATTGCTTCAAATACTAAAAGTAATTAATAAGCTATATTTTATTGAACTTACGTTATTACGTTGTTATATCATTGTTTTATTACGAATACAATACAATCTTCGAGAAATAAACAATACGCAAAAGTGGCACATAACAAAGTAGCAAAGCAAATACTGATTTATTCTTTATAGATACTTTAAGACGTTTTTGAAGTTATCCTGATATCAAACATCAATTTTATGTACTAACTACGTAAGTACAGTACTTATGCTGTTTGCAACAATTGAAACCTGTTTCTGCCAAATAAGTTACTCTCCTCATCAGGCTGGAGCATTGCTTAGACCAAAAAAATATTGAGCAAGTGAATCCTCTTTTAGCTGATCGATTTGTAATGAAAAATGTAACATGTTGTTTATCATTTAGAAAAACGGAAAAAATTCAACTGCCTCACCGCGGCCCGGGGATTCGAACACCCGTCCTTCCGGGAATCGCGCCCAGACGTGCATTACCATCACACCAGACCAGCAGCTATTAATTGAAGCCGTCGAATTTTTCCCGTATATGACCTGTTAGCCACAGGTGGCGCCATCTACTATCAGTGATACACACTGACAGCCGTAGACATCTCGTTACAGAAATGTAAACTACAGAAAATGATGACACACTGGCAATTAATGTAAATTTAAAATTTTTAAGTGCTAAAGCTTGCACTAGCTGTAATAATATTTAGAAAAACGGAAAAAATTCAACTGCCTCACCGCGGCCCGGGGATTCGAACACCCGTCCTTCCGGGAATCGCGCCCAGACGTGCATTACCATCACACCAGACCAGCAGCTATTAATTGAAGCCGTCGAATTTTTCCCGTATATGACCTGTTAGCCACAGGTGGCGCCATCTACTATCAGTGATACACACTGACAGCCGTAGACATCTCGTTACAGAAATGTAAACTACAGAAAATGATGACACACTGGCAATTAATGTAAATTTAAAATTTTTAAGTGCTAAAGCTTGCACTAGCTGTAATAATATTTAGAAAAACGGAAAAAATTCAACTGCCTCACCGCGGCCCGGGGATTTTTTCCGTTTTTCTAAATATTATTACAGCTAGTGCAAGCTTTAGCACTTAAAAATTTTAAATTTACATGTTGTTTATCAACTATTAATCTGCAAAAATTTCAGGTTCTTTCCTGGATATTAATCTTATCAATTATTAAGTTTAATGATCTTTTCTGTTCTAATAGGTTTTATAATTTTTGTAGCTTTATTTACTTTAACTGCAATGTTCTACAATCAAAATGCTGGCGAAAGTCACTACTCTACGCAGACGAAGTTGCGGGCACAGCTAGTATCAGAATAAAAATAGTTTATTTACACATACAGTAGAACAAACAGTGTCATAAACGAATCCGGACTATTGTTATTATTGAACCATTTGATTCAGTCCTTAGTGGGTGAATATTTTTAGCCTCTGCCGGCGAAGAATGCTTGTTACCTTGTCAACTATTCATGAAGGGAGGTCAAACACTACCGAACATCTCATCTCTTTGCTTGCCTTTGTAAGCAACAGTATAGATTTATTGACAAATATGGAAGAAATATTTCGGCTCATGAGCTTATCTCTGAGTATTGTGTGCCTAAACATGTTTTATTGATGTACAGTCAACAGTTTGTCAAGCGTTTGGGCATTGTACTGGTTTGATGTCGTGGGCAGAAGCGTTAATTTTTTTTTATTATATGCTTATAAGATGACCTCACTCCACCTGATGGTAAGTGATAGTGAGATCCACTTATGAGGTCGATAGGCACAATAGACCATTATTAAGCCTGTCGCACTCACCCTGAAGGCCTGCTTAAATGACGTTTGAAGCCCCGTCTGAAGAGCCCGGGATCATAGGAGGGAGGAAAACATGAGCTGGAAGGGCATTCCATGCCTAAATGACAAAGAAAAGAGGAACTGAACGTCTGTTAATATCGAATTGTCAGTGGTGTCCTACCTTCATTTGATACGTGTCAAATTAATAGTCTACTGGTTTGTGACACTTATCGCATCATGCGACTGAATTGCTTTTGACTGACTTAATTTGAAATTCACGTATACGATTATTCGACACTGTATCAGTGAAGGAACACTTTGTAAGGAAACTTGCTATACACCTACGAAGATACCCTAAGGTTGTGTAGTACTAATACTCACTGACTTTTTTTCTGATCTTTTCTCTTTATTATCTCTATAAGATAAGAAACTGCCTCGTTGGTCTATTTGCAGCAAACGCTGCGTAAGGTCCGAGAGGGCCCCGGTTCGAGTCCGGGGTCGGGCGAAATTTGTGTGAGTTTTTGTGTAAAGAATTTAGTCAGCCTGGAATTAGGAAGTTGGCGGTTGCACGCCCGTGCCTCGGAAAGCACCTTAAGCCGGTGGTCCTGCGCCCGATCTCTGATCGGCCATGTCGGATTGCCGACGCACCGAAGTATGAGAGTAAGGGAACAGTGAGTGCACTTGTGTTTGCGCACATAACTCACACTATAATATGTCTTGCGCACTTGGCTGATCTCAATTGAGATCGGCCCCTATAGCCGAAATCGGTCGAACGACTTATATTAAGATAAGAAAGCAGTTAATCGAGGACCACTACGCTAAATAAACCCTGACCGTTTAAGAGTAAGCAAGGAACAAGAAAGATAAATCTTAGTACACATCAAAATGTTAGGCGAATTTATACGTGTGACTAAGTTCATCTACCTACCCAAAAGATTAAAAAAACTAAATTTGCCTACAGCACTAAAATAAAAACATTGTTGTACTTACTGCTGTAGAAGGAAGATGTAGACCCCACTTTTTTCTAAGTCACTTAATGTATGCTTCCCACAATTCGATGTCCCATTCCATCCATATATCAGAACTTATGAATGCTAGCAGATGCAATATTTCCAATAATGCGAGAACCGGCTTCCAAAAACCTTACCTGATTCCAGAAAGTTTCCGTCTACTATGCAGTAGAAACCGCTCTCTCAATATTTGTTCAACATGGAATAAACGGCTTTTGCCTACGGATTGTATCTGTGTGTTCAGACCTTGTATCAACAAGCGCGTTGCCTTTTGTAAGCTAAACCTACAAATGCAACGGAATGAGTACGGGTTGAAATGCGCTTGTGGTTACCTATGCATTTCAGTTAGCTGATCTCATTATGTTTATCGCTGTAAGCTTTCACGAAGTCTTCTTATCGTATGGTTGATGAACAACCTGGTGTCAGAGTTTATAAAACCGCCTGTAGGCCTCTGACATGGCTTCACACACCGTTGAAAAATTTCTCAGGTGTGCTGGTTTCCTCACGATGTTTCACGAAGTAAGAAATGGTCTTTGAAGTGGTCATCTCCTGTGTGAAACATCGTAAAATTAATGCTGTTTCTCAGTTTTCGTGTTTCTAATGAATGCTCCCAAAGTTGACACTTAAAAGGGAAAGTATCTCCGTAGTTCAGTAACATGCTTGTTTATTCAAAACGTGTCATCTGGTAACGTCTGGCATTCGAGGAGTTGAAGCTAGCAGAGCTCAGACATTACTTGAAATTGTTCCACTAATAAGAGTTCATTATCTAATCTAAGAGTTTATCTTAGATAAGATAAGCCTTCTGCATTTTTACATTAGAAAACAAATGACAAGTCTCATGCAATAAAAGTCAATACTTCTATACAAAATGCATAAACATTCGCATGAAATTCATAAGTAGTGGCGCTTGCAAAGCATATTATTATTTGAACAAGTATTTTTTCTGAAGTCATACAATTATTCACAAAGGATGCATCCCATTTAACGGTATCGAACACGTTGAAGATATATCGGCTCTACGTGACTATAGTAGCAGAAATCCAAACTGGTATGCTACTGAACTGCCTCCACATTTTCCCACTAGGCCACCCGAATGGAACTCCATAAATTTCTCAGATACCTAACACGAGTTGCGTTAATTCTTGCATGTGCTCGAAAATGCCATTCGATTTAGAAGACGGTCTTCCGGTTTATTACCGAAGCCATACGTTACAATAACACATATTTGCTGCTGAATACTGATAACACAACTACAACAACAAATGGGAGTTTTTAATTTGAAGCAAATCGGTGCTCAAATATTTAATTTTAACTATTTGACCATTAATTATTTCACTTACCTTTAATGATTTACATTACATACCTAATATAATACCTAATTACTGTTAATTTTGGTAAAAAAACAAACGAAATCATCAGCTATCAGCTATTGTTACTTGTACAAAGAGCCCAAAACGGATGCTAAAATAATGAAACGCTATTCAAAAAATTTAAATCTAAATTTTATAGTTGTATTTTCTATCTCTTACATTTTGTACAACGTGTTATGTTTCAGCACGTACCTTTTATATGATCATACAGAATATGTAATAAATAGAATCATTTTCCTATAAGACTGATGAAAATTAACATCCGTAGACACATAGCTTTGCAGACCGTGCGGATCCATACCGTACAATCGCGTAGTCAAGTGCTGGACTGCAATAGACGGATTAACCGAGTCGAACACGATTCGCGCCAATCATCGTCACATTCGTCTACGGTACAGTCGTGCGCTCTCGTTGTAATGGAATTGTCAGCGGTTGATTACCTCACAGCACAATGGCGTAACTCGCGCTCACACGAGTGGTCCTTACGCTTTGAGACCCTTTACTTTGTTTGATGTTCGGTGTTCGATAAGCCTCTTAAGATAGATCGGTTATGCAAATTCATTAAAACAGTATGTGTGTTAAAAAATAGAAACTCAAAGTTATATGATTATCATAATTATTTTTTTTTGGGTTTCAAAATATGAAGGCCTGAAAAATAAAATTAAGCACCTAAAAAGTAACATGCATTAACTAAATGAAAAATACCGCATGGTCCTATGGTTACAAACAAAAAAAAAATTGG
Organism: Maruca vitrata; assembly: GCA_039566165.1. Taxonomy (NCBI): domain Eukaryota; kingdom Metazoa; phylum Arthropoda; class Insecta; order Lepidoptera; family Crambidae; genus Maruca; species Maruca vitrata. The sequence continues at coordinate 9,558,518 of CM076924.1, read as the reverse complement.
AGTGCCATCTGATTTTTATAAATCTGAAATAATGTAATAATAATAAAAATTACACGAAACAAAATCGGATTTTTACATCAGACGTCGAGCAGTTAGATTCGGAATGCTAATGTGATAGTTCTGTCCCTTCCCTATTACTTGTTCCTTGGCAAAGCATTCGCAGTGTATTTCGTAAATGACTCACTTTGCATTTACTACCCTCCTACTTCGCACCGACACACACCTGGGTCTACCATAAAATTTAATCTACACTGTTTCCCCCTGACTTTATACGCTGTTACAAAGGAATAAAAGATACCTTTTACTTATTACAATCCTCATTTTATTGAATGCCGATATTGTTTCGGTATTGAAATTGCGGGTTTAAAAGGCACCGGATATCCGTTGCGAGGTTCATTGGTGGGTTAAACAATAAAATGTTCCACATAAATTCACAATGTCTTTATTATTTTATTTACACGACAATATTTACAACCACTTAGTGTTTTATTCGTTCCCTGTACAAAATATCTCTACGCTCTAGCAAAGTTGCCGGCTTGATTGGGTGAAATTAGGCCCCTCGTATTATGGTAGTACAAAAACGGTCTATTAAAATAGTGAATCGATGTGTCAATGGAATAGAAATGAAGAGTACAAACGGATTAGTAGGCTGAGTCCTGTGAGATAGTGGCTTGTTGGGATATATTGAGCGGGGGAGGCAGCGGACCTGGGCGCTCTCTCGTCCGACATAACGCTGGATGCGACGACGATGCGCCGGTTGCCACCCGCTTCGCTTCTCGACTCGTCTGCCGCCGACACACTGCTCACTTCCGGTGGCACGCAGTTCGGCGCTTTTACCTGTGTGAAATGTAAACATGAATAAACACTGAGGTAGAACTTCCGCACACTTAGTCTTAACGCTGTCATTAACAGTCCCCAACAAGTAGCAAGATTATTTTTCACTTGCTATGCCAGCGACTTCGTCCGCGTTTTTCCCCGCTTTTTACACATTTCCTACTTTCTTTGTTCATATTGGTTGTAGCCTGGTTTTTATATATCTCTCGTTTGTGTACCATAATAAATAAATAAATGGTCTATCCAACACAAAAAATATTTTTTCAATTCGAACCCGTAGTTCCTGGGATTATCGCGTTCAAACAGACAAAGGTAAAGATAATAAATAACCTATCGTGTTTACACACTCATATTAGAAAAAAAATATTTCCGGGATATTTTCCAAGTTATCACTTATTGACGAGATAGGCACTGCCGATATTGAGATCTCAAAAAATGCATTTAAGGTTAATATCCCGGATATATTAACGTTTTTAAATACTAAAGAGCTTCCGCATATCAAGCTACTTGATGTTGACATTAACAGTCTCTACCATTTGCAGAGAATATTTTTTCGTAAAAATATTATATTACGTGCACAGCAAATTCACGTCGCAAACAGAGCATTCATTCGATCAGTCACCTCATAAAATGATGAACCGTGTTATGGAATATCTTGTCTATAGGGTGTGGTCTTAGATTTCATAATAATTATGCTGCGGATCTACCAACATACAATTACCTATAATGTACACTTAATTCGCAATAAATAAATAAATTTGACTTTGACTTAAATGTAATAAAATTATTTAAGGATTAAAACATTAAGGTAAGATAGTTTATCGAAATGTATATTTTAAGTTTAAACATCTAAACGATGACTAGCGTTTTCACTACTTTCTAGAGTAACCAGTCCGTTTCAGATTTTAGATATTCAACATACTTCCGTAATAATTCTGTCATGAATACCCGAAGACAATTTAATAGGTATTACCTATTTATCCGTCAGATAGGACTGTCGATCTTGACGTAGGTTGAGGACGGTCAAAATACCTGGCAATCATCACCAGATCGATACAATACTGTCAAATACCGTCACCAAATCAGATACGAAATCCTACATCAAACGCGCTTCTCTGTCAGCTAGCTATGACATACTGATTGATTAGTTATACTCCCGATTCGACTTGCGCATTAGGAGTGTTTGTATGAGATTGTGTTTCATCTAAGTGGTATGTGTTCTGTTCGCAAAAGAGAAATAATTTTACTAGTAGTTAGTGCTGTAGTTGAATGGGCGTGCTACGAATATGCTACGTTGCTACGAGTCATAGACTGCAGGGCTCAATAAATAAAATACCTGCTTTTAAAAATTAATGTGAAATTGAGTTAACATGTAAAATATATAGTTTTGATTAGCCAACTAATTTGCACAGGCCTTTCATATTTTAATTGGATGACCATAAGTATCAGCTCGGTTAGAAACTAGTATATCCAATTAAAATTGGCAAATAGTTGACGATTCTCTGAAAACATTTTTTTTAATAACATCATGAATATGACTGACATGTGATTCTGTTGGGACTTATATCTAAAAAAAAGTAGAAAATAGAGCAAAGCTATTTTGCTAAAAATATATTAAAATATTTTATATTAAATGTACCTATTGGAAACGATCTGAAACATATAAGAAGCCGCAAAATCTAATAAGAACACGTTGCATGTGGGATTTCTTCCAGATTTTATTCCAAAGAATTTTACTCACAGGTGGTTGGGTGAAGTTGACCTTTTCTTGACATCTCCTCGATTGGTGGGCGAGACATGCCGCGTACGCGATGGCGTGGGGTATGTAGCTCTGCTCCACGACTCCGGCGAACAATATCGTTGCCATTGGACCTGCACAGATGCAACTGCATTGGTATTGTGGAGATGTTTCCACAACAACGTAAGTGCTACGAAATGTGAGAGACATGTGCTACGAATGCAAACATGTTACGTATGAGATTTTTATCTGTTTTCTACGAAATAGTTAATTTTTATTAGTTGTGGTAGATTTTTACTGCTACATTGAGTTCTCATGTAAATTTACATCAGGAAATAGATAAAATCTAACCACGTTTGACGGGGGATTCGAACCAAAACTGGACCAGCGCGTTTTTATCTGCTATCTCCTTATTTTGGATACAGGTTGAATTTATATTACTTTAATTTTTTTTTGATATTACCGTATTCATATGTGATGAAATTGATACGACATGTGCAATAAATTTGTATTGTAAAGAATTTTCGAAATTAATATAACCAAGATTGTTTTTCTTCACTAATATTAAAAAGGTAGTCGCCGCCAAAAATATACTAGTTACGCGCAATGGTTAGAATTTTACATCAGAGATGTATCTTTATAGTCTCATATCTGGAGTAATACTATTAGGAATATTTTATTACGAAAACGAAATGGGTACGTAGATTTACAGATCCTTTAGGAACGCATAAGCAATAAAACTATATGGCCACTTTTGTTTATAATCTTATCATATAAAAGTGGGACGTGGAGTGTTTAAAGAGGGGGTAATAAAATGTGGATATGTCAAAAGGATGAATACATAAGTGAGTGTGTGTCATTAATTTTCCTACAGAGTTCTGAGAATTGCCTTTAAAAAATCATAAGAATACAGGCACTTCAGACCTTCATTATTGCAATCATGCAACACATCTTAAGAGAATACGTTTGTAGAGGTAGGATGACACAAGAAAAATTCTATTGGATTGAAGAGAACCATTCACACAGTCTGCGCTACAAGATAAAGGAAAGCGAAAGGATAAGGACAATAATCAGCTACCCTTTCCGGGTATTGCAATATGAGCTTCTTCTTGCTAGAACTTTTTTTTTACTATACTTAGTTCGTAATTTAATAACTTGACTTTCAAAGAAAGAAAGAAAGTAAGAAAGAAACAATTTATTTGGTATGGAATTCATCATCATCATTCTCCTGCCCTTGTCCCACGCTAAGTGGGGTCGGCGCAATGATATGAAAATAAACTTCAAATTAACAACTTTGACTATGTTTCTTACCTAATGAATATATAGGAACATCTTCTCCCCCATGTGTGGCCCACTGCCGAGGCACTGCGGCTGCGTGAACCGCATCTGCAGGGTTTGCACTCGATGTGCTCACATTCACAGGAAGAGTCCTTGGTTCTGAGTGACCCGGACCTGTTCCGTACAACAGAGTTGTGTACCGTAGACCGTCGATGTCAGACACCACTGTGTCCGCACCTAAAACAAAGTTTGACTAAGTAAATGCTGATAATGCATTCTCATAAACCACTGTACATTTTAAGGAGTGCTTGTGTGAGATTATATGTATAAGTGGCAGCATCTTTTCAGAAAGAGAAATATTTTAATAGTAGTGCTATGACTGAATGGGCGTGCTACGGATATGCTTCAGGTGGGAGACATTTTAGCAGGTGGGAGACATTTTGTTCAGGTGGGAGACATTTTGTCGACCGGTTGCTGTTACCACCATACAGTTGCGTAAAACCCGCCAAGTGACTCTGACCTCTCTCGGTCAGGTCGCGATCCTCGGATCAGCACTGTACGAACCGGAGCCAGGGGGGACCATTGCTGCGGCAAGCGCCGGACCAGTGGAGCCTTAGCGGCGGTATTGTGCGGGCGGAGCGGGTCAGCCCGCCGGCCAGGGAGACCCGTAGAAACGGTGGTGCCGCTGGCCGCCCGCGGCATAGTACAGGGGCCCGACGGAGACTAACCACCTCCGAAGGCTGCCCCACCAGGTCGCGCATAATCCCGGAGCGGCTCGTCGTGCCGGGTGGTGCCCGGAGTGGGACCCGGCGTGTCCAGCTCCGGGGGGGTACGGGCGCCCTCCCGCCCGGCGGCCTGGCCAACTCCGACCTGCACAGCTCAATACCAATGCGAGACTCCACGCTTTGTCTCGTTGTTGCCGCAGCAATGGTCTTCTCTTTCACGTCCCCCTTTCCCTCTAAAATCGATGGCAGTAAAACCAACGCAACATCGTCCTACAGCGGCATCCCAACTCCCCACCCTCGCTGTTTGAGGTGGAGTTCACTAACATCCGTGGACTCCATGCAAACCTCAACGCCGTCCCCCAACACCTCGAGGCGGTGTGGCCTGCGACGTTGTTTCTGACGGAGGCTCAGATTGGCTGCCCTGCCGATACGGCATACCTTCGATATCCGGCCTATGAGCTGGAACAGTCCTTCCAGCCCAAGCCTGGTGTGTGCCTTTTCGTCAGGGCGGACGTCTGCTGTGTCCGTCTTCACTGCCTCGAAGACCCATCCCTCTCCATCCTTGGTGTGCACGTGGATTTAGGCTCTGTGAGCAGAGTCTACGTGTGCATATACCGGTCCCATAAAGGTGACACCGAGACAACTCGACTCTTTGACCATCTGAGTCAGGCGGCAGACATCGCTCAGGCGCGGTTCCCCAATAGCGAGCTGGTGTTTTTAGGGGACTTTAATGCCCACCATGACACCTGGTTGGGCTCCCTTAAAACAGACCATGCTGGCCGGGCCGCCCACGCATTTGCTCTCACGCATGACCTGACACAACTGGTACTCCAGCCCACCCGGATGCCTGATATTGTCGGTCAAGCGCCCTCCCTGTTGGACCTTCTGCTGACGAGCCACCCATCGGGGTACCTAGTGTCGGTTTGTGCCCCACTGGGGTCCTCCGACCACTGCCTGGTGGGTGCAACAGTGCCATGCACCGCTCCCCCACAACCCGTGGAGGTGACGCGGAGACTGTGGCGCTACTCGTCGGCAGATTGGGATGGTTTGCGTGAATACTTCGCATCCATCCCTTGCGGGCAGTGCTGCTTTAGAGGAAGTGATCCCACGGAGTGTGCAGCGGCTATTGCGGGTGAGATCAGTATTGGAATGGAGTATTACATTCCATTTACTGATGTCACCAGCGGTCGCAAAGATGATCTCTGGTTCAGTCGTGAGTGCGCCGCAGCCGTTGAACTGAAACGGACGGCGTACCGCAACTGGGCCAGGGCTCATGCACTCCGGGATCCTAATATTACTTCAATCAAAGCAGCCTATAACAAAGCCACCAAGGCCACCAAAAGGGCCTACATTAGAGCAGATGCCCAGCGAGTTGCACGTGTTGGCCAGGACCTTATTAGGCATCCCACGGGTAGCCGCTCCTTTTGGCGCCTGGCTAAACATGTGCAATCCAACTTCTGTCTGCCTTCGTTGCCCCCGCTGAAATATCCTAACGGTTCACTAGCTCATCAGCCGCAGGAGAAGGCAGATCTGCTTGCCAATCTTTTTGCGGCCAATTCCTGCATTGATGACGGTGGAGCACAGCCGCCTAAAATTCCAGATTGCGGTGCTCATATGCCTGAGATCCGAATCAGGCAATGTGATGTACGTGCTGAGTTGCAGTCACTCGATGTAAGGAAAGCTAGTGGCCCAGACGGTATTCCAGCGTTAGTACTTCAAATTTGCGCAGCGGAGTTGTCTCCAGTACTCACACGCCTGTACCGCCTCTCATATACCTCGGGCATCGTGCCCTGGGCTTGGAAGGAGGCGAATGTTCAGCCTGTCCCCAAAAAGGGGACAGGCCTGATCCTGCCAACTACCGGCCCATAGCTATAACCTCAGTACTGGGTAAGGTGTTTGAGCGGATTATTAACGCCCAGCTCATCCGCTACCTAGAGGATCACTCGCTGCTGCATGACCGTCAATACGGTTTTAGACCAAAACGGTCCACGGGTGATCTTCTAGCGTACGTTTCGCACCTCTGGGGGAGGCTATGGAGAAGCACGGCGAATCTATGGCAGTTAGCCTTGATATCGCTAAAGCGTTTGACCGTGTATGGCATCGTTCGCTTCTCTCCAAGCTCCCGGCATACGGTCTGCCACCTCGCTTATGCGAATGGATTGCGGGATTTTTGGAGGAGCGCAGGATTCGTGTCCTTTGTGACGGACGCACTTCCTGTTTCCACCCAATAAATTCCGGTGTACCTCAAGGTTCCGTTCTGTCGCCGACATTGTTTCTGCTGCATATCAATGACATGTTGTCACTAGGCAACATTCATTGCTATGCAGATGACAGCACTGTCCACGCACGTTATTTTGGAAGACCTGGGGTAAAGCAGACCGAAACCGAGGAAAAGAGGAACCTTCTTGTCGCCGAGCTTGACGGGGTCTTGGACCGCATTTCCGAATGGGGCTCATGCAATCTTGTCGAGTTCAAGGCCAAGAAGACACAGGTGTGTGTTTTATTTAGTAAAGTGTCTCCTTTCCTTTCCCATCCTACTCTTCAGAGCACCCCTTACCAATACAGGATAGCCTTAGCATCCTTGGCATAGATGTTCGCCGCGACCTGAACCAGCGGGATTACATCGAGAGCGTCATTAGAACAGCCTCCCGCAAACTGGGGATCCTGAACAGAGTGCGGCGATTTTTCACACCGGTGCAGCTCTGCCTTCTTTATAAGGCACAAGTTCGCCCATGTGTGGAATATTGCTGTCACCTCTGGGATGGCTCCGCAAAATACTTGCTCGACGCTCTCGATAGGTTGCAGCGACGTGCTATCCGTATTGTCGGTGATGTAGAGGTGTCCGAAACTCTGGAGCCTCTACAACTACGTAGAGACATTGCCGGTCTTAGTGTTCTCTACCGTCTCTTTAATGGGGAATGCTCTGAAGAGCTATTTCAGCTAATCCCCTTTCCACTCCCGAACGACACGTGCAGGACAGCGCTGCCATCCACATACAATGCAGTCGCTGGTGGCTCGGACTAAGAGGTTCAGCTCTTCATTTCTGCCCCGTGCCATTAAGGCATGGAATGCCCTTCCAGCTCATGTTTTCCCTCCCTCCTATGATCCCGGGCTCTTCAGGCGGGGCGTGAAACGGCATTTAAGCAGGCCTTCAGGGTGAGTGCGACAGGCGCAATATGATCTATTGTGCCTGTCGACCTCATATTTGGATCTCACTACCGCTTACCATCAGGCGGAGTGTGGTCATCTTGTTTGCCTATTATAAAAAAATAAAAAATTAAAAAATGCTACGTCGCTACGTATTGCTACGTGTGAAGGTCGTAGCACACAAATCCAGCCCTAAAAGGGATCGTCATCATATCGCTTTGCTACTCGAAGCATTTACGAAGTATGTTACGATTCCGAATAGTTTGCGTTACAATAAGGGGTATCATACAAAGAATACTGAAAGCCAGAGTAGATACGTTTACGAAATATCGGGAGCTCGTTAAAACAAAACAACATGGTAAATATCCCGGACAGTTACAGTTTTCTAATGTGTGTAACCATGACAGTTTAATATTATATACGTTTATGTTCCAAACAAATTGTATATATTCAACTAGAAGTAGCTACACACACGTATAATACTATGATTTTGTCTAAGACGTAACGTTCATTGCGCTGTGTCAGTACTACGTTTATCTATAGCTTTATATATTAGAAAACGTATTGTTACATGTAATGGGAGTCAATATTTTTTGGAGTCAACCTTCACACAAGATGATTACGATATAATATGGAACTTTATACAAAAGTTCGATGTTGGCAAATTAAATAAGATACATAGATTCTCCACAAAATATCTACCTAGAAACAGGGTTCGTTAGTTTTAAGGCCATCACGCTAACTCGTATCTGGATATTTCTATTCGCAAGGGAAAACATCGCGAATTTTGCGCATTTTTAGACTGCCTGTGTCTAAAGCTCGCAGGACAGTAAGTCTAAATTTGTTTGGCATGCTCAGAGTTTTCTAACATTCTAAAGAGACGACATAGGTTACACACAGGATCATAATATCAGAAATGCTTTGATACCTCAGCTGCTCAGTAACGACATGTAACATGCTTTGAATTTAAAACCAAAGGTTATTTAAAGTTTAAAAATTCAGAAAAATCAACTGCTCCTTTGCGGTTCGGGGATTCAAACCCACTACCTTTTGCCATTACCATGTTTTTAAACATGCATGCATTAATACCAACACCTTAAGCCAGCACCATGTATTAGAGCCGTAATTTTTATTAAGCTACAGCCGCTTCTGCAAGTGTTGGCACTTAAAATCATTGCTCTCATTCTTAAGAAGTCGGTTAAAAAGGTTCTTACCTAATACAGGATGGCCTCTCGGGGTGGCTTGACCACCGAAGGTCATGACGTGGCCGTGGTCAGCCGTGACCACGATTAGTGTTTCGGCTGGGTTCACTCGCTCTAGCGCAGCCAGAAGAGCTGTTTCCAGCTCTAAGGTCTCGTCAAGGGCTCTGTACGGATTATTGTAGTGGTGCGCGTGGTCGATCCGGCCACCTGATAAAAGATAATAAGACTTTAGTAGTAGTAGTTTAGTAGTAGTTTAGTAGAAGTTTAGTAAGTCAGTGTAAGAAAAGGGTCACAAAGGTACATAGATCAAAGGGTCACAAGGGTACATAGATCTATCCTATCCAACAAAAATCAACACACCAGATTTTGATGCTAATTTAAAAAATGCACAAGTCATCATATGTCATGTCCTTCTGTCCCTACGTACGCTTAGATTCAAAACTACGCAACGTGTTCTATTGATAGATGAAAAGACTGAGGGATACAAGTGGATTCTTTTTTTGTATAGATGTTTATACAGTAGAGAAAATTGGTAATTTTATCAATTTTTTTGCACTTTCTTTTTCCTAACAGCCTACGATGATTTAGTATCCTTCTTTCATCATCATAGCGCTGGTGAGTGAGCGGGCTTTCGTCCCTGAGCATTGTTACTTTGACGAAGCTTTTTGTATTAAAAGTTATCATAATTTCTGGAAATGAGGTTTGATAATACGATATGATGGCATTAAAGGATTTGTACAATGTAATTACATTAAAACCACACACTAAGTAATGGATTTGATTGTGGTTGATGAAAATAGCTAAACAAATTTTAACAGTACAATTGAATTTAATATTCTTTGACTGGTTCGGTGGAACAACGGTTAGTGACGCTGGCTGGCGGTGCCAGGGTCGTGAGTTCTATTCCCACTAGTGACAAAATATTGTGGGAAAATCATCGGTGTTTGATTCGTTTCCGGGTATGATTATGTGTTTAAAAATATCTATATCAGTCTTTGACGCCCACAGTACAACCTCTGCTTTCTTAGTTTTAAGGTTAGATGACGTGTGTCCGTGTGTGGAAATCTCCCAGATTTATTTTTAGATCTGTGAATGATAAAAATGTTCAATCCAAGAAGAAGTAAAATAAAATTACGGAGTTAGCGTTACCGTCTATTATTATTTTGTTGTCATTTCCAGTTATTCCTACATACATCTTTCATGAATTACGTAAAGAATTGGCAATTATGATAAGGAGACATCAAGAAACATGTAAGAATACAAAATAATATCATAAAATGTATACTCTGTATGAATATCACATGAGGAAATAATGTCATGCGCGAAGTGAGTAGTTATCATATGAAAAAATAATGTAGGCTTTTCTTAGGCTCTATGTACTGTAAATGTAAATTAAACCGTAATAACAGCGTTGTAAGGAACTAGAGTTTATAATTCAAATGATCAGTACTGTATTGGACAAATATGCTTTGTGTATCTACGTGTAAATCTAGGGGCATGGCAGAGACCCCGCCAAGTCAAACTTTGATTTTTCTTGAACTCAACATTATAACTTAGACTGGAAAATACAAGCGATTATGTTTTTCTTACGTTTGCCCATTAAGGGCGTGCAAACTAAAAAGGTATATTTCAAATTCTTATTTTTAGTTTTTATAATGAAAGTAATAGCAATCAACCGTGTAACAAGTAATGTTTACTATTGGTTATATCTGAAAGATTTTATGATAAAAATCCTTTATTAAATATCTGAAACAATAAGTTTTTCACCATCTTATTATCAGGCGTTATGAATCAAACTTTGAAACTTGTTTCTACATTGAATCATCCCGTAGGCCATCTCATTACTATAACACAAACAAAATCAACTTCTGTTCATTTCAAACTTTTAATCAACAAGAATAACGTTATTCATCAACGTAAGTAAAGGAGCTCCTATAGTACTTTCTTAAATCTCAGTAGCAATAAGTTTTCTTACAGTCCCATTTTTAAATGTCACAACCAAGCCAACCAGCATCCCTTCAAGGTGAGGGTTCTCAATATTAAGGGAGGCTGAATAGGTTCTATTATGCCTGTCGATCTCATTTAGACCTTACCGAACCATCCCAAAAGAGATTCAGTTCCTCATTTCTACCCCGTGCCATTAAGGCATGGAATGCCCTTCCAGTTCATGTATTCCCTCCCTTCTATTTTCCCGGGCTCTTCCGGCGGGGTGTGAAACGGCATTTAAGCCGGCCTTAAGGATGAGTGCGACAGGTTCAATATGGTCTATTGTGTCTGTCGACCTGATATGTGGATCTCACTACCGCTTACCATCAGGTGGAGTGAAATCATCTTGTAAGCCTATTATAAAAAAGTAACAATTAGACAAACCTTCAATCAGCAAGAAGAACCCTTTGTCGTTTTTCAGCAGTATGGACAGGGCTGCCCTAGTCATGTCGGCCAGGGAGGGATCGTCGGCCTTCACAGCTGTGCCTGCTGTCGCTCCCTCTTCTGCATCCGCCGCCGCTCCTCGCTCCGCATTGAACTCCATATGGGAGTACTCGAATAAACCTAGCCAGGAATAAAGTTTAGCTTTAAATATAAGACAAGGTTGTGAAAGATCTACGCGAACTCCATGTGGTCGACTGGCGGGAAGTGGCGCAGTACCGGCCTAGGTGGGGGAGCTTATTATCGGAGGCCAAGACTCATTTTTGGGTCGCTGCGCCAACCTTGTTAGTTAGTAGTTAACTTGCACTCTGTATACAGAGTGACCCAGGGTCCCATCCTGTTTCGCACAAATTTTCATGTCTAAGAAAGCCAAGGATCTTTCTTTCTCCAGTTCTTACTCCATATGTAAACCTTATTTTCGAGTGTAACGAGTTCAAATGTGTCAAATATTCAATAATGAACATTATCAGTTTTCTAATGTGATACAATTGATTAAATAAACAATTTATTGTTTCTCAAAAAAGTAGATGTAAGATGTGTTATTTTATAAATAAGTTGCCATTTATTTATGTATATCTAATAAAATGAAATTTATTTATGTTATGACTATAGATAGCTATAAAATCAAATCAAAAATCATTCATTTATGCTTTTTCGTTAATAAACTTTACTAAATATATTTGATTCCAAAATTTTGTGTTACATAACATTTAATATGGTGGACACAAAACAGTACTAGGTGGCTAAACCAATTGAGGTCGTGAGCGAATTTCAAAACGAAGCGAACATCAAACTAACAAAATGTATTTTTTCGTCGAGCACCAGCATTTGTTCGACACACTTCGAAGTAGATTCACATCAAACATTTTTAACAATCGTATCAGGCATACGATTGTTAAGAATGTTAGGAGCTAATAAATAAGTGACAAATATATTTTTTCTACAATTTTGTGAAACTCAAATTTAGATTTTTACGTAGTCTAAAACGCAGAAGATATTACAAAGATCAAAGCTTCCTTTATATACCACATTCCAACTCTCACCTAATTTTCGGCAAGGGTTGTTAGCTTTTTCCGCGACCTATTTTACATATTTTACGCTTGAAAACAGTATAATTAACAGTAATCAGTTCTGAAGTAACGTTGAAGAAGACGACGTGATAAACATACATTTCATTTTATGTATATCTAACATAAATGGCATCTTATTTTTAAAATAACACATCTTACATCTACTTTTTTTAAGAAATATTAAATTGTTCATTTAATCAATTGTACCACATTAGACAACTGAAATTGTTCGGGATGTTTGCCATCATGACATGCAACAGAAATATCGGTAACTCGATAAAATAAGGAAACATGGTTAATATCCCGAACATTTTTAGATTTCTTATGTGTGTTACCATGAAAGTTTAAAACTATATATCAAAGTACAACAGCCAGCAACATTCGGTCTGATAGAAATGCTATAACATCTGGGGATCTCGAATTCACGTCCCATCAAATGTTACACTGTTGAAGAGCTTTCACGCCCGTATGTTCAACACAAAACGTATGCCGCGTCAGTTTAAAATCCTGAAACCCAGGATTATATGGCAGGCTTTTACAGTATTACCTACGCCCGTTGAAATACACAAAGGCGCAAACATTTGAAGTTCCCATCGATCGCTTTTTATCAAAGTTGCGTTAGATCCATCCGTGTTGGTTCCGTCATCAAATCCCCATCGATATTTTTCGACAATCTGACTTTGATTTTTGTATCCATTTGTTTGTTTACAAACGAAATATTATATTTCAGTGGTAACGGTCAGGAGCGTTACCACTGAAATATAATAATGATACTCAGGAGTTCTAGTAATACCGACTAAAAATAAATGTTTTATCGTCTGTTAGTACTTAGAGTTGAACTTCTATACTATAAAGATGTTTCTTCTAATATTACTACGCAAAAGTTGCTTATTTTTTATCGGTCAATCATTTTATGCTTGTAGCATATTATACCGAAGCACGTACTACATACCTACCTACCATAATACATACAGTCATACATACATAAAATCACGCCTTTTTCCCAGAGGGGTAGGCAGAGATCACTTCCAGCGATCCACTTTTCACATCTGTGTGGGAAACGTGATGTGACCTACCATAATAATATTGTTAAAATCTAATTAACACTCGCTAGTTAATTTATACTTTACTCTACAGCAGCATTTCATTAATAGACTCGAACTGAATCAACAACGAAATACAGGCTCACAACAATTTGAAACATAATTTACTGAATGGCCTCAAGTGTAAATCCTCATTATTTACAATGTAAATTCACTGTAGGCCGGCACAGATTAAAAAGGATTTTCAGGGATTACAGACAGACGGTGGCATTATCAAACACAAAACCACTGAATATAGACCAGGTGGATATACATATTTTACAAATATCGAAGAAAGGGAGTTCATACAAAAGATTTACGGTTGCCCCAAAATGGAATTATCTATTATCTGTTTATTCAAGTTAGTCCAGTCATTTAAGCTTAAATTAGGTAAGAATCTCGGAATTCGAGATACCCAGCTGTAAGTCTGTAAATACTTAGATATTGACACCCTAAAAGTGGTCTCAAAACCTACATGTGGTAGGGTGTACGCAACTATTAAATTTTCATGGTCAAATGTCACAAATATCAGTTTTATGAACTTTTGAGCGAAACGGGAAGTTTTATCATAAAAGTGTGTAGGAGAAAATTGCTTATCATCTAATTATCTATAAAAATTGTCTCTACGTTTTATTCCTAAGATTCACCATTTCAGAGATACAGCGATGCAAATAGTTGAAATAGTTGTATTTTCAAAAGCTTCCAGACCCCTGTGCGATTGTGCTAGACAGTTAAAATTTTCACAACTGATGTATTTCAGTAGCCTCTATAACATCTAATACTAGAAAAAGCTTAAAACTAATGTTTAAGTGGGTTCTCATACAAAAACTATGGTTTTTTTTTTTCTCACACTTGGCCGGTTTTTAACGTGGTTACCCCAGTAAACCTATTCCAGACGACACCTTTTATACATGAAGAACACGTTGTTTATAAGGAAGCCTAGTTAAATAATTGTTTTATGTGGTTTTTAGTACTATACATATACGTTTCAGTACATTTAAACTGCTTATTATGAGTCAAAAAGTACGAAATAACCAATTATTAGAATTTCTGTTTGAAGTATAACTAAAAAAAATACATTTTAAAAATGTTAACTGTCCATCTAACTCTTTTATGAACGTGAAGATCCATATTAACCAAATTTAATTTAATGAAACGCAGAAATCTTAAATCTTCTAAATACTGAAAACAACAAAAAACAATTATTTAACTAGGCTTCCTTATGAACAACGTGTTCTTCATGTATAAAAGGTGTCGTCTGGAATAGGTTTACTGGGGTAACCACGTTAAAAACTGGCCAAGTGTGAGAAAAAAAAAACCATAGTTTTTGTATGAGAACCCACTTAAACATTGGTTTTAAGCTTTTTCTAGTATTAGATGTTATAGAGGCTACTAAAATACATCATTCGTGAAAATTTTAACTGTCTAGCACAATCGCACGTGGGCCTGGAAGCTTTTGAAAATACATCTTTTTCAACTATTTGCATCGCTGTATCTCTGAAATGGTGAATCTTAGGAATAAAACGTACAGACATTTTTTATAGATAAATAGAAGATAAGTAATTTTCTCCTACACACTTTTATGATAAAACTTCCCGTTTCGCTCAAAAGTTCATAAAACTGATATTTGTGACATTTGACCATGAAAATTTAATAGTTGCGTACACCCTACAATATGTAGGTTTTGAGACAACTTTTAGGACGTCAATATACAAGTATTTACAGACTTACAGCTGGGTATCTCGAATTCCGAGATTTTTTCCTAATTTGACTGGACTAAGTTGGTTTTGTGCATTGAGGGAAATTAATGTGATAAATGTCAGCGTTTGCTCATATCTTTCTTATGCTTGGTTTCTTATCTTCTACAGAACGATACCGACGCAATTGGAATGCTCAATATTGTCAAATATTTTTGTTTTATTTAATTTAATTGTACTTGTTCTTGCAGTTGTTATACTTACTGGTAAGTGACTAAAATATGTTTAAATATAATCAATTATGTAGATTTAATTACGGGACAAACACATTCAAATTTTGATTGGCTAGGTGGAACAGCGGTTAGTGACCCAGGTTCACTACGGTTCTAAGAGTTGTGGGTTCGATTCCCACCCGGGACAAATATTTATGTGGCGAACATCGATGTCTGTTTCGTGACTGGGTGTGTTATAAGATATAGAACATTTGTGTATTTACTGTTTATTCTGATATCCGTAACACATGTGCTTAAGCTACCGGATCATATCAAAGTATGTGATATTGTGAAATATTTAAAAAGAAATAAAGCTATAGAGTGACTATGACACTTGGATTTGTATTATTTTTGTGTCTTTATTTTTTCTAAATATTTACTTTATATATATAGATATACTAAATTATACTGTAGTTTTAAGATTATATACCAATTTGATACGAAACCTAATAAATACAAACCCACGGAGTTTCTTTGTTGTTGCGTAAATAAATACATTTTCAAAGGTTACCCTTTATACCGGTAACCTGTTATAGCAGAATATTAAGTTACTATAAGGAAGGTTCTTTTGAGAAATTATAAGACTTCCGTTCCCATTTGTAAGTAATAAGAAAAAACGATTTAATTTGTTTTTACAAAGAGCTATTTTTAGTAACATTATTTTCTAAGATCTAATAAACTAATTTTACCGTCTTTTCAATGGAGGATGTTAATGATTTTAGCTAATTATGCAGCTTTAAAGTCTTTGATAAATTGAATCGATATATGTTATTCGTTTGCACATACAGTCAAAATTGAGAACATTATGCGTGTTAAAAGTTCTGACCGTTTGCACTTTTCATAAAATAAGCGTAGTACTATGCAGCACACTACAACATGCAGCACATTGAAAAGAAAATTTTTCGTGATTTAGAGTCCAAAAATATAAATTTAACGTGCCAATATTATAATGTACCATTGTGAAATTGAGACACAGTAACATTCTCTATGAGCGATGTAAAGAAATAAAACCACTTGCTCGCTACTCGACACTGGTTGAGCCGACATTACCACGAAAGAAAAAGAGATCCAACCTATTTTGGAAGTAGAAGCGGCGGTGCGGAAAACGCGCGGTGACCGCTCGGTTAGGCAATTTCGAGGGATTTTAATGTTGCCTAGTAAATAAGTTTATTCTCGACATCAATCGCGTCTGAGTGGCAGAAAACGTGGCGAGACGTATCTAGTAAGTGTTGCTAATGCTTACTGAAACCGTAACGGTTTAGGCAAGTAATGTCACCTAGATGTCCTTTTGGCAAGTAAAGACCGATGTACACTCAATAAGTGCGAGTTTTTGTACCAGAGCTCCCACCCAGCCCTACGTATCCATAGCATGGTAACAGACGGGCGGTTAGCGAAATCTTAGTAATGGGATTTTATTTTTACCCTTTGGGTAAGACGCCCTGAAAATAATGTCATAATGGCAAATTACGCCATGATAGTGCTACGACTGGTTGCGTGCGTGTGGTCTTATATAATACGGAATGAAGTTTATCAGTTGGTGTCAGAAAAGTAAAATCTTATTCTAAACCAGAGCGAAAAAAAAATTTAACAAACAATTTTTTTTCGCTTGCAAATCAACGGCATCGAGTTAAACTAGTTTAAGAGGCCTTTGTAATAAAATGTGTCTTACCTAACAAGTAATCAACAGATCTCGGATCCAATTTAGCCAGTTGCTCCCTGGAGTGGATGTACTGTGCTCTTAAACGCCGTCTCTTCTTCTCACGAGCCCAGTCTTCCGCCAAGTTCCTTCCGTCCAGTCTTCTACCCTCGCGGTTTGGATGCTCAGGGTCAGAAGTGACAGTCGGCAGGAAATGCCGTCTTCCGCCCCCCATTATAACCTTAAAGCAATTATCTCAATGAGGAAATGAGAGTAAAATTCTGCAAATTGAACAGTCATTCGATTTCACGGCGAATTTAAGTTCGTTTCTTTTTCGGGCAACTTTTTTCTTGTAGCCTATTCTTATAAAACCGTGTTATTGTATGTCATTACAGCCTTGTAAGTATTCCTAGTTTTCTATTTGATGTTGGAATTTGTTCAATTATTTCTAGCACAAAAGAAAATTCTTTGAAAGATCAAACTCAATATCTTTATTGAAGAAATGTTGAATTCATGGAACGTAATCTTAAATAAGATGAGAGGGTAAGTTTAATTACGAATCAAGATAACATACCTTTTGTTATTTATTAATCAAAAACCAACAGAGGTATCAAATTCAACATAGGACTCCAGTCCCCAAGAGACAGGATTGCCTAGTTTGGGGACTACTAGTAACCTATGTTGTAATGCCATTTTTTGGAAATAAATGATTTTATTTATTTATTTTTATTTAAATTGTCAGTTAAACATAACAATAGAGTAATACTCTTTTCTGATAAATAAAAAAAATATTTAAACAAACTACAGTGCAAAAATAGTCATACCCAAATAATCATTGGTATTTAAGGATACCGCAATTATTATAGATATCTAACTATAAATAGTACTCTACTTTTAAAAGAGCTAATTGCTTGCTAGGAACAGGATAGATTGTTGTTTAAGTGATCGGCAAAAAAGCAGGTCGTCCTACCACAGACGAAGTTTTACAAGTTTTGCCTAAAAGGGATTTCCCGCACCTAATATTTGTATTGTATTAAGTTGCTGAAAGAAATATTTATATCTAGCGAATGATGAAGCTGTACAGCTTATCATTTTACTATTATTGGTTACTTACATTTATGTTCCTCCCAGGCTCGTTCTCAACAAGTTGCATAGCGATGTCTTTGCAATCCTTCCTGACTGTTGGAGGTACTCTGCTGTCGTCCTCCCAATATCTTGAAGGCGCATGTGCATACAATGCTGCAGGAGTGGCGTGAGTGATGCGCGCTGTAGTCACTATGCCGCTTGATTTACCTGAGAACAACGATTTGATGAGAACATGCGGAAGTTGCGGAATTCTAAGGTTGTGTAGTCGACCAACCCGTACTGGGCCAGTGTGGTCGACTAAGGCATTATCGACCTAGTTTAGGGTAGGCCCGTGCCCCAGCAGTGGGGACGTATATGGGCTGATGATGATGATGATGATGCGGAAGTTCTCTATTTTCATTATGCTGTGTAAGGTAAACGTAGTGTGGGATGCCTTCAGGCCAGGTGGAGAGACGATCTGCGCAGAAAAGCTGGTAAGAGTTAGATGCAAGTAGCCAAACGGAAGAGAATTTGGGGAGCCTATATCCAGAAGTATACTTCGAAAGTAGATTTTAAAACATATTCTATTCAAAATATATTGCAATTTACATTCAGATAATATACAAAAAAACATAAAATAAATTTCATAGTGCACATTTATTGCCCACAATATTCAGCAATATTCATAGCTATGGTAAAGTTCTGTACGCATTGCGGCATCCGAATAAAGTATAATATTACGAAGACTCTTTGCAATATTCTGATGTTTATATCTGGCACTAAAGTTATTTTTTTTCTTGTTAGTGTCTTGGTAACCGATCTGATGGACAAGTATTTAATTTTTTGGGTACAAGAATTAAATATGTACTTGTTTGTAGGTAATTTAAAAGTCGTAAAGTTCCTGACTACGCTACTATTCCGTGCTAGCTTTCTGTAACTTCGTCGACACGTGAAGTCGCAAAGCATTACTACCTTATATCATAGTCGGTTGAAAAGAATCCTTTCTCAGAATCAAGACTATCTCTGTATGTTAAAACGGTTCAGTATGTTCGGCATGAAAACTGGACATAAGACTGCGGTAGTTTCCCCTTTTCAATAGCAAAGGTGTAAGGATCAGTGCATTTACAATATTAGTACGGATATACCTACCACAAAACGGACACCAAAGATTCATTCGTCACCTTTCAAAGACAGCACTTTAAACAACAATGTCAAAACTAGAAACCCGGATACTAAGAGTACCCAGTAGAGAGAGATTGAACTAGCAGACTTATCTTAACATTCAGTAATACCCCGACAAACTGCTTGAGCTGAAATTAATGCACGTGTTTTTGTTAAGCCGGCATCTGTATGCAGGCTCGCCGCACCAACAATAATATTACAATTTAGATTAGATTTCGAGCTGGTGTAGCTACTGGTATTTCGTATATATGAACTACTGGTTTTGAGCGTGACAAAAGCTTTAAATTTTCAGCATTCATTGTTTTAAAGGTGGAATTTAGATTGTTTATTCAGAAAGGAGACTGAAACGATTTTATACAATCGTGGGCCTTCAAAAATTATAGCTTGTAATAAGACGAAAATCGTGTCAATGGATAGGTCCTACTTTATGAGCTTTTAGTGAAAATTATGCATGTTTCAGACAGTGAAAACTGAGATAATGGAATAGGAAAACAAGAAAAAAGTTAGCAAAATCCATCGGCCGGCACAACGCTGTCAACTATCAATGTCAATGTCATTGATAAAGACAGCGGGTAAATAGACCACAGATCCATTCATTTGAATTGAAATGGATAAATTATCATCATTGTACCAATATACTTAATTGTTCTTACTTTGCAATTTATTGATTTTGACGACACTTGTCTGTGTTGAACTGTGTTGTATAACGTTTAACGTACATTTACTTACAATTTGGGTTTAATACCTGTGCAAAATATTTCTCAGCTCGCAGCGAAGCGAATTATGTTGATATTTCGTTATGGTTATATAAAAATAAGACCATTTTTGAAAATAATAATATACCAATCCATTACAATCCAGGCGCATCATTTTCAGTCTCCTTTGTGTGACTAGTGTTTCATTCTAACGCTGGCACGCAGCTTAATAATGTGGAAATAGGCAACATGCATTTTGTACTACGGTAGAATCTGGATTATTAATTCCATATCCCATCCATTATCATAGATGCAAACGTGTCAATATTCCAATAATAATGATACAGATGTAATGCTATAGTGCTATGTTATAGCAATATTATGAAACACCAAGATATTACTAGTAGTACACAAAATCGTGCTGTTACCTAATCTGTTAACTTAATACATGCTTTGATTCTACAGCGTAAACATATTTCATTAACATCAAAGTTCAAATCATATCATATAAGGTACACCAACATCTGAAACTTGTTATGTAAGCGTTAAATAAATGGTACTATAATGTCAAGAGAGCGCTTTCACGTATATTATCTGAATGAAATATGAAATTTCCCTGTTGAAATAGTAGGAAATGATATTTATAGAAGACATACTCATTCATTGACTTCGACTGCCTCGCTAGTCTATTGGTAGCGAGTCCAGGTTCGGCCTTGTGTGAGTTTTTTGTTTAAGAAATTACATAGCCCGCAGTCAGGAAGTTGGAGGTTGCACGCCCGTGCCACGGAAAGCACGTTAAGCCGGTGGTCCTGCGCCCGATCTCTCATCGGTCATATCGGATTGCTGTCTCACGAACTACGAGGGTAAGGGAACAAATAGTGCACTTGTGTTTTCGCGTACACTTGTGCACTATAATAATATGTCCTGCGCAGTTGGCTGATCTCTGTTGAGATCGGCCGGACGCCTTATAAGTTTGTCCGTCGGATTCTGGTATTCTTACTTTCGGTTCAAGATACGTTGAAGTAGAAACGTATTTTACGACTATTTTGTGTTCCTATTCCCACTAGAATGATAACATTCATACAAAAAAAATCATTGTATGTAACTAAATGTTTTTTTTTTTCACCTTTATGATATCATATCCATATTTTTAGTAGGTATTGTTTAAAAATGTCATGCTGGTGGGCATAAAAACAAATAAAGCACGATAGTTAACCAAAAAAAAAACTTGGTAACCATTATTTCCTGTCCCCGATACCATATTTCCAACAAAAAACAAAAGCTTGATAAAACGACAAGCCTTCAATTCCCCCAACTATTTGTGTGAAAGCGTTTAACGTCGTGTTTGCATCAAACATTTTCAATGTAAGTGTCGGAAGTGTGGCTCGCCGTGACTCTCATTTGAATGTCAGAACGTCACGAATCACGTGAACTCGTGTATTATTGCGTCTCTCACATAAATCTTGGGACCCCGCATTTAGGTTAACTTTGTAGTGGAATGGGTTTAATAGTGGCGTATTATGGTAGGAGTGTTTAATTCCGATGCTTTCCTTAATTATTTATGTGTGAAAGGATTATATGTAGATTTTAGTTCCCAAGTCGTTTCGTGGTACGACCACGTGTTTCTTTTGATACGAGTTCGATATTGTAATTATTGTAAATAGAGTATTTGGATATTGTGCATTATGAAGATAAGTAGATTTCCATGGGGTCCATTAAACTGACGGTCAGTACTCACGGTGTCGATATCTCTCGAGCTTGCGGCGATTGCAATTTGCAGTTTTATTACAAAACTCACGAAACCACACGGTCGCCCGGTTAAACAGCCGACGATCATCGCCCGCAAACGCGGCGGGCGAAAATTGCAAGACAGGCGGTTGTAATACGGGAAATACAAACAGTTGGGAATAGTAGCACTACCATGAGTTTAAAAGTTACGGACTCGATATCGCCTACGTAAATATGTCTATGAAAAACTTGTACAGCGCCCCTGGTGGTTACGCTAAGAACTAATATCGGTCGTATGAAAAAAACAACTCGATAGGTTTTTAACGTACGTAAGTTTTCGATAGCCAACTCATGGTACCGCTACTGAGTTCCCGCCAATCGATCGCAGAGCTTTCAGACGCAAACTGCAGAAGTTACGGTTACCGTGGCCCGCGCGGTTTCTTGCCCGCAATTCAACCGCGCGCTGCGGGCGAAAACCGCGTCGTGCGATTTTATTAATTTATTTATTTACATACACCGCCCCGGGCGCGGGAGAAATCCGAGCCGTGAGTTCTGTCCGAAACATGGATTCTCATAGTGCAAATTTATAGGATGATTACATAGTAAGACGATGTTTTACGCCATTGCCCACTTCACGCTGATAAGAAAGCAATTTATATACATATATGTACGTATATTTCACTGGTAGAATCATATCTAGAATCCATATCCTGTGTATTTATACCATAATAACTTAATATTACTCTTTATGGGTCTACACGCGTTATTAGGTGTAGCAAATACATAGCTACTTACTGCCCGACGTTTCGACTGGGTTACACCAATCATGGTCGCGAGCGAACTGACCATAAAGTAGACCCATAAAGACTAATATTTAGTGTAATGGAACGCGAAAGTCTTAAATGTTCCCTTACCAGCCTCATGCACCCAGTCGATCAGCGAGGTGACCTTAGAGTTCATAGTGGAGGAGCAGATGTTGAATCTACCGCCGGCGTCAAGGCCCAGCGTCTCATACCGCGCCTTTACCCCGCAAAGTAGGGCGGTGGCGCACGCCGAAGACTCCCCGGTCTGAGCGTCTATGTTGTACGTCTGTAACAAAAAAAAATTTTAGCTGGGTTTGTAAAAAAAGAATTATCCAAATCGGTTCACGCGAGGTATGATGTCACAGACAGAGAGACAGTACACATACATACGTATAAGGGGTGAGAGCCATCCGCTCCCCCGCAAGCCCGGTGATGATGACAAGGCTCCTCCAAGCCATCATCGTTAGTCAGTTAGGAAAAAAAAAGAAAATACATACATACGTACGTACATTCATACATACATACACATTTGCGTCCGGAGTTAAAAATACCCGCGCCTACAAACGGCGAGTGAGTTCGACGTGATTCCTTAAATTACGATAACTTACCCTTAACCCTGAAATCCACATCTAGATCTTTTCAGTGATTAGCGTGCACAAACGCTTAAAAAATACGAATATTCCAAATGTTAATATCATAGTTTTGGTTACTATTGCCTCGATACAGATCTCCAATAATATTTCTATCATATTATCCCTATGTATAGACAGCGATTCGTTAGGCCATCCAACGGTTACATTTTTATTATAAATAAATAAATAAAATAAAAAAAAAAGTTTATGGCTTCATAAATTTTACATAATGTCTTAAAATACTAAAATAAAGGTGAGCTAAAGGAAACATCTCAGCATGGCTTATCTAGTAAAGCAGATTTCACTCCAAGGCATCCCGAATAGGAGGACAAAACACAGGCGTGTCCTCAAATAACAAATCTCTATAATCAACCGTACAAACCAACAAATTGAATACCCACCATGAACTCAATTTTCTAATCCACCTAAATACACCAAGTTGGGAGTTTGTGTGATGATAGGTACATTTTTTTGGTAACGAACTTGTTATCATTTTATATGATACTAGTGACCCGCTCTAGCTTCTCTCTCTCTCTGGTCGGTCCTTCATGTCTGAAGATCGGTATTATGGTGGGTTGCAAGTCGTGAACGGACGAACTGTTTCCAACGGCCCCTGTCAGTTGCAATGGCAGCCACCGTGAAGAAGCTTGGTGTGTCGGGATTTTTCAGTTGGTCAGCTCTAGCTCCACTTCGGGTGAATTTTACATAAAAACCTTCCTCTTGAATTTCTCTATGAAAAAACGCATCAAAATTTGTTGCGTAATTTTAAAGATTTAAGCATACATAAGGGATATTGGGACATAGAAAGCAACTTTGTTTTATACTACACAAATATGTAGTGATTGAGAGTATCGTACTTTTGTTGGTGTTTAAAACGTCATAATTATGTGCATTATTTATAAAGACCCTTGAATATTGACAATTTGAAACGAAATATATAAATACGTCAAGATCGATATTCAGTCGTAGGGACAGGACTAAATAAATAACCTCGTATTCTTATATTATTATAATTTGCCTAAAGAAAATAATAATATTTTATTTCGGTTATTACAAATATAATTTTATATTTTTTGCTTACAACCTAACAATCGAACGCAAATATCCAATAAGACGCAGAATCAAGAATCAAAAAACTTGTCATTGCCGAACAGAACTTATTCGACAAAATATTGTAAGACGACCCGAGTGAAAATATTAAAAGGATGATGCCTATCAGATCTTGAGTAACGACTACCCTCGACAAATAACATTCTATCAATCCTAGCTTAAAATACGGCCTACTTCGCTATTCCTCGCTAGTTCGGCATTTTTATTGCTCTATCTCATGTTCTCTTTACGGACTGGATTCATATAAATTCTCGATTCTTTTTATCAGTTTCAAATATATTCTTTGTGGAGATATTCCTTTCAAATCCTGTACCTGATACAGTGTATCTTATCGGAAAGCTTACAGAAGGCTTGTCATTCGACCGACTCGGTTTTTAAGCTATTGCATAGCTTTTATCGCGGGCTTTGAGCGCGGCGACCGAACCAAGAAATTCCGTAACGAAAAAAACCTCACAATCTTCTAACGTCGTTTCAGTTCGGTAGACTTCGGCACGGTGTTTATGTGCGTGTGGTTAGAGGTATTGTACGACTCTACGAAACTCGCACGAATCGAGACGAGCTGCTCTGAAATCGGACGATGCTATGCAATAGCTATACCGCGGCTGTCCCCGAGTGCCACACGTCTTTTTATTTTCAGATTACTACTTAGTTTACTTGACGTGAGCAGTTTAATATGTATCTAAGTAATATAATAGTACTGCCTCATTGGTCTTTTGGTAGCAAGCACTGCGTAAAGACCGAAGTTTGCACTCCCGTGCCTCGGAACTGTGAGAGCAAGGGAACAGAGAATACACTTGTGTGTCTTTGCACAATAAATATCCTATAATTGTATGTGCACTATAATATTTCCTGCGCACTTAACTGATCTTTATTGAGATCGGCCGCCATGTCCGGAATCGGTGGGTTGCCTTAGTTTTATTTTATATATTTATTTAAGTAATATAAAAACTTTTAGTGATGTTCATGGTGGTCTGACCCTTTTTATAGCATCATTATGAATACACTTAAGCTGCTTTTTGTAAAAATACAATGCTGCTGAATATTTTTTTTTCTCGTTATTAACTACACAAACTATGTAGGACCACAAACCGAGTTCCACAATGCGAGAAACGAGGCCACAATTTTATTATTTGGGCAGAATTTCGCATAATACCGTAAAGTCAGTATCAGTAGTAATTTAATTAGCTCGTGGTAGAGCATATTAACCTTTATATTACTTAATTATTAAATAAACAAGAAATAAAATATTTTTCTAGCGATCCTTTTCCTTTCCTAAAAATTGAAATGAATAACTTCGATCGCGATATTCTTAATAAATACAAGTGGGAATCGAAATACTTCCACCATCCGAAATAAACAAATACAAAACAGATTGTTATCCAATATTTATGAAACCGTATACACCAATCCGAGTTAAGAATTAATTAAAACGACCTTCTTAAGGTTAGAAATACAAAGCTCGATTCTAATATAATTTCCCAAACAATGATTAAGTTTGTTTGTCGTGATCCTACATAACTTATTCGTCCCTAGGTCTATTCATCGAATGATGAATAATTTATAATCGCGACTGCTAATAAAATGTGCAAACCGGCATTGAATTCAGCATGGTTGGTTTATTGAGTTCTTAATTTAGAACACAAAGAGACCCTGTTGGGAGAGTGAGTTCATTTCGTCTTTGTGACGAGACTGTAGCGGTACCATGAGTTGGCTATCGAAAACTTACGTACTATCGGCAACGCTGGCGGTCGACCACCTATAAGGTGAAAATCGCTTGGCAATTTCGCGTCTGTCAGAGCAAGCCCCGCCCAATTGTGGTCAAGGAGCTGGCGATTATTTTTTGGTAGATATTTGAGGCATGCTGAAAACTTGTCCTGTACCTCTCCTATTATATCCCAACACAAACCCGCAGACCTGGCTGAGTACCGGGGCTAAACCAAACCCCCAATTTTTTTTATTTAAAAATATATTTTATAGTCCAAAAAAATATAATTTGTCAGTTCACCTGACAGGTAGAAGTTCCATCGAAATAATTTGTCTTAGTGAGTCTTATTTTTTAGTTATAAATAAAAATATGAAAAATATTTTTGGGGGTTTGCTTTAGCCCCGCTACTCACCAGCCAGGTCTGCAGTTTCGTACTGGGATATAATAGGAGTGGTACAGGATAAGTTTTCAGCTTGCCTCAAATACCTACCAAAAAATTCTTGCTAGCCCTCCTACTATTGGAACGATTTTGCTTGGATTATGACAGATTTTCTTTAAGTGCTCTTCTATTGGCCAGTGGGCGGGGCTAATGGCGTTTAAAGAAATCTGTTTGAAAAGTGTACTACCGCCAAAATTTCTGGTTGTACTATCCGCAACGCTGGCGGTCGACCACCTATAAGGTGAAAATCGCTTGGCGCTTACGCGTCTGTCAGAGCGGGGCGGGGCTTACTCTGACAGACGCGAAATTGCCAAAACGTAAATTGTGGTCAAGGAGCTGGCAATAATTTTTGGTAGATATTTGAGGCATACTGAAAACTTGTCCTGTACCTCTCCTATTATATCCCAACACAAACCCGCAGAAATGGCTGAGTACCGGGGCTAAACCAAACCCCCAATTTTTATTATTTAAAAATATATTTTATAATCCAAAAAATATAATTTGTCAGTTCACCTGACAGGTAGAAGTTCCATCGAAATAATTTGTCTTAGTGAGTCTTATTTTTTAGTTATAAATAAAAAGATGAAAAATATTTTTGGGGGTTTGCTTTAGCCCCGCTACTCACCAGCCAGGTCTGCAGTTTCGTGCTGGGATGTAATAGGAGAGGTACAGGATAAGTTTTCAGCTTGCCTCAAATACCTACCAAAAAATTCTTGCTAGCTCTCCTACTATTGGAACGTTTTTGCTTGGATTTTGACAGATTTTCTTTAAGTGCTCTTCTATTGGCCAGTGGGCGGGGCTAATGGCGTTTAAAGAAATCTGTTTGAAAAGTGTACTACCGATCGATAGTACGTTAAAAACCTACCGAGTTGATTTTTTCATACGACCGATTTTAGTTCTTAGCGTAACCACCAGTGGCGCTGCACGCGTTTTTCATAGACTTATTTACGTAGGCGATATCGAGTCCGTAACTGTTAAACTCATGGTAGCGCTACTGGAAGGCACTTGTATTTGTTGAAATAGGCACACAACCCCATATCAACATAACGTGACAGCTATTCTTAAAGCGCTCTAAAGAGGTGTCACGCATGTGACATTCAAAATTACGACTGTTACTTTGGCTCTTTTGCTAATGATGTAGTTATTGTGGAATTTTTAACTGTCACACAAATAGACAAATAAAGCCATGAAAACGGGTCGATAAGATGTTCTTATTTTGCCATCGGGAGATACAAAGCGAACAAATAAGACAAAGAACAAAAATCACGGATGCACTTACACATGCACTGGCGCTAAAGTGGAGATGGGCAGGCCATATATCTACGCTGACGAGATGGACATTTGAAACCACACGGTGGAGCGGACCATCGGGAAAGCGAAATGTTGGCCGACCCAAAAGACGGTGGGCTGATGATATTACCATCATAGCAGGAAGCGACTGGATGAGAGTGGGAGAAGACAGAGAAAAGTGGAATGCGCTAGAGGAGGCCTTCACCCAGAAAGGGGTTCATATCTCAGAATTGTAAAACACTAACATACTAATATGCAGGTAAAAAAAAAAATTACTAATACTACTAACAACATTTCCATTGTAATTCTTTTTTTGATTATTGGGATATGAAATAAATTGGCTTTATTATTATTATTATTATTAAGATGTTGTCGGTCCGCTATCATGGCGCAACAGTGTCGAAATATCGGGAGCTCGTTAATATAAAAACATGGTAAACATCCCACACGTATTAAGTTCTAATTCTGTTACTTGAGAATGATATGAGGAATAAATGTATATTCTCGTACGCCTCGATTCAGACTAATCAGGAATATAAAGGATGTTATAATTAAATTAAGGCAGGCAGGTACTTTTGTTCCCCGCGGCTAATTGAGACATGGCGTAGACAACTAGACTTGCCCCTCATACCCCTTAAAATACGTTTCAACTTTGCTTTATCTCATTCAGCCCGGAATCTCTAGTCTTCTTGCTCCACTTGCCGCCAATAGACCAGGTTTGAGGTACCTAGTTATTTATTATTCGAGAGGCACGGGCCTACACTAAACTAGGGCCATCCAGCCTTAGTCAAACACGCTGGCCAAGTACAGGTTTGTCGACTACACACAACCAAGAATTTCTTTACAAGTGTGTAGGTATCGCTAGATGAATTCCTACGCCGTAACAGCGTCGTATATACGTAATCAAACTTTAAACACGTTGTGGTATGCGTGGCGTTGTTTGAAACTAGTTATTAAACAAAAGACTAATTTGCTTAGTCTTATGTCGTGTATTACGTACCTTAGCCAACGCTACAGCCGGGAACGTATCCCAGGCCAGGTCTGTATCCTCTCCGGTCTGCCCTCTCCTCTGTCCTCTGAGTATTCTTGCCGCCGTGGCAGTGGTTAGACTCATTCCGTCGCCCACCACCAAAATTATGTTCCTGAAATAACAAACAGTATTAATAACGTGTCAATAAACATAAAAAAAATGTTTTAAAGTATACGAAACATTTTGTAAACAGGAAAATCAGACCATGTTTTTTAACATCATCGTCATCACCCCATATACGTCCCCATATACGGCCCATGCCCCACGTGCTGGGGCACGGGCCTACCCTAAACTAGGGCGATAAGGCCTTCGTTAACCACGGCCAAGTGCAGGTAGGTCGACTACATAACATTAGAATTTCTTCGCAGCTGTGCAGGTTTCCACACGATGTTTTCCTTCACCGGCAAAGCGTCTAACAAACGTACTGAATATTTAAATTAAATTATTGACTATAAGCTATAAAAAATATTAAAGTTTCATGAAATTGTACACGTTGTGTTGTCAATTCACTACTCAAACGGAAAAACTTTTCATTTATTTAACTAAGTTAGAGTGTTCGAGGAAAAGGCCAGAGTAAAATGATTGAACCCTTTTAAAATAAGTTTCGTTGACCGACGACCTTTTTTAGCAATATAGGGATCGCTTCCAATTTTATATTGTCCTTCAGACAATAACGATGACGTGGAAGATTATATTTAAAGCTTTTTAATTTTATCTCTTTTAAAAATACACAAGTTTCCAATTTCGATATTTGTAATTTATTGTGTCCGTGCATCCGTTCGAAAAGTATTAAATTCTACACAGACTATCTGCAGTAGGAGTTAGGAAAAAAAGGACTGTAGCGTTTTTTTTTCGGTTTAACACATAATATACACAGTGGGCTCGTGCCTATCCGATTTCGCATATTTAGCCGAATATTGGCGCAGGGTGGAATTGCTTAAAAGCTACTATGAAAACTATACAATTATTCATAGAATTAAATGTGTATAAATTAACCTGTAATCAAAATGTTAATTGATTCGTGATAATTGGAAGTGACCGACATATTAAACAGAACCTTACTTCACAGGACTTAACTTATGCTTAAATATTCCGACTTATCAATTGATGTTTTTTTTCAGACTGTAAGTAGCTATGAAATACGTGCTTTTAAATGCTTTACATACGCCTTCGCGTAAGTATTTATTCCAATTATATTAAAACCCTCAGCAATTATAAACGCTTTTGAGTACAGCGCCAAACGAATCAGTTGAATTAAAACAAGTTCGCACCTCATTATATATTTACACGAAAAATGCTCAAGCCGGAGCGTAATCGTACAAAATGAACGAATGAACGAATGAACGAACGAAAGGTCAAGTGGACAGGTTCAACTTTAATGAATTCCAAAACGCGGATGAATTTGGGGATTGGTGCGATGTTAACAGTATGCCAGGTAAAGCGGGTCGGCCCGGGAATGTTTGTTGATCATTACCCTCTGAACTTCAACCGGTGTTTAACATGCTCCAAATAATTGGGCAGGAGGTTATAATTCACTAACAAGACTCAATCTAGGGAGGCATTCATAATGCTCTTATTAGCTTAGACATGGTCAGGGGTCGGCACGTGCGTCTTAGCGAAAATCGATGACAATGTCTTTGGATGGATATTATTAATGAAACTAGGAGTGTTTCCAATTGAATTCTCTCGTAGTTCCAATGAGTTCGTAGTTAAATTTTTTATAACGATTCATTCACGATGGAAGGTATTTAGAATATTGCGTACTCAAATGTAATTCGGATATAAATATAAAAGTCTCTTTTTTTCAGAAATTGCTATCAAAAGTAATCTTTTCACAAGTTGGTTACGCCACTGCTCATATAATTAATTATATTCAATCCTTACTTCATTAAAAATGCAAAAGTATATCAAACAGATATACTTTGTCTGTCATGCCAAAAGTGCTGAACCGATTTGAATGGATTTTGATACTCACTTGAATGGTTTAGAGACTGAAAAATACATACCTATAGGATAAACGACTTCACATGGAGAGTAGCGACTGAAATACTACATAGTTTGACATGAACAAACATGAGAGGAAGGACTGTCTTCCTACCAATGGGGCGACATGACTTTATATATGTATGTGTGAACACAAAATTTATGCCGTTTCTCGTCGGAGTGCGTACTCATACATATATAAGAGATATATTATGCCGACAAGGATGTTTTGACGAAATACGTAATAAGTCTTTTATGGTTATGAAGTTATGTTGTTGTTTTTTTTTTATATCTGTGTTTTCTTAATTAACACATTGAGCTTTAGATACCAAAAAGGTAAAGATTTTGTTTCGTATTTTTAAATACAGGTATACCTTTTTCGTTTCATGTAGAAAGTAAAGAAAAAATATGTTTTCCTTATTTACACACGTTCACTTTGTGTCTAGTAAAAAATAAACGTCGTTTATAATCTGGTCTAGAAACAGACACTCATTAGTATTCTCCCCACGGTTGGGAAACACCTTTGCTCAAAATGTACGTTCAATTTATTTTAGGGTATAACGTAATACCTGCCGTATTTTATTTTCCACTAACATTTTAGAGGCGAAACCATTATATTTTGCGGTTTTAGTGCCCCTGGATTGTAAGTTGTGGTTAGGGTATCGACCTTATGGGGTGCGGGTGGGCGGGTATCATATTAGAGACACATTTTATTTTTATTCAAAATCGTTTTCAACTATTATTGTCAGTGATGACTACTACTTTTTAAACTATAGACTGTAGAACTAAACATTTATAGGAATACAAAAAAAATGCCCGCTCATGTAAGTAAGACTCGAAAACCTTACGGCGGGTTTTAGACAAACTTCTATGTAAATAATATTTCACTGAAATAAAAATAGCTTTATATTCAGAATGTAACAGTGGATGCACAAATATATTTAATAAATAACATACCCAGACACGGAACCACGCCGATGTTCGTCACGCAGATACTTGCCCGGGTGGGAATCGAACCCTCGACTCTTGGAACTGTAAGTAGTGAGCTTGGGTCACTAACCACTGTTCCACCGAGCCAGTCAAAACATGGTCGCGAGTGTCCCTTTTATCGCGTACAGATCTATAATGAATAGTCTTTACAATAAATTAAATATAGGTAGGTATGTAACCTTAGCATACGTGAAGCGAAGCGTGCAAACGATTAAAGCTAAAAACGGGCAGGTTCTAAAACTTTTTTCAGTTTCTAAAACTGAAAACATTTTCAGAACATGTCCGTAGCAGAATACAATATTGCATCTACAGTGAGCATAACGTTTTGAGAATATGCTTTTTATGCTTCATGAAACCAATGCTAACTACGAACTCTAGATGAACTCTTTGTGTGAACACGAAATTGCAAACCCAACGAAAAATGTAGTTTCAGTTGGAAATGTTTTGACTTGTTTTTCCTATTTATTTTTGAATATTCCGCTTGTTAAAAAGTTATAATTTCTACTTACTTAGCTACTGGATTTTTATCAGCAGCGTATTGTAGGCGTTTCTGCAACGTTTCTTGTGCTTGTGTGTACCAGTAATGGCGATCTGTGTACAAAAAAAAATATTAAAACTTTTAAATGTTTATTTTCCTTTGTGGAATGACGTAAAGAAATAACAACTATTCATAACGTACAACAAAGACTACGATAACATATTAGTTCAATGTAAACTGCATCGTATCTAAAATTAAGACTACTTTCATAATTGAAATAACAGAAAATAAGTCTATACCTCGTTGTTATTTTTGAGAGGCACTATTTAATAACAAACAAACAATATCGAATCAACAAATACAGCAGATTTTTAGCGCTGTACATGTCTGTACCATAATAAAATAGAATGAAATACACAGCATACCATTGAAATAATTTTACAACATTCTGTCAAGTCTCGAGTCATATTAATATAACATTTACATATTTCATGTGGATGTTAGATATGCTTTGATCTTTTTAAGGTTGCTTAAAAGGGTTATGAATAAAAACAAAATATATCTTGCAGTGTACTTGTGTACACCCACTCATATTTTATTACATTTTCACGGATCTTAAGCATTTTGTATTTACTTTGACTGAGCAAAGCAATAAAGACATAAGTCTTTGGTTATTCTTTACTGTTTGAGCTAAAACGTTATTGATTTTGATATCCTTGGAAGAAAATATAAATTATGAACATTTATCTCTCTTACAATCTCCAGGACTGACCCACAGTGCTGATCCAAGACATCAGGACGAATTATATGGCGTCCGACCTATTTCAGCCATGGCGGCTGATCTCAATTGAGATCAGCCAAGTGCGCAGGACATATTATAGTTTACAATTGTGCGCGCAAACACAAGTGCACTCTCTATTCCCTTACTCTCATAATTCGGCGAGACAGCAATCCGACATAAAGAGATTGGGCGCAGGACCACCGGCTTAACGTGCTTACCGAGACACGAGCGTTCAACCTCCAACCTCCTAACTGCGGGCTGAGTAATTTCATTCCAGATAAACTCACATAAATTTTTCCCGATCCCGGACTCGAACCGGAGCCCTCTCGGTCCTTACGCAGAGCTTGCTACCAATAGACCAACGAGACAGTTAACATATGTGATGAAATCAGGATGACAACTTTCACATACGGTTTTGGTAAGACCAAAGGTATAAAAAAACATGGTTGCCAACTACAACCACTCATTCGAACAGCCTTACAATCTCTCTTTGTAATCGGCCCCTCATGACTGAGGATCGTGGTCATCATTGGACGCGCATTTGGAGCGAATTATTTGCCTCCGTTCGTTTGAACCAGTTGATGGAAATTGCTGGTAGACGATTCTTTGATCTAGTCTGTCCATCGTGTTGGTGATCGGCCTCGTGAACGTTTGCCTTCTGTTTTGCCGACTATGGTGAGTCTCCTTACAATACCTAGCTACAAATGTTTAGTCTCACCGTAAGTTTCCTTCATCTCAGCCTTTTGCGGCGCCGGTGACAGGACCCCAGTGCTGATCGAAGACATTAGGACGACAACCCAGCACCAAGCACTCATGGTTCACGAGCCGCATCGGTGATGGTTGTGGCGACCACCGCACAATGTCAAATGACGTCACTTGCCAAATAACTTTATAGTCATCCGGTTCCGGTCACTTTGGCACATTCTGTACCTGGAACAAATGAAGGTGATTTTTTAAAACTTTTTTTTCTGGTTTTCTAAATATTTGAAAGAGGTCGTTTAAGATTTAGCATTTAAAATTATATAAATGTATCACGTACGATTACCAATTTCGTATAAGTTGCTTCGGCACTTATGCTAGGAATATAATTTTATTCGATTGAACAAAAGTTGTATGATTTATGTATGAAATATTAGGTAGTACGAACCGATAACGTAAGGTGTCGTAAATAAAATATGTATTTAAAGCATGATAGATTATTTTTATAATTAATTATTACTGTCTTATGTAAAGGAGCTTAAGTTTCAAACAAAGTATTTCTTTGTGGACTAAAATGCTAACTAACGATCTATTGGAGCAGGCAAGTATTTTAATGATTATTTAGACCGTAACGAGCTAAGTTCTTAACCTCAGCGTAGGCGAGTTTCTATAGCTTGTAACACTATTGGGGTTTGAGGCAGTTTTAAAATTAAACATAATGAGAAAAGGTGATGTTAGCCTGTTTGTGTGTATAGAGGCAACAAAACGAACAAGATCGTATAACAAAGGCCTTTTTAAACTTATCCCAGTTTTTCAATTACTTTCGTGAAGACTACACTTATTTTTATTTCAATTGATCCTAGTGTAAGAAAGAAATGTTACGTAATATTTTTAATGACAGGAATAATCTAGCACAGTATTCTTTGTAGCAATTTATGACGGCATAACGTTGCTCTCAAATGACAAACGAAAAATGTTCTGTACCTACATGGAAAAATACTTAGCAGAAAATTACGAGAAAGATGAAAGCCAAAGTTAAACTTGTGGTCTTTTGCCTAAAGAAGCGATTTGGTTGTTCTATCGAAGTTATTTTTGCGGAATGTTGGAAACTCGGTAAAATATGATAATAAGTAACCAGGTATAGATTATTGTAAAATTATTTCTCGAACCAAGTCCTTTATGAAGATAAAGGTCGTGGGGTTGTGAGGACCAATTTACAATAAACGTATGTGCCGCCTATATTGTTAAAAAGCTTTCCAATTCATTAATTGATCAAAAAACATACACATATTACATGTTTGTTGAAGTACGAGTATATCTTACTACTATATGTAGTTTATTTTTAATTTTAAAAACACACTTGATAAATGTGGTGCCAAATTTATTAAATTGTTAAATTTATGTTTTAACTAGCTGTGCCCGCAACTTCGTCTGCGTGGAATAGTAACTTTCGCCAGCATTTTGATTTTAGGAAGCATTTTTTAAAGTAAAAACAGGTAAAATAAATAAAGCCACATAAATTATAAAAACTATAAGAAAAGAAAATATAATTAAACTTAGTTATAGATTAGATTAATATCCAGGAAAGAACCTAAAATTGTTTACTGATTACAAATACAAATCGGCCAACTAAAAGAGGATTCACTCGCCCAATATTTTTTTTGTCCAAGCAATGCTCTAGCCAGATGAGGAGAGTGGTAGCTAGGACTCACAAAATATTTTTCACATTTTAGAACAATAAAAACACGTAAAAAATTTATTTTATTTGACAGAAACAGGTTTCAATGGTTGCAAACAGCATACTGTACCTATGAAGTTGGTGTACACAAAACTGATGTTTGATATCAGCATGACTTCAAAAGGTAAAAAATACAAACTACCGATTACTGCCTTAAAGTATCGATAAAGGATGTGTGACGAATTATATTAGTATTTGCTTTGCTACTTTATTTCTCGTAGATTGTATTGTACTCGTAATGAAACAATGAGATAATAACATTAAAACGCAAGTTTAATAAAATGGAACTTATTAATTACTTTTAGTATTTGAAGCAATATTGCGAAGTAATAAAGCACAGTGACATCTCTTGAACTAACCAAGAACTAAACACTCATGTCATATCAAATCTGACAATATTTGACATGACTTGCCAGCTAAAAACGTGATAGTTGGGGAGCCCAACGGGGGTTTTGCAGTCTTGATCAGACACAGACTCTGTCTTGTAAGATTTTTAAATGGAATTTTATAATATCCAACATTTTTAACGTGAATATTTAAAATTATTTATATAAACATTCAGATAATACCGAACAGCCTATCAATTTGAAAAACACAAACCAGCAATGCAAGCCAGCAAGCAAATATAGGACAACTGACCACCTCCATACCGAAAACCAGATAAAAGAGAAATTTAGCGAATTTAATAAACTTTTGTACCTTGTCTTCGTGGATATTTCAAAAGTCTTTGACGGCAAAACGTCGAACCCACATACATAAAAATTCTCCAAATCATTTACCAACAAAGCACAGCCGATATCAAACTGCACACTGAACGCCTGACATTCAAAATACAAAAAAGAGTTAAACAGGGTGACTCCCTATCACCAAAGCTTTTCAGTAGAACGCTCCAAGAAGTCTTCAGGTCACTATAATATTCTTAGGCAACAAAAGGAATTGGTGTAGGGGATAGATGACTGATAAACTTTCGCTTTGCAGATGATATTTTCCTCATCGCAAATAAGTATACCTCGACAGAACTCGAGTTGATGCTCGTACAACTGAGCGCAGAAAGCTTTGAGGTTAGACTGACGATGAATAGACCCACAATCAAGGTCGGAACCAACAGCACCAACGATAGGATAGCAGTCAACAGGCAGGTAAAGCAATACATAGAGGAGTATAGACTTGGGCTAGGCAGCCTCCTTCAAAAACAGGCAGGACAAATAAATACTCCGTAGAGCAGACAACGCCTGGAAAAGCTTCTGGTCTATGAATGGGTATATGAAGGGTCAACTTTTATATCACTGAACCGCAAACTCATCGACATTTTCATACTGCCTGTCCTAACATATGGGGCAGAATCGTGGCTAATCACCGAAAATCAGAAGTTTAACTTCAAGGTTTTTAAAAGAGCTATGGAATGGAGTATCATAGGTATTAGGTTAAAAGATAAAAATAAAATAAAACACCATCCACTCCCGTACTGTTGTTGTTTTTAGTCAAAACTGAAGTGGCAATGGGCGGGGAATGTGATGGAATGAGGATGGACCAGAATCGTTACACATCGCGTGCCTGAAGACGATTTTCGCCGAAGAGAAAGTCCCAAGAAAAGGTGGTATGACGATCTTGTCCATGTATCAAAGAACTGGCAAGTCCTAGCATTGGACAGAGAGCAGTAGATGAGTTTGAAGGATACTTTGCCCAGCAGTGAGGTGATACAGGTTAAGAAAAAAAAATGACAGATTATTATACAGCAGGACTTTGATATCAACTTGAACCTCCTGCATAAAAATGTAACGCGCTGAAGTATCTCAAGATTATGTGTTTTTCAACAGACACAAAGATTAATTATAACTTTCTGGTCCAAATCGTTACAATGACACTTTTTAGGGATTATTTAACATGCACTTTGAATGACTGACACGACCAAATAACTTTTTTCTTTCAATAGCTTGTTACCAGGTAGCCGTCCTGTATTAATCGCTGTCCCCCCACTTATAACGAAGGTGTAATAAACTTTTTTCTTATTTAGCGTAGTCTTTCTATTCCGATTCCATGTCATTCAAGTAATTGCAAATCTAGCTATTTACCTCCCCTACTATGACGTTTTGCTCAATAAAGTAGTCCGTATAGTCCTAGTCAGAAGGTTCACTTTGGTCGATATACTTTTACCATTTTTGTACGTGATCTAATAAAGTTAGATTTTTAACTATCCTACAGGAATTTCTGTGACTAAAAGTATTTAAGATCTTGACCGGGGATGTATGGTACCACCATGCAAAATTTCATTTAAATCGGTGTAATAGTTTCAGAGATCAGTCATTTATTTAGGTTTTTTGAATATCCCACGGGAACCAGTTAACTGTCAGTGATTTCAAGTATCCTATGCATTTTTCCGGAATTTAAAATACCTTCGTGTAAACTTTCATTTCAATTGGTTCAGCCGTTTAGGAGGTCAGTCGAAACAAACAAACAAACAGAGATACATTTTTTTTTAAAGTATGGGGTTGTGTTCTACTACTCTCAAAACATATCCCTAACTGGTTTTTTTTCGTTTCTAAGAAAAGTACAAGAATTTTTGCCTCTACGTTTTTATTATAGTATAGATATTGGAACAATATAAATTAAAAGTGAATTGTTTCAAACTCACACTTATTTGAGAGCATACAAAATTTTTCATTAAAATATCATAGGTACACGATACATTATATTGTACAATATTTACAGTCATAACCTCTCCCATTTCATATCCGGCTCCGTACATGTAAATGTTGTTCCCATCCTTTGTTATAATGCAGGAAGAGGCCAGAATGACCCTGGCCCGTAAATCTATGTAGAAATCAAACGGCCTACGTAACGGATACGGTTATTGTGATACACCATCCCAACAAAAAGGGTGGAGGGTCGAGGCTAGTGGCCAAACCTTTTGACACAACTGTTTGGCGTTAATATCGTATCTTTTACGGAGAAAATTTGACGACAGTTTACTTTGATGTGCCGTTTATATTAAGTGGAGGGAAACAAATAGGGATGTTGTTGTGTACATTGTCCGTATTCCAGTCTAGGGTATTAAGGTTGTATATGAGATATGAAAGAAGCTCCATTTTGTGGGCGTGTGTGACGTGTTGCGATTATGTGACGATATAATAAATTAAATAATTAAACACTTCAATTTCTTATAAAGACGTCTCTAATCACGTCTACTCTTTATTGTGAAAACAAACATTAGTGTGAAGACTTAATAATTATTGGGTAGAAAAAAATATATTGAGCCATATTATCATTGAAAATGGTAAAAAAATATTTTTTAAAGATAAAGTATATTAATAATAAGTACATAAATCTTTCAAGGATTTTATTCATATTAATCTTACTACTGCACATCTTAATATTAACGTTATCCTGTCTTCCTTTCGGCAGGGTCCGTAGATAATCCTTAACAACATATAATGGATTACTCGTATTAAATTCTTGAACATGGAACAATGAAGGTTGACCGCAGGAGGACTTCAAAGTCAAAGTTCCCAGAGGTCCTGGTTTTGCCGCCTTGTCTCCCGCACGATACCCCAACTTCCCTTTATCAACGCAGTAGGTACTAAGAAAGTTTCCCGAAAATCTGATTCGCCGATTGTTCGTTTATCTCACGCCAATCATCAATAAGTAGAAATAAATCCAATTAGCCAATTCAAACATCCGTAGATGTCTTAATTAATATTTTAAGCTAATATTGTCATAATTTATGTGTTCACTTCGGGGATTTACCTATCAAATATGTTAAGCATATTATAATAATGATTTTTGATAATGCCACAACGAAATAACCAATTAAAATTTGTTTGAGTGAGTATTGTTTATATTGAGTAATCCTACAAATTCGAAATTCAAATTTACAGAAAATCTATTATGAAGCAAATATAGAATCTAAGCGATTCGTTTGACTTCTGGCTAATTGGTAAACATCACAGATTATTACATTGCTTTTAGTTACTTATTAATGATCAATGATAATTGACGATAATTAATGGCATTTCAACAATTAACACTTAATAGTGCTAATACCTTATGTATGTACCTACTATAAACAGAAGGTTTACGCATTTATAAATGAAAAGTTACGTATTGAGTATTTTCATGTATTTTATATCGAAATCGGAGATTACTTCTACGATTGCTTTAAATTCCATAACAATTTCAATTTTTGATTTTAGTGTTAATATAAATTAACTTATTAACCCCAATGTATGCTTGTCATGTAAGTGACGTTAAATAACTAAGTATATATTATGTGTCCACGCATCTCATATCTCATGGTTAGCCATATGGCTGACGCAGAACCTTAGCGCTACCATGAGTTAGCTATCGAAAACTAACGTACGTTAAAAGTACTATCGAATTTTTTTCTTAATACAACCGATTTTAGTTCTTAGCGTTACCGCTAGGGGCGCTGTCCTTTTTTAACAAAGACGATATCGAGTCTGTCCCTTTTAAACTCTTGGTACCGCTACCGAACGAGCAAATCGTCACATTCCAACTATCGGCGGCTTACGTGACACAACTTCTGTACTTCATTAATTTTTAATTATACTTATGTCCCTATAAAAAAAAAGAGTCCACTCATTTACGACCCCCTCTTTTACAATATGACCGTCACATAAATATCGTTATTCACCACCGCTGTATTCCATATGTTGTTAAAAAAGAATACAGTCATTGTGCTGATAGAAAACAATAGTTGAGTGAAAGAACAATGGATATTTATTACAGCCACAGCTGGTAGCCAAACAATAACTAAGTTTTATAAGGTTGGTAACAAAGATTAATTGGTTTAGGTATAGGTAAATACATTTTTGCCAGAATAAACATAGACGGGCTAAAAACTTTTATTGTTTGACATAGTAATTATCTTGTGTCAAATGATACTCGTGTAGACTAATACGAAAAAATGGTATTAAAATACATAATTACATTATTTGCGTGATTGCAAGAGGTTGCCATTTCGAACCAGCCACACCCCAATATGTTTTCAAATTTTGAATTCAGTATATCATTCTACACTTTAACGGCGAAGGAAAACATCGTCCCATCGAAAACTTAATCACAATATGGTCTATTGTGCCTGTCGACCTCATATTTGGATCTCACTACTGCTAACCATCAGGTGGAGTGAGGTCATCTTGTTAGCTTTATATAAAAAAACTTGCAAAACTACGAAGAAATTCTAAGGTTGTGTAAATTCGACCAACCCGCACTTGGCCAGCAAGGTTGACTAAGGACTTATCGATCTAGTTTAGGGTAGGCCCGTGCCCCAGCAATGGGGACTTATTTGGGCTGAGGATGATGATGAAACACCATTTTCTTGAATTAAATCTAGGAATGACATCAACCTAAATATACCTTTTAATCCATTGTGCAGACTGTTCAGTGGAGATAGTTTCTCTTAATCACCCTGAATTTAACTTCTTTAGAAGTTTGCTTTGAATTTGGATAGTTCCATCTCAAGCCAATCCTTGAGCGTTCCGGGTCAACGAATCTAATCGTTTGAAAACTGTCTACTTATGTGTACAACAACTATTGAAGTGGTAATCGGTCTATTGTAGAACCAGTGTTATAAAAAGTTTTGGCTTATGTACATAAATAGGTTTTTGATATGCCCATTCTCTGAAATAAGGTTTCACGCATGACCGAAAAAGTTTTAAGGACAGTTATATGTAATAGTTTAATAATCATGTTGAACATTCTAGGAAATAATACCGAAACCTAGGTGATTTTGAGCACAAAACATAGGTGAGCTATTTTTTTGTGGGTTATTGATGGGTTAATTCAACCTACCAAAATTCTCATCCAGAACGGTTTTGTGTAATTTATATTTATATTATGTCTTACAAACTAGGCTTCGATAAAAATGGTGGAAGAAAAATTATAAACAAACTTTGACCTGAACACATCATTAAATTATTTTAGTAGAGGAGGTCTCTAGAGGTTACTTTTAAAAGATTTCTTGCTTTAACTAAACCAACTAACCCTTCAATGTTTTACAAGTTACATATTGTGAGCATAACACATTTTTCCACTTCATTCGCTCTGTTCATCGTAACACCAGAATACCCGAAGCTTTTATTATTAAGAGTTACTGGGAGATAACTTCGTTGTGGACATAAACTTTCAATATTTTTTCATGAGGCGGCCCGACCAATCTCGCGTAGATCCCGAAGGAAATAGGATTACCGACTTGAGAGTACTCGATTGGCATCCCGGCGAATGATTCAATTATTGCAAGTATCCTTGTTTCGAAGATTTCCGCTTTTTAAAGACAAAAAATAGCAACGACAAAATCTGGCGTAATCTGTTTCTCCAAATTCTGTATTATACTAAAAGACGACATCGGAATACTAAACATAATCACAATGATTTTTTTAGCTTTTGTAATTAAATTATAGGCGATAGTATCCTTCCTCCCCTTTTCCTTCCCCCGTCATATATCCTTGCTACTCATGGGAACGCAATGACCTTGTTAAAACAATGCACAAGGCAGAATGGCGGCGACGTGGTCCACAACCCGTCACCTCACGTTTCCCACAGAGGTGAAAAGTGGATCGCTGGAAGTGATATCTGCCTACCCCTCTGGGAAGAATGCCTGATTTTATGCATGTATGTATGTAATTAAATTTTAAAGGATGCTGTTTGTATCATATTTAAATTATGTTACGCTCAAAGATCGAAAACTGTCAGTGAACGAACAAAATTGCTCATAACGCTTTGTGGTCTCCGTTAAAAAGAAAATGAAAACACCCACGATGCGTTGTGCCAATCACAGAAATCCCATATAGCGAAATTCGTGTCATGACTGACATGCTATTCGATCTCAACGCATTGTGGCATAGAAGAAGAGCCATGACGCGTTCTGATGTAACTAGTTCGTTTCACCTAAGATGATCCCTGTGACACATCGATTTTGACAATATTGTAGGGATGTCCTACAATGAAATAATTTCGATTATTTCTGGAAATCGATAATATTTTACACATACACACATAAAATCACGCCTTTTTCCCAGAGGGGTAGGCAGGGATCACTTCCTGCCATGTGCTACGGTCCTGGCACACCACTTATGTAACATTTTATATGGAAATGAAATCGATTTTATTAATCTTCCAAAAATTTAAGCAAGATTTGTCTTTATGTATTATATTGAAAGTTTATTGTTCAT
Source organism: Maruca vitrata (assembly GCA_039566165.1). NCBI lineage: Eukaryota > Metazoa > Arthropoda > Insecta > Lepidoptera > Crambidae > Maruca > Maruca vitrata. The sequence goes on along the minus strand of CM076924.1, from coordinate 9,515,872 downwards.
ATATGTATGCTTTACATAGTGCTATTCGGATAAGTGAAATAATAAGAATAGAGTAAATTTTTAATTCAGTATCTGCAAAATCACTGTCAGAAGAATCGCTTGATGAGTAGCCGTCCCCTAAATTTATTATAAGTTGGTCTGTTGGTACTTGTTGTCTTTTCTGCTACTTTCGTCAAATTTTCACGAATGTCTGCAGCGATTGTCAAGTGATCGCAAAATTGGACCCGATTATGTTAGTTTCAGCTCTATGCTCTTACTACGTTCCGTTCTACGTATACGAACTACATAGGTATTTTTTAAAATGACCTATTACATTAAATTAATATAAACGATACTGTTTTGCTTTTAAAAGTTTATAATTATTTATTTTAATATTTTTACGGTACGGTCTGGCGTCCACACTATGCTTCACATATCCATCCATTCCGTATAGAGCGTATACAAAAACGACTGACAAAACTCCTAATATTTTCTAACCTTAGAGATAAAAAACACTACTCATATAAAGACCTACTGACAGTCCTCAAATTGCAAAGTCTTAACAGCCGCAGAAATTTACTGGATCTCTCCTTCTTTCATAATATTGTTAAGTACAAACTCCGCTGCTCAACTCCACTGAGCAGTTTCAGGTTCAGAGTTCCTTCACGAATTCCACGCAAACAAATTGAACCTCTATCCCGCCCAACTCGCAAAACTGTACTAGGCACAAATTCGATTAGTAACCTCTATAATAAGTTTATTGGATCATTAGACGTTCACTCTATGTCCTTAGCAACATTTCGCAACAAAGCTCTTGAAGCTATCTGTGAACTCTAATTATGTTCATGTATCTAACATAATTAGACTATATTTCTTAAATTAAGTTAAATTTTAGCAAGTAATGAATAACAACTTAATTGTAATGTAAATTTTATTGTAGATATAAGTAGTTGTATAAGTAACGTTGCATAACTTACAATATGCATGTGGTGTATACCTATAAGTGATTATGCAATTATCTATCACCCTGTCATGTACTATTTGCTTGTATTATTGTTGTAATCGTTGGTATACCTAATAAAAAAATAAAAAAAGTGCGCAAATAAAATATTTTCGTTTGTCAAACATAAAATGCGTAATTCAGAATACAATGAAGTGTCACGGGGATCAACTTAGCTGAAAAAGACTATAGTAAGCTTGTAAGCAGCTGTTTTAGAAATAACAACATACATTTTGGCAGAGAAATCAGGTCGACAGGGTAATTTTTACAGGAATATAGTTCCTGTCAAAATAAATACAATTATATTGTAGTGTTTAGTGATACCTACATTCTATATTGTTACCAGAACGCGTTGTGAGCATTTTTTTTATATTTTATAGCATTTTATGTAACATTTACATAAAGTTTTATACAATATAAGTTTATTTAAAAATAAAACATCACTTCCACGGAACGAGATTGGGACACTATTTTGTAATTAAGGCAGGTCATGCGGCGAATTAATTAAAAGAGTAGCCCCAGGTTTAATATCTGACTGAATACTTCAAGTGTCATATTAATGTATTTATTTTTTTAATGGATAGTTCATTTTGCCTTAACAGAAATATTTCGCCCATCCTTCACTTTCCCTTGATTGTGCTGCCAATTAGGTATATAAATAAGGAAATGAATTATTAGGTGGAGCATTATTTAGGCTCTTTATTTAAAAATGTTTGAAATCAATAAGATTTAATGTATTTTCCAATAGTTCAATGACGACTACCCTCTGACTTCGTGAAAACGATGGAAATAAAAGGTATTCCCTCTCTAGCGCCAGATCCAATTCTAAATTTTACTGATATTTGAAATTTTAACGAGATCAGTTGCGCCTTAGATAGAGCTGAAGTTGAATCGTGATTCTTTTCCACAAAAGATTCAATATCAAAAGTAGTTTAGCCACCAATCTGCATCAAGGAGATTACGCTCTAGAAATAGTAAAGCTTAGTTTGAAAACTTAGAACGGAGCACTAAATTTGCATACTGAATGATCGAAGAGTTGGTGCAAGTTATTGTTCAAACGATAACGAAATTGATATTCCAATATGCATAATGCTTGTCTTGTGGGTAGATATGTTTCATAGAAGCAGTTTTGGCTGTAAGCCGTAAAATCTATTGTACTAATGCGTCTGAACGGCGACATTGACGCTAATCGTAGCTAGCGTAGATACGGACAATGTCTTACTTTGGCAAATGAGTAGATAGGGATACTCAATTACTCACTCACAGCAATTCTGATCTACCTAGGTAGAATTAGAATTCTGATATATTCTTAAATGTCTTCTGTCATTTATTAACTACGTAAATTATTCAAAAGTTTATGCCACATTTTTTCATGGTTACTTCATGGAACATACGTTAATAAAAAGCGATCCTATAGAGAAGTATGAAGGTAAATGAAATCAAGATCCGCTATTTTGTTTTTTCGAACACGATTCTATCAAACCATTCATTCGATTTCGCCCAGGTTAGCCGAAACTATTACAATGGAATAGGAAAAGATTTGATTGAAAACTCGTACGAACAAAATTGCGGCACTAACCCACACATCGTATGGATGGAAGCTTCCGAGTCGTTTTACGTGCCGTTTGAATGAGCCCACCACACTTTGTTATTGGTTTCAGTGATGTCCTGACGGTTGAAATTGTAGCACAAAGATTTATTTAATTTTAGAGACTTTATTATGGTAAAATTTGACTTATGAGGATACGTGTTACGGTAGTTTGGCTCAACGCAGAGAGAGGTTGTAAAAAAAATCACAACGACACGTGAAATGGTCATGTCAATTGTGTTAAGAGAATTTGATGTTTCTTTATTTAAAGATTTCAATTTTTTGAAATCACAATAATCAGTTACTTTTTATACTATACATAAACAATTGACATAAAACCGCTTGTGCGTTGTCACGCACAAGCGGTTTTATGTCCATTTTGTCCAAAGACTTTTCAGTTTTATTTTGAGATATTAAGTATTTTTCCAACCACGTTAGGTGGTAAAAATAAGTCTTATTTTTAACTTTAATTTACGTATATTGAAGTCAAAATGTTACAGGCATAAGACACAATAAAACTTTGCTTTGGACATCTCTCGGAACTAATTATAAACAAAGAATGGCGCAGTATGATAGCGGCAGCTCTTCAATTTATTAATATTTTTATATGACGTCAAGGATTTTTTATGTACGATAAGGTTATACACGTTACATACAGTTACCCGTGATAATTTTACTGTAACATTAATGTAGCTTAGAGAGAGAAACTAAAATAATAAACGCAGCTACATCCGTTTATACAAACAATCATAACTCGTGCTTTTTTGTAACAAACTATTATTTTTCTATTTGGGCTATAAGCGTATGGTGATTAAACGCTGAAACTATTTAGTCTAGTGTTTGCTTTTAATTTAACATACAGTTTTTAATTATCAATCGAGTTCTTTTGCAACAAATAAAATAGTGCATAGGCATCAAACGATGCGGTTTTTATGACTACATAATGTGTAGTGTAGTAAAATACCTACACATAATAAAATAATAAGTAATTTATTCTACAATATGAAATTAAAAAAATTACGGATAAAACGTATTGTCATTATAAACATATTGTTTACATACCCGACGTTATGGTTAAAGAAATTTATTTCTCATAAAAACTTAATTATAGTTCACTGACAATGACATTAAGTACAATTTAATTTTATATATATTATATTACATTATATTATATGACATTTAAATTTTTTAATATTCTGGCATTTAATTGGGCTAAATTAAAAATTATTTTATTAATTTATTTACTGGTTTACACTCCAAATTTTGCAAATGATTTTCATAAAATTTTGAAGTTAAGATATTGTAAAAAAATATATGATACATACATTTTAAAAGCATGCCATGATGTTGTTGTTGATACGAAAAATTTCGTCAAGATTAATAAACCAGTTTATAAATCACTGTCACAGGACAGTGATTTATAAACTGCCTGCCTTATTTTTGTTTTCGTCAAAGTGAACAGAAATGTCCGTCCGACGGCCGCCGAACTAATTCAATTTCGATGAACAATAATTTGATGGACGTTTAATTATGATGCACATTTTAATAAAAAAGTTTTCCAATGATCATCAAGGTTTTAATTGAAACTTATTTAAACACCGGAATGTTTATATGTTAAACTATTTAAACACCATTTGAAACGCAAGTTCTCACAACTGTTAAGGATTTACTTCTGTTTATATCATCAACGTTATAAACCGCGAGAGTTGTCAATTATTTAAAATAGGTTTTTTTTTTCTAGAGTTCCCCATATCAAAGCATTATAAAAGATTTTGGCCACAGCCAGACATACCAAGTATAAAAAAGCCTTTATAAAGGACAATTCGTAACATTTATTTTTGTATAGTGTGGCCCCTGATGTAAATATGTACAGTCCGTAGCAATTATATCGTATGTGCCTAACATAACTGCACAAACTATGTACATAAAAGGTATTCCACACAGATAATATCATAACACAATACCAGCACATAATTATTAGATTCCTGTGTGCGTGAGTTGGAAAACAAACAGAAAATTAAATGGGCGAAGGCGTGCTTGATCGATCTTTTGAATTAACTTTTTTTACAGGTTCTTTTAATATGCAATAACCCATTCCGTTTCTTCACATTGCGTGACAAAAAGCTATATGCTTATTTTTTTGTGCCGATATTTCTTAGGCCGCAGTTGATAAGTGAAAATTGGCCTAAATGACCTGTAATACCTCCGTTGTTGGGTAATGATGAATAATAGTCTTATTATGCGAATTACAGTATGACTGTTGCCAGCATTAATTAGATTTACGTAGCAATTCGTTGCAAATTATGTCAGAATTTCACCATTTCATGTTTTCCGGACATAATTACCTACTTTCATTCTAAGTAGTATTTAATATAAACATCAGGATTAAAAGATTTTTATAAATAATCGTACAGTCAATAGTCTTGTTGACCTGGGAATTTATTCAATTCAAACAGAAGTTTAGCACAGATAAAAGTCACATTGATATTCTAGATTATAATCATCATCATCATCATCATCAGCCTATTTACGTCCCTACTGCTGGGTCGCGGGCCTAGCCTTAACTAGGGCGATTAAAATAGATACTGCAAAATAATCAAAGGCGGAGGAAGACTGGCGAATTCGTATTTAACACTTCAAGACCTGTTACATTATGTTTAAGTTTCGCAATCCGAGAGTTGTAGAATACCTATAGATATAATATGTTTGATTAAATTTGAATTCTTGCAACTCTAAGAGTACTTAAATATTCGTGGAAAGTTCATTGAGTATTATATCGTCAGACAAGGCTTTACTTACTTAAGTAAATTCATATTTATACCAAGTGGTGTAAACGAGGTTTTGTATCAAGATTAAGCGCCAATGTTCATAGCAACTCATTATGGCTTCCACGGAATGCGAATGAGTTTTGCGATTACATTTAATTACCCTTTATTAAAGCTTTGAACTTTTATTAACCGTTAAATCATATTTCGTTCCAAGTGTGGTTTATGTTGTCCTCATTTGGGTGAGTCAAATCTAAAGTTAAGTTATAATTTTGTGAGTAAATCATATTCCTATAGTTGTAATTTCAAAAGCATTTCTTGCATTAAAAAAGGCTTACCCGGGTAATTAATAACATTTTTTTTTTGTTTTTAAGGGCTAAATAAAATATTCCTTTAATTAGCTTAATTGAGTCAATAAGTAACATATCTCTTTCAAAACAAAGTGCCTATTATAAATTCATACTACAAAAGAAAATTTGGTCATTCTAAAACCGGTCTGGTTTTTAACACCTCAAATTATTTCACGACTGTGTCTGCCCGCTATTAGAGGTAATTAAGGTTCTTTTTCGAGTGTAAAATGATCAAGATAACGATAGCCGTCCTTTAGCCTGTGTCATTACTACCTCTAATTTTCCTTTATGTAATTACGCTCACTCCCATTTGCTATTTTAACATTATTCTCAGTTGTGCTTTATTCTAATGTGTACGTATTTCCTATGTAACAAATTATTACTAACGATGTATCATGAATAATGTTGGGATAAACGAGTACTGTAGTGGATACCGTGTCTCGGCAAACGTAGTGGGACGCCCTCAGGCTAGGTGGAGTGACGATTTGCCTAGGACGGCTGGTAGAATCTGAATGCGAGTAGTCAAGGTAAAGACGTGGGAAGGCCTTTGTCCAGCATTGGACAAACCTATAGACTGATGATAGTGATGATGATGATGTGAATAATAGGATACTTACATTAATAATTAATCTATTTTACGTAACTTGTTGAAGAAACTTAGTTATGAATATTGTGTTCGAGATAAATACTAGCCAACATTACAGATAAACGTAGATCTAATAACACGTTGCTATGTCATAATAATTAGCACTGACTTAAAGGTTGGTTTTTTTTTTTTATAATCGGCGTTCATGACCTATTTCACTTGGTAGAACGCGGCCGTCAGGATCTTATATTATGAGGTCAACAGGGACAAATATACCCTATTGAGCCTGTCGCCCTTACCCTGAAGATCTGAAAAAACATCTATCTATCGAGTTATGGTCTAGGCACTCACGTTCACTTCAGCCAAGAAGAATGCCTAAGAGCCCAATCGTCTTGGAATCCCATAAAATATTATAGCCGGGTCTGTATAAATGAACTTTACACTTACGTTCTTACGCAGTAAAAGGGATAATCGAGCTATAACAAGAAAACAATTTTGCCCCCAAATAAAAGATCGAGGTGAAGATTACAGCAAATTGAGTTTTCGTGTTCTTTCTCGGGGATTATTGGCTGGTTTCGTGCACAGTTTCAAATTGCCGCCAAACGATATAGGGATATAATAATGCTGTGTAACCGATTTCGGCTAGTGTGGCCAATCTCAAACGAAATCTGCTAACAGTAAATTCCTAAAAAGATAATTAAATATTGTGTTTAATGGTTATTGAATTAAAAACCTAATTTAACCTCTAAATTGAAACAAACCATCTATGTTATTATCATTTCAATATAGGACCGTTTATTATCATGACTTAATATACGTACAGAAAAATTTTCATTTGTTTGGTCCAACTCCACCAAATTGGAGTTCCTTTAAAATTCAACCACTGAAGTACCGTTTTACTACAGTAACTTTTATTTGTGCATAGTTGTTTATCCTGTACTAGCTGTGCCAGGGACTTCGTCCGCATTTTTTATACATTTTCCATTGTATCTTTGCTCCTATTGGTCGCAGCGTGATGTTATATAGCCTAAAGCCTTCCTCGATAAATGGTCTATACAACGCAAAAAGATTTTTCCAAATCGAACCAGTAGTTCCTGAGATTAGCGCGTTCAAACAAAAAAACAAACTCTTCAGCTTTATAATATTAGTATATTTGTATGTACATGTACAGCAAGATCAAATCTGAGTCACGTCACAAAATTAATAAGAAGACACCGCAATCACAGCTTCCTTGCCGTCTACCAAAATTCAATTGAGAAATCCATACATATTTCTGCAAGTTAACTCTGTGAATCAAGCGCTGTGTGTTCTTATGCTTCATAAAATATATCATATTATTGTTTTGCGTCTCTTTAAGCTATCTTTCAGCTTACATTACAAGCTGCAAGCTAGATCCGTTGTATTTTTGCCTAAATAAAAAAATACTGGTCACAAATAACCATTAACCATATTGAATATCGATGCATCCATAAAATCTTACTTGATTATTAATGTTAGAGGCTTTGATTGATTGCACGATGGCAGTAAATAGATCAAGAACCAAAAAATTAATTCAGGAAAAAATAATTTATGAGAGTCTGCTTGGTATTCATAAAATAATATTAAAGATAAGTAAATATGACCACATGTAATTTTTTACGGATAGGAACATTCACATAAAATTCGTTATGAGTCATTGTAAAAAATAGTTCGTGTAAACTCGTACGTGTAGTATGAGTAAACTCAATTAGTTGACTCAACTCCTCTCAAATTCTGAGATGTAACTTTTTTTTCCCAATAAGTGATCATTACATATTCCTACTCATGAATGAGAGATGTTTCTTGATGAATACGAAACGACGACGTACTTATCTCTGCGAAAAGTCTTGCAAGTCTCTCCAATTTTGTTTTCAGTAGGCATTAATCGTAAAAAAGTTCTAACCTTCTTTGTTTGTTTCAAAGTCGTCCAGCCAATGATTTTTATTATGCTTTATTCCCTGAAAGCCTCTCTTTGTAATTAGGCGTGTCCATCATTTAAAACTGTTTTTGCCCTGAACGGGTAACTAGTTTAACTTACTCCCATCAGAATACTCGTATTACCAGAATAGTTCATGTAATTTAGCTACGCTGTTTGAAGAAGATTCGCGATATCTATTTGAAGTAAGACAGGTTCTTCTTGTTTATATTTAATTAGGATTACAAAAAGCTAAATACATAAGTAAAGTCAGCCGCACCTACAGACAACGCTTTTCATACAAACTCATCACGTAGGTATACACCGTGAAATTTTAGCGGTTGTTTTTCCGCAGTAAAATTATTCCATCTTAGTAGTAAAATAGATTTCTGCAGTGTATTTTTATTCAAATCAATAAATGCTGGTTTTACGAAAGGTTTAACCGAAACTCGAAAGAACGTTCGAACCGCTTTCTGACTTAGGGTGTCGAGCTTCTATAGCTTTAAGTATCGATTTCATGCGGCAAGCAGTACCTTATTACGTCACATCTAATAAAAGAACGATAGCTTCTCTCGTTTTCGAGTTGGAAAATTATTATTTCGATTTTTTTTTTTCGAGGAATTATTTGCATTATTCGATAGTGTTACTAAAGGCAAATCGTTCTGCCACGGGAAAACAACCACTAAAATTTCACGGTATATAATAAGGCGTCATACCGATTCCGGCCATGGCAACCGATCTCAATTAAGATCAGCCAACTACGCAGGACATAATATAGAGCACAAGTGTGCACGAAAAAACAAGTGCACTCTCTGTTCCCTTCCCTTCCTCTTATAGTTCGGTGAGACAGCAATCTGACATGACCGATGAGAGATTGGGCGGAAGACCACCGGCTTAACGTGCTTTCCGAGGCAGGGGAATGCAACCGCTAACTTCCTAACTCCGTGCTTAGTAATGGTTTCTTAGTAACTTCTTCCTAACTTTTAACAGAAAAACTCACACAAATTTTGCCCGACCCCGGACTCTTGGTCCTTACGCAGCGCTTGCTACCAATAGACAAACGAGGCAGTCATCACGTATAACTATTACGCAAAACGTTAGCACAAAATATGGCGAGACCTTTGCAAATAAAGCCAGCGAATCAGCCGCTTTTATAGTCCGTATTCTGTTGAAAGTTTTACGTAAAGCTGAATATACTAATTCTACTTAATGCTTCGCTAAGCTCGACCATGCTTGTATGTGAATAATACAATAGGATGGGTACACTCCGAGCCAGCTCATTATTAAATGACTCTTTACTTAGGAGCGCAAGTGTACACCACACCCGAAATAAATTTGTGTGATTCAATAATGCTTAAGTTACGAAAGGTAAAGTTATCTTGTTACTCACTCGCAATGGTACTGCGTCGTGTGTTAAAATAAAAGCATCACATCCAAGTTATATCTAAACGCTATAAAATCTCCGTGATTATCTCAATAAACAAAATTTCTTGCCGAAATTATGAAAGGCAGGTGTGTAAATTGTCAAATTTAACTTTTTTGCCGTCTTTGTGTTTTAATGAGGTCACTTCAGTATCCTCACTAATTAGGTATTCGTATGATGTTTGGAATATTAAATTATCCACGTCCCTCTCCGCTGAAAGTATCTAAACAGAATTTTCAGTGTTGTAAGGAATAGAAAATGGTTTTTCATAATTTAAAAGACGCCCAGCAAAAAACATGTATCCTTTATAGTCTGTATTTATCCCTTTCTGCATTACTGTTTTACTTCTTTTTTAATAAATATTACACAACATCGCGTACATTAATGTAATTCTCCGTGGTAAGTAGCTGGTATTGAGGATATCAAAATCAACAGTTCATACACAAAATTATACTTTAATAACACACCCAGACACGGAACAAAGAATGATGTACTTCACAAAAAAAATTATCACGGGTAGGAATCGAACCTACGAATCTTGGAACCGTAGGTAGTGAGCCTGGGTCACTAACCACTGTTTCTCCGAGACAGTCAATTCTATGAGGCTTTTACTTTCTGCGGAATTGAGAGACTATGTTTCGTTAAATCCGATACTTCATTTACTTTAATTCAATTCTATATTAATAACCTTCTCTATTCATTCAGTTCAATTCTATATTAATATTCAATGTTAGTAATTTTCTCTATGATATACGATGCTCACTCCGTTATCCTGGGAACCGTTTGCTTGGAATCAAAGCTCTAGTGGCAGAAGCATCAAGAGTATTGTGTTTAACGAGCTGATATAAACATTTATTGTTATTTCCGGCATGTTTATGTATTTTGAGAACCGATTCCGGTGTTCCTAGAAGGATTTAAAGGCGATTTACTTGTTATCATCTACTATAATTGCCACCATTATGCCTGTATATAGGTAATATTGAATTTATGCCCTTTTATTCGTTATATAATTTCAAACTGTCATGGTTACAAAGATTAGAAAACTCTATTCGAATTGATGAATAACGAATATAAGAAAACTGAAAGTGTCCGGGATATTTACCATGTTGTTTTGTTTTAATGAGCTCCCGATATTTCGGCACTGTCGGAGCGCCATGATCACGGGTGTTTACCCGTGATCAGAGCCCGGGAGCTCATTAAAACAAAACAACATGGTAAATATCCCGGACACTTTCAGTTTTCTTTTATTCGTTATCCAACGATTCGAGTAAATTGCAACCAGTCCAAAAAAAAATCCCTATTCTGTAAATAAAAAAGCCTTGCTGAAATGTATTTATGAATTTTATTGATATGTAAGCAATATTATTGTGAAGTTTCATCAAAATTCATTCTCCATTCAGTATAAAGAGACGTAGAGTAGATTAACGTATGATTCGAATGGCCACAGCAAACAGATTGGCACCGGAAACTGTGACACAACTCACTACCCCAGTGTGAACGGAAATGAGCTTCCTATTCCGTTCGCACGAATCTCACAATACATTTAAAAAGTGAGTGTCCAACGGGGCTACAGAAATACTTAAGTCACTAAGCACCGACCGGTTTAAGTTTATATTATTTAGGACACAGTTTTTTATTCAATCGATAAAGGTTACAACAAACTGTTATAGTATGTACTTGTTATATAATTGGATATTTTTAAGCTATTGCATAGCCTTTATCGCGGGCTTTGAGCGCGGCGACCGAACCAAGAAATTCCGTAACGAAAAAAACCTCACAATCGTCTAACGTCGTTTCAGTTCGGTAGACTTCGGCAGACGAGCTGCTCCGAAATCGGACGATGCTATGCAATAGCTATACCGCGGCAGTGCCCGAGTGCCACACGTATTTTTAAAAATAGACTTTAATTGGATTTATGAGGTCTGTAATTACTCTCTAACAAGTAAGTTGATTAGGTATGTGACATTTTTTGATCTAGTCATTTTTAATTTGTATTTATGTTAATCGCTTACGACGTACCTCGTAACCTAAAATGTTTGTAAAATTATAACAAAATGTGTGTTTGAAGTTAATCCTGATTATGTTATTATTGTTTATCTATATTATAAAGTAAATAACGGGTCGCATCGGGTTAACATTAATTATTCCTAACCTAGCAGTGAAATTACAGGAACCATTTGACGCTGATCTATGTAATTTCATTCCCACCGTTTTATAATATGATACGATTTTTATAGGATCAAATGTGTAAGTAATGCTCTATATAATAATGTATAGGTATTCATGTTAAAAACAGTTTATATTCGCCTTTGGTTTTGATTTAAAAAAAAAAAGATTTATGTATGGATTTCAGGGATAAAATATTTATTTAGTTACTAAATAAATAGTCTGAAAATTATTTTCCTTACAAAACTTATATAATAGTATTTGTTTGGTTATACTACCATGCATAATGTGCATAAAAATCCTACATTACTTGACCTTACTTGAATTTAAACATTGCGGAACTCGTTATGTAATCCAAGCACTTTTAAGTGAACACAAATTGTCAAATATTTTGTGTAGTTCTAAATATTTCATGCAGGTCAATTAACTAATCCAGTATATGCGTGCTTGTGTGTATACGTGAAATAATAACACAACCCGTATAAGTAAAAAAAATAACTATTAAGAAATAAAGAAACTTCATAACATTAGACGTTTAGTAGAAAACTTAGTAAATTATTGGGGACTTTTCTGACTGTTACGTCGATAAGAGCTTTTGAACTACTGTTACTATAACAAACACGATATTAGTAGAATGGGGGAAACAAAACCTTTTTAGAACCGTTAGGCACGCAAAAGTGTATTAGATCTTGATTAAGAAAACTAAAATAAACCTACTCCTACACTTTATTTTTTTCACTTCTTAATATAGCTAGCATTGCCGATATAAAGCCGATTTTCGGTGTGCCTTTAAAAGCTTTTTACGTTATTTTCCGATATTTTTTGCTACGGCACTATATTTAGTATCAAAAACAGTGCTAATTCTATTTTAGGGTCAGCTACAATTCATTTAGCTAACCTGTACTTTTAGTACTTAGTACCTACAAAGTTTTTATACATTTAGGCTTGTACGAAGCTTTCTTGTAACTAAAAAGTAGAAGGCAATATGCGAAAACATTTATTCTCTTTTCTGCTAAGTTGTCGTAAAACATAAATCGAAAGAGATTTCTAGTATGTTTAAACCATAGGCAAATTAAATCACTTATCAATCGCCCACTTCCATCATTGCTTCTATTGATATGAACCAAAAGCTAAATCGCTCCACATTTCAACTTAAGATGGGGAATAAAGTAAAACAAGGTCATGTTGTAGCATCGCACCATACTCAGAGGAGGATTAACGTAGGCGACCGTACCTAATGGCTTCAATAAGACTAAACACAACGGGTCTTCTAACAAAGAGCGTTTGATGAGGCACACTTCCCCGCTAAATTTCTCTCTCAACCACAGGAAGTGTGACGTCAAATCACCACTTATTCGCTGATCCTTCGCTGACCCCGGGAAATATCTTCATCCTACGGTCAGCTCAGAGTTTACGCCCTCTTACGTTCGGAGTAACACAAATGTACAAATGTTCCGCAATATACTCAGCTTTGGTTTTAGCTAGAAACGTCTTTATATTTTTGGAACAATATGTAAGGAAACAATGCTATTCTGTTTAGCTATGGCTTTGGCATTTTTTTCTTCTATTTTTATAACCTTTGCTTCAACTTATAAAAAAATAACTACAAAATACTTATAAATATTTTACCCATTTATTAATTGAAAAACATTTATTTTTATTTTTTACTAGAGACCAGCCCTCGCTTCTCTTCGGGTATATTATACATATAAACCTTCCTCTTTAATCCCTCTATAAAAAAATCTGTTGCGAAATCTTAAAGATTAAGGCATACATACATACAAACAGACGCGGGAAGCGACTACGCTATATATACTTTATAGTGTATTGTAACTCGTTTATAAGTAATCGATTATTATTGTACGGTACAGGACAAAAGATGGGCAAAATTCAACGAGGCAGTCAAAAAGGTAAAAGGGTTCCGTATTTTCATTTAATTTGAAATTATGTGTTCTATATTCGTAATCTGTTCTATATTTGTAGAATTCAATTGGCACGCCTCTTCACGCCCACGCAACGCGTTATTTACTTAGACAAGATTTAGATAAAAAAATGTTCAGGCGTCAACACAACTTCCATACAATAACTACCCACCAAATTCGTATCCTAAAAAACAAGTCAAGAGCCTAAATAAAAGACAATTTTCTTTCCTCAAATTTAGCAAAACCAATTTTCATGTTTGTCAAATGGACTCAATACGTCTCCCGACAGGCCAAAATGTTAGGTAATACTAAAATTGGTTTTATAATAAACTGCGAGATGTCTTTTGGAGACTGCTCTAACAAATAGTTCCATAAATTGGAGCAAAGAATACCTGAGAGTTTTCTCAATGTATTGTGTTTATGAACATTCTTTAACTTTGATCATTTTAAACGTTAGGTTAAACATTAAATCTCTACTGGCTTATAAAATGAATGCCAAAGTTAATATGTCTGCCTAAACTAGAAAGGCTTAAGCTTTCAAATTTAAAGCGTCAAAATAATTTTTACCATTTTTTTCGAGTTCATTTGACGGAGCAGCGGTCACATGCAGATCCAATTTTACAGTGAATTTTGTTAATGGCATTGTTTAAACTGTTTTTTTTTCGACTTGTATAACACAAAATACAATTTTAAAAACTTTTCAAGAAATACTCATCGCACCTGCAATAATGATTGTTATATTTGAAAATGGCTTGCTTTTTGGCTGGCTGTATAATCCATTATATTTCTTATTTTTAAGTTTTCCCCAAAAATATGATATTCAAAGTAAATACAAGTACAACTTGCTTTTTGGTAGACTGTATAATCCATAATATTTCTTATTTTAAATTTTTACCCCAAAAATATGATATTTTAAGTACATACAAGTACCACCTATCCATTTAATATTATCCGGTCTGATTAAGTCTAACTTTTCTTTATTATGAGAGTTATGAAAAATCAAAAGAACTCGCTATTTGTATGTAAATCGAATGAGCTACTTTATCATGCGAACCGTTCAGAAATGGCGAGTGACGTCAACTTCAATAAAGCCTGTCCAGCCGAGAGACATAATAGAAACGGGACAGTACAAAATGGACAAGCCAGGCAGCTTTTATGGAAGGTTAACTCATATTGTTACATTTTTAGCGAAGGAAACGTCTTATAATGCCTGAGATATCTATTGTACTACATATCAAGGATATTCAACAAAACACAATATTCATTGACGTCCATACTACCCTGATAGAGATACATATTAAAGACTAACAGTTTACATTAATATTACATAATAAATTTCATTATTATCATGATTATGTCATGCACACGAATTATTACATTTTATCTCATAGAGTAAGCTTTAGTGTTGAGCAAGCTATCAGCTGTGTAACACCTTAATAGCTTGTGCAATAAGCTTAAAAGCTTTTAACTTACTGTATATAAATTTTGCAATGTACAACTTTTCACTTTCTACTATGTAATCTTTATATGAATCAATTTTAGCCTCTCCAATTTTAATGATATGTATTTTACCTTTTCCATTATGTAATTTTTTTTTTAAATGTTTTATTATGTGTGTGTCAACTTAAATGTGAATAAATTTGTCTTATCTTTCTTTAAGTAAATGTACTTTACGGTTTTACCTGTCGTTACTTTCCAAACAAACCAATAGAAAATTTAAAAATTAAGTATTACACATTAACCGATGTTAATCATTCAAGTAAAATTTGGAATCCTCTCACCCCATTTAGAAAATGGTTGCAAGAAGATTTAATATTTTTATATATTGAACATAAAAAACTAAAATATTTATATTTTTATTTTTATTTTTGACTGGCTTGGTGGAACAGTGGTTAGTGACCCAGGTTTACTACCTACGGTTCCAAGAGTTGTGGGTTCGATTCCCACCCGGGATAAATATTTGTGTGACGAACATAGGTGTTTGTTCCGTGTCTGGGTGTTATTAAATATATATTTGTGTATCCACTGTTGATTCTGATATCAGTAACACAAGTGCTTAATCTACTTACCACGGGATCAGATCAATGAATGTGATGTGGTGAAATATTTTTTATTATTTATATACATACATATTTAAAATTCGCGTTTAATACAAAAAGAATTTCAGTTAACGAACTTAAAGCAGTAGTAGTAGTGTAAACAACAACCGTTTACTATTCTGATTGTTTAAAAACAAGTTAAGAAGATCGTAGAAGTACCTTGTTTACCCATGAACGAAGCAGTTAAACTAAACGGTCTACAAAACTATACAACTCATAATAATACAATTTGGCAACAACGTAGCTACTCCCTAGATTTCCATTGCATCCCGGGCTATTTCCCACATCTCAAGGGTATTTTGTCTGAGTGCTTCCTTATAACGGCTTGGGTCTGAATTCGTAGGATATGTGATTTTGCCGCCTGAATAATGTGTGAGATGTTAACGGAACAGTGGTCTGTAAACAAAATTCACCCGTTGCTTTGAAGGAAAACAAAATGGCAACGAGGTCGGGGCTATGTGTGGTTTAGTTTAGTTTTTTCAAATAGGCGAGGTATTGCGTCGAGATCTTGTCAATTTGGCTTATTAAAGCCGAGAAAAAAACTGTGATTATCCGAAATAGATACCTGTACTAAATAAACGAATATTCTATTCTAAATATGAAAATAAAAATGAAAAAGATTTTTATTGAAACAAACACCAATACAAATTTTAATGTAGTCCTGACTTCTGAAATAGGAGAACCTGTGTTACAGAAGCCAGTACCTTCCTATCATTGACACAATATTATAAGTGGTTTGTTGAGATACAATCTATTAAAAAAAGAAAATAAATACGAAAAATATCATAAATAAATAAATATAAATAAGCGCTGGCCGCTCGAGCCAAGCATATGCTGAGACTGGTCTTTTTGTTCCATGTTTGTATTTTTTATTTTTGAATTTTTTTCTTTTATTGTGTGCTTAATTAATGAACAGTGTAAATTAGAGAATAAAAACCGAATATAAAAATATTTGAAAATAGATTTATAATAACTGTTATGTGAACTAAACTAAATTATCCCAAATGATGGTAGTTACTTCATTTTTAGGTTTCTGAACCAAAAAAAGATAAACGAAACTCGTATAAACGTAAAAAATACTTAGTTGAAGTCATTTTTATATAGAACAGTCTCATATTCAATTAATTGCAGTTATTTCAATATTTTTAAAGTCAGTAAAATTTCCGTACCGTTGTTTAAAAATAAGAACAATAAATTTGTTTCCATCATAGAGTCGGTCGCCCCTTAACCTCCCTCGCTCAAACGAAACGGTTCCCAGAAAAACGGGCCGATAATTTTTCACAACTCAAAAACTCGCATCAAGTTTGGTTTTACACTACTGCCTTCAACGGTTTTTTCGAGGCTCATGCTACCTTCATTTATCACAGCGCGCAATAAAGACGGGCAGGGCAATATATTCGCGTCGGGCTCCCACATATTGTGGCTAATGATACTGTTCACAAATAAAGGACAAGCTTTCAGAATTGTGGACACGTTTCTGTATTGTTGCCATAAGGGAAAGTTCGCGTTCAGTTTTTGACAAATCGCTGACAGTGTGGATGTAGCAACGGATATTATGGGATTGAATTCGAGACATAATATTCCTCTTTGGAAATATGACTATTAGAACTAGGTATTTAACTGAAGCGAATACGATAATTATACTAGGCATCCAGAAAGAAGAAGAAAAAAAGTAGTTTAAAGCAGACAGACAGAGTATCAGCCAAAGATACTCGTAAATATTACATAATAGGCACAACTAACACGGAGTAAACACAAATATTTATCCAGTATATTTGTGTATACCGCTGATAGTTCTAATAACTATAACAAGTGTTTAAGCAACTTAGTTCGGCATCTGACCTATTATGTACGTACCTACATTCTCAGTGATATTTAAATATTTATTCTAGTATTCTTTTCAAGGGTGCATAAGTACATATTATGTGAAGCGTCGATGATAGAGTGGTTGGTCGTTGCTTGCCATGCGAGAGGTCGCCAGTTCAAACCCCGTCACGTTTCTTCCGAATTTGAAATTCATGTACGATTATTCAACGCTTTAACGGTGAAGAAAAAACGTGAGGAAACCTGCACACACCTTCGAAGATATTCTAAAGTGCGTAAGCGTGGTTGACTAAGGTCTTATCGCCCTAGTTTACCGTAGGCCCGTGCCCCAGCAGTGGGGACGTATATGGGCTGATGGTGATGTGAACTATAAAATTTTATATCCGACAATTTATATGCAAATCGAGCAAACCATTTTTCTAAGCGACACGCCCATCAGTTTCGTAGAGAGGGTAGGTTAAGCTAACTCTAACTCATCTGTAAGGATCAGAGGTATGTTTAATTTGATTATTTTTGTCTTTTTCATCTGTGGGTTATCTAGAAAACATCTGTAATTATATTTTGATTTTATGTGCAATACAGAATGCCTTTCTATCTCGTAATGAATTTGAAGTATTTTACGAATACGTATTAAAAAGGCATTAAAAATGTTCCACGACGCTAACTGTACCTAGAACTTACTATGTCACTAAGCATTTCTTCATTTAGGTCACGTCTATGCCACAGGACTTCATGGTGAGGTATTTATACCTCGTTTAATTTCTTTACAGGACCTGAGAACGTACCTGCAAAGGTTCCGTAATTTCTCACCTCCGCTTCGCTCGTTAGCGTTAATTTTTGCAGGTGGGAGACGTTTTGTCGACCGGTTGCTGTTACCACCATACAGTTGCGTAAAACCCGCCAAGTGACTCTGGCCTCTCTCGGTCAGGTCGCGTTCCGGGATCAGCACTGTACGAACCGGAGCCACGGCGGAGCATTTTTGCGGCAAGCGCCGGACCAGTAGAGTCTTAGCGGGGGTATTGTGCGAGCGGAGCGGGTCAGCCCGCCGGCCAGGGAGACCCGTAGACACGGGGGCCCTTCTGTCCGGCGACTAGCCAACTCCGACTCGCACAGCTCAATACCAATGCGAGACTCCACGCCGTATCTCGTTGTTGCCGCAGCAGTGGTCTCCTCTTTAAGCGGGCATTCAGGGTAAGTGCGACAGGTTCAATATGGTCTATGGCCTGTCGACCTCGTATTTGGATCTCACTACCGCTTTCCATCAGGTGGAGTGAGGTCATCTTGTTAGTCTATTATGAAAAAAAAAAAAAAAAAAAGCACATATTTGTATCTACAATATACCGGGGTTCCCATTTCTGACAGCAATGGATATTAGAGAGCTAGTATCAAAGCCTTAATAGCTTTATAACAATGCTTTGAGTCAGATCAATATCTCTTCAAGTATCATCTTGATTAGTCTCAGGTGTGGATCTGAGTACAATACAATGGCAGAGGCAACGAATTAACGGCACACCGTAGCTTATATTACTGACCTCGTCTATAATTAAGAATCTAAATATACAAATAATACTCTGTTAAATAAATGTTCTGTGGTTAGAGTGGTTATAATACTTTTACTATAAAATAAAATATTACTTCAGAATAGTCTTATCATCTATTTAAGTTACTACTTTCATGAGCAATTATTAAGTTTAACCTAAAAAAATCAGTGAGTTGGACTTTCATTCACTTTTTTTAAATAAGTAATTTTATATTAATCAAAATCTGGTAACAAGTATAAAATGGTCGTAAAACCGTTGCAAAAATTATATTTGATAAAAATATACTGACGTAAGTCCTCATACACTTTTATTGCGCCTATATCGTTTTTTACAAAGGCATAGTGAGACGGAAGACAAAGTAAAACAGGGAAAATGGAGCAATTGTTTAGGCAGTATTGTTTACAAAGTAGTGAGCCATCTCATCCACTTTTATGGACTTTATGTTTGGCTTTTACCCTATAATCCCAGTTATAAAAACAAATAAATGGTCCCGGAAACGAAAACTACATTTTATGCAACATGTTTCATAACAATGTGATTCTATGATAAGTATGATGGCGTGACGATTGCCTAGGCCTGGGGATTATAATATCTATTCGAATCACACGTCGAACATTGTGTTTGTAAATTAATGAATAATATTCCTTACTTTCTACATAATATTTTCAACGTAACGTATTTTCAAGTGGTCATAAAACGACAGTAGGTATACAGATGAGCAATATTGCTATCGGGTATCGTTTAAGCTTTTTATTGAGTTAGCTATATTTGTACAATTAAATAATTGTGAAATTGGTAACTAGGTGAAAATTACTAAAATTGTTTCAACAAAACTACTAATAAAATACTCTTATACTCTTGCAAAGAAAACTTAAAGGTATATATCTAACAGAAACAATTCGCTTCAAATTTTTACAAGAGAAAAACTTTACAGAAAATACCTACAGTGTAACTTTTGTTTTTGAAAAACGTTTTTCTCCGTCTGCCGTAGAGCCTGTGTGTGAGGATAAAGGTATTTTGACCATTTCTATATAGTTCAGTTCCTAGAATATCAATCTAGTATGTCCACCACATCTTTGTTTGTAGAAAAAGCCTTTGTTTGATACCCAGATGTTACAGTGTATCACATTTTCTCCGATTCACTGAAAAAAACTGAAATGAAAATGCAAGTGAGAAATACAATGATGGAGTGGATGGGATGGGATAGATGGAGTGAAAGAACGAACCTTTATAAGGCATTTTTTATTATGATAAAAACTGTATACTAGATTTTTAAGCTATTGCATAGCTTTCATCGCGGGCTTTGAGCGCGGCGACCGAACCAAGAAATTCCGTAACGAAAAAAACCTCACAATCGTCTAACGTCGTTTCAGTTCGGTAGACTTCGGCACGGTGTTTGTGTGCGTGCGGTTAGACGTATTGTACGACTCTACGAAACACATTTTTTGTTATTGAAATGCAGGCAATGTTTCAGAGGGTAGGTAGTAGGTAGTAGAAGGTAGTACTATCTAAATAACCTTACTGACATACTACAAAGGCTCCGTTCCGACAGCAAATGAAAGATTTAGTTTCTACTCCTTGACGCTTTTTATATCGCAATACGGCTCCTTTTTCACGTAGTTCCCTCAATATAAAAATCTACATATACAGCTAAATCATAGTCGGGTCCTTATGCCAGAGGAAATATGAAATATGAAGTCGAAAAAACGTAAGGCGACCCACAACGGCTCTTCAAAGAAAAACTCTACGAAAAAAAGTCTAAGGGGAAATCGACTGATCGATCGTAAACATCAAAACCGACATTTTTGTGGATAGCCTTTGATGCATTACCCGCTCTAAATAAGATTAATAACAGCCAGTGTCTATTAACACTGATTTCGAGATATAATAAAGTCGTTATTATATATTTTATGAACTTTATTGTTTGGTACATAGGAACATGGACTCCTGGCATGATCGCCCAGCTCGATGGAATATCTTCCACTTTCGGGATCCTTCTATATGTAAAGAAAGACATAATCGTCTTCCTGAGTGGAAAATCACAATTTTCTATGAATGCCGGATAAAATATAGTAATATATTAACCACAAAACTTATCGCAATCTCTTCCTGTCACAGTCATAATCTGGTGAGACAGCCATTACAGACGAAAGCCAAATTGTTTTGAGACCTGGGACAAACATTAATGTTATTAACACTTGTTTTTTGTCTAGGTGTCAAAATGTATTTAACTATGCATTTATTTATATCTTTGTATGTGTCTCTGTCACCCATACTTAGTTTGGGGTCAGATATGCGTATGTGGAAGTGTTCCAAATATTTATACATATATTGATATATTTATTATATTTTTATTTAAATCTAGACTCAATGTTTGTACGTTTTCTTTTTCGCAATCAATACATCCCCACTTTTACATGTTACTGCCCGTTTATAAGAGAAACGTAATTATGTTGATATCTTTAATTTATTTCCTTTTGGCTCAGTTAACGGAAATTATTATCAAAGTAAATTCGAGATGAATATTATCATAACATTATTAATGTGCGTTCAATTTCCTTGATTCAATTTTTGTGAGAAGGTAGGAAACCTTTCGTAATATTTTTAACTGTTGATACGCGCTTTTGATAAAAATAATCTTCGCACTCATTAAATTATCCAGGTGGGAGACATTTTGTCGACCGGTTGCTGTTACCACCATACAGTTGCGTAAAACCCGCCAAGTGACTCTGGCCTCTCTCGGTCAGGTCGCGTTCCGGGATCAGCACTGTACGAACCGGAGCCAGGGGGGACCATTGCTGCGGCAAGCGCCGGACCAGTGGAGTCTTAGCAGCGGCATTGTGCGGGCGGAGCGGGTCAGCCCGCCGGCGGACTGGCCAACTCGGACCCGCACAGCTCAATACCAATGCGAGACTCCACGCCTTGTCTCGTTGCTGCCGCGGCAGTGGTCTCCTTTTTCACGGCTTTCAGGGTGAGTGCGACAGGCTCAATATGGTCTATTGTGCCTGTCGACCTCATATTTGGATCTCACTACCGCTTACCATCAGGTGGAGTGAGGTCATCTTGTTAGCCTCTGTATAAAAAAAAAAAAAAAAAAAAAAAATATTTCCAAAAATTTAAAAAGACGTAGTTACCATGAACACTTTTTGATGTTTTGACAAAATTTTTCGTAGTACTTTTAATAGGGAAGAGGGAAAGTTTCATGCAGTTTCATAGCGTTTTTTGATTTTTGGTATAATATTAACTGAGGCTGTAATTTTGTGCTGCAAAATAAAATCTAAATAAAACTTGAGTGTGTTTGCGTCGTTTCCCTCGTAACATTTTGCAAGCGTATTAATATGATGATTATATTTTAATGCATAAAGTATTTTAGTTCACAAAAACCCCTACGTGCTCGTATTTTGAACTCACAACCCCAAAATTAAAGGAACTGATCCCTTGTTTGTTAAAATAATTTATTTTTAACGTCTCCATATAGTAAACCATTTTAAGCTTCTCTTTAACTTTGTATATCCACTCCACGATAGGTCATCAAAGAACCTAATTATAGAATAAATTATGTTCTATGTAATAAATTAAGCATTAAATGCTTGTCGAAATAAGGCCGCAAAGATTTGTTTTTCTTTGTCTTTTTAAAATAGATCTTCAGGGCATTATTTGAAAATTTATTCTTAAACGAGCGACCGCCTGCGACTTTGTCCACGTATTAATGGTTTTTAGTAGCAATGATGTGTTAAAAGAAAAAAATAGCGCTTGTGTCTCTTCGGAGTGTCAGCTACCTCCATACCACGTTTTATAAAAATCGACAAACACGTAAAAATTCTCCCATACTAATTTTCACCTCCCCAATGAACCCCATGGGGGTTGAATTAAAAAGAAGTAGCCTATATGTTATTCCAAAGTGCCAGCTCACACCAAATTTCATGAAAATCGGGTCAGACGCTTGAGCGTGAAAGAGTTACAAACATCCATCCATACTAAAAAACTTTCACGTTTATAATATTAGTAAGGATTATTTTTTTTATAATAGGCTAATAAGATGACCTTATTCCACTTGATGATAAGCGGTAGTGAGTAGAGATCCACATATGAGGTTGACAGGCACAATAGACCTGAATGAATTGAGCCAGTCGCACTCACCCTAAAGGCCTACTTAAATGCCGCTTCACGCCCCGCCTGAAGAATCCGGGATCATAGGTGGGAGGAGAAACATAAGCTGGAAGGATATTCCATGCCAGACAATGAAACAACATTTTCATTATAATGTAAAGAAAATTTTTGTTTGGAAAATTAAGGTTGCCAATTGTATTCAGGTTACAAACGACACGCCACAGCTCATTTATTACCTTAATATCAAATTAGTTTGTTTACCGAAAGCTCCGAAAGTAAACCAAATCTCCTTTCAAAACAAAGCGTGCCAACTACAAATGATCGAGTGTAGGTATACCTACTTCTTCACCTTAATCAAAACAAATGGAAGCCTTATATGGGATCCAGTTAACGGCAATGGCACCACCTATTAATTTACTCCTCTGATTTCCTCAAGAGAATGGTGTGTTTATATATTTGGTTGAAGTGCTCATAGGGCTGTGGCATGCCCATTTATTTTACCTAAGACGACCCTCAAGATGTAATTGTTGACATTCGTCGCCGTGTCTGGGGTTATAATGTGGGCACTGTTAAGCTTACGTAAGGTCATGGATTTGACCTTGGATAAATTTCACTTGGAAATACTGAATATTTCGTCTAGGTAGATAATTAGGCATTTAGTCTATTAAAATGTAAGAAACTAAAGGAATACACGTATCATTGTATATTTATCATTAGTGAGCTAGTTACTTGAATTTGTTTTATTAGTAACTGGGTCACTAGTCCCCCCTGTGCCCTCACTTCGTTTCGAGTGATTTTAACATAAAAACCTTGAATCCATCTATTAAATAAAATCGCAGGAAACGTCGTTAAGTAGTTTAAAAGATGCAATGGGATATGGGGACAGCGAAAACGACTTTATTATTTTATATACTATGTAGTGATACAACCACTGTTGTATAATCAAGCTCATACTATGTCACTTTATCGTTCAGTAAATAATCAAGCAATTAATCCGTTTGAAACTCGGAAAATTACACCGATTTAGTATCGGCTTACGATTCGCTTGTAAAAGAGCCTTGCTGACAAAATTTAGTTATTTTCGTCACTTTTTGGAAATACTGAAATCAATGTTCATAACTACTCATCAATTACTCAAATGTAGTCCTACTCTAGACTTCAAATAATTCAAGACTGTAAAGGAAATTGCGATCGTAACTTTATTTAGAACTCTTCAAAGGCAAACTCCAAGATACGGCTTGCAACCGGCAAACTTTTTGTATCCAACATAATTTGCGTTATTAAAAAGACAATTTGTATTTCTGGAACGAAACGGCTATTCGTGGTTTCTTGAGTAATTTAATTTAACAGGCTTTTCACCCACTGTGCTCCCTTCAGTTTAAAGCGAACTTTTGTTATTTTTTACACAATAATAATTGTAAAGGAGGGAAGTAATTGAGTGGACTGTATTTTTATATAGGCGAATAAGTATAATCAATATTTAGGAAAGTACAGAGTTGTGCGGATGGGACGCGAGTGTCACGGAAGCCGCCGATGGTTGGAATGACGATTCGTTTTAGTTCGGCTTCGTTCGGCTCCGCGTCTGCCATCTCATGCGCCGGTCGGCGCGCCCGATGCTTGGACATCCTCCCGCCCGTTGACGTCTTCGAAGGGAAGAGGGAAAACGTTGCTGCACCCCCTCGCGATGACGCCTCTCTTCGTCTTCAGGCCACGATTCGTGTGACGCTGTCAGCTCCAGCATAGGTCCGCAAGACACTACCTAGTGCCAAAACAAGCGATGGAAGCGATTTCTCACGAATGAGGACGAGCATTCCATCCTTGAGCAGTCCGGAAGTGGCAGACCATTTCGTTTGTAGCTGAAGCAACGAAATATATTCATTAGGAAATCGCCAGAAATGTTGCTTGATGTAGTCGATCCAAGCAGCTGATGTTCTGAGCAGGAACCTGTGAAGACGGTATAGATGTGAGAGTTCGTCCAATTAAGAAATGAGAAGGCGGAAGGACGGACAAGTCAGACGGGTAACAGGATAGAGGAGTCAGTGGACGGGAATAATCTGCTTCTATCTGACACAAACAGGTTGCTAGTTCTTTGTATGTGAAATGAGTGAGACCTAGCATCCTTTTAAAATGATGTTTGATAGACTTTGCAGCAGCTTCAGCCATACCATTGAAGTGAGGGGATTAAGGAGGAGCGAAAACGAATTTGATACCTTACTATGCCATTTCAGATGCAACATCAGAGTCGGTTACAATTGTCTGCAACATGTTATTGACTCCAATAAATAAAATACTGTACGAGACGTGAAGCGAATTGTGTCGGAATATACCCTTAGTCAGATCGGTGACGAGCTCCAAATGAACAGCTTTAGTCGCATGACAGACAAAAATGCACAAATATAACTTTGTAAGCTTACAACCACGACCTTTCCGGTCAGCTATCAGTACTGGGCCAGCGTAGTCGACACTAAAATTAAACAAAAAAAGACTTAGACATGGATGTTGACCCATGTTTGGCTATACATATTTGCTTGCCAAAAGTAATTGTAATATAAATAATTGTAGTTAAATATTTGTTGCATTTGAAATAGTATTTTGATGAAATGGGTAAATTAGGGTTATTTAAATTATGAATTAAGCCTTTTTATAAGTTACTACTCCTTGGGTTTAAATGAAATTAGAACTATAAATGATAATGAAATTGATGATGAATATTGTTTGGTATTTAGTTTGTGGTTGGACCATTCTCTTTGAATGTTGAACACGCCACCA
Organism: Maruca vitrata; assembly: GCA_039566165.1. Classification (NCBI taxonomy): domain Eukaryota; kingdom Metazoa; phylum Arthropoda; class Insecta; order Lepidoptera; family Crambidae; genus Maruca; species Maruca vitrata. The sequence goes on along the minus strand of CM076924.1, from coordinate 9,489,817 downwards.
GACTAATGCGCGGAAGAATAAAACAGTCCCTTGACAGTCGGTGTCAAACGATTCACACATGAAGATTGCTACGAATTTTTCTTCTCTATAAAGTGATTTGGACAGAGTGGTGTGTGTGGTGCGGCATATCCTCAATTACCCGGAGGCCTCCGTGAGGGACTGGGAATCTGCCGTGCAGAGGAAAGGTGAGTCGTACTCTCATTTCATTGGGGATTTGTTCAACCTGGACAACCACGCCGCATACCGACCTACTCCCATTTCTCTTTCGTCTATTTTATAATACAGTCCATTCTTTATCCCACATTTCTGGTCAATCGAGCTGGATTTCTTCTTCTTTATTTTTTCTTAATTCCTTAATTGATTTGAACCATTTTGCTTTTTGTCGAGTTTGTTAGGTACGTAGTTTGCCGAACATCAAAATGGCGGAAAGCGAAAATTTGCAAATTAAAATAAATATAATGTTAGCAAAAAAAGAATATCTTTTTATTAAAATGCAACGTTTGTATGATATGTCTGGAAATATTGAGAGCGACTTAGATCGATTACCTTCGTTTTTGGTTCAATTCTCCGATATGGAAAGTGTTCGTAGGCGATTTGAAACGGCCATTTTTGATTTATACGAACTAGAATTACAAAGACAACCGAAGGCAAAAATAAATAATAGTGAACTCGAATGTTTCGACGAGATGTACAATGCGTGTCAATTAATCGTAAATAAATACAAGACTGATAAATCTGTAGTAGATTATTCAGTAAAAAAGGATTTAGTAGTCCCAGCATTACCTAAAATACAATTATTTCAATTTGACGGGCAAATTGAAAATTGGGCAACCTTTTATGACACGTTTGTATCTTTAGTTCATAATCGAAACTTTTCAGACATTGATAAATTTCATTATTTACTGTCATGCGTTAAAGGTTCAGCTTTAAATATAGTGAAGCAACTACCTATTACATCTGCTAATTACGCGGTTGTTTGGCAAAGTTTAATCGACAAATATCACGATAACAGAACTCTAGCGTGTAGGTACTTTGATAAAATGCTTAACTTTACGCCGCTTACAAGAGAGACGACAGCTAATCTCACATTATTTATTGAAACTTTTGACTATTCATTAAAAGCTATTCAAGCTTTGAATATAAAAAACTTGGATGATTTCTTAATTTGTCATTTAGCATTACAAAGGCTAGACCCTCACACAAGAAAATTATTTGAGGAAAGTAGGGATCAAATTTCTATACCTACTTTTTCCGAGCTTATTTGTTTCGTAAACAAACAAGTAAAAGTTCTAGAACATACACTTTCTAACTCGCCAAACACCTCTGTAATACCTAAACCTACCAATACGCATAAAAGTAGTAATTATGTAAATAAGACATCGTCTTCAAGATCAGTACTTACTACCTCACGTGTTCAAAATAGTAACAATCGTAATAATAATAACTTTAATCTAAACATGACTTGTCCTCATTGTAAACAAAGTCATATGATATATCGATGTGACCAATTTCGTAAATTGTCCGTCGTTGAGCGTAAGGACCGTGTCCGTTCATTGAAGCTCTGCACTAATTGCCTTAAACCCGATCATGAGTCTAATTTGTGCAAAAGTACAATTACTTGCGGAGTGTGTGACTTGTCGCATCATTATTTATTGCATCAAGATGCAGGTAAAGCGGAACGTAAAATCTCAGCGGCCGTGCCGTCTAGTACTTCGTCCGTGCAACCGCCTCCGATACACACTCAGCAAGCGCTCGTTTCTTCACCTCCGTGAGTGACCAAACGAGTCATCACGCACTTCAATGTGTAGATGAAAATAAATACGGTGTAGTATTAGGAACTACACTTATGCACATTACTGATATTGATGGACAATATCTAAACTGCCGTGCAGTCTTAGATTCCGGAGCTCAAAGTTCGTTCATCACTACAGAGTGTGCTCAGAAGTTAGGTTTGCTTCGTAAAAAATGCCCATTTACTATTAATGGTCTAGGTGGGAACGTAGTGAAAAATCAAGGGATGATTTCATGCACAATCAAACCAAAACATTCAGACGGTCCTACATTTAATGTCAACTTGGTCGTAGTATCCAGGGTCTCATCTGATATGCCTAATGTCAATTTTCCTAAACATGTAATTAATGAATATAATTCCTATCAACTAGCAGATACATTTTTCTACAAAAAATCGCGAATTGATATTTTGTTGGGTAATGACATAGTGCCAGATCTTATCATGGGTAAGCCGACATTAATAAATTCAAACATTCCAAGCGTAATTGGAGACTGTTTTTGGTTTTGTTGTAAGTGGTAAATTAATACCTCATAGCGAGAATAATTCCCAAAATTTTCATTTATGTGTCTCAGATAATGAGGAATGTTCATTAGATAAAATATTGCATAAGTTTTGGGAGATGGAGGAAGTGCCGTGCACACCTGTCGTTAGTTCCATGGACCAACTTGCTGAGAATATTTTTGTTAATAATCATTTTCGAGAATCGAACGGGCAGTATGTTGTACCACTACCGTTCGTAACCGACCCCGCGCCACTGGGTGATTCCCGCGCCGCGGCAGAACGTAGGTTATTGTATACCGAGCGTAAACTTGCGCGTACTCCTGAGTTACATCAGAAGTATAACGAATTTATGCGTGAATATGAAAACCTTGACCACATGGAACCTTATCAAGGCGAGATTCCTAGTAAATACATTATTCCACATCATAGTGTTTTGCGTCCAAGTAGCACGTCAACTCCATTACGTGTCGTGTTCGATGGATCAGCTAAAGGTCGCAACAACGTTTCGTTAAACGATAATTTATTGATTATATTAAAATTCAGTTTTTTGAATATTGTTTAGTGAGTGATGTTTGCAAAATGTACCGAGCTATATTGTTAAGAAAGGAAGATAGATGTTATCAACATATTTTATTTCGGTATTCGCCTAACGATCCCATAGACTTATATGAATTAAAAACGGTTACGTACGGACTTAGCTGTTCACCCTTTTTGGCGATTCGCACACTGCGCCAATTAGCGGAAGATGAAGGGAAACGTTTTCCACTCGCTGCTCAAGTTTTACGTGAATGTGTATATATGGATGACATTTTGTATTCTTGTGAGTCTTATGAAGAAGCATGTATAGTCCAGGACCAATTAATAGGTATTTTTGAAAGCGCAAATTTCACTTTAAAGAAGTGGATGAGTAACTGCAAGGATTTACTGTTGAGAGTTCCTGAAGAGAACAGGGAAGGTTCTGTAACATTTACCAAAGATGATATCGATAGTAGTATCAAGGTATTGGGTCTAAAATGGATTCCCACTTTAGATTGTTTTATTTTTTCAGTAAATAAAACAGACAACCTTTCTACTAAGCGATCAGTTCTGAAGTTATTAGCGTCTATATATGACCCCGTGGGTTTTATCTCGCCATGTACTTTCTTAGCTAAATTAATAATGCAAGATCTCTGGAAGTTAGGTATTGGTTGGGATGAAAAGTTGCCTGATAATATTAGTAAAACTTGGCAATGTTATATTTCAGAGCTTCCATTATTGGCGGAGATACGCATTGAACGTCATATGTTATTACCGGGGCAATCGGACTGTGACTTAGTAGGCTTTTGCGACGCGTCGTCTAGTGGCTACGCTGCCTGCGTTTACGTCATCAGTCGCGATCGTGAGAATAATGTTAAAGTTCGCTTAGTTACCGCCAAATCTGAAGTCGCTCCTATAAAACCCGTAACAATTCCGCGTTTAGAATTAATGGGCGCTGTTTTGTTGAGTAAATTAATAAAATCTGTCTGTGATATTTTTACACGAGTAAAAATAAACAAAATTACTGCTTTGTCAGATTCGACAATCGTGTTGTCGTGGTTACAAACGGAACCATATAAATTGAAAACTTTTGTTTGTCACCGTGTGACACAGATAATAGAAGTTTTACCTCCTCATTATTGGCGTCATGTTAGTAGTGAAGATAACCTAGCAGATATTTGTTCCCGCGGAGCGTCTCCGTCGCAACTTATCAGTTGTATTCCGAATTGGTTATACGGACCAGATTGGATGAAAAAGGATTATAAGGATTGGCCTATTTCTACTTTCGTTATCGAAAATAATAGCAAACTACCAGAAGTCAAAGTAGTAAATTTAGCTTCAAATAATAGCTCTTTGCAAGAAACTAAACAAGAATTTTGTATACGAGTGTTTAGTCTGTTTTCATCTTTCGCTAAATTACAAAGATCGTGTGCTTGGATTTTAAGATTAAAAAATAAGGATAGAATATCCACATCTTTGTCGACAGTTGAGTTGAATGAAGCACTGGACAGGTTAATTCGTTTAGTTCAGAGGGCATATTATGAATCTGAATTACAGCTATTAGAGAATAATAAACACGTAGCTTCGCTTCGAAAATTATCTCCATTTATTGATGCCTCTGGCTTTCTCAGGGTAGGGGGTCGTATAGGTTATTCTGAACTTCCTTATAATGCTAAGCATCCACGTCTCTTACCTAAGGATAGTCAATTTACTAGATTATTAATAGAATATTTACATAAAAAATACTTACATGTAGGTCCGCGTACCTTACAAAACATTATTAATGAAAATTACTGGATTCCATCCGCTCGTAGCGTAATTAGATCCGTGTTATCCAAATGTAAAACTTGCTTTAAATGCAAACCGTCTTTGTTACAACCTGAGATGGCACCGTTACCACCTACCAGGTTGTTACCCCACAAAGTATTTGCTCACGTAGGAGTAGATCTCGGTGGTCCATTCCTAATTAAAACTAGTTTAAATCGGAATGCTAAAGTGTCTAAAGCCTATTTAGCATTATTCATCTGTTTTTCTACAAAAGCAGTCCATCTAGATATGGTATCTTCTTTGTCCGCAGAATGTTTGATAACTAACTAGTTTCTTAAACTTTAAAATCTAAGTATTTTTAATTTCTTTTAAATATATAATTTTAGTTGTCAGTTTTCATGGCTCATGACATAATCTTTAAAATTATATTAGAAACCATAACTATGGTTTCGGTAGGGGGTATGTTTGGTATTTAGTTTGTGGTTGGACCATTCTCTTTGAATGTTGAATGCGCCACCAGACTAATGCGCGGAAGAATAAAACAGTCCCTTGACAGTCGGTGTCAAACGATTCACACATGAAGATTGCTACGAATTTTTCTTCTCTATAAAGTGATTTGGACAGAGTGGTGTGTGTGGTGCGGCATATCCTCAATTACCCGGAGGCCTCCGTGAGGGACTGGGAATCTGCCGTGCAGAGGAAAGGTGAGTCGTACTCTCATTTCATTGGGGATTTGTTCAACCTGGACAACCACGCCGCATACCGACCTACTCCCATTTCTCTTTCGTCTATTTTATAATACAGTCCATTCTTTATCCCACAATTATTATTAATAGATGAGTCATAATTATTTTTAATTACGTAATATGATGATACTACTTCTGGTAGATTTTGTTTCGCGCTATTTGAGGGCATCTAAGGCCAGCTAATTCTACAAAAAACTACGAGCCGGCCACCATAAAGAAATAACACCGATAGAATCGGCCCTCGCCCCGCGAGAAACAAGGTCCGCCGGATTGTCCTTCGACGGAATGTACCTCCACTTGTCACCGGTAGTGCATTCTTGTATTTTAGTTGACTAGAAGATGTCTTAGGATAGAATAGACGGGTAGCTGTAGGTAAAGTTAGAGATTTCACTACCGTAGTACACAGTTTTGTACCTAACAACGCAGCACACAGCTCAAGGCGCGGTATAATTACCGCTTTAATTGGTGCTAAACGTTTTGTACATACTAAAAATTGAACATGAATAGACCCATCATTACGTGTAGATCGGACATTCAAATTCTTCCGTTCGGATACATCATAAAAAATATGTGATTTTTGTTTTAAAGCCAAGCTACAATGAACAGTCTTTACTAATGAGGAAAGTATATCATCCTGGACCGTGGGCATTTGGATATCATTATACGATAATCCAGAAGAAGAAATGGCAGATGCATCACAAACGTCATAATTATCGTTCTGGTATGTATTTTCTTTAAAATTTAATTTGAGATTTTTATCTTGATATGGTAAGTGCTTCGAAGAAATGGGATCCAATTCCCAAAATTTCGTCAGGTCTGGCCTATGGATGGACTCAACGAAGTTACAAAAATGTGAGCATTCTTTAAGCGACGGACGAAGCTGAGAAACTGGACCCGACACTATCCAACCAAACTTGGTTTCACATAGCTTGGGCATGCGCTTGCCTAAGTCAATACTAGCAGTACCTATAATGCTCCAAAAGACTTCTGCGCCTAGAAGAATGTCGATTACAGAAGGAATATTAAATGAAGGGTCAGCTAAAGAAAGACTTGACGGAATAGGAATATTCTTTATGTCGACAAATGAAGAGGGCAAAAGCTTGGTGATTTCCGGTAATATAAGACAGTCTACATTCATGCTATAGTCCCCATTAGATGACTCAATACTGAGATTACAAGACTGTGTACTATAGGAAGACTGTTGGTTGATACCAGTAACATTGGAGGCACATTGACGTCGTGACAAACCCAGTTTGATGCAGAGGCTCTCCGTGATGAAGTTAGCCGTGCTGCCGTTGTCGAGCAGGACTCGAGCGGAGACTCTGTTGCCGCTGTTGTCCACCACCTTCACAATAGCTGTGGACAGCAATACATTGGATGTACTAGTATGGTGTGTAGTATCAGTGGCTAAGACGACACTATTAGAAGTGTCGATTGCCAAGGCTATATTTGAAGTTGAAGGCATGGGGTCTTGGTAAGGTTGCTCAACCGGTTCAACATGCAAGAGAGTGTTGTGTTTGGCCTTACAATATTTACAGCCTGACAATCGACACTTCTTGGTGATATGAGATGAGCGTAAACAATTAAGGCAGACCCTGAATTCCTTCGCTTTAAGGATACGTGACTCTGTAGGTAAATTTCTGAATGAATCACACATATATAGAAGATGATCATTAGAACATAAAGGACATTTATTGTATTTATTTTGTAAATAGTTAGTTTGTAAGTTTTTTATTATTTCCTTATTAGTGCTATTTTCTATTGTATTTGTCAAAATGAAACTTTTCTGTCTATAATTTTTCTTGATTATTTGAAGTACTTTGATTAATTTCTAATGTTTCTAAAAGATCGGCCTTGTTACTAATAAATGCAATAAATTTTGATAAAGTAAGTGACTCTGATAGTGTATTACGATACTCTTCCCATTTACGGCTGGTGGTTAAATCTAATTTTCGAGACATCATAAATATTATAAGAGTATCCCAATAGTCTGTAGGTTCATTTAATGTCTTAAGAGCTCGTATGTTTTTATTTATGACATCAATCAGACGTCTCAAAGAAGTGGAAGACTCTTTAAAGACAGGTTCAACATCAAACAGAGCCTGCACGTGATTGTTGACCAACAGTCGATTGTTGTTGTAGCGGTCACACAACAAGTCCCAAGCCATCAAGTAATTTTCAGCTTTGAAATCAATGTTTTTAATGATTTCTGATGCGCGACCTTTTAACGATGCTCGGAGATAATGGAACCTGTTTATGTTGTCGATACAATCACTATTGTGAATTAAAGATAAGAAAGTGTCTCTAAATTCTAACCAGCACTGGTAGCTACCATCGAATTGTGGTAAATCAATTTTTGGTAAGCGAACAAAGTTATGCTTAAACGATGCACCTGACTTAGCGTCCATTGCAGAGCTCGCCTCCGTACCCTCACGCTCAGCACCGCTGACCCTCAGCTGGCTGCGCGCCTTCGCGAGCAACGAGTGGTAACGCTCTTCGATTTGGTTTCGCTCCACGTACTCGTCGTCGGGCTCGTCTGAGGCTAACTCGATCTCGATCTGTAACGCGTCGAACAAATCGTATAAGGCCTCAAATTTGCTAAAGCGTCCTTCCTAATCAATCCGTTGAATTTCGGATAAATGGTTGAAGGAAGAAAGAGCAGCTAAGTGTTTTTCAAAATGGGTAAGCTTAGCTTTAATACCACTACGCTGTTTTATTAATTTATTTAAGTCCATTTTGTACGTGTAGGTAGGACAGTTAATTTAGAAGAAAAGATAAACAGCTGACAAGGGGGCAATAAAATTGCAATTAATATGGGTCAATAGGCCATGAAGCACAGCTGATAAGCGCGAACAAAAGAAAGGTATGTTAACAAGCAAAAATATTGAATGACCGGCCGGGCGATAGGTACCTACGCCTAATAAGTCGTCGTACCGGTTTGATGCAATAAACGAATAAACGCTCGACAAAGCAAAAGGCAATTATGTAACACTTATTTATGTGGATTAGTGCTAGCAAATACCTAATTGTGTCAAATATATGCGAAAAAGATGTATGGAAATTGAGAAAAAAATTACGAGTGCACTTTTAGCAAAAGAAATTATAGCAAGGGATGGAAATAATTGGAACGAACTCACAGAGATCCTTAACCGTTTCACGATCACTTCTTCAAGCTGCAACGGTGATTTTCTTGACGATTCCAACTCTTCACGTTGCAATAGTGGCCGTAGACAAATCTCTGTCCGGTCAAAGTCCACTTCAACGGCCGTACGGTGACTTCCCAAATGATGAAAAACTTATTCTTTACTAGTAATTTAGTGGGAGAAGGACCATTGTAAAGGAGGGAAGTAATTGAGTGGACTGTATTTTTATATAGGCGAATAAGTATAATCAATATTTAGGAAAGTACAGAGTTGTGCGGATGGGACGCGAGTGTCACGGAAGCCGCCGATGGTTGGAATGACGATTCGTTTTAGTTCGGCTTCGTTCGGCTCCGCGTCTGCCATCTCATGCGCCGGTCGGCGCGCCCGATGCTTGGACATAATCAAAGACAATATTTCTGCTATTTTTGGACGAAACTGAAGAATTTTGATTAATAACTGTTTGTTGTATTTATACCATTTAAACCGTACTCCGATAGAATAGAATGATATAGATATGATATTTATGATTTTTTTACATCATATTATCCATCCACTCAAAATTATTATTATTAGTATAAACCAACATGATGTATAAACATCAGACACCAATATCATTGATCTGATTCCACGATAAGAAGCTTAAGCACTCGCGACCCGGATTTCCGACCTGTGGTTGATATTACAAAATACTTACCTCCTCAAATAGATCAAAGAAAATAATAGCAAAATAATGTTTATTTTGATTGGGAATCTCTCCTGCCTAAAGTTTTGGGTCCCAGCTAAGTGCGTAGGGTCCATGTAGTTATTTTGGTGAATCACTATGCAAATGACAGTAGGCATTATGGCTGTTTCACACTCATATGGACATTATTTTAGTATATCAGTAATTGGTCACCTAAAAACCACTTCAAAACTCACGATTTGACGACGATTTTGTAATCATCAGTATTAAATCAAAATATTGCTATAGCCGGTTTAAAAAAAAAACAGTAAAGATATGTCTATAGATATTGTTTTTTTTTATTAAAAAAAAAACAGTAAAGATATGTCTATAGATATTGTTTTTTTTTATAATTTACCTATGAAATTAGAGTACCATTCAGTTATTTTTTCTGAGCTACCTAACTTAAAACCTGACAATTGAAAATAACGATCTATCCGTTTTATTAGGGTTCCGTAGCCAAAATGGCAAAAACGGAACCCTTATAGTTTCGTCATGTCCGTCTGTCCGTCTGTCCGTCTGTCCGTCTGTCCGTCTGTCACAGCCGATTTACTCGGAAACTATAAGTACTACAGTGATGAAATTTGATGGGAATATGTGTTGTATGAACCGCTACAAAAATATGACACTAAATAGTAAAAAAATTGGGGTGGGGCCCCCATACATGTAACTGAGGGATGAAATTTTTTTTTCGATGTACATACCCGTGTGGGGTATCAATGGAAAGGTCTTTTAAAATTATATAAAGTTTTCTAAAAAACATTTTTCTTAAAGTGAACGGTTTTTGAGATATCAGCTCTCAAAGTCGTAAAAAGTATGTCCCCCCCCCTCTATTTTTATAACTACGGGGTATAAAATTCTAAAAAAAATAGAGGTGATGCATGCTAATTAACTCTTTCAACGATTTTTGGTTTGATCAAAGTATCTCTTATAGTTTTTGAGATAGGTTGATTTTTATTATATTTGCTGCTACGGAACCCTTTGTGCGCGAGCCCGACTCGCACTTGGCCGGTTTTTTTTTAAAAAATCTACATGCATTCGTTTTTACTTTGCCCATTTATTCTGATGCGCTGATACCCGGCCCAGTGGTTTGGGCAAAAAAAACGGTAGTGCGGCTTTTCCCTGAATACATTTACACCAGTTTTACGTAAAAAAGTAAGAATACACGTCCATGACTGTTGACTGCATGTTATTTACAAAATACTTATGCTAAAAGGGGTCAACTTACAAATAAACCAACCATTACATTTGAAAAACTAAATGTTAACATAGATGAATAAGATTTTTTTTAAATTCAATGGCGAAGGAAATATCTTATTGATAGTAAAATAAGTGTTCCCTGATTTTTACTTGACTTCCTCAGACCCGTAAATAATTTGTTAAGAATCCCTAAATCTAGTTAGAATTACTACATTTTATCCTTATTTTATCAATCTGTGTGGGTTTACGCCAGTCCCATTACGTATGTAGCAGCCCTTATTACCACTATAAACAATGCTCACCTACCACTTCCCTTTCTTCAACACCTGCACAAAGAAAGATCTATATTTAGAGAGCGATAACGCTGGCCCTCAGTTTTCCTCAAGGCCTATCAGATATCGGCATTATATCATGATGCCATTGATACGGTAATAGGAAAACTGCTTCTAAGAACACATGTTGGGAAACCGTGTACCTCGATTTCGGTAACAAAAGGTCAATCAGCATGATTCAGGATATATTTGTATGCTTTGTATCATTATCATTTCATATGTCGTAACTGTATTAAAATATGATGTCGTTGCTATGACATTTATATAACGATTACTTCATTATATAAGTATTATATCGGCTGGATTTGAGGTCACAATAAACATGGCTTTATCATGTAATTATACGGATCTAATATTATACAAAATGCGCGCTCAATGTTAAAGACCAATCAAAGACTATACTTAGAATATTTTGTTGAAATATTTTATACTTTAGATGATACATACACTACTTGCTCATTACCGACTTTAATCAAGGATAACGACAAAAAACATTATTGGATGTGGGAAAATACCACAAAAGAATATTCCGTGATATTGAGATCCTTTAGGAAGGAGTGCTTCACTTCGTAAAAGATATCACTGCGAGTGAATTCATTGCGTGTTATAAAGATTGTAAGTGTAACGACATTCCTGAACTAATCCTCGGCATTTACACGCTGCGATTCTCGTCGATGCAATTTATTATTTAAAATGTGTTAACGTGCAATCTAATCATTGTGTTTTTATTATAATAGTCCCGTCAAAATAGTCATTCAAGGTTACATTAATTAGCACAAAACTGAGAATTGGTATGATGATTCCCCACCGAACCGACATGTGCAAAAAAATATATAAGATCCAATGTCACAAATATCAGTTTTAACACTTTTCAGTAAGTTTTATCATAAAGATATAAAGGTCAAAATTACTCATCATGTAGTTATCAACAAAAATTGCTTTTACACTTTATAGCCAATAATCACCATTTCAGAGATCTTCTTAGCGTATGATTAATAAACAACCTGGTGTCAGAGTTTAAACCGCCCGTAGGCCTCTGACATGGCTTCACACACCGTTGAATAATCTTTCAGGAGTGCTGGTTTCCTCACGATGTTTTCCTTCACCGTTAAATCGTCGAATGATGGTACATATGAATTTAAAATTTGAAAAACACTTTGGTACCTGGCGGGGTTTCATTTCAGAGATAAAAGCGATACACAAAGACCAATCGTGTGCAAGTCGCAATATGTAAAGAATCGTACACTTCAGCTGTCACGTTTATCTTTTCCAACAAAAAGCAATTCTGTTTCTTTTTACCGAATCAAGGTTTAGATCCATAACGACTGAAGGACCTAAATGAAATTTCGTGTTATTGCTCGGAGCAATTTTATTCTACCGTGTCTTTTTGGGACTGAAATATTGTACTACTTTAAGTAAGTAGAGAATTCATAGTCTGTTTCGAAATTCCAGTTTAGCAGTTTAATTCAGCATTCTATTTTGTTGCAGATGAAGTCCTTTAACTACTGTGTAAAAATTCATCTCTAGTAACCTACTTTTAAGTTATTAGAATAATAACATTGAGAATTAGGTTACCTCCTTATTAGAGAATAACATTTAATCAGCACGCCGAATTAATTATTAAATGTCTTTGTTCGTTTTGTGATCTTAACTAGCAATGGAAAACTGAAAGTGTCCGGGATATTTACCATGTTGTTATGTTTTAATGAGCTCCCGATATTTCGACACTGTTGCAAGCGCCATGATCACGGGTGAACTGTAGGACTGCGAGAATGACGGTAGGTCTAAGGGCAGACGTATCGGTCTACCCTCTTTCTAAGTCTTTTATTAAGCACAACACCACTACCGTCTTTCACAATATTGTCACTCCGAATTCGATCACGATACACTACACTCACGGTATCACTTCTTTCTTCCTCGAAAACGGACACATTTTTATTTTTACATAAACGTATTACTAGATGCCATACATTCGACAGTTGAAACCCATCTTCACGATTGAAGTTTTTGAATTTCTTAATTTCAATAGCTTCTCTGACCAGTCGTGGTATGCAATGGCGTTCTGTCGAAAGTATCTTAGGGTTATGTAACTCATCGTCGTAATAAAATAATAATATAGTAATTGTCAGAGTAAAGTAATCAGAACACTAAGGTGTAAATTGTCTTTAAAGTCTCAGACATTCGAAGCGAAATTGAAGCTAACCTTTTAGACGATGTTAAGGAACTCGGGAATTTTCCATTTTAAGAGATTACTCTAATGAAACTTGTTCTTTGTTAGTTATATACCAGTCAGTGGACACGCTTCATGAAATAATGAACTCTTAAGCAAGTGTAAAGAAATACACTGGAAATCTTATACTTTAAACTAAGGAGCACTTAACAATGTGTTTTTAACTGTATCTCATTTACAGTAGAAACTTTTCGATTATTTGGAAGTATTATAACTATGTGCCTCCGAAACTGAAATATCATACCCATAAATTGTTAATAGTGTTGTATTATTTTTGATCAATCTACGTAAGAAGAAATATTGATTCTTTTTTTGGATTATTTTTTTTAAATTAAAACATTTAAATTATAAAAAAAGAATTGTGTTACGAAAAATTTACAGATTTAAAAATTTACGAAGTCGTGTCCCATTCGCACCGTTATATTCAAAGGACAATGAGTTCCCGCTTTCATAGTGAGAAAATGCCGTGAAGTAGGTCAAAGAGTAAGTAAAAATCGCCGATCCCTGATGCCAGTCGCAGGTCTCTCGACCTTCGATGATGCAGATTTAACAATACGTAAAATTGGCGTGAATCCCAAGACTCAAAAGAACTGGATAAAAGACGCAGATTGAATCTTTTTTGCCAGATTACACTCAGCCTTTGCCAGCTAAGTTATTGATCACTGTGAATGACGGAATGAGTAGTTGCTTTGATTGGCCTTTACGTTGCGTGGTTATTTTTCTTGGCTATTCATTTGCGTATTTTCTATTATGTATGTGAACAAAAAGTTTCACTATTTAACGGTTCAAGCCGTGGTTTTATTTATATAACAACTAGCGGCCCGTCCCGGCTTCGCGCGGGGGGACTCTAGATTTTTTACATAGTTTTACATTTTATTTATATTTATTCTCAGTTTTTTTTATTTAGTAAGTATTTATCTTTTGAAAATATTTTTCCGGACTTCATTTACTTATTTCATTTATTTAATTAATTATTTTCTTTAAATCCCGTCGCCAAAATGACATTACTTTGGAGCAAACATCTAAATTATTAAAACGATTGTTATGGGTAAACTATAAAGGTAGACATATGCTCTCGAGGACTTTTTTAAGATGAACAAAATATCCATGGAGCATTTTTGTATAACTTTAACTATATGCTCAGCGCACGACACGGAAGGCCTCAGAAACGATACTTTTCCTCCGTTTTTGAAACATTTTCGGTTACTGCTCCACAACTATAGGACCTAGCGTGATATTATATAGATAGCCTATGTTACTTCTGAATAATGCAGCTTTCTAATGCTGAAAAAATTATTGCAATCGGTCCAGTAGTTTTTGAGTTTATTCATTACAAACATACAAAAATACAAATCTTTCCTCTTTATAATATTAGTGTAGATACAGTTTAACGCCTAGTTTCCAAAAGTGAAACTGATTGCATAGTTCGTCTGAACAGTAAATACTAAAAATAATATTTTTTTAGATTCCTTGTTGTCTAAATTGATCTAAGATCTCTAAGTCTTTGGGGCAATCGTAACTTCTTAGACCTATTTTACTATTCTGTCTGTTACCGTGGTAAAGTAAAGCTAATGTATCGCTTACATTTCAGTGAATCCTAGGCCCAGGTCGTTCTGAATGTCAACCCTCATCTAAGTTGTACCTGAATACCTTTGCATAGACATAATTCGGACGCAATGTAGCCCGCAGTACTTACCTGCCTAAAATGGCAAAGTATCTATCCGTAATGGTGGAATCAAATGTGTGCTGTTCACATTTGAAAAGACGCATTGATAGTTTGATAAGCTATAGCTTTGTCATTTTTCAATCATTTGAGAAGCCAAAAGATACGTGTCCCAAGTTTTTCTATAAATTAACTTACTAGGTATACGGGCTTAATAGAATCTCATTACTTTGACCTAATCGTCATCCCTATCATAATTATCACATTATTTAATGTTTTTAATGCACTTATCTAATACATATATCTATTCGGATTAGGCTTGATGAATTCAATTATGATCAGGTTTCGACACCTTCAATGAAAATTTAATAAAACCTTCTTGCATTTTTGTGTCCATTACCGAGCTTAGCATACTAATTTACGAATTAATGTACCTCTGAAAATGAAAGATATCACTTCAAACAACTTCATACGACATTGGACGCCATATCAAACTACATATGTTCTCGGCACTTAGCAGATACCATTCAGGACTGCAAGTCACCCATTAATATTCCACTGACACATCCAAGTAATTCGGAGTGATAGTTTAATGTACCAAATGGACTTCGATAGAGGAGCGGGGCCGAGCGTTATTCCTTTATTTTACTTTTCAAATCACGTTCTAGTCAGCAAATGTGTACAGTGGCCGTGTTACGGCTGCCAAATGCCGGCTCACTGCTCATACGAGAATACGTGGCTGTATTAGTTGATGGACCTCATATTTTTTATAGCAAGTGTGTTTTGGCTTTCCATTGATTTTGTTTAGTGAAATGTTTTTCTCCCTTAGGGCTGGTTGGGGATTTTTAGAAATTCATTTCGCTGCCCCTGTTTGAATACAAAATACGGTTTGTATTTCACCGGTTTTATTTAGCTAAACCTCTATTTGTCGATTTATTACTTTAAATTGTCTTGGAAAGCACATTGAGTTGATGGTTATGCTCATGATCTCTCATCAGTCATTTCGTTGATTGCCGTTTCACCGAACCGAATGTATGAAACAGAGAAAACTTGTGTTTTCGCACACTCTAGTGCGCTATTAATGTCGTGGATTGTTACCTATTAAGATAACAATCCATATATCCAATACTATGATATTAAGATCGGCTGCCATGACCAAAATCTTGTCAAAATTAACTTATATTTATGAGACATTTAGTTCACATTGCAATGCTATTCCTTTGATGTAAATGATATTAAACAAACATGGCTACCGGTACATACAAAATGGTGAACAACCTAACTTATATCTCCAGTAAAACGGGGTATCACATTAAAGGAGTTGACAGACAGAACATATGTCAAAGTTACAGTCTAAAGCTTATACTAGCCTCGCAGGAATTAAACATGTTCACCGAAAATCTAACTACATAATTCTAATTTATGGACTCATTAGTAACACATCAAACGACTCGTCGTAAAGTTCCTGACGCTAGAATCAAATCCAGTTTTAATTACAAACTGGAAACTAATTAGATGCCTAACGGTGAAGTATATTTCAAAAAGGATATACAAGCTTCATTTTCATATAATCCTGTTATAATTTTATGGATGTAAAAAGGCAGAAGATGAAATAAAAAGGATAATATTTCTTCTTCTCCTAGCTAATATGTTATTATGAAGTCCTAGTTTAGTGATATAATATAAAAGTAACTGTTCAAAAAGGTTTTGTTCTTCGTATTGTCTTATAAATGTCAGTAAAATCAGGCCAGCAATGTTTTTGTATTCTAGTTCTCGTTTTGATATTTTGAATCAAACTGTTAGTTTTAGCTTATGACAATAGATGGAACTATCCATTTTTACATCGCGCAAGCGTTTTGTTTTCTCCGTCCTATAAGTATGAGGCATGTTCAAAATGTTCGCACTTCAAAAAACTAAGGTCTCCATACAACCTGTTTTATTCAGTAGATTTGGGCCTATAGGAGTTTTTACAGTAACAGGTATTTTTTCCAAAATTATTTAAAAGTTTCGTGTAACGTTATCACTTGTCCGTGACGTAACGTGGATTTTATTTATGAAATACCTACTATTATCTGGACTTTACCTACATAACCCACTCTATCCGTGTCTCAAATTCAGAACATTTAGAAACTTTTCGATACATTAACATCTTCAAGAGAAATTAGTAACTTCATACAAGCATTGAAGGACCGACACACGTTCTTTGTTCTAACAGACTTAATTATAGGGGTTTGAATAATTAACCCTTCTATCTTACTACAAATTAATGGGCTCAGCTAAGACGAAGCCCGTGTTAGGCTTCTTGGTAAATTTTATTGATGGCGACGTAATTAAATTCGTTTCACTAATAATGTCGAATCTGAGTAACTACATCGCTTTTCATCTAACAGCAATTTTGCGGTACAGGAAGTTACATCACAGCGTTGAAAGGTACACTTCTAACAAATAGTGGATTAGAAAAAAAAATGTGTGCGTGTACTAGTGTACACACGTAAGAAGTGAAACTAAGATGGCGCGTAACGGAAAAATGTGACGCGTAACCGAAAAATGCGACGGTAATTTTTTTTCCAACGCTGATTAAGAAGTTTAAATATGGCACAACCCATTTTGCGGTTGGTTTATTTGAATGCTTACCGCACAGTTATTGCGGGTTTTGATATATAAAGTATTTATTTATTTATTTATTTATTGAAGAAACAACCAACAAGAATAACACTAAAAATAATAACAAAAAACATAATTCAAACAACAGGTTGACTTAAAGCTAAGTGTTTTCTTAATTATAGGTTGCCACAGCTTGCATAGTGGACTTTATCTTAAAACTAACAAACTAAATATATTATTTGTCTTTGTATATTACAATCTTAACTAAATTCTAAAATTAAACTCTCAGTGCTATGTGCTCTAAGACTTTACTTTTAAATATACGTGGTGTATTGGAAAATACGTCAATATCACAGCTCTTATGGAGTCCATTGTACTGCCTCATCAGTCTGTTCATGGTGGAGTGGTGACCTAAGTTGCTTTTTGAGCCAGGGATGAAGAAAGGCACGTATCTTTCGCGGCGAGGCAACTTTATTGGGACATTTAGGTATACGGCCCTTAGCAGGTCAGGACAGTCAACTTTGGAGTTTATGATTTTATGGAAGAACATTTCATCCAAATACTGTCGGCGCGCTTCCAAGCTATTCAATTTGAAAAAGTCTAAGCGGCTTCTATATGAGGGTAATGTCTTAGCTTTATTCATCTGATATGAGAGATGCCACAGGAATCTTTTTTGAATTCTCTCTATTCGTTTTGAGTGCACGTCGTATTGTGGAGACCAAACCTGACTGCAGTATTCCAGGCCGGAGCGGACTAGAGCATGGTATAAAAGTATTTTGGTAGAGGACTTTTTAAACTCTTGGAGTTACGCAATACAAACCCTAGCATCTGGAAGCCCTTAGTTGCCAACTGGTCAATATGCTTGTGAAACCGTAACTTTTTGTCCATAATTACTCCCAGATCCCGAATAGAATCTACTTCCTGCAGGAGTTGGCCTTCGATGGAATATGACAAAGATGGATTACTATTGCCTCGTGAAAAACGAATGGATTTGCATTTGTCAATATTAAGATGCAGTCTATTGTTATCGCACCACCCTGTGAGTCGATCCAGATCCTCTTGCAATAATGAAACGTCAGCGACATACTTAATTTGCATGGAAAGTTTCATGTCATCAGCGTAGAGGTAACATTCGGCGTTTTTGAAGATGTCTGTTACATCATCAATAAATATATTAAAAAGAATTGGGCCTAAATGGGAACCCTGTGGAACGCCTGATGTAGAGATGAACGGTTCCGAGGAGAAGCCATTTACCACGACACGTAACACGCGCTCACTAAGATACGACTCGAACCATTTAAGCAGGGTATTTGATATTCCAAATAATGAAAGTTTATGAAGTAAAATAGCGTGGTCAACTGAGTCAAAAGCTTTGCTTATATCTGTATAAATAACGTCTACAGGTGTGCGGGAATCAAGGGATTTGGATAGGCCATCAAAAAAAGACACAAGATTAGTCGCAGTCGAACGGGATTTTAAGAAGCCGGATTGGTTAGGAGAAATTAAGTTTTTTATGTGAGATGATAAAATGGGGCAAACTAAAGATTCAAATACTTTTCCAAAGACTGATAATATTGAAATGGGTCTGTAGTTATTCACATGCGATTTATCTCCAGATTTAAAGACGGGAACCACACGTGCTTCTTTCCAAATTGTTGGGAAGAAACCCACCGCTAAGGATTTGTTGAAAATAATAGATAAAGGTAAAGAAAGTGATTCGCTACATTCAACGACAAACAGAGGAGGTATGCCATCAGGTCGGTCCCTTTAGATCTGTCCAAGGTCTTAAGTCTGTTAAAAAACTTCCTTTGCGAGAAAGAGAAATTACCCAAGCAATCTGAAGTCTTCAACAGGCCAGATCCAGCGGTTGGATAGTTGGTAGATCCCTGCCTATATACAGAAGCAAAATGTGAAGCAAAAATGTTACAAATACCCGTTCCGGAAGTCTCTTCTGAACTACCTAGTTTCATGGTAGATGGGTAAGGATTGCTGTTGATTTTTTTATTTTTCAGGAATGTCCAAAACTTTTTGGGGTTAACAGACAAGTTTTGTTCGAGTTCCCATATATAGTTGGCATAGCAAGTATTTATTAAATCAACACAACGTTTCTTTATTATATCAAAGCTAATTTTATCCAGCGAAAGTAAAATTAATGATTTATGATTTACGTAAAATATCATATTTGATACTTTATAATTGGACATACTATTAAGTTTGAGCTAATAATGTTTTTGCAAGCAATTTTATTATTTGTACAATGAAAAATTATGTATTTTCATTCTGCTCTATTTAATCTTTATCCCTTTCAGGTATTTCCTTATAATTCAATTATATTTTAATGAACACAGTTGTTCAGAATGTTTTAATTATAATTTGTGCCCATAAATTCATTAACAAAGGAGAGTATTTCTCCGATTTCACAGGAGCCCGAGATGAATCACGTAAATCACTTCTAACAAGTTTGAGAGGAAGCAGTTTGACTTCCGATAGTTAGTTCTTCCGTTCAAACAGCACTATGTAAAAGGAAAAAACACGTCGCCGGATCAAATAGTACAAAAAGATAGGTCAACAAGGAAAATGGACGCTGATTCGTGTAAGTATGGTGAATTTTGAGGTTTCTATGTTTGTTGAGTATTTTGAAAGCTAAGCATGTTGTCATGCGTCGTTGTTATATGTTTATATCTCTTCATCGCGTTTATAAATTTTTATATTATACTAAGCTACCCCGGCTCCTTGAGCTACTATCGACTCAGTCCAAATCATCCGACGCGATAGTATCCTTCCTCCCCTTTTCCTTCCCCCGTTATATATATTTACTAGTCATGGGAACGCAATGACCTTGTTAAAACAATGCACAAGACAGAATGGCGGCGACGTGGTCCACAACCCGTCACGTCACGTTTCCCACAGAGGTGAAAAGTGGATCGCTGGAAGTGATCTCTGCCTACGCCTCTGGGAAAAAGGCGTGATTTTATGTTTGTATGTATGTATATTATACTAATGTAGTGTTAATTGAACTACTAATTCATATGTACCATCATTCGACGCTTTAACGGTGAAGGAAAACATCGTTAGGAAACCTGCACACCTAAGAAGAAATTCTAAGGTTGTGTAGTCGACCAACCCGCACTTGGCCAGCGTGGTCGTCTACGGCCTTATCGCCCTAGTTTAGGGTAGGCCCGTGCCCCAGCAGTGGGGACGTATATGGGCTGATGATGATGTTGAATTGAACTACAATTTCAATAAATCATGTGGATTCCTAATACTGAAATAAGTAATTTAAAAAAGAAACGCATGACAGACAACATCTGGATCATAGCAAAGCAAAGTAAGTACTTAATGTCACGGTTATCAGAATTAACCAGGCCCCTCTTACCCACTGGGCACTATGGGCACGTGCCCAGGGCCCCGCGATGGAATGGGGCCCCCTACTTCCTGCCAGATTACCAAATTATAACTGATATTTATTAGGTCTTACCGAAAAAAATAAATTTGGAAAAATCTCATGATAATGACTTACTTAAATAAAAAAAAATTATAAAAATAAATTTAGAACCTTGTTTGTCTACTTTCTTTATCTATTATAATTAAGGTTGTTCTCAAGGTCATAGGGGCCCTATGATCCTAATGTGCCCAAGGCCTCAAATAGTTTAAAGACGGCCCTGGAAATAACACTAGTTAAGAGAAATAGACTCAACTACTGTGTATGTACGTACATTGATGTTGTTCACCCAGTCATGAAGCAAATTAGATCGCCTACCTTAGCAATATATAGGAGTACTGTCAAATGTTCAATCGAGACAATAAAAAGATAAAATGGTAAAACAAGAACTTTGTTGCGTGCGTTACATCTTATCTTATATACACACGCAAATGCTCACATTGTTATGGTTATTTTATTAATTGTCTTCTATAATGGAGCTAAGAGAGCAAGAGAACAATCGTGGAACAGGAAAGTAATTACGAAAACTAACAAGAACAATAAAAAGTAACGGCCAACCGGGCAATCACAGGGCATTACATATACGTGATATTATTACGGAGACATTCGAGGAATCATCTGGCATTTGATTTTAGAGATATAACTAGTGACCCGCCCTTGCTTCGCTTTGGGTATATTGTACATACGAACCTTCCACTTAAATCTATTAAAAAAAACCGCATCAAAAGCCGTTGTGTATTTTTTAAGATTTAGCATAGGGACAGACAGACGCGGGAAGCGACTTCGTTTTATACCATGTAGTGATGTAAGTATGCTATTCACAATAAGGGCTGCGATAACATTATCGCAAACAACATTACCACATCATATCACAACATTAAACATTATGTATGATCATACATAATATTATAACAACCGCTGAAATACACTTCTTTTGTTAATAGTTTCCAAGCCACTAAATTACTGACTAAACTTGGTAAAACAAAAAACAGAACGTAATTAACAATATCTTTTTAATAGTACTGGAAAAATAATGTACTCAATAATTAGAATAATCAGATTTGATGTCTGATACTAGTTATTTATATTTATTAAAGGCAACTGGCTAGCGCGACATCCTAATAAAATTAAATGGATATAAAGTTATACAGTTAAATAAATATTATATTTCCTTTGACTATGAATAGAAAAAATCATTCTCACAAACTACAAAAAAAGAACTTTCATCCCGTTATTTTTCATTATTTCACAACGCATTTTTTCACGCATTGAAACTCCACTGTTTCGTTGGAATGTTTAGATTGAAAAGGTCTTTCAATTTTATTACCTAGTGTGTCTGTTAGATTACTGAGCCGGACCAATTTGTTTTACTGTGACAAACACGGACATAAATCTTTAAACAAAGAGTCGGTCACCACAAGCAAAATTAAATCATCGGCACAATGAATTGTACTGCTGAAATACACACACTGTTATACTTTATTTTTTGCGATAGATTTTCAGGTAGCAAAAATTTTGAATGTTAGTAACCTAAAACTGCAGCAGTTCCATCTTATGAAAAGCTCAACCCAGCTTGCCAAGTGGGAGTTGATCGACTTTACGTGGAATTTCAAATTCGAATTTCTTAATAAATAAATATTACACAAAATCACATACATTGATTTGATCCCGTGGTTATTACTTAAGCACTTATGAAACGGATATCAGAATCGACAGTGGATACACAAACATATTCAAATATATTTAATAACACATCCAGACAAGGAACATAAACCGATGTTCGTCACACAAATATTTGTTCCGGGTGGGAATCGAACCCAGAACTCTTGGAACCGTAGGTAGTGTAACCCGAGTCACTAACCACTGCTCCACCCAGCCAGTCAATACGGCTGTAATGGCTGTACGTACTGATTATCTAAATCAGGGCGTTTTCTTTCATGATAGAGCTCCGAATAAACGTGCCTACTTAACGTTTAATTTTAAAAACATATCGGAACTGGTCGGCCTTGCCTGGAGATCGACAGCTTTGGAGTGAATTGGGGGAGGTATACTATACAGTGGGACAGTATAGGCTAAGTAAAAAAAATAGAACATGGCGGGGTTAGCACCGGGCTGCTCTCGCTTAGAAAACCTTAACCTCTACGCCAGCACCCTTATCCGATTTTTCGATATGTATTTGCAGGTCCCAAACAATATAAATTATTAACACATCCTTCTTTTTCATGCAAAAATATTGGCACTTTCCCGGCGGATACCTAACATGTCACAGACAGAATAGGTAATTGTGACCCGTGCGAACTTGTTTTTGCAGGATGTCCAAATTGGCTGACACCCATTTTCCGAGCATTTGTTTTTGACCTAAAATTGGTTTTCCCATTCGGTACATTTGATTTTCGATTCAGTCTATTTTCCGGTTCGATAAAGCGAGCACGTCAAAACAATGCAAGCGATTTAACGGAGACTAGGAGATCTACGAATAGTTGACACAGTAATTAACCGTCGAACTCTAAATTCAGAATTCATCTTTACGAACAGCTAAAGGCTTTCCATTAATTTTACCAATTATTTCAAACAAACTTTTCCTGTAGAACTAAATAACTGTACAAACACGATTTATCGGGTATTTTGATAGAATACATCATCATTATAAAAAGGCGCCCGGCCGATTCCAGCGACGGCGGCCGGTCTCAATTGAGATCAGCCAATTGCGCAGGACATTTTATAGTGCACAAGTGTGCGCTAACTGGGGACCTCTCGGTCCTAACGCAGCACTTGCTACCAATAGACCAACGAGGCAGATAAAACATCATCATACATCATCAGGCCATATACGTCCCCACTGTTAGGGCACGGACCTACGCTAAACTTGGGCGATAAGGCCTTAGTCGACCACCCTGGCCACGTGCAGCTTGGCCGACTACACTATCTAAGAATTTCTTCGTAGGTGTGCAGGTTTCCTCACGATATTTTCCTTCACCATCAAAACGTCAGATAATCGTACATATGAATTTCAAATTTGAAAAACACAGTGGAAGGTACGTGGCGGAAGTTGGACTGGCGACCTCTCGCATAGCAAGCAACGACCTTAAACACTCGGCCATCGATGCTTTTGATAGATATGCATCATCATTATCATTTACTCCTACATACATACATACATACATAAAATCACGCCTTTTTCCCAGAGGGGTAGGCAGAGATCACTTCCAGCGATCCACTTTTCACCTCTGTGGGAAACGTGACGTGACGGGTTGTGGACCACGTCGCCGCCATTCTGTCTTGTGCATTGTTTAAACAAGGTCATTGCGTTCCCACGAGTAGCAAGGAAATATGACGGGGGAAGGAAAAGGGGAGGAAGGATACTATCGCCTCGGATGATTTGGACTGAGTCGATAGTAGCTCGAGGAGCCGGGGAATTACTCCTCCTTAATGTAAATCAAATCTAAAGCATTTGTGATATACATTTCTAATTATATACGAAAATGGAAACCTTGAAAAATCAAAGAAGCTTAAGTTTATTGCCGAGTTTATAAACGGTACAATTTTCAATTAACATTTAAGAGATATACAAGTCAAACATGGATGTCGTTTTAATATGTTCATATTATCTTTGCATACAGTATGTACATCTTTAACTGTCGTTTATAATGATGGCGAAGTCTCTACGCATTCTTGAGCAAACAGCGTACACTCACGATCTTAGAAAATGGCCCTCATAGCATAGGATGGGGCTTGTATTTTAGCGTATTTATATATAAATTGTATTATATTTGTATATGAAGGGTATGTGGTACTAGCATTTTTTTATTCCTGGTTTTTGTTTTTATTAGAAGGTTTTATTCCTCTGTAGTGAAAGAGAGTACGATTTGGACTTACGCCTAGAGTGTTTCTAAGAAAGTGAATAATTCGAACTCGATATTTTTAAAAGAAGAAAATTCTAAATAATTATTGTTTTATAACGACATTATTACAAAGTTAAGATTTTCAAATTATTTGGGTTTCTTGTCTTTTTTTTTTATTTTCCTAATATGTGAATGTTTATCAAAACCTTCATACTTTTAACAGCTTAAGGGGCTACAGACATGGTTGGTATATATTTTTTTCAACGTGATGCCTGCACGATTTCCCAACAGCAAAAATTCATTTCCTCTTTTCTGCTTCGTGTCATTAAGGCATGGAATACCCTTCCAGCTCATGTTTTCCCATCTTCCTATCATCTCTCTTCACTCGAGGAGTGAAACGGCATTACATGTCATCTAACCAGACCTCGTATATGGATCTGATTACCTAGGTGATCTGATTACATCAGGTGGGTCATCCTACACGTATTAGCCAATTTAAAAAAAGAAACAAAATAATCTTGACAGGCAGTAAGAAATTAATGTAAGAAAGTAATGTGATGTCACGTAAATAACTTACATTGGAAAAATAAAAAATTTTTATCTAAAAATGTTGAGTCAGATAATCAATTAGTCTAACTTAAAGGAAAAAATATATTTTCCTTTGTTCCAGGTACGGAACCCTAAAAATATTTCAGCTGTCTTTGTTCATTCTTGAAATTTAATTTAAAAGTCACTGAGCTGTTGTTTATCCTGTCTAAGAACAGATGTTTTTAAGTAATTTAACGTTACACGCCAAATTACTATTTCATTTTCAGACTTTCAAAAACGATTCTTGGTATTTGATAGAAAAACAGTCTTGTAAAAACTATCAAAGAAAATTTAAATTACGTCGTAAGACAACATTTTTAGTTCGGGCTTAAAAATCGGTTTTGGTATACCGTCACGATTTAATTTTTTAACCAATATTCCACAGGTTCTTTTGAAACTAGTACTTATTTAAAAACCAAAACGGCTTATTAAAAAATATTATTTCGATAAAAGACAAACTTTGATGCAATGTTATTAAGGTAAATTATTCACTTTATTTTCACTGTACATAGTTTTAAAACACTTTTTTATTTCTACCAAAGTTTAACAATTTTAATTTTATTGCTAACTTTTTTGTTCTTTAGCTTATCTATCCCACTGCTATGCAAAGGTTTCCGCTAATTCAGTCCAACTACATTACAAACAAGCTGTGCACACGACTTCGTTCGCGTGGACGCATACAAACGCCTAGAAATTTCGACGTGAGTCTTTTATATGACGTATAATTATTTTATTCATAAACCTATTGACATTAAATCAAATACTAAATGTTAAATCATCATCTCAACCTATTGCTGCCCAGTGATTTTCACCAGGTCGTTGGTCCATCTGGTAGGTGGCCTTTTCTGAGATTAGCGAACACAAATGCACAGACAGGCATACAAAAATTACATACAATTATTTTGGGTACTATCGCGTTTATAAAGGTAAGCGCATCATATATCATCCGTGTACAGACAATGCTCCTTTTAATTTTTATTATATGTGTAGACTAATTTAAATCAAAAGTACCCGTAATCGACGAGTATGCATGAAGAGGTTGATGGATGTGGAAGAAACAAATGTGGTGTGCCAGGACCGTAGCACATGCCATCTCTGCCTACCTCTCTGGGAAAAAAATGTTATATAATGTACACATGTATGTATTAATGTTGAAAGAAAAATTCAAACAGCAGTGTGGTAGAACCTTTCACGCTTCTACACAAGTCGCATCCTGAGACCTCGGATTCTCGCTTTATGCGCGCCTACACTCAAACAGGCCCTAATAAAACGCTCTTTACTTAATTCATACAATCTCCAGTGTTTAATTAAATGCGTTTTTCAACGCGGATCGTGACGCTAAAGTTCTGTAATTACGTTTAGGGGACCCGCTGATTTGTTTTGTTATCTGAGTGTTGGGATTGGTTTGTTTTGTTTTGTACAGATTAAATACTCGGAAACAACCATAATGGTTAAGAACCAGCGTTGTTACGGAACCAGATTTTCTCTTACGACTCCGAGCTCGTCGTTTATCGCGTTAAACATAACTTCTCTCATAGCGGAGTCGGTTAAAAAGTAGCTTACGCTCATCCTCATTATCTAGATTATTAGGGTATCAAATTTCATTTAAATATATCAATAGCATTGCAGTGAAAGCGCGATAGACGAACAGAGCTACTTTTACGTAAGGTAAGTATTAAAACGGTACAGAAAAGTATCTCTAAATTTTCTTCAAATTAGTAATAAGTATAAAAAGTAAAACCCGTATTTTGGAAGTGAATAAAACTGTTAATTTCTAGTTTTAAAGTCAGTACTTCCAACCGAGTCGCTCGGAATGGGAGTAGTGATTTTAGAGATAATATTATTCAAAGTTATTGAGTTCAATGGTGTCTGCAGAAGAGCTTGATAAGAATATGAGCAAGGAGAGTGGGCACTGCATATAAAATGGCGACTTAAAGCTAGTATTTTCTAAGAATTACGTCGTTGCCATTTAAGTTTCTGTAGTCAAGACTTACGGTTCAGTTTTGCTGTGATTTTTGATTTCATCATAATATAATGTCAAGGTCTAAAAAATAAAAAACATTTAAATAAAAAACGCTTGAATGTATACATTTAACAAACAAGAACTGGTCGCCCTTGGCCGGAGATCGACAGTTTTGTCGTGAATTGGGGGAGGCCTTTGCCTAGTACTGGAGCAGTATAGGCTAAATAAAAAAAATATTGACTAGCGAACTTGTGAAGGTCTAAGCAAGCGCAGGGACCAATTTAATTATATTAATTTGAAAATATCAATAATTTTGGTATCGTTCAAAGGGGTATCAAAACAAAAAGGACAAAGCTTCACGAAATATTATCAAAGGTTTCCCCAATGAAATAGCTTCGGTCATATTTTAGTTACCAGAATCTGTTCAAGTGAAAATTTTATCCTATTGGCCAACAGCCAATTTGTGGAATGGAAACTGAAATACTGGACACTTTGAATTCACTGGATAATTTTAAAACTGCTTTACTATTACGTAACAGATAAGTACATTTTAATGACGGGTTTCGGACCGGCTTAAACGTACGACTTGCAGGAAGGTTGGTGGTTTTGGGAAGTGTTCATGTCAAATGTGTTAATCAATCAATCAGAATTAATTTTAATGTTACACTTACTTTACTCCATTTAAATTCGGCCGTAAGACTTATACCTTACGTGACCAGTAGGGCTACCATGAGTTTAAAACTTACGCACTTGATATCGCCTACGTAAATAATATGTCTATGAAAAACTTGTACAGCACCGCTGGTGGTTACGCGAAAAAATTAAAACGGCCGTATGAAAAAAACAACTCGATAGGTTTTTAACGCACGTAAGTTTTCGATAGCCAACTCATGGTAGGCCCTCAGACGTCCCGTTTTCATAGGGACTTCCTTGTTTTGAAGCAATGTGTCCCCGTTTTCGGCCAGAGCAGCTTCAAGCTGTTCTAATGTCATCATCAAATCCTTGGTGAATTGACGATGTTCAAACCTTTTGCGAAATCATTGAGATCATTGATGAAGATGATGACGGGTAAGGCACAGTACCTAAATTATATCCATTGAAAAGTTACCCTAGTCACTATAGTACATAATCACTTTTCAAAACAAAGGATGTATTTTGATACTGTAATGAAATGTAAACGATACCGTATTTACACTCCCGAAGGAAGTAGCATACATTGCTTATTTTAATGCCAATCCAATTTCCACAATGCGTAATGAATTTACGTGGACTGACAATTTGTAAGCCAATTATGTCACACTTATCTGGATTCCGAACACAGAATGTAGGTCTCTAATTGAGAACATGTTGCGAGCTGTCGTGTACTTACGATTATCTAATTTGTCGTCCAAGTGCCATCATTGTACAGTGTGTCTGGTGCTGTTAAATTGTGGAGATGTCAATATTGTGTAAAAGGGATTTAGTGATTAGTCTGATCAGGCTTCGTGTGGAATTAAATCAATTTTAGTAAAGTCATAAAGTTAAAAAAATCTATGTAACTAATCTATATATATAAAAATCAATGCCACTTTTCGTTGTAATTCCATAACTCAAGAACGGGCTCACCTATCCAAACCAAATGCTTAGGATTTGGTCGGCATATTTAGTAGATGGTTTATGTGAAGTTTGCATAAAATCGGTCGAGCCGTTCCTCATTTGTCACATTTTTTGTAATAAATGAATTCAATAGAAACTTTTTCACAGAAACTTTTTTGAAGTTTTGTTGACAGGACAAGCACGTTGTTATGTCATTCATGCCGTCAGTTCATTTTGGACGTGGTTCGATTAAAGCATATTATCAGCGATAAATTTCTTTGTGTTTATTATTTTAGTCGAGCGGTTCCTCATTTGTCACATTTTTTGTCATAAATGAATTCAATAGAAAGTTTTTTCACAGAAACTTTTTTGAAGTTTTGTTGACAGGACAAGCACGTTGTTATGTCATTCATGCCGTCAATTCATTTTTGGACGTGGTTTGATTAAATCATATTATCAGCGATAAATTTCTTTTCACATAATTGCATTTGCAGTGCATTCATACAAACGGTGAGTCCTGAATTTATGTGTACTTTTCTAAGTTGCCGTATATGATTTCACATGGCATCATATGCGACAGCTTCTTGGGAATTTGTTTATTTTGTTCTAATTTTTTTTTTCCAGTTTTAAGCGAAAACATATGTGCATACGGGAAAAATGCCACCAGCCAGACGAGCAAATATAGGTCGGCGAACGCGTAATGCAAATGATGTGGCATTACTAAGACGATCACAGACTGCAGATGAACGCGCACAAGCTAATGCATCGCAGCGTGAACGTAATGCACGCAATGGATTTGTTAACCCAGTACCTGTACTGAATCTTGCACGGCCATCACGAATACGTCGTGCTGTTTTGGCTGAAATGATGCGTGCTGCTTTTAATTACAACAGTCAGATTGTTGATTATAGTATGTATGGATACATTGGAATGATGGACGCAATATGTCCACATTGTGATGCGGCTAACTTTCAGGTGAAACGCCCGGCATGTGTTGTGCTAATGGCAAAGTGAGATTGCCAGCATTAGAAACTCCACCCGAACCATTGTATTCATTTATTTTTGGGACATCGCAAGCGTCGAAGCACTTTCTGAGTCATATTCAACAATACAATTCGGCATTTCAAATGACTTCTTTTGGTGCAACTAAAATTATTAGAGATAATTTTATGCCGACGTTTAAGGTAAATACTTCAACAGGATTATTCCATGTTTGTATCAATCTGAAGCATAAAGTATATTTAAAAAAAAACTGATATAAGATTTACCTAAAATTGTATACATGTTACAGATTCAGGGCCAGATTTATCATCAAGCTGGTTCGTTATTGCCATACCCCGACGCTGATCATCAATTTTTGCAAATTTATTTTATTGGTGATGAAAATCGTGAATTGGATAAACGTTGTGCAATTGTTTCGAATACAAGACGAGAAATTATCGATCAACTCCTGCTGATGAAATAAATGCCTGCTTGAAGTCATCAGTTCTTTGGAGATATCTACAAAAATTGACACTAAACATTAATATGCGTGTTCACCTACAAAATGATCCAGCTGCCCATGAGTTCTCAAAACAATTGTTAGAAATTGGTGACGGCAAAATACAAATCGACAGAACCAACGGATTGATCGCTGTACCGAACAATTTTTGTACAATTGCGCAATCGATAGATGAATTGATTGAATGTGTTTTTCCGAATATTGTTCAGAATTACAGAAATCATGATTGGTTGACAGAACGCGCCATTTTAGAACCGAAAAACATTCATGTCAATGCAATTAATTTTCAAATTCAAGCGAAACTGCCAGGCGTAGTCACGAAATATAAATCAATTGACAGTGTTATGAATCAAGATGAGGCAATGAATTATCCAATTGAATTTTTAAATTCATTGGAGCCGGCTGGTATGCCACCGCATTGCTTGAATCTGAAAGTTGGTTCTTCGATTATATTATTGCGAAATATTAATCCACCAAAACTGTGTAACGGAACAAGATTGGCAGTGAAAAAGTTATTGCCAAATTTGATTGAAGCTACGATCCTAACTGGTAAATCAAATGGAGAAGTTGTTTTGTTAACGCGTTTACCTATGATTCCAACTGATATGCCTTTTGAGTTCAAACGTTTACAATATCCTGTGCGTTTATCATTTGCGATGTCCATCAACAAGGCCCAAGGTCAAACACTTCACGTTTGTGGTGTGAATTTGGAGGAACATTGTTTTTCACATGGCCAGTTATATGTTGCCTGTTCCAGAGTCGGTACCCCAGCCGTTTGTTTATTTATGCTCAAAATGGAAAAACAAAAAATATTGTTTATCCAAATGTTTTGGATTAAGTGTGTTGTAAATAGCTAGCAATTGATTTCGATTTTAAATAAAATATTTTTTTGATTAAATAAATGAATTTGATGTTCCGATTTGTTTATTTTATTTCACTTTATACGTAGCGAAGCACGTACCGGGCCGCTAGTATTTTATTATAATAAATATCTGGGACATTTCCACACACAGTCATCTGACCCCAAACTAAGCAGAGCTTGTAGTATGGGCGTCAGAGACTGATATACATACATATATAAATACATACTTAAATACATAATCACACCCAGACACGAAACAAACACCGATGTTCATCACACAAATATTTGTCCCGAGTAGGAATCGAACCCACGACTCTTGGAACCGCCAGTCAGGGTCACTAACCACTGTTCCACCGAGCCAGCCAGGTTTTAGTTAGTACCAGGCGAACTGTTTTATTTGCTTTCAATGTGTTAAAATGAAAACATATGAAAACATATACTGTAAGAGCAATAAATCATTTGATACGCACTTACATAAGAATGTTATTCTACTGTGATAAAATATTTTTATTAAGTGGTAAAAGTTCGTAAGGTCGGATAAAATATATATGTGTTTGTTACACTCATAAAAAGTATATATTATGATGAAACTTTGCAAATCAATTTATTTCACCTAAAAATAACAAGGCTTAATTGTTGACGATTTAATGTGCATGTAAAATGGTTGAAAAGGAGAAATGACAAACGATGACTCCATACTAAATATTTGTCTTTATGGGTCTACACGCGTTATTAGGAGTAGCAAATTACATAGCTACTTACTGCCCGACGTTTCGACTGGGTTACACCAATCGTGGTCGCGAGCGAACTCCATACAATGTCATGTTTTCTTAAACAATACACACATACGCGTATCAAGTAATTACTCAAGTTTCCTTGAACATATCAAGTAATTAACGTGTACTTAAAACCATTCAGCTTCACCAAAGTTGCCGATTGAAAGAAGCCACAATCCCATTCAACGTCTTAATAAAGCGGAATGCCAGCAAGAGGAAGTTTTTAACTCCCCCGTAGTTTTTAAGTAGGGTTGAGACAAATTAATTTGACGGTGGAAAAACCATTTCGTTACTTTAGTGAGGGAAACTCGTTACCACAGTAAAAGTAATTTCAACGGACAATAAATTACTATTTGCATCAGTTTTTTTAAGCTATTGCGTAGCTTTTATCGCGGGCTTTGAGCGCGGCGACCGAACCAAGAAATTCCGTAACGAAAAAAAACTCACAATCGTCTAACGTCGTTTCAGTTCGGTAGACTTCGGCACGGTGTTTGTGTGCGTGCGGTTAGACGTATTGTACGACTCTACGAAACTCGCACGAATCGAGACGAGCTGCTCCGAAATCGGACGATGCTGTGCAATAGCTATACCGCGGCAGTCCCCGAGTGCCACACGTCTTTTTGGTTTAGAAAGATTTATTTTTAGTTTTAATTTAACTTTATTCTTTATTATTGCTTTGATTAAAAAGCGTCGATGGCCGAGTGGTTAAGGTCGTTGCTTGCCATGCGAGAGGTCGCCAGTTCAAACCCCGCCAGGTACCAATGTGTTTTTCAAATTTGAAATTCATAAGTACCATCATTCGACGCTTTAACGGTGAAGGAACACATCGTGAGGAAACCAGCACACCCGAGAGATTTTTCTACGGTGTGTGAAACCATGTCAGAGGCCTACGGGCGGCTTAAAAACTCTGACACCAGGTTGTTCATCAACCATACGATAAGAAGAAGAAGAAGAAGCTTTGATTTGATTGGCCGATCAAGTGAAATGGCAATTTGTTGCCTCAAGCACACGTTTATTTATTTGTAACGTATTCCCAAGTCTAAAAACTAGTTTTTTAAAACTAAGTGATTTGTATTACTTATATATCATACATCTTTGAACTCTTGTATTAATTTATATTGCACCCGATTGATCCGATGATGACGAAGCTATTCTAAGCCATCACCGTATGCCA
Source organism: Maruca vitrata (assembly GCA_039566165.1). Taxonomy (NCBI): domain Eukaryota; kingdom Metazoa; phylum Arthropoda; class Insecta; order Lepidoptera; family Crambidae; genus Maruca; species Maruca vitrata. The sequence continues at coordinate 9,456,879 of CM076924.1, read as the reverse complement.
GTTAGGAACAAAACTAAATTGCATCCGTTAGTTATAAAAAAATAAATTTAGGGTCTTAAAAAGTAAAAACTAAGATACCTGTTACATTTATATCTGTAATACAACAAAAAGCAGTTTTTTTGTTTCCCTAGGCAACCCTACATTCTCCGAGTTAGACCTTTTGTTATTGAACGTGAATATTCATAGTGCACTGTGACTTGAAACAGTCGGAAAGTTAAATGAGATTAATTCTTCAACTTCACTTCAGTGCGCGTTCCACTATATTCCACGGGAAGCAATGATCCTTATTGTATTAATAATAAAGCTTCTTGTTATGTATTTGTGCCATCTGTGACTAAGTGGATCATTATTTATTAAATGTATTATCAATTTCACTCGATGTTTTTTGTGTTGTTTAGTTCCTGTTGTCTTTTCTAACTTTGTTACTTAAGGATTTCGTGCCAGCTTTTAGGCGAACAGCGATTTCATGACTAGAATTGTAGGTTTTTTCTTGTAGGTATATAATAATTTTAAGAAATTTAATATTATTACATCAAGTAATGGAAACTTCGATAGTGTACTTAATGTACACTTAGAAGATAGGATACTATATAGAAGATACTAGACAAATATTATGTGAAGTATGTTGTGTATTCACAGTAAAATACAAATATTAACTCAGGTCGTTATTCAGACACGTGTTGCTATATCCAGGGGCGTTATCTGAAAAGTTATTTGCCCAAATCATCCCTCGTAATAGAATAAACAAACGCCGGCCGCATTCATAAAAATAATGACCCAATTAATAGGATTCCCTGACAAAAAGAGATTTAAAAAGATAGCTTTATAGGTTAGATAAATCGGTTGAAAGTGCCCGGTTCGATTGGCACGATTTTAAAACGTTTATTACATTTTGTCATCGTTAAAACGGTCTAATGATTACGAAAAAGTAATAAAACTGAGGCCCTGGGCGATTTAATTGGAAATATTGGTTTATTGTCAAAGTCACAGACACGAAAATGTAAAGCCTTAATTATGATTTTGATTAAAGGGAACTTATTTTAAAAGAATATAGACATATACTTATTTAAAATTTTCAAAATATTTTATCACTGTTTTAATACATGTTATGTAATGGTGGTAGTAATATTAAAATGAAAAAAAAATGAGATAAATCTCGTTTGAAGTTGAAAAGTTGACATTTTTCAATTGAATAAACGGTAAATTAATTTTCAACACGCGCATTTTCAAAATGGATGTTTTGTTAACATTGTTTTATCAGTGACTAAGATTACACACAGCACAGTGTAAACGCTTGAAAAACGTAAAGGCAAAAAAAATATTTACACCGAGGACAATTTACCAGTGGTGTGCAAAACATTTACCTTATTACTGTATTCCGCATCTGCCCAATTCCAAAGGATTTTAAAATTTCCGATTGCTGGTTCGGCTGTATTTCAAAATGTTTAGAGGTTTCTGTCTTAGGAAGGATTTGAAATTTGAAATCGGTAATGGATTAACGTTGTAAACTCAAGACACTGGGATCGTTCGAGTAGATTTGAGACATTGTGATCTGTGGGATTGAACTTTGAGATTAAGTATCTAAAGAGTTTATGTTCAGTTGATTCATTAAACTTATGCTTCTGCTTAAAATATTTAATTGATTTCAAACCAATTTTGGATCGAGGCTTTAAAATTAAAATAGATATTTTCTATTATAACTTAACGTTATAATGAAAAAAAACAACAAAAAAAACATGAATAAACATATTTAGGATTGTCCTTACAACATTCAAAAGGCTCGTTTATTTTAAAATCTACCTAGGTAGATAATAAAATCCTAAAATGTTGATGATAATAATAATTATAAATATGGTTAAAATTAGTTGCAAAAATCAATAATCAAGAAGATAAACGACTAATTCCCATAAAAATCTTGACTCGCACTCACAAAAAGATCAAATTCGTTATGGCCATGACAAACACATAGTTTTACGATAAACGCCATATGTTTTGTAATCACTGTTACAGATGTGAAAGTACGAGTATGTTTGTTACCTTTCCACGCAGGATCTAATCAAAAACTCTTTTGAAATTTGGCACTAATGCAGTTAGGAACTGAGTTGATAGAAGCACATTAAAAATATTGAATTTGCGAAAAAGCCGGTATTATATAATATAATATGTCTCAAGTGTATTGGATCGTACTGAGTGTTTTTTAAAATCGTTGTCATCGTAAGGAACGCGAGCGAAACGCAGCTGAAAACTAGTACAACAAATATTAGCGCTCATCAGTAAACACAACAATAGCAACAACATTACTGAGCAATATCATCGGTTTTCAGGTCAAACACATAACTGTTCTCCTACTGGTTACGCAATTAATAGGCTCACAAAATGGCCCGTGGTTTGTCGAATATCCGGAGCGAACAAAATTAATGAGGGAAATTCACGTTTTGAAAGCAAAACTTTGCACTTTGGCCGATTTATTTTTTATGCGGTGTCCCACATCAGCGATAACTCGACTAATGTACACGACGTCATAACTCTGAAGTGTGTGCGTTAAATAAATCGTTGCGGTTTTATCTGAGCATTAAAAGCTTTGACCGGAGCTTTTGGTCAGAAACCCGAAAACATAATGCAAATTCGCTACGGGCCCCTGGGCGATAAATCCGACTGTATTTTTAGGAGTAAGCGCAATTAAGGAGCTAAAAAAAATCATGTGACACTATTGTCTGTTGATTTAAATTTTTAAACTTTTAAGTTGTGGAAAGCTTATTTCCATTGTATTTTGTTGTTCATGGCTATCTATTAAAACTAATTGGCTGGTTTTCTGAATTTAATGGTAGCGTGTAGACATGCGTCATTGTCTTTTTTTTTCACGTAAAACAATAAAGTCGCAAGTGAAATATAATTTGATGAAAATCAATTCAACATACAAAAGACAGGCGCATATAAAATATGTTATAGAACATTTCACAACTCTTAACGCACCATTGGCTCACAAACCTTTCATAATTTTTCTCTAATTTTTTACATTCATGCTATTCAATTAAAACAGTCTCAAAAATTTTAAGAACCGCAACCCCAAACTTCAAATTGCTACATCAATTTACTCGAACAATTTGTGCCAGTAATTTAATTACACTATCTAACTTAAAGTACTGAAATCATAAAATAGACTTATTTTCCAAGCGAACAATATTATAATTAAAAAGTTTTGTGACCTAGAGAAGTAACTGGAGTATTATCACTTTAAAAGAGTGTCTCGACATTGAGACAGTTCAATAGTCTTGCTTCTGAATAAAGAAAGATATTTCTTATTTCATCCTTTTCTCCGATTAGATCTTTTCATTCAACTGCTAATTGTATTAAAAAGGATTGTTGAAGTATTTTTATGTAGTTACCAATTCTGCTATTCAGTAGTTTTAGTTAATTATCTAGTAACAAAGTAAGGGTCGATGGCCGGGTGGTTAAGTTCGTTGCTTGCAATGCGAGAGGTCGCCAGTTAAAAACCCCGCCACGTACCACTGTGATTCGTTGCTTTAACGGTGAAGGAAAATATCGTATGGTGAAGGAAAATATCGTAAGGAAACCTGCACACCTACGAAGAAATTCTGAGGTTGTGTAGTCAACCAACCTGCACTTGGCCTGCGAGGTTGACTAAGACCATATAACCCTAGTTTGGGGTAAGCCCGTGCCCAAGCAGTGGGGCCGTATAAAAGCTATCTGACGCATGACTGAAGACTGTTAAGTCTCAATGTATGTCTGTTCTATACTACTGTTTGTGATTTGTGCTATTTTACTTAACATGGCTTCCCAAGATACAGGCATAGCCTAGGTTGGGGGCCCCTGTTTGAATAGTGTGACACTGTTCTGTTAGCACTGGACCTGTATTTGATTTAAGGTAATTTTAAGGATGTAATATTTGATTTTAGTGCAATAAAGAAATTATTAATTAATATTATTATTATTATTATAATGTCGATGAGAACTATGCAAGGTTTAAAAAGATAAACGATGATGTGACTATTGTTTTAGTAATCGAATTATTGCTTGATTTATTTTATAAATAGCACTTGCTATTCTTTCAATTTTCGAAAAAGTGTACTATTCCTGTCCCGCTTCCTATTATGACATATGAGTGACTCTATCACCACAGTAAGGTAAATGTAAAGTAAATTGAGTTAAATTGTATAAGAACTATATTTCATACCTACAGATATACTTATTGTGAGTCTTCGCGTTTAATGTGTAATAATATGATTAGTAGAAATTGTTTTGGCTAATGTATTATCACTATCATATTGTCATTAGTAATATGTTTCCTTAAATAAATAAAATAAAAATAAAATAAGTACTCGAGTAGCAAGTCATTCTCCAAATTAAAATGTTTCATCTAAACCAATGTAGCTGGCTTCCACCATTATCTAAGTGCATCAATATCTCTGCCTAATATCTAAGATACTTGGTTCACTTAACAAGTAGTCACCGTCTTAAGACTCATTACATACAGGCTGCATACAATCAAGATATCAAGATAGCAGTTTAGACTACATACTAGCATCTAGACTTTAAGCTTTTGTTTCGTAGAGATTTCACAAAGTCTTGCTCGTTAAACGAGCCATACGAAGTCTTGAATAGCGCAGCATAAACGCTCTAATACCGCATTAAGAGTCTTAGTTGTAATAATAAAAGAACATATTTTGGCTTCTATACAGTATTTTCACACTTTTAGAGCAAATAAACTGTTAACGTCTGAAAAAAGGTCAACCAAATAAAAAACCTCGAGTTGTGTAAGTGATTTATGAATGAAAAGAGATATGACTATTTGAAGACAGGCATCGGACAAATGCTAGAATATTATGTTACGCGAACCCCAGAAAAACTAGGCAAGAAGTCCAAGTTGATATTTTATTTTCTTTTACCCTGAGATTGTTTTTGAGTGGTAATAATATTAACTTTTTATTTCCAGTTAGTAATACATATAGACAGTTAAGTATAGGATTTTTGTCATGGTTGTTTTCTTATTTATTACCTGTTTTAAGGAAATGTATGAGCTAAGCTGTATCTAAGATATCTATTATGACGACAACCTTTGTGTTATAATTTATACATACATTTTAAACCTGAACCAATTTTAGATACGCTACAGTTAATGACAATAAACTTAATAAGCGTTCAAAATTCTTCATGCAAAATAAAATGCTTATTAAATTTATAAGTCGAAACTGCATTTTGACATATAAATAAATAAGTATTTAATTTAAAGTCTTTACAAGTTATCGCGAAGTTTTGTTATCGTTAAAACGATACTTTCATGGGAAATTGGGTTTATATTTATGACGCTTCGGTAAACTTATGATGACCTATCGTTTTACCGATTTATTGATAACAAAATAATTTCGTTAAACTTTTCGATAAAGTGGCGTGCCAATTAATTTTTCCTTTCAAATTAAGTTGGAATGGAGTAACCTCTTTCGTTTTAATTATTCATTCACGATTATCAAATACCAGCACGATTGCTGAAATAAAATTGAACAGTAGAATTTTGAACTTATATTCTTTACATCCAAGAGTCGTGGGTTCGATTCTAGTGCAGTGCATACCACTGTTTTTTTTTAATTCGTAACACAAGTGCTTAATCAACTTAATTCGGCAGCGGAACAATATAATATGTTAAGTTGTATGGTATAAACTATAGATAAGTGGCCAATATTTTAAAAGTTTGCTACAAATCCAGGATAGGGGTAGAAAATATCTCTTGGATTTAAAAATGTGCGTAGATACTAAAGTAATGGCGCCTCACTATCAGTATTGCCCACTTGTGTAATAAATATCTGTAGAGTAATAAACGTTTCACGTTGTTGCCAAATGAAGTGCTTGACGATCGTCTGCTGAAAAACTTAGCTACTTTAGCTTTTACAAGAAGTACTTAAGGCTTAATCGACCAGGTTTCTTCTAGTTTCTTTAAGCCAAAGCATTCCCACACTCACCATTAGAGAAAGACTTAAAAATACTATGTTACGGAACGTGGACTCAATGTCACTTGTTCAAGGTACCTAATTAAATACACACCGTGATTTTTTTGTGGTTGGTTATATAATAAACTTGCGAATCTTATGAATACGCACGAACAAAAACCTCGTGAAATGTTGAAACCAAGCTATTTTGCGGACCCTGCTAACATAATACATGCCTACAACAAAGACGTGACTATTCATATACTAGTGTTAGCGTTCCGTTGCACCAGCTTGACACTCCCATTGTACGTAGGTATAAAGGCTTTATCGCGTGTGCTTAAGGCACTGTTATTTTTTCACGGAAACCCGTATATTTTTTCCTTTGCTTGGGGTCAGCGAAATAGGTTGAATCGGTTCAGTAGTTTCAACGTCAACACGAAACAACATACAAAAAATCTCACACAAATTGTGTCAGTACAGGAAAATTCTTGCATGGTACATATCATCATGATCATTGCTTCATAACCAGCCATCAAGAAAGAAGAAAAAAGTTCTCGATAATTCATTTCGCCTACTTGCGAAACTGGAGTAGTGAAGTTTTTGATAGAGAATCATGATGTACTCATTTTACAACTACTTTAACAGTTGTCAAGTCATCGAAAGTATGGTTTAATAAACACTTAGCTGAAGATTTTAATATGAACGTTTTCATTAGATAGAAATAGTTGACATATTATATAATTAGATATATCTTAGGTCAACTTTAATGGATCCAATATTTTAGAATCAAAGAAAAGCCAAGAATACGTACATCTACTTTGGATTTCCACACGATAGAGGAAACAAAAGCATCTTCCCTCAAAGCACATCCCGTGGGACTCAAGATAAAGGTTTGCTGGAACTACATCGAATTTAACATGTACAAACGGATGTAAACTGACGAGCAAATATTTGAGAAGGCTTAAGATAGGTACCGTCAGAAGTCGTACTATTGGGAAAAAAACTTTTAGAGTAAGAGGCATTACTATTACTAGGAGCGTTTTGAAACACACGCTTAATAATGTATGCAGGTATATTCTGGGAAGTGGCCAAACTTTGTCACCGAGTGGTAGCCAAGCGGTAATCGGCAAAAGGGAAGACCAAAAAAGAGTAGCGCGGTGATCTCGACATCCTACATCCAAACTGGCTATCTCTTGGATCGCTAAACATAAAGTGAATTAGTATGTTGCCAATATAAACGAGTGTAAGGTATACTTCTGGGAAGTGGCCAAACTTTGTCACCGAGTGGTAGCCAAGCGGTAATCGGCAAAAGGGAAGACCAAAAAAGAGTAGCGCGGTGATCTCGACACCCTCCATCCAAACTGACTATCTCTTGGATCGCCAAACATGGAGTGAATTTTATTAGTATGTTGCCAATATAAACGAGTGTAGGTATATTTCTGGGATGTGGCCAAACTTTGTCACCGAGTGGTAGCCAAGCGGTAATCAGCAAAAGGGTAGACCAAAAAAGAGTAGCGCGGTGATCTCGACATCCTACATCCAAACTGGCTATCTCTTAGATCGCCAAACATGCAGTGAATTAGTATGTTGCCAATATAAACGAGTGTAGGTATACTTCTGGGAGGTGGCCAAACTTTGTCATCGAGTGGTAGCCAAGCGGTAATCGGCAAAAGGGGAGACCAAAAAAGAGTAGGGCGGTGATCTCGACATCCTACATCCAAACTGCCTATCTCTTGAATCGCCAAACATGGAGTGAATTAGTATGTTGCCAATATAAACGAGTGTAGGTATATTTCTGGGATGTGGCCAAACTTTGTCACCGAGTGGTAGCCAAGCGGTAATCAGCAAAAGGGTAGACCAAAAAAGAGTAGCGCGGTGATCTCGACATCCTACATCCAAACTGGCTATCTCTTGGATCGTCAAACATGGAGTGAATTAGTATGTTGCCAATATAAACGAGTGTAGGTATACTTCTGGGAAGTGGCCAAACTTTGTCACCGAGTGGTAGCCAAGCGGTAATCGGCAAAAGGGAAGACCAAAAAAGAGTAGCGCGATGATCTCGACATCCTACATCCAAACTGGCTATCTCTTGGATCGCCAAACATGGAGTGAATTAGTATGTTGCCAATATAAACGAGTGTAGGTATACTTCTGGGAAGTGGCCAAACTTTGTCATCAAGTGGTAGCCAAGCGGTTATCGGCAAAAGGGAAGACCAAAAAAGAGTAGCGCGATGATCTCGACATCCTCCATCCAAACTGGCTATCTCTTGGATTGTCAAACATGGAGTGAATTAGTATGTTGCCAATATAAACGAGTGTAGGTATACTTCTGGGAAGTGGCCAAACTTTGTTACCGAGTGGTAGCCTAGCGGTAATCGGCAAAAGGGAAGACCAAAAAAGAGTAGCGCGATGATCTCGACATCCTACATCCAAACTGGCTATCTCTTGAATCGCCAATTATGGAGGGAATTAGTATGTTGCCAATATAAACGAGTGTAGGTATACTTCTAGGAAGTGGCCAAACTTTGTCACCGAGTGGTAGCTAAGTGGTAATCGGCAAAAGGGAAGACCAAAAAAGAATAGCGCGATGATCTCGACATCCTACATCCAAACTGGCTATCTCTTGGATCGCTAAACATAAAGTGAATTAGTATGTTGCCAATATAAACGAGTGTAGGTATACTTCTGGGAAGTGGTCAAACTTTGTCACCGAGTGGTAGCCAAGCGGTTATCGGCAAAAGGGAAGACCAAAAAAGAGTAACGCGGTGATCTCGACATCCTCCATCCAAACTGGCTATCTCTTGGATCGCCAATCCTGGAGTGAATTAGTACATAATAATATGTTGCCAATATAAACGAGTGTAGGTATACTTCTGGGAAGTGGCCAAACTTTGTCACCGAGTGGTAGCCAAGCGGTAATCGGCAAAAGGTAAGACCGAAAAAGAGTAGCGCGATGATCTCGACATCCTACATCCAAACTGGCTATCTCTTGGATCGCCAAACATGGAGTGAATTAGTATGTTGCCAATATAAACGAGAAAAAAATTAGGGAAGGCCTTTGCCCAGCAGTGAGACATATCAGGCTTATTCCACCAAGAATTGATCGGAGATTTTACACCCGGTGATATAGTGCTTATTTACGCAACCAAATTCTATTCCCGGCTGAGCCCTGTTTTGTCCCTAATGAAAACCATTCCTTATGTCATACCTACTTTATGTTTATATATCGATAATGTATTACTGATATATTTAAATTTGATTTACCCACGGATACAACGGAAACCTTGCCAAATATAAGCTATTTGTCTACGAGAACCACTGTTCTAGTTTTAGTTCGAAATGCACTTAAAATGGCAACGACATAACTCTCATGGGGACAGCCTGATTTATTTCCGACCACAGTAAGCGCAAAAAGGGGAATAAAAGATAAATTGGCTTTTATTGCGGTACAATGCAAATAATAATGTCATTGTTACAAGTGTTATCATTGATCACTCCATTCAACGTGCGGTAACGTAAAAAGGTTGTTCAATGCTCACGTAACAACGTAGCACGCAATCAGGAAAGAAAAATAATCGTATTTTGATTGCCGCGTTTATATTACACCCGCCTTTTTACTGTTGTAATAAAGTGGCCTAATTAGTGCCTACTAATGAATACTGAACTGAAATAATGATAACATTATTAACTACTTTTAGGTCAAAAAAAAAATCTAACAAATTTCAATAATTAGGTTACTTCGTTCGTTTTAATTAAATACGTTATATATTATATTTGGTACACAATTATTGACGGTTTTGTTCCACTAGTACGTTACCCTTTCCTATTCATAATTAAATCATCATGAAAGGTAAATCAAATGAACTCTTCTAATTATATTTCAATCTCTTTAGTTGTAAGCTTATTTAACGACTTCCAATGTGATTGAATTCAATACATTCGTAATAATAATCCTATTAAATCTTTGTATAATCAAAAGTAACATTCATAATCACAATTTATTCTTCTTTAATTAAATACACTATTGACCCGCCCTCGCTTCGCTTATGAATAAGTTATACGTAAAAACCTTTCTGTTTAATTCCTCTACTTATTAAACCGCATTAAAATCCGTCGCATATTTTTAAAGGTTTAAGCATACATAGGACGGACAGACAGTAACAGCAACTTTGGTTTATGTATAGTACAGATTTAAGGTGCCTTAGTACTTTCTTATGAATAAGTGAAAAATACGTACGCACAATTTTTCCAAACAATATAAAGATGACTTTATATTTACTGAACATTACCAGTGTCAAAAAAGTATCTAAGCGATGTTTTAAAAGTATCCTAGTATATTTTTACTTTAAAGCTAGCAGTAACATAAAGCATTAAATACTACTTACCGTCTATTTACGTATCCTTATATCGTTCTTTAAAACAACACTTAATTATTGCACAAAGTTTCGCACACACTTTACCTACGAACGAAAAAGTTGATCAAACAAAATAGGTCTGTCGGAATCACGGTTTTAATGGAACCGACACATGTGCTGGCCACTTAAACTTCGAGCTTTTTATGACGATACCATACCAATGTTTTGCCGCGTCGTAAAATGTCGTTCATTTGCGCATCTACACAGGTAGTGGTCGCCAACAGAGCTCTAGAGAGACTGAAGTTTCGTCTGAAAACCTCCACCCGCGCATGCGTGATAACAACTGACAGTTCCGAACGGGACAAGCTATGAAGTTTCACTGTCGTTAAATTTATTCCAAAGTCAAATTTAATTAATCCCGCCTGGTTTCGGTTGAAACTTTTTACGATTTGCTACACTTATACCAGAGCCGCTCTAAGTTGGCCGATTTGCTACATGTCAGACTGACTGCACTAGTCTTTGAGTATAAAGCCACTGGAGATGCCTTACACTGGCGACCCCCTCCGGCAAAGTACATTGGTCAACTGTTCAAACACGTTTAATAAAACTACTTGTCGCTGCACCACCGCCATTTTGCATTGATCCCTGTCGCGTGACGTTACTCTTGAAAAATGGTTAGTTGTGCAGTATTCTCATGTAAAAGGCGATCGAGAGCTCAAATTCGCAACAAGAGCGCGTTTAGTATCATATCTAAGTGTTTTTATTAACTTTTAAACGTGTATTTAAGAAGAATTGCCATTTAAATAAAAAGTCGTTGCGATACGTAAACGACAGAAAAAAATAAACAAGAATACAGTGGTACGGGGCTAGTGATGTCACAAAGTCAAAAAGCGACTCGACATTTGAATGAATCATTCACTCCCTGCAGTTAGTTGTATAATCCGTTTTTTACTTTAATTTTGAATTAAATAAAAGGTCTAAACATATGTTATATTTAAATCTTGTAAGATGAATTAGAAAAATTACTTTTCTTTCCTCTGGTCATACGATATTGAAATTTAGTCTGAAAATGAAAAGAAATTCTGTGACTCCCTTAGAGATATTTTTAAAGACATAGATATTTTAACCGTATCCTCTCAGTACATTTTGGACTGTATCTTATATGTTTACAAGAACATACAATCATTTAATATCGGATCCTCACCATTTTAACACCAGTAATAAACATAAGTTTGCCGTTTCAAGGCTCAGGCTTCAAAAGACCGGAAAGTCGTTCTTGGGTTTAAGCACAAAATTGTTTAATAAGATCCCACAAAATGTTATTGAATTACAATAATCAGTACAAGATAGTTCAGTTCATTCACCAAACTGATTTTATTTTATTCTTTGTGTCATCACTATTTTTTTCGTATGTGTGTTGCGTAGTTACGTAAAAACTTTGTTTGTGTGCGTGTATTGTTTGAAGTGTTGAACATTTTTGTAGTGTGCGTTTATCGTTACAGCAAAATTTGTGTCTGTTGAGTTATTAATTTTTTGGTGGTGTGCTGTACGTGTTTACCTCGCCCCCCGCTAAAAGTGGCGAAAAAATTTGTTAGAAGCGTTGACGTTATGGCATCTCCAGTGGCTTTATACTCAAAGGCACTAGTGAGGGACAACGGTAAAATTGCCGAAGTATATAAGTAACAGTTATTTCCACTTTATAACCAAGCAAGGTCTAATTATAACAAATTTTTATTAAAAACATTAATTCACATCCAAAAGTTTGAATTTAAGTTCCTTATTTATAAATATATTTATTTTTAAAATACAATACTTATTAAATCCTTCATCCTATTTTTAAAAATACCTGGTGAGTATTACCCACTACGTCACTATGAAAACGTGTCAAACGGCGTAACCTTGTAAAAGCGTAATACAGAGTGGAAATTTTACCTTTTTCTTTTTATAATTCAATTATTTAAGGTAATAAAAGACAAATAATTAGATAATTATACCGGAGCCGTTCTTAGAAGACTGATTTGACACTTTTTTATTTTATATTTTGCATTTATCCTTGTTAAGAGGAACATATTTACGCGAATCATAAAGAACAACTTTTAAAAATAATACGTTATTTCAAAATTTCAAATGCACATAATTATATAATTACTAGCTGTGCCCGCGACTTCGTTCGCGTGGACTACAGGATTTAACATATAAAAGTTTATCCTGCTAACTCTCGTTCCCGTAAGAATTTTTCAATATCCTGTTCCAACTAAGCTTTAAGTTTACTATGGTACCTGCATGCCAAATTTACAGCATCTAACTTCAGCGGTTTAGATTTTTCATACAAAAGGATTTTCCCGATTATTCCCGTTCCCGTGAGAATTTCGAGAATTCCTTTCTTAGTGCACCTCTACGGTACCTAAGCTACGTCCAGTCCAAATTTCAAGTGCCTACGTTTAGCCGTTTAGGCTGTGCGTCGATATGTCAGTCAGTCAGTCAGTCAGTTTCTCCTTTTATATATTTAGATAAGAACCCGGCTTGGCTCGGGTAAGATGTGATTCATAATAAACATCGAGGAGCAAAATATAGGTAAATATTTCCGTAGTCATCGGTTCTTCAAGGAATACTAAAGGATTAAACAGGACATAGATTCTTTCATTGAGTTGAATAAATCTAGTGAATAAAAATTGCAAAAGTTTTTATACAATAAATTTTTAACATTTAAAATTAAGGAACATCAATCAACAAAACAAATTGCAATGAGTACTAATCCTAGAATTTGGCAAAGGTCCTTATAAAATTATATTATCTATTCTTCATCAGTATCTGTTATCGCCTGAAAGAGTATATATATCATAAAAAATGTGTCAAAAACAATGTTTCCGCGAAACGTCAATGACTAGAGAAAAATAGTTTTGATAATATTCACTCAATTCCGGCAAGATGGTGACTGTGATTCGTCTGTCAACACATTTTGAATTTAGCAAAATACTCGACAATCCGAATTTTGCGGATATATGTTGTCGACTCGAAATCATTATTTTTTGATGTTTTATTATTCATGTAAGGTTTTAATCGAGTCTACCGTACCCCTTGACGAAATTATTAATATAGAAGATTACTTTGGAGCAAACATCTAAATCATTAAAACGATTGTTATGGGTAAACTATAAAAGGTAGACATATGCTCTCGCGGACATTTTTAAAGATAATGTTAAGATGAACAATTCATCCATAGAGCATTTTTGTATAACTTTAACTATATGCTCAGCGCACGCCACGGAAGGCCTCAGAAACGATACTTTCCCCGTTTTTGAAACATTTTTCGGTTACTGCTCCACAACTATAGGACCTAGCGTGATATTATATAGCCTATGTAACTTCTGAATAATGCAGCTTTCTAATGGTGAAAAAAATATTGCAATCGGTCCAGTAGTTTTTGAGTTTATTCATTACAAACATACAAAAATACAAAAATACAAATCTTTCCTCTTTATAATATTAGTATAGATTTGTCTTTTATTACCTAAAATAATTGAATTATAAAAAGAAAACGTAAAATTTCCACTCTGTATTACGCTTTTACAAGGTTACGCCGTTTGACACGTTTTCATAGTGACGTAGTGGGTAATACTCACCAGGTATTTTTTTTAAATAGGATGAAGGATTTAATAAGTATTGTATTTTAAAAATAAATATATTTATAAATAAGGAACTTAAATTCAATCTTTTGGATGTGAATTAATGTTTTTAATAAAAATTTGTTATAATTAGACCTTGCTTGGTTATAAAGTGGAAATAACTGTTACTTATATACTTCGGAAAGTTTTACCGTTGTCCCTCACTAGTGCAGTCAGTCTGACATGTAGCAAATCGGCCAACTTAGAGCGGCTCTGGTATAATACAAGTGAAATCGAATGAAAATTAATTTTCAGGTAAATTAATTATGATGTAGGCACAACAACGATTTCCTTGCTTCATCTGATTAAGTAAACAGTTGGTGAAAGTTTTAAGAGTTTTGATGAAAAGAAAAATTTACGCTGAGGTGATATTGACTTGACTGAACAATTCTGAACGTTTAAAATATGATTTTTGCAATGAAATGTATGATTAGTCTTTATGGGTCTACACGCGATATTAGGAGTAGCAAAATTACATAGCTACTTACTGCCCGACGTTTCGTGTAGACCCATAAAGACTTATTTCAGTGTAATGGAACGCGAAAGTTTAAAATCTTAAATAAAATGACGTATGGTTTAGATTAGCTGTAAATATGGTGCCCGGCGAAAATTAACTGTTTTTCAGGATTCAGACTAAAACTACTATACGAATACTTTTACAAAATGTTAGGTAAGTAATATTATAGTTGTTTGGATATTGATTACAACCTTGAGACAGAGGAATTGTTATGCAACAGTTTGCAGGTCATTTTGCTTTAATCAAAATAAGGTGCTTACGCAAAAGGCAATTCTTGAAAATAAAATAAGTAGCAAGTAACCCGTTCCAGTGGGTTGCATAAACATGTTTTCTTTATTAATTATTTACAGCTGTATAACATTGATAAAAATTTACTCATTTGTGGCTGTCGGACCATTTCAGTCTGATCTTTTCGTTGAGACTTAAGAATGTATTCGATTTACAATACCGAAGGAAAATGAGAGAGTGGAGATTTTTTCTCCGTTATAATATAAAAAAGACGTGTGGCACTCGGGGACTGCCGCGGTATAGCTATTGCATAGCATCGTCCGATTTCGGAGCAGCTCGTCTTGATTCGTGCGAGTTTCGTAGAGTCGTACAATACGTCTAACCGCACGCACACAAACACCGTGCCTAAGTCTACCGAACTGAAACGACGTTAGACGATTGTTGGTTTTTTTCGTTACGGAATTTCTTGGTTCGGTCGCCGCACTCAAAGCCCGCGATAAAAGCTATGCAATAGCTTAATAAAACATGTTGTGCTGTTAACATAACAATTTGGTTCGATTTATGAACTGATGTGTGAAAATTTTAGGACAATCACATGTCATATATCAATTTTAGGACAATCATAGGATGACGGTGCAGTGTGAATTTTATTTTCTATAAATAAATAAATAAATATAACAAAGTCACATATATTGAATTGACCCCGAAGTTAGTAGCTTAAGCACTTGTGTTACGGATATCAGAATCGACAGTGGATAAAATATATAACACACCCATACACGGAACAAACACCAATATTCGTCACACAAATATTTGTCCCGGATGGAACTCGAATCCACGACTCTTGGAACCGTTGGTAGTGAGCCTGGGTCACTAAACACTGTTCCACTGAGCCAGTCGAATGCTTGTTTTATTTATGTCTTCAACATGTATGCCTCTTAACATAAGTATTCATTTTCTATTAAATACTTGTAAAAAACAATAAGATAGATAAAAATAGTTTGCTTGTCTACTCAAAGACGAGCACACTTTTAATTAATTAAATGCCTTTATACTCGGCTGTGACTTTAATTAATTGAACGTGTATTCTATCGGAGAAATCGCAACATTTTTCTACTAATCTGTGATTGATTTCACAATGTTTCAACTTTGTGTAAGTCCGGCTCAAAGTTTAAGAACAAACTAATTAACATTCTTCAACACCCGCCGAACGTAAAATAAGCAGATCAAAGGTATTAATGGAAAGTTTGATAGGCCCTTTTGGATATGTTACGGTCAATGTGAGCAATCGGTAATTATCTATAATCACCAGTAAATTTAGATAATTCCCGACGCACATGGTAAATGTAGTTAATTATTCAAATTTACCGGTAATTATATAAAACTCCCGCTCGACTGTGGTAAATGTTGACATTGCTGACAAATATCACAAGTACTCTGCAATTCCAAATGTCACAAATCTTAAATATCAAAAATATTTTGACAAGAAAGAATTTTAAGAATTCCACTAAAAATTCCCTGCCAATTTGGTAATTTTATTTAACTTTATTTTTATAATATAATATTTTTTTAAAACCAAATATGAAGTTTGGTTTCTAGATACTTGTTTGGTTTGTTTTATAACTTGCTGTGTCCGTGACTTCGTTCGCGTGGACTACAGGATTTTACATACAAATGTTTTTCCCAGTAACTACCGATCCCTTACGAATTTTGCAATATCGCGTCGCAAGTAAGCTTTAAGTCTATTAGGGTACCTGCATGCCAAATTTTAATCATCTATCTTACGCGGTTTAAATGTGTTCAAGAAAAAACATTTATAAATACATACTTAACTACATAATCACACCTAGACACGGAACATACACCGATATTCACCACACAAATATTTGTCCCGAGTGGGAATCGAACCCACGACTCTTGGAATCGCCAGCCAGGGTCACTAACAAAACCATTGTTTCACCGAGCCAGTTAAGTCAGTTTTATTTTATTATGTTGCCACATTTACACAAAGGGTATGGTAATTTTATATAATTACCGGTAAATGTGATTAATTCGATAGTTTTCACCACCTTTACCACGAACACTAGTAATTATGCATAGTTACCGGTAATTATACATAATAACCACTCTATCCACTTTTACCGTAACATATACACCATGAAATTATAGTAGTAGTTTTCTCGCAGTAGAATGATTCTATCTTTGTAGTAAAATAGATTTGAGAAGAGCTCAAACCTCTTGATTAGTTAGGCCGTAGAGCTTTTTTAGCTTTCATCGTCTATTTCACGCGGCAAGCAGTGCCTGATTAGGTCACATCACTTCAAAGAACTATCGCTTCTCATGCTTTCGAGTTGGATAATTTTTTGAAAAACTGTAAATAAATTGCATATTTTTTTTCAAGAAATAACTAGCATGATTCGATAGTACTACTTAAGGTAAATCGTTCTGCTACAGGAAAACAACCACTAAAATTTCAAGGAGTTTTAAAAAAAAAATTCTATTATAGGTTAATGGATACCAACTTATCGTTTAATTTTGTAGCACATTGTGTTTTTAACATCAAGGACAAGAAAAAAATCGTGTTTAGTGATTTGGTTCAAGAAACTTTCCGAAGTGGTAAGTAAGTAATTTACGTTCGTAACTCTCTTTTGGCGGTATTGTTCCAACAATAAATATGGCCATAAGAGAGTTAACATTGAAATTATTAGGTGCTAACAAAATTAATAGGCTCCTGAATCTTTTCAATATTTTTCTCACAATAAGCAAAATATAATCGCTTAAGATTAATAAGAGTTATTCAAGTTAATTTTCTCTTTGCCTTACCACCATTGTTAGGTAATGATCGCAAGTTCAAAGCATTTGTCTTTATTCCCCATTGCATATGAAGATATATAAAGGTTATGACAATAGTAATCAAGGTGGAATTTATTTATATAATTTGCCCTGAACTCATTATTAATTAACCTGTTCATCATAATTTGTAATATGATGACAAAATGATATCATATAAGAAGATTTCCGGTTAACAAGGACGTAAAGTGCGATCTATAATTTCTACGTAAGTAATTAGTAAGCAATACACCCTACAGGGCAGATAACAATGACATATGAGACGTTCAAGGATTTAAGACACGAAACGTACTATGATGAAGGAGAGTATTGTAGTTATTACAGCTGCTGTTCTAAGAAATCGCGATTGTGGCTGCAACGATGGCTACGAGCTACGAAATCGTAGCGGTTTCGTAGTATTCTTACAGGTAGGTAATTCTTAGGAATAGAACTTAATCTTGGAATGGGTCAAAAGTATTGCTTTAATAGTGAGATTAGACAAAGTATATTATATAACACTTTATACATATTTACACTACATAATATAAAGCAAATTCGCTTCCCGTGGCTGCCTGCCCCTATGTATACTTAAATCTTTAAAACTACACAACGAATTTTGATGCGTTTTTTTTTTATATATAGAGGGATTTAAGAGGAAGGTTTTTATATATAATATATCCGAAACTAAGCGAGGGCGGGTCACTTGTACTTTATATATATAAAATTATTAAGGCTGTTTGCACTTTAAAATAATTATTTGAACTGATTTTATTTTTTTTTATTTCTAAAAGTATCCTATTTCAAAATACGGACTTTTCCAACAAATGCTCTATATACCCTAACGGATACTCTCTCAATCAGAAGACTCTTTATTCTACACACCATCTTAAAAAGCACACAGAAATTAACTTTAACCCCGTCATAACGAAAAGAGAAGGAAGTTTGACGTAATCGCGGTCGTAAAGACCCGCACCAGTTTTGCCCAATCACAACTTAATTTTCTATCATCATTTTTATATAATAAATGTAATAAAATTCTAAATATTTACCCCTTGACTCAACGAAATTGCAAACCTAAACTTACCGCCAGGCTAAAATCACTAGACTACAAAGAAACCGAACAACTACTAAAAACTATGTCGTAAAAACACACACAAATATATATAAACAAATCAATATGTGTATATATATATATATATATATAAGAATAGTGTATATTCTGAAACAAATATTTATTTATGTAATCTGTACAAACGCACACGCACACACACACACACACACACACACACACACACACACACACACACATACACACACACACACACACACACAAACACACACACACACACTTGCTCCTTGCACTTAAAAGAGGAAGTCTACCTTTAACCTTTGACATCCTTTTAAATGTTAATAAATTATGTAAAAAAAAGAACAAGATTCCGAAATTAGCTCAGTGTCGCTTTTGATGCATCAATAAAAGGTTTCATAGGAAAAAAATATTCGATCCCAATCTGAGAATTAGAATGTACGATCACCTATATAAATGCAAATAAGGCAGTATTAAATTCACGATTATCACTTCTCAAACAGTGCTCCAATAAAATTGGATTTTACAACTTGAAATGATACTGTCGTCGCGGCCGAAATACTTTTTTCCATATTTATCAATGCAAATTCTTCTTTTGTCCGAGCTCATCAAAATAATAATTATTTTTATGAATAATATCTTGATTCTTACTTTAATTTCCGGTGCGGCAATTGTAACGGAGCACAGTTGGCAGTGAGATGGGGATTCTCTTCCGCGAAAATGTTCTTTATTTCTGACCATTTACAGGGTATAATTGCGAATTTAGGAGGTGGTCATCTAGATTTTGTTGAAAATGGGATTTAAATTACTCTTTGTCGTGCATTCGCCCGATTGAACTTATCAAGATCCGTAGACGACGCCGCCCATATTAAATTTTACGAGTATTAATGCCTAGCCTTGATAATATTGCCCGTGTAACAGAGTTTCAAACTTGCAAATTAAGTCTTTTAGTAGATAATTTGTACTTGTACTGGAACGTTACTTTCATTGTGTAATTTAAATATGTACGATATTAAAGCCTATATGCAGTTTTGAAAATAATTTGAAAATTCATTCAAATTTACACAATAATTATGCTCAAGCAAAGAGCAAACCGGATCCTTAAATAAAGCTCGCCAGCTTATCTTTACTTCACCACATTCGGATTTCTAATATTAAACCTTTTTACCCAGATAATAAAACTCAGAACGCAATGAAAAGCATATTACATTTCTTCATGCTCGGTCATTATTTATAATTGACTGTATCGGACCAATCTGAGTAATATAGTTGTTAGGAATATAAAACAATAGAAGTGACCTAGAAATGACTTAATAACTATTTACTTGAAAATATTGTGGCACTCCGTTTATATAGGAATTTTAACGATCCTATGTTGTGTCGGAAGCAATGCGCCATGTAAATACATTAAGTTTGGAATTTGTACAATTTTGATTTTATTCTGAAATAAAAAAGAACATCGGTGTTTATTCTGTAGCTCCGGTATGTTATTTAAATAATTTGAATTTCAGTTTATTTATTTATATTACAGTTGCTTCTGATATCCGTTACACAAATAAATACCTCAGATAAAGTATGTTGTTGTAAAATATTAATTTAATCAAATCGGCCCAGATAAAGTTTGGTAACAAATTGAACACCAGTCCAGAGTGTAAAATTGTTAATAAAGCACCGCCATTCCCCCGTTCTCTAATAATTTGGGATTTCATTCTTCTCGTTGGACTGTAAAGCCCTTTGTAGATGAGACTACGCAAATCTTCGATACCTAACAACTTTAGCCTCCATGAGACTCCCTCCATACAAATCCACGTCACTGGTTGGACGTCGGTGTACATACTTCAATGAATTCTAAAATCGCATCATTGTGTACAAAGGGCCTTAGTGTCAGGGAATAGTAAGCATGTAGATATAATATCGTCCGCGTAGTGAGCTGCCCGTCTGAAGGATACTGATATATTAATGTTATATTATCAGCGCTTCATGCGCTAAAAATAGTTTTTACACAGTAGCTTTTTCGTTACAGAAATAATTTATAATATAAATATCCTCATAATTTAGTGCGACAATAATAAATATGCACGAAACATTCCATAGTAGGTTCTCACTATAATTTCCTTTTCACAAAAATAGAATTTTCATAAACGACTTCGACAAAGAATGTTCTTTCATTGTAATCTGTGTAATATCCTTCTTTGCGAGATGTTACAGTTGCAATATGGTTCGCAAGAGAAATGCGGCGTATTTTCCGAAGAAAACTTATAAGTTCTCCTTTCGCATTTTCAACTTAAGCCATAATGGGAGAGCGTTTAAGTATGCTTCTCAGAGTATTCACTGTGCAAATGTGTTTGCGTGGCAACAGTTAAATTGACTTTGCATATTGTATCAGAGTAATATACTGTAGCTTATTTAAACATGTTTAAATGTTATGTTGTAGAAGACGGATGAAAGACGATTTACGAAAAGAGAGGTTTAGTTCCTCTTTTCTGCCACGTGGCATTAAGGTATGGAATGCCCTTCCCGGGATCATAAAGCATGCTTTATGATCCCGGGCTCTTCAGGCAGGGCGTGAAACGGCATTTAAGCAGGCCTTCAGGGTGAGTGCGACAGGCTTAATATGATCTATTGTCCCTGTCGACCTCATATTTGGATCTCACTACCGCGTACCATCAGGTGGAGTGAGGTCATATTGTTAGCCTATTATAAAAAGAAAATATATAGAGGAAATGTAAATTGAAATCTGTCGACAGGGAAGACCCCGAAGAGCTTCCATGACCAAATAGGCCACATTCTGAAGAAAGGTTAAATAAAAAGTACCCGTAATCGACGATTACGTGGAGAGATTGATGGATATGGAAGAAGCGAAAGTGCTATGCCAGACCGTAGCACATGGCAGGAAGTGATCTCTACCTACCCCTCTGGGAAAAAGGCGTGATTCTATGTATGTATGTTTCAATGTACAAGTCGAAATAGGTTATCTAGACGTGCCTTATTTAGGTCTTAGGGCCAACCCTCCGATACGCGGACTCATATACATTTTTCGATTATCCATACACGATTGTGTAGTGTAGGTTTTGTAACGCAGCATTGAGTAAGATATATCAGTAAATCTTTCATACAGAGTCCTATTCTGTACCTATAATAAGAATCCACACTTTCATTGCAGTCGTTTGATTGAGCTACGAGTAATTGGGCTATAGAATAAGCAATACCGCACTACTACATATACATGCCATGATAAATATTCCTGCACAAATCTTAAAATGGAACCGAAACTAAAACTAACTCACCGCGATTAATACAAAGCAGTGCAGTAGCTGTTCATTAGTTATGCCATTGTACTCATAATTAGGTCCAACTTGTACTATATTCAAGACTGCTCTAAGTTGAACTTTTGTATGCAGACTGATATTAAATTTTAATCGGTCTGATTGTTGCTTTGTGAGACTTCAAATGCCGTAAAAGAACACATTTCGTATGCCTTCTAAAGAATGAATCTTCAAGCAAGTTTTCTCTTGGGTAGACGATAATGACTCTTTGTACAATTTTGAATGAAATTCGTAGCGAAAATACGGTAATAGTTTGCGATAATACTTTGTATTTATGATCTGGGATATGTATTCGAGATCATAAATACAAAGTATAGAGTAGGAATGTTCCTAAACCCGAAATGAAATATTGTTTCCTAAATGGGTTTCCGATATCCATGATCGTACAGATAATGTCTAGAATGACAGACGTTAAGGCGTTTGTCCCTTGCGATATATTACTATAATTTGTCACAAGCTGCTTATAGGCATATTTTCAGCTTGGAAAGATAATAATATTACATTTTGTGAACTTTTGTTTAGACGATCGCTATTTTGTAAAAGAAGTACAGCGGCGAACATTCTGGGGTCGCAGCAGAATTTTAAAAGGTATTCTTTTGTTCAAAATATAAATTTTCTTTCAAAATGATGTTTTATTAAATGTTTCAGAAATGGTAAAAAAAATGCTACATTTCACATCAGTGCTGCAAGAAAAGTTTCAAAATGCAAAATTAATATGGAAAGCTCAATTAAATAAAATTGTAAGTCTTGTAATCGAATTATTACAGTTTTTTAATTGTTGATATATAAAGAACAAAAATCCCATTATTTCCATTTCCACACATAATTTTGTATTGTTACACTTTTCTTGCCGGGGTGTGATTAGTCTTTACCAAGTAAATATTATCCAATAAGGTATTAAATACCGAAAATTAGTACATTAAACATTTTTCTTACTGAAGTTAGTTGTTTCATCACTACATAGTATTAAACAAAGTCGCTTTTTCTGTCTCTATATCCTTACGTATGCTTAAATCTTTATAATACGCATCAGATTTTTTTTTTTTTTTAATAGATAGAGGTATTCAAGAGAAATGTTTTTATGTTCAATTCACTCGAAGTGAACCAAGTCACTATTATTACTATCAAGTAGTTTTATTGTAGTGCTAACTTTTCAAAATGGCTTTCTTTAAATGAATTTAAACGAGGTCATATTTATAAAGCCAGTTATTAATATTTCATTTGGCGTTAGTCCATTTGTTTTTGTGAAAGTAATTCCTAAAATTCATGATGCGTATCGGGAATACAAATTGCAATTTCAAAGAGAGTAAGTACGGTTGTTATAAGTGGTAATGTGTTGATAAGAAATAATGAAGCATTATTCATAAACTTTTTAACCATATCCATAACCATATTTTGAGAACAGTGCGCAACTGAGAATGTCTTCATCATCATCATCATAAACCCATAAACGTCCTCACTGTTGGGGTAAGGGCCTACCCTAAACTAACTACCCTAACCACACTGACCAAGAGAATGTCCAGATTTTAGATAATTATGTATCTTTGAAGTTTTTGATAAACTAAATCGATTCGTTTCTTTTTTTTATATAATTGGCTCACAAGATGACCTCATTCCTGCACCTGATGGTAAGTGGTAGTGAGATCCAAATATGAGGTCGACCGGCACAATAAACCATATTGAGCCTGTCGCACTCACCCTGAAGGCCTGCTTAAAAGCTGTTTCACGTCTCGCCTATATATCATTAGTAATATTGATGATCCCGAGCTTTCGATCATCATGTGGAATCATTAAACAGCCAAAACGTTATACGTGTTTAAAGTTCTGACCGTTTGTACGTTTCATACAAAATTAACGTAGTGATCATACTACAACAAGCAGTAATACATTGAATAAAAAAATCGAAATTTACGTTTAAATTGTAAATTACTTTTACAAATAAATTCAACGTGCCAATACATAATGTTCCATTGTGAAATTTAGACAAATGGAGACATTAGGATATTCTAATCAAATTCGTACATCAAATGGCTGAAAAGAATCCTTACGATATTCATTTGTCGTGTGTCGGTTTCCTATTTCGCGTTTGTAGGTCAATAGGGTGTACGGATGTGCTCATAGGATTCGATTCCCATTTCTTTTGATTGTGTTGACCCAGGAGTTCCTGCTGTAACGCAATCAAATTTATAATTAACTAGCTTTCCACCCGGGACTTTGTCCGCGTGATGTCGATTATAGCGGAAAACATTACATCCTTACAGCGTAGGCGATAAAAGTAGACTATGTTTGAGTGTATAGAACTGTATATCAAATGTCATCAAAACATTCTACTTAAATAGACGGTAGTGAGAGTAAAGTTACGTTCAGATTTATAATATTAGTAGGAATGTTATTTTCTGACCCGTTACTTCTCAGGCTACCAAGTTCCTGTTTTGTTTACCATTGAGATACAGAGTAGATAGAAGATCTTACCAACAACAGAACCAAGCGTTCCTGTGATAAAGGCCACAGGTACAATACCAATATGTAAACATTTTTAACTAGCGTACGTTGGACACCTCTAAGGTATGAAATTCTAAATGTTTGTGAAAATATTTTCACTGCTGCTCGCTGAAGGGTTAAAACGTGCACCATGTTTGAAATGACCGTGTTGTAAATTATAGTATCAGGGATCAACAGTCACAGCATCTTTGTTACATTTAAAAAGAAATAGCTAGGTATTTCTTTTTCTGACAAGAAAACTATTACAGTAATGCGGTTGTTATTTTAATTAAAAGATGAGATAACAAACGTAAAATTGTAGACGGAATCGCAAGACCATTTGCATTTAAAGAGGTTTATTTTACGTCATTCGCGACTTGAACTACAAGATTCTCTGGGGTATTTTGGAAATGGTCGCGATTTCCTTTGAATAATTTCATTATGTACTTAATGGCATAAATATCCGTCCGTTTAGCCTTGTATACTCAGCTCGTGGTAAAGTTATTAGTTGTATTATTTGTATAGATGTTAATTCAAAGTCTTTTTAAGCTAGTGCCCACGTCTGACTTTTGTAGGTTATTATTTCCATTTATGTTTTTTTCTTTACTTTATACGTGCCAATGTACTGAATCAATAATCTGTACCAAACTTGCTAGTATATTATGTGTACTTATTTGTATCTAAAGTAATGATCTTCATACTCCCCCGTTTCTTGAGCGAGTAGAAGGTACAGTATTGTGTTTAATTGTGTTTTATTTTGCAGTACAAAACCTGCACTCACATTTGAAAATAACTAATAAAATATTGTAAAGGAATTCGACTAGTTGACTTGCTATGCTATGCGTCTGCGTATAATTATAATAATGTGTATTTGATATGTGTAATTGATTTGCGTATTGAATAGTGAGCTAAGCACAACGTCACTATGAAGCTATTCTTTAAACCGATGTATCTTGCTTGTATAATATCACGTTCATAGCCATAGCTCCGATGGCGGCTATCTAGAATAACATAATATGAAACAAATGAACGAAATGCCAATAAATAAATAAATAAATATTACACAACATCACATATATTGATCTGATCCCGTGGTAAGTAGCTTAAGCACTTGTGTTACGGAAATCAGGCTCAACAGTGGATACACAAATAAACCCAAATGCAAATAAAACAAAAATGTTATGCGTGTTCCTATTACATTCGTGCTGTTATTCAAATTCGTTTGGAGTAAAAATGCGCGAAAATACCGGTCGGAAAATCGTTTATAAAATTAATAAAGTGTATCAATGGCCCGGTCAGTATAAATTAATTCGTGAGTTCACCCCACATCGGTTTCATTGTGCACAAACCTATTGGGATTGAGTAAATGTTGACGTCCGGACTTTTAACGAGCGTTCGACGTGCCCCGTTTATATTATTTAGGTTTCCCTTTATTCAATTTGTTGGCTCAAGCTGCTGGATTGGGATCTTTTCACGGAACTATGGTGACCCTACCCTTGTCGAATAAATCTATACTCTATGCTTCGTGCAACCAATAGCCGTGTATTTACCGATAATTTGATACATTTCGTCCCAAATAAGCGAATGTGAAGTAACGGCATTTTCGTAAGCTCTGAATATTGGCTATATGTAAAAGTTTGGGTTGTAGGACCCTTTTTGGATTTATAACGATGTAAACGCAAGCAATGCGATAACACTTAGTATATTTTTACTCGAGTTAAATACACAGAAGTATTTGTTTAAAGAAAAATAACCTATAGTAACAGAGCCCACGACCAAAACCATGTCTCATAGCAATACGGCAAAACCCTATAAAATCGTTAGATTGTATGATTCTTAACCCGACTAGGTATATGGTAACTGTCGAGAGTGTAGCAGCTGCGTGGGAGGCCATTTCTGCTGTGTCAAAAAAAGGCAGTCGGTATTATAGCAATACGTCTGATAGTGATAATGTACATAGATTTTATAATTGTATTACGAAAAAGTTTGTTTTCAGACATTTTGTGCGTAGCACATAGCCTGAGCGCATTTTTGAAAATGTCAACAAATTTAGCCGATTCGTATCATAGCAATACGGATAAATTTTTTTAACTATTCGTATTGCTGCCATGATTACCAAAACCTGTTTTCAGACACTTTAAGTGTAGCATAATAAGGAGTATATGCTAAAACGAAAATAACAAGTGTGCTTTAAATAAAACCAAAAACTATCAAATCAATCAGTATTTAATTTCAACAGCCTCATCGCTTGTTACGCCCCTGCCCCTTTCTTACTATTATTCATTGGTTTCATTCAAGATACCTCAATACGATTCTTAAATGATATCTGAGTATCGAAAAGTTGTCTGATAGAGAAGATGCTACACTTCATTTGTCTGATATAAATTTTTTGCACATGTGGACAACTTATTCTATCATGTCTAGCAATTTTCAGACATATTGCTATGATACCGATCGGTAAAATTTGTTAACATTTTCAAAACGGTCTCAAAATTTTATGCGTCCACATTTCCGTCTGAAAATTGTTTTGTTCGCATCAAATAACCAAAATTTACTAATAAAAAAGATTTTCAGACGTATTGCTATGAGACATTTTTTTTGTCTCATTTTTAATCTTTTAAGTGATTTTACGGGTTTGTTACACCACTAACGTCTGAAAAATATGTTTCCGGTATCTCAGAATCATCATTTAACTACAGTCTGCAAATCAGACATATTGCTATGATGCAGTTCGGTAAAATTCTTTGACAATTTTGAAAATTCGGTCAGACCCAACGCTACGCGGAAAATGTCTGATATTGGTATTTTCGAGTTCAGAATAATCTTATCTATCGATTTGATGCGGTTTTTAGCCGTATTGCTATGAGACAAAAATTTTGGTCGTGGGCTCTGTTACTACTACCTATCTAAAAATATTAAAATTACGTGAGCATTTTTTTGTGAAAAAGAACAGCTTGTTATACCTATGGAAAAAAATAAACACACCTTATAAACACAAAAAAATAAAGAATCATCCAATTTGTGCAGTAGTTCGGATATGAAACGCGTAAATTTGTGAATTTTTATTTATACACTATTACCACGATTTTTTTTAATTTAGGATACTTCGAGTTTCATGCCGATTGAACGGAATCCCGATTCCAAAATCTTCACACTCTCATTCGGTGAGTAGGTAGTTAATCGTTTCCTTCTAATTCTTCTTTTTTGTATTTCTAGCGGCGACCATAGACATATTTGTTTTTTATTTTCCCTGGAAGTATGCCAAGAGCGTATCCTTAAGCTTATTGTACTCGTTCTGTGTAATGTGGTAAGTCTTGGCTGGGTACAAGTTACGTACTAGTGAGCGGGCACCACAACAAATACAAATATTTTGCACTCTAACATTTTGTGGAAATTCAAGAATGAATTTCACGTCACCCACTTTCCGTTCTAAAAAGTCTGGAGTCCGGAGCAATCAAAGGAAAATGCCAATTGAATCTGTTTTCTGGGGCTTTCGTTAATGCTGGGAGCCTTTCTTTAACTTATAACAAGTCCATCAAGAAAATGTGTGGCCCTTGCTGATATCTTAGTAGTAGGAGCATATATTTCAAATACTTGGACATTTGATCAAACATAATAAAGTTTGTAAGTAAATTGTGAATTTTTGTGTGACGCCCCCGCTGATAGCGATCAACACTATCGGTCCGTAAGCATTTCTTTACAGAAATGGCATGAATGTGAATTTTTCCAATTCCAAATTTACATTAAAGCTTTGTGTATGACAAAAAACACAGTTTTTTTCATACACAAAGTTTTCATTACCAGGTACTACCATTTCAGTATAAGCCATAGTAATATGATTTTTCATGTAAACAACTTGTTCAAGATCCTATTGTAATCTGAATCTCAAAGAGGAGTATTTTTTTAAATACTTTTAACACAAAGAGAAGTGAGCACTGAAATACGACTGTTAACTGTATCGGTACCGGTGAGGCTCAAATTTAAATTGTTGAAATACTTTTTCAGAAAAAGCGATTTCAAAATGTAACTCTAGACTTACGTAAGTTTATTCCCACAGCGCCGTCAAAGCAGCGTCCGTTCAAAAGGCTCAAATCTTTAAAGACATTACAGTTTCTAGGAATGTCTAAACGGAGTGCAATAAACGGAATAAACGGGAAAGACACTGCCGGAAGATCGGGCCTAGGACTTCGTAATAGCCTTGGCAAAGTGCCAGGCCTAATAACGACATATTCAAACCTTCGACTGCTGGAGATTAATGGCTCCGGGATACTCCAATACATTTTTATACTAATGTTTTCTGCAGTTGTACTCGTGAATATTCAGGCGTAAACTAAGCACGAATGTTCAATGGTGCAATTTGCTGTAATCGGACTAAACTGACCTTTTAAACTTGTTTAACGCATGATCAATCCGCTCACATACTTTTTTTTTCGAGAAATACAGCTGAAGAAACTAATATTAGTCCGGGAGGTTAGTAAGAGGTCTATACTAAGAGAAAAGCGAGACTGTTACAAGGAAGAAAACTGCATATAACAATCAAAGAAATCAAATTAGCGTATGCACAAATACTCAAACATGTTTGAGTTGGTGATTCTGGAAATTCTACAATCGATTTGGCCTATATTGTAATGTTAGCAGTGATGCTGGAACAGAGTGCTTAATTGCGCGCCCAAATCTAGGTCATAAATTGGATTCACACTGGTCTTTTGCTAAACGAAAAACGCCGTACAAAAATAGAACACATTTGGAACTATTTGCATACATCTAAATACTAAGTCTCTGCACTGGAAGGTTCATTTTCCGTAGGAAATGGGCGAGTCCGCTAGTTAAACATTAAACAGAAATGTAGCGTAAATTATACAGTTTACAATCTAAATATGTTCCCGCTACTAGCCTTTCATTTTTGTTTTGTTTTTCCGAGTTGGTACTGTATCGGAACCTCGAAGGCTATCTTATGTTTATTAATTCCTTTTTTGTGTTGTTCTTCATTTATAGCATACGTTGTATTATTACACTGTGAAGCAAGGAGTATAATAATTAAGTTCAATATTTATCTGTATTAATAACTAATGCGAAGTAAAATAAATTGAAATATGTAAAAAATGCATGAATGATTCGTTAATATTAGTTTTACAACTGTTAATAATAAAATTTAACTGCTTATAATAATTAGTAAGCTTTATTTATGTGAACTATAATAGTACATGACTAGATTCTAAGCTGCTACTTGTGTGTATATCAAAGAGCAACGTTACAATTACGATAAAACCTTTTTTCTCTACATTCGAAACATGCTGTGGTGTTCCTCAAAAATATTCGACTTCCTCAAATATTCTGATATAATTTACGCTCAACCATTCGCGAGATGGGAGGGTAGTGAATCCTTGCAATCCAATGGTTTCAGAGGGAAACTGCTGTTAGTGGTTACCTAAGTTTCACTTAAGGGTGTAGGCAATATAATAGTACCGTACCATTGAGTTACTGCTAACTGTCTACCGAGGTGGAAACTGCCAGGTCCGAAGATTTGTTTAGACCCTTCCAATACTCTCATGCTACGTAACAGAGCATATTCTGTATTGCTTTACTGCCTATAAAGTACGCAGTTAACACTCGGTTACTTGGAAAGTAATTGGTTGATTTCTCTGACGGTGTATTGATAATATTTTTTATACTCATATGAAAGTGATATAAATTATGGCACTTCAGATTTAAGATTGTAAGATCCTTGTACCTACTTACCTGTTATGGAGACAGAATTAAAACACTAAAATATAACTTGTGCAGTAATTAATCGGTGAATAATTTATTTTAATGTTTATTAATAAAACATACTTGAAAAACATAAAAGTGTACAAAATATGTTCAATTTATACCTACAGAATTTACATGTTTCGTTACCTTTTTCGTGATTATATCTACATGTTTAAATTACAAGGAAAATTGGCATTCGCCCACGTTCAATACAACGCGAGAAATTTTAAATGATTTTTGAAATGGTGTATTGGCGAAATGAATATTCATCAGTCTACGCTGTTGATCAGTGTACGTGGAATGAAACGCACACTTGCAGTAGTATTGTATTTATAAATATTATAATTATCGAAAGCCCTTTTACGACTCATTCATGAAACGTTTTTCAGTTACAACATAAAAGAAACGACACGTGAAGTCGCTATATTAATATGTACACGTGCGTCCTTACTATGTCATATGTTTTGTTTTTACTGCCTCGTTGGTCTATTGGTAGCAAGTGCTGCATTAGGACCGAGAGGTCCCTGGTTCGAGTCCGGATTCGGGCAAAATCTGGGTGAGTTTTTCTGTTAATAAATTACTCGGCCCGGAGTCAGGAAGATGGCGATTGCACGCCCATGCGTCGGAAAACCCGTTAAGTCGGTGGTCCTTCGCCTGATCTCTCATCGGTCATGTCGAATAGCCGTCTCAACGAACTATGAGTGTAAGGGAAAATACATTGCACTTGTGTTTGCGCGTACACTTGTGCACTATAATAATGTCCTGCGCAGTTGGCAGATCTCCATTAAGATCGACCACCATGGCCGAACATTGGTCGGACGCCTTATTATTATTATGAACATAAGTTTGTAAGCTGAATGAAACTGTATAATATATCAGTTTTTTTTTTCTTTTTCCTAACTGACTAACGATGATGGCTTGGAGGAGCCTTGTCATCATCGCCGGGCTTGCGGGGGAGCGGATGGCTCTCAGTAGTGCACAACTGTACGTTATGACAGTAGAGTATGTTTCTGTCTTTCATTTTAAAATTAAGTATATGTAGAAAATATGCTAACGTTTTCAATCTTCATACACGCTCACAACATGTTTGGTAGATTTAGGTATTAAATTTTTGTGTCCAACAGGATTTGCTTTCAAAAAGAATTTTTCATTTGCCCAGTATATTGTTCGGGATGCGATACATTTAGGGCTGTTCGGAACTCATATGAAGATGTGTGATTGTGTTCGGTTATTGTAATTATGAAATAGTTTTGAATAGGGATGGTGACGTTTTTATTTTATTTTGGTGTAGTTTGGAGAGAAACAAAAAAAAATAATTATCGTCATAACTTCAAAAATCGCCGATATATATCACTGCTTCTTCATACAAAAAGTGCCATAACAGTGACGTCAGAGTTGTGTTATTTGTAAGCAACGAGTCAAAAAAATTTTTGGCTAGTGTAACGAAAATTGCTTTTATGAAAATGGTCTCACAGCAAAAGTTGTTATTTATTCTGTAAAAAAAACCAGCTGCATAATGGAATCACTGGATTGATTTGATTAGGTTGAGTTTATAATTGATAAATCCTTACTAATATTATAAATGCGAAAGTAACTCTGTCTATCTGTCTGTTACGCTTTCACGCATAGAGTACTGAACCAATCTAAACGAAATTTGGTACGGATATAGTCCAGAGCCTAGGAAAGGATATAAGCTACTTTTTAGTCGACTGCGCTATAAAGAAGTAATGTTTTACCCGTTAAACGTCTACGCGGACGAAGTCGCGGGCGGAAAGCTAGTTAGTAATAAATCCAAAGATAATAGAACTTATACTTATTATAGTCCTAAAGAATCGTTAAAGATCTAACATGGAATAGGTAAACAATCAAGCTTTTGTAAAACATGTATAATAGAATAGTAAAACATGTTTAATAGTAATATGAGTAACGTGGTTATTTAGTGACAAAGGACGAACTTTTGGGATTTAAAATCTCTCCTATGATATCCAGGAGTTTGTTTCGGTTTCGGTTTTAGACCAAAAGCTCTACCACATCCCTGATCGGCGTAGATGCACGTCCACTTCGCTGCATCACTCTCCAGTATTCTCTTTTGAAATGTCTCTAAAGCTTCCATATTTAATTCGGCTCTTACAATAGCTATGCTGACAGAGGCTTTTTAAGGGAAATTCTGACTTTTTATTTAGTATTGCATACTCGTGCTTTTATCAAAGACAAGTAGAATATTCTGCGAGATACTTGTGTTCCAGCTTAACATTGTTTCACATATTGATTGATTTTCGGTTATTTGAACATGCAAAATAATGCTAAAAGAGACCAGACAATATATTAAAGTTATCAAATTGCATCGTGGGAACGCAATGACCTTGTTAAAACAATGCACAAGGCATAATGGCGGCGACGTGGTCCACAACCCGTCACGTCACGTTTCCCACAGAGGTGAAAAGTGGATCGCAGAAAGTGATCTCTGCCTACCCCTCTGGGAAAAAGGCGTGATTGTATGTATCAAATTGCACAATTACTAGTCATAGTAAAAGAGGGCTAAAATAAATACTGTATAGATTCTAAAGCCTCCTTTACTTTTGTGTCTGTTGTTACCGCATACAAAATACGGTATTGGTTCCTGACGTTGACATAATGGTCTACAAGACTGGTCCTTTGCCTGTCCCATTTGTAAGTGGATTGTCTATCGCCTCCATATGACGGCTATTAAGTGCAGAATGTACTTAAATGATAATATATTCCGTTGGTCCCGATAGCGCAAAGCGATAATGGGCTTAAGGCATAACGCAATAATATTCGACACCAACTATTAATAACGAGCTTATATAAGAGGTCTACTGCCTCGTTTGTCTTCTGGTTAGTGCCCCTTTCTGATGCGACAAGAGTCGTGGGTTCGATTTCCACAATAACAATATTACTTTAATTACATCGGTATTTGTTCCGTGTCTGGGTGTGTTAATAAATATATTTGTGTTTATTAATTCGTGTATTTCACTTTTGTTTCTGACATCCGTAATACAAGTTCCTCAGTAACTTACTTCAGAGTCTTAGCAATGTACATTTGTAATGTTGTATGATATACTGCGTCATCAATCCCGGGTCAGGCCAAATTTGTGTGTATTTTTCTGTTAAAAATCCGGGTCAAGTAGACCCGGGTTAAAGAAGTTAGCAGATGTACGCCCGTACTTGCACTTATTCTGCGCGTGATTCATCATTGATCACGTCGCATTGTCGTCTCACCTAAATATGGGAGGGAGAGAAAAGATAATGCACTTGTGTTTGCACAACTGCACATACACTAGTGCCCTATAATTTGACATGTACGTACAGTTGGCTGATCTCCATTGAAATTCGGCCACCGTGGCCAAAATCTGTCGGACACCTTATTATAGAAGCCGTTAAGTTATAGATTTACTGTCGACAACGGCGTAATTCACAACATTGTGCATGCCCAACGTAGTGTTATGGTAGTAGTTAGCATTGCTCCTTATTCACTTAAAAACTACTTACACGGTACTGTAGCAAACATTTTATTACAAATATTGAAACACAAGCTATATAATTTAATTATTTAGTAAAGTATCTACAGGTAGCATAATATGATGTCTAAAGATATTACAATGCAATTGAAAGATAATAAAATTATTATTATAGGTAATGCAGGTATTATATTATTATTGTCCCAGACAGTTAACGGCTTGGTATATTGTATTTAACTGATTAAAAAATTTACTTACAATATCATAACTGAAACATACACCTTGTAAGCGATAGTTGTGTATATGACAGAAGCGGCTCTTGTAACTGAATATCTATATCTATCTACATAGTTCCTATTGAAGGACAACAATATTGTTAAATAAGGAACTAGGACAATATCTTGTAACTAGAATAGACTAGAACTACAATAATCTCGTAATAATAATGAATCCTTTCTTATCTACTATCGAGCCCTTTTAAATTTTTTTGTTGCCGCTTGTCCTGTGGGTTGTAAGGAAAAGATTGCTTATTAAGATAAGATCGTTTAAATTGTTCCTTGATTTTTTTGCTGTTTACCAATAGTAAAGCCATGAAATATACATTTGTACTAAATTATGTGTAGATAAAGCCCATAGAACAAAACGTTTCGATTAAAGTTTTGATTATTCATAAGAATGAGAAGATGGCAAGTCATCGCTTATGAATGTACAAATCCAAAGGACATTCACCGATTCTCATACATACTCGTACCATTTCTTGATACAAAATGAGATTTCTCTGTGCAATGAAGAATAACATGTTGACTTTACTTACGAGTGTAGTAATACGTCTTAAACTTGATACATAAATAACTGCATCCAAACATCAACAGGAAACACCACCCGATTTATCTCCCGTTTGCTTCTAGCCTCAACGACGCGATGGGCTAAAAACGTGCATAGATCACGATTAAGTAGTAACGCAACCGGAAACAGCACAGCACTTAGCGTGGCCAGGCTTAATTGCGAGCCTGCGGTATCTAGCCTAGCCTAGCCTACAGTAAATCTGCAGAACCACCCCTCAACATTGTTGTCCAACAATTCCTTTAGAACCTTGATTATTTGCCGCAGTTATTTAGAGGTATTTGCCCTGAGCTTGGAAGATTGTCAATTCCCTGTGGCGAACACAGTAATTCTCACTGAGTACGTACTAGTGTTCGTACACCTAATCTTCGAGGTTATGTTTAATATATAATATACCCAGGGGCAACGTTCAAACTTAAGCACAGTGCATAATAAACTACACTAATACACCAAAATGTACGCTGTTTATTTGATTAAAGAGAAAGGTCAAGACCTTTGCCACTGCATTGATAAAATGACCAGATGTGGTTTGTACTGCTACAAAAGTCTGTTTGCATATTTTAAATATTAAAAAAACTCTTATAGAAAATAACCAAAGTCTACATAACAATAGTAAATCGCATGCTTTTTAAGACGCGGGTGAGTACCATCACCAACATCCTTGTTTCAGAATTAGTACTTTTTTACCCGACTGCCGAAGAAAAGAGAATAATGTTTTTTAAAAGCTAACTAAACTTAACTAAACGAGGCAGTCCTCGATTGATCATGAAATTTTATAAAGTGCAATAAACAATACAAGTTGCATGATACGCAACCATATTATTTAGACAAAACTGTTTCCGATAAACTTGTCCATAATATTATTTTGGTTTACCACAGGATAACTTGCACGACCTAGAAATAAAATAGGTTTGAAAGAATTCGAGGGATGCAAATACGTGAATGTATTACAGTTAACAAATTCCGAGTGACTACTTCCCTGTGCCAGTACAAAACGCATTCATCTCGAGTTTCGTAACATGACACATGCATTTACGTACATACGCTAGGGATAAAGAACCGCTTTTGACATTAGCTAGTAAAACCGTAAGTGCAAGTCGGATTCGCGCGAATGTTGCCGTAGTATTGATATTTAATTAAATCATTATATTCTTACCAATATTATAAATGCGAAAGTATAATTCCATAGAACCGATTTTATTGCATTTTGGTACACAATTAGTCCGCATGCGAAAGAAAAAAACAACATGGTAAATATTCCGGACATTTTCGGTTTTCTAAAGCCTGCGAATAAAGTCTACTTGATAAACGACTCCACGCAGAATCCTAACAAAACATATGGGCGGAAAGCTATCACAGTTCATAAGATAATAGATAGAACTGGAGGATCAGCTCTTCATTTCTGCCCATGCATTAAGGCATGGAATGCCCTTCCAGCTCATGTTTTCCCTCCCTCCTAAGTTCCCGGGCTCTTCAGGCGGGGCGTGAAACGGCATTTAAGCAGGCCTTCAGGATGAGTGCGACAGGCGCAATATAATCTATTGTGCCTGTCGACCTCATATTTGGATCTCACTACCGCTTACCATCACGTGGAGTGTCATCTTGTTTGCCTATTATGAAAAAAAAAAAAAATTAAAAAAAATAAAAAAATATAAAACCATATCTACAGAAGTAAATTCATAACGAATTATCATTTCAGTATTCTGCCGTCAGTATTTTATTGTATTCTAAAAAATTTTCTTCTCTTTTAAAACAACTTACTCTACAATCTCGCATACTGAGTGTAGAGTAAAATAGTTTTAGTCATAGAACTCTAATACCAACTTGAGAATATTAGGGAGCGTCTAAATGCTTATTGAATGGATTCAAATCGCTGCGACGGTGCAGTAGAGATGGGTATCCCAAAAGCGCATGCAAATTGGGTTGAATATGCACTAAGCAGTAAAACCTTTCCAATGTTCATAATATTTCTCTCTACTCGATGCGTTTTTCTTCGACAGTGCTTCTTTTTCACTTAGTAAAGAACTCTAATGTGGCTGGCGATTTATAGTCAGTAGGTGAAAGTATGCTAACATTATCATTTCAGTTCGTTGGAGTCAACTGAATTAGGTATTCTTAGTAAAACAATGCGCCTTGGTCCTCAAGTCTTTTTTTTTTCGCAATAACATAATTTGATCTGAAGGTTTCGTAGAACTATCTTGACGTCTCGACCGTCCGTCTCGTGGTGGCGAGAGTACTTACCAATCGGGATATTGTAATTACTGACGGAGCAAACAAGTCAATGACTGAAAATACATAGTGGAAGTATCTGTTTGATGGGTTTCCAAAAATTCCATTTCGTTGACCCCTTTTGTTGGTGAATGCTATGCACCGTCACCGGGAGAAGGGGTTATCTCCCGGTGGTGTGTCGGACTCCCCAGCTACTGGCGAAAAGATCGCCAGTCGCTGCTCATGGGCGGAGTACAATGCCCAGGAAGTCTACCAGTCCATGCCCGGTCAGCACCTGCACCAGACGAAACGACAAAAGCCTTGCGTCAACTCGAGCCAAATATCCAAAATTGGCCCGAGCGATCCAGTTTCGATGACCCTGTGTTTTTTTTTTTATAGAATCGAGAGATATTGTTACGAAAACTACGGTTTAAAAAAATTATCCGACATGACTGATGAGATTTGTGTAATTTTATATTTTACCGGTGCCGCGGTTACGTCATTCCAAACATTAATAAATTAATCATAACGAACCGTAAAGATGACAAACCATAATATTAACGAACTGAGTCAGCATTTTAAGTAGAATTTTTGAATTTCTTGTACCCTTATATAAAATATTTATAAAATCGATTTTTCTTAGCTGACTACGATGACGGCTTAGAGTGCCTTGTCTCAAAAAGTTATTATTCTTACAAATTAGGCATTCGTTTCGTACTTCAACTTCTCTAGAAATATTTTACACTCAGGTGCTTGTAAATTGAACATGATTAATGGGGACGTGTTTATTTAGAATTTCATTCGTATTATAAACTAGGCCTTAATTACATGAACGACGTGAATTTGAAGATTAGTAGGTAGTTTAACGAGAATTCGGTTTTATGGAGATATTTTGAGCAACTCAAATTCTAATCTACTCATTTAGAAAAATAACTGTCTGTAAACAACAGAATTGACTGTAAAGGATAGATAGAAACGATAATGTTCCCATTTATTGCTATGGGTGGCTCTCACACTTAACTAATGTTTTCAATTGTTATCTCTAGATATAAGCTACACTATGTTACCTCATCGCAACTTAAGCGAATATATGGTATTTGTATTTGAACAGGAAAACATTTTCTTTTTTTCTTTAATTCTCCCTACTACATACAGAGCAGTATAGAAATCTACTGGTTACTCCAAAGAGAAGTTTCTTACATAAGTCTTCTACTTTCCTTCCTTGGAAGTAGTCACTAGATTTTCTATTAACTTTAAATATTCTCAATATTGAGCCATTATAGCTCTCTTATAGAGACACGGAACAGTCAACGGCTTTGCTTATAAAGTGTTCAATCCCTTCTCGCCGCGGCAAAGCGGCTTTCGTCGAATTGACTGGGAACTGTAAACAGCGAGTGAGCTTAACGCTGGTGGACCGTGTCCGATCAGTGCGAAGTTTAGATAATAAAGAGAGTTTAGGAAATAGTATAGGATAATCGTTTATTTGGTACGAACTACCATTAAGAACTAAAAAAAATTTTCACAACATCACATACATCGATCTGATCCCGTGGTAAGTAGATCGATCGATCCGTAACACAAGTGCTTAATATTTAATAACACACCCAGACACGGAACAAACACCGATGTTCGTCACACAAATGTTTGTCCCGAGTGAGAATCGAACCCACAACTCTTGGAACCGTAGGTAGTGAACCTGGGTCACTAACCACTGTTCCACCGAGCCAGTCAAACGTTTATAATTTAAATGTAAAGATCACGAGCGAAAATCATCAAATTGATTTATTTTTAAACTTTTTCAAAAGCTTTAGTTTAACTCATGCACGAATACAAATAAAAAGTTCCAAATTGAATATACGCAAATAAGGTTTTATTAAATTATAGTAACATTAAAAAAAATTGTATATTTCGTATTAATATTTTATTTCCATTCCATTTCAATCTAATGTTAAGTGTTTCGCTTTCGTCCAGTACTTGATTGTGTACTGCATATAGAATTCTCCTGAGAGATAACGTGTAACACAACAACTTACCAGAGATTACAATATATTTTTGGAATGAAGTATCTTCTTATAAATAAAAAAGAATTGCTGTTCGTTAGTCTGACTAAATCTCGTGAACGCCTGGACCGATTTAGGTAATTTTGGTTTTAAAATGTTCGTCGTAGTCCAGGAAAGGTTTCAATATATAATATAAAATGAATCAGTATTGGCGGTATGAAATTCGCCGGGACCACTAGTAATAGAATAAATGTGAATGGGCAGCTCTCCAGGAAATAGTGTCGACGTGCATAACAATACTGCATAGAGCTTGTCACTAGGTACTGAAGCTAATGTCACGAGTATTTATCGCCGTTTCGATGTTTGACCGTGTGCGGAAGTTGTATGCCAAAAATGTGCGCCTTACCCCCTCCCACCCTCCTTACACTTGCGCTTGATACTCAATCCCATTCAAGGCATCTCTTTTCGAGCTCTTTGCAGCGCTCTTGGTCACGGGCAAGACACGAAACGTCGGGTCTCTAAAAACAATGTTTAGAATAACAATACACGCGAGTTTAATCCGCAAAATTCGTTTTATTTTAGGCAACCTCTGTGGTTCACCGGGTTAGGTACTTAAACAACCCTATGGTTGTTAAAATATACACCAGATGCAGCAAAATGTGAAAATAATTATAAAAGCAGTAGTACACTTAATCCAGTCAATTTGCCAATTCCGAATTTAATTACGTTAAATATTTTTCAGGATATATAATAATATGATATTGGATTCCCGGCAATTAAAAAATTCCGGCAGGGAAATTAATGAAAAAATTATTAAAAGCAAATATACCAAATGTTACCTATTCGTTATTACTTCTTAAAACCTAACTACATGTGGCGTTGTTAGATCAAAGTAAGGAAACTAAGTTTCTGAACTAGTAAGTAGAATAACAACAACAACCTTGCCTATCATGTGATGAAATCCAAACATCTTTGAGAAGCTATTTCAATACGATTCAAGCGAATTCTTCTTAATCAAAATATTATTATTGTACTAAGATTAAAGTGAACATGAAAGTACGATTTTTCGATCATCCGATATATCCGATGTACTACATATTTTCATCATATGATATAAGTGAAGAAGTTGGCAGAATATCTTAAAATAATTCAGCGTAAACATATTTTTAGGACCCGCTACAAAGAAATAATATATGCTTCCCTTATAGTTTATGTCCTTTAGTCGTTAAGTTAATAGTTTCCAATTTCGTAACAGCCACTTTTCTATTCAAGGCCAATATAATAAAATAAGTTTTTATTGCAACTGCTACTTTCACTACTCTATAAAAACTTAAGGATTAGAGTTTCACAAAAGATTTTTTCCTAAAATAAACTGTACCTAGAACATCCGTAATATCTTTAAAAAATGGGTTCTCTTGAAACAAAATCAATCTCGACAAGTTTTTCTTAGTGGGTTAAGTAGGGATGTAATACTTAAACGTTAAAGTTTTGAAAGGGGTTTGACAAACGCTGGGACTCGGGTAAATTTCGACATAGAGAATTTGTTACATGGGTCGGGGTAGTAAGGTTGTTCATTTTCGGTTTTTCGGGTATGGGTTATTTTTACTTATATTATGTATTTATAACGATAAATAAAATTATATTTGATTACAGACGTTTATCTACGGAACCCTTTGTGCGCGGATCTGACGTGCTAGCTAACTTTTTTTTAAATTATGATCGTTCAATTAATGTAAGGGAGCATAAGAGCCATAGCACACGATTTTTTTAAACGCAAGGCGACGCGCGTTTTAGGAACATGCGTTGTCGGTGCCGTAAACGGCGATTATTGCGTTTGCATTGATGATACAAGCGCGCGCATAAAGCGCGTACAAAAGAGCGGAGTAGACATCGAGGGGAGATAGATGCTCTGTAGCGGTACCATGAGTTGGCTATCGAAAACTTACGTTCGTTAAAAACCTATCGAGTTGGTTTTTTCATAAGACCGATTTTAGTTCTTAGCGTGACCACCAGGGGCGCTATACAAGTTTTTCATAGACATATTTACGTAGGCGATATCGAGTCCGTAACTTTTAAACTCATGGTAGCGCTACTGATCAAAACGCAAAGGCTACGAGCGACTACAGCTCGTATACAAGCTCGCTCGCTCGCTCGTATACAACTCTGTGTGCTTAGGTTACAAGGTTGCTGTCAAATCTCGTATGAAACGCGTATACGCGCGGCATCTGCGTGTCGAACGCGCGTTTCAAAACCGCCGTATGTTATGGCTCTAAGATTCTAGATAACCTGACAAGTAACTTTTTTTGTCATTATTAATCAAAGAGACTTGAATAACTATATGACCTAGGTTACGTTCGGGCTAAAGAGAAGAGATTTAAGACCTGCTATACCTTCTATTGAAAATTATTAAACCTACACGTTAGCCAAATCACTTAGATGTTTATTTCACTTGTGTCCATTGTCCTATTTTGTTTTACTTACTTCATTTATTAGAAGTCTTTAATTCGCTGTCCATTTGAGTGAACAATGAGTCAACAGTCAAACTCTGGGTGAACACTCAAATCGCGTTGACGTAGATTGTGGCCCGTCGTGTCAAGTTATAGCCCAGGGCGAAAAGTGGACCGCATACTTCAAAACAATGTCGTATCCGTCCATTTGTAAGTAGTCCAACTTATTTGTTACTATAAATACGAAAAAGCTCAAATTAACGAAAACATGAAGCTTATTTTGCAAGCTCTACTCTCTACGATTGATTATATATAATTGTACGTTAATAGGCATTTATAGATATATTGTCGAAATTAACAAAGGATTTGTATTTAAATTAAATATTATCGCTCTGTGTATGTTATCAAAACAAAATTTTGCTGATATTATTTTATGATAATATTGAAATTATTTTGGTGACAAAGCTTATTCCAATTCATAATAATAACACAGTTTGATAATAAATAATTAACTTTAAAACATAATAAATTCAAGCATAAAATCATTTTACGTTTTAATTTGTTTCAGTCGTACATACAGGTCGAATTGAGAAGAAATAATCTCACAGTTGAAGATATAATGTCACTGTTCAAGCTAAGATAATATGAAATCATATTTTATAATTCGATCGAGGTATCCGCGATTACTGGAACGTCCTAGTTTTGCTCCAGCGAGTGCAGAAATGATTGTAGCAAGGCGTTAGCGTCAAATCGTCGCATTGAAAAGTAAACTTGAATGACTTCTCAAACCCACCGCTGTGCAAGTAATGCATGTAAGTTATTGCTGTGCATTTTCAAGGATGTGGTATAAAATACATTTTATTAGATAGATATTACTGTAGTCCAGTCATTTAAGCTTAAATTAGGTAAGAATCTCGGAATTCGAGATACCCAGCTGTAAGTCTGTAAATATTTAGATATTGACACCCTAAAAGTGGTCTCAAAACCTACATATGGTAGGGTGTACGCAACTATTAAATTTTTAATGTCAAATGTCACAAATATCAGTTTTATGAACTTTTGAGCGAAACGGGAAGTTTTATCATCAAAGTGTGTAGGAGAAAATTGCTTATCATCTAATTATCTATAAAAATTGTCTCTACGTTTTATTCCTAAGATTCACCATTTCAGAGATACA
This sequence comes from Maruca vitrata, assembly GCA_039566165.1. Classification (NCBI taxonomy): domain Eukaryota; kingdom Metazoa; phylum Arthropoda; class Insecta; order Lepidoptera; family Crambidae; genus Maruca; species Maruca vitrata. Next base: position 9,414,544 of record CM076924.1, on the reverse strand, counting down.
GCGATGCAAATAGTTGAAAAAGTTGTATTTTCAAAAGGTTCCAGACCCCCGTGCGATTGTGCTAGACAGTTAAAATTTTCACAACTGATGTATTTCAGTAGCCTCTATAACATCTAATACTAGAAAAAGCTTAAAACCTAAATGTTTAAGTGGGTTCTTATACAAAACTATGGTTTTTTTTCTCACACTTGGCCGGTTTTTAACGTGGTTACCCCAGTAAACCTATTCCAGACGACACCTTTTATACGTGAAGAACACGTTGTTTATATGGAAGCCTAGTTAAATAATTGTTTTATGTTGTTTTTAGTACTATAAATATACGTTTCAGTACATATAAACTGCTTATTATGGGTCAAAAAGTACGAAATAACCAATTATTGGAATTTCTGTTTGAAGTATAACTGAAAAAAAATACATTTTAAAAATGTTAACTGTCCATCTAACTCGATTATGAACGTGAAGATCCATATTAACCAAATTTAATTTAATGAAACGCAGAAATCTTAAATCTTCTGAATACTGAAAACAACACAAAACAATTATTTAATTAGGCTTCCTTATAAACAACGTGTTCTTCATGTATAAAAGGTGTCGTCTGGAATAGGTTTACTGGGGTAACCACGTTAAAAACCGGCCAAGTGTGAGAAAAAAAAAACCATAGTTTTTGTATGAGAACCCACTAAAACATTGGTTTTAAGCTTTTTCTAGTATTAGATGTTATAGAGGCTACTAAAATACATCATTCGTGAAAATTTTAACTGTCTAGCACAATCGCACGTGGGCCTGGAAGCTTTTGAAAATACAACTTTTTCAACTATTTGCATCGCTGTATCTCTGAAATGGTGAATCTTAGAAATAAAACGTACAGACAGTTTTTATAGATAAATAGAAGATAAGTAATTTTCTCCTACACACTTTTATGATAAAACTTCCCGTTTCGCCCAAAAGTTCATAAAACTGATATTTGTGACATTTGACCTTGAAAATGTAATAGTTGCGTACACCCTACAATATGTAGGTTTTGAGAACACTTTTAGGGTGTCAATATCTAAGTATTTACAGACTTACAGCTGGGTATCTCGAATTCCGAGATTTTTTCCTAATTTGACTGGACTAACTGTGGCTAATTTAGTTATCAATAAGTATAAATATCATGTGAATTTGTAATAATATAAATTGAGATTCTTGAAAAGTAAAACTTTCAAAGTAAAATCTTGATAATGTTACGATATTTAAAGAGGTTTTAGCCAGTTTTGACGCTCTTTATATAGTTGCGTAACGGATAAAAAAAATACATCACTCAACAGAAGAGTAACTAATGTTTAAAAAATAATTACTTTTAAACCATAAAGCACGTTGGACAAAATACCCTCAGAATTTTGTGTGATTTGGCGGAGTTTGTATTAAACTCGTCCGTAAAACCGCTCTATTGAACCGTTATATCGTTAAGACGAACCGTATTTTCAAGGGCTTTGGTACTTTGGCGGTGGATTTATCGGCAAATGACCACTAAATTCCCGGCTTTAAACTTATTTGGATACTAAATCAGTGGGAGGGCGACTCGCCGAGACTTTATCCACGAATCATGACCAACTTAATTACTCTATCGTGCGTAATTAATCATTTCGCTATTAGCGTACCAATTACGATAAGATCAATCTCATTACTTATGTACCATACCAGCATGTATATTATAAATAACAATGCATAACGAATATTTCACTAAACATGAATATTAATGAATAGTCTAAACTAGAGAGCGTCGATGGCTGAGTGGTTAAGGTCGATTCTTGCCATGCTAAAGGGCGCCAGAATAAACCCAGCCACTTACCACTGTGTTTTTCAAATTTGAAATTCATATGTACGATTATTTGACGTATACACCGTGAAATTTTAGTGGTGGTTTTCCCGCAGTAAAATGATTCTATCTTACTAGTACAATAGATTTATGCAGTTCTTTTTTGTTAAAATCAATAAATGCCGGTTTTACGAACCGAAACTCGAAAGCACGTTCAACCCGCTTTATGACTTAGGGTGTCGAGCTTCTTCAGCTTTAAGCATCGATTTCATGCGGCAAGTAGTACCTGATTACGTCACATCTTATAAAAGAACGATAGCTTCTCTCGTTTTCGAGTTGGAAAATTATTATTTCAAAAATATGAAAAAAAAAAAATTTTTATCGAGGAATTATTTGCATGATTCGATATTATTACCAAAGGCAAATCGTTCTGCCACGGGAAAACAACCACTAAAATTTCACGGTGTATAGGGACCTTTTTTTTAGTCAGGATCAGGAGAGAACATCAGGATTTTTACAGGAACAAAATTAAAGCTTAAATAAAATTAAAGAAGTCAATTCAAAGATGGAGTGTCATAATCGATTTGTAACTTCGCCATTATAAAATTTGGCCACATTTCAGTATATTTCGTACAGTCTACGGCGGTAAAATACTCTGAATAGGCGATTGCAGTAATCAAACTAATTTATTTCCAATTGCCAACCATTAAAATTTGGCAAGTGAACAATACAAATGGACTTCGTAAAGACATTGCCAAATGAAAATCTACGGTGCCAAATGGCTGTTTGATACTTGAAATATGTTTAAAGCATATGCTTTTGTACTTCTAGTATAGTATGTACAAGTTAATCACTACATAGTCCAAATACCCCTTGTATTTGGTGTCGATCCCAATGTATGTTAAAGCTTTCAAACTACGCAACAGATTTTGGGCCGTTTTTTTTTTAAATAGGTAGTTCAAAGAGTGTAGGTATTCTTATATTTATACAGAATTGAGGGCAGTTCGCTATTTATGGATAAGTTTTGTTATATACGTAGACTTAATGTTTTGGTAACACAAAATAGACAATTCAGTCGCTAACATGAGAAAATAAACCGCTTTTATTTATACATCGTTCGAACATTTGGTTTCTATCAATTAAAACGTAGTAGTAGCTCATTTAGCACATCATTTTTCTACTAATAATATAAGATAAGTAATAAAGGATTTTTTTAATTGCTTTTTTAATGCTACACAGATCACTGGTGGGGGCGCCACCCGTGGCTAACGGGTAAAGTGACGGAAAAATTCACATACAAGATGTTACGCCTGGATAGTTAATGGTAGAACGAGGAGCTCGTAATCTCAAAATCGTAGGTTCGAGTCCCAGTCCAGTCGGGCCGGAAAATTATTTTTTTCAATTTGAAAGGACAATGGGCATTTTGGGCTAAAATAAAAATCGAGTGGCAGTCTCAAATTTCAATTGCATATCATAGTTCGTGTCATAAATAAAAACTTATTATATGGCAGTTACTTCGAGTCATGGTTAGATATAGAAATATAGAGTGATGAAGATTGTTATATTTCATTAACGTATTATTACATAACTATTTTATTTTGATAATTGTGTAAAAGCAAACAGCGGTTTTTTATTTAAATAGGATAATTCAGAATTACAATAAACCTACGCCTACGAAAAGTGATTTTTTTTTATTGTATAAACTCGTCTGACGGAACACCCAGCCACGGCACGATACCAATATGAAATTCGATTACCTGCTGCGTTTTTAGACACTATTATTATAGACGAGTGAGTATTTATAAAAAAAAAAACATTTTTTTAAAATATTAAACTAACAAGATAACCTCACTCCACCTGATGATAAGCGGTAGTGAGATCCAAATATGAGGTCGACAGGCACAATAGCCTGTCGCACTCACCCTGAAAGCCCGCTTAAAGAGGAGACTATTGCTGCGGCAACAACGAGACAAGGCGTGGAGTCTCGCATTGGTTTGAGCTGTGCGGGTTGGCCAGTCCGCCGGACAGAAGGGCCCCCGTTTCTACGGGTCTCTCTGGCCGGCGGCCTGACCCGCTCCGCCCGCACAATGCCGCCGCTAAGACTCCACTGGTCCGGCGCTTGCCGCAACAATGGTCCCCCCATGGCTCCGGTTCGTACAGTGCTGATCCCGGAACGCGACCTGACCGTGAGAGGCCAGAGTCACTTGGCGGGTTTTACGCAACTGTATGGTGGTAACAGCAATCGGTCGACAAAACTTCTTTGGACGTTTTTATATTGTACCTTTTGTATGTGATTGTATTTATCATAATAAAATCTTAAAAATATGGTCGGTTTTTTATTTTCTTGTAAACCTTTTAAAATATTAGACTTTTTAATAGTTATAATATACACTTAACAATAGGAATACTATAAAAATAAAACAATTTTCGCATTAAATCATCGAAATATACAAAGACAACAATATTCGATATCTCCTAAACTAACCGGTATATGCTCACGATTTTTTTTAAAAAAAGTGTTGTTTAATAGTGCCTTGCAAGATATACTGATTCCGGAGACTGCCACTCAATTTCAAAAATAGACCAAGCTCCATACATTTTTGCCCATTGTCCTTTTATTTACCAAACTTGAAGTTCATAACCAAATGACAATACGTCTTAAATTTAATATTGATGAACTGACACTTTTAACTCTGTAAAATTTTAAAACCCTTGTGGAATATATTAAATACATTTATTTTTTTATGTTTATGTGTTATAATCTACATAAATGATTACGCAAAAATATTCTAATACACGTTTAATACTCAACTCTCCGTGTTCTGTGTCAATTTTATGCGCAATAAAAGTATGAATATTTTTGATAGCGACTTTATACGAGCTTTAAACAAAGAGTGTTACTTTCCACTTATATTTAACTAATACATTGTATGTTCAGGTAAAATTTAATCTTACAAACGAGAGATGAATTTCTTCTTAAATTCAAGTTAATTAATAGAATACCAGGTACTTTTTAACCAAAGGCATCGATTAAAAGTTCAGTTAAACTGAGTAGCAACCATTTTGGCTGCATAAATTAAGGTAATGAATGTTATTGTAAGTTTGAAGTTTTAGTTCAGTTTTAGCCTTAGTTGAGTAGTGAAAATTACATACTTTTGTAAGAATTTTCATTCTTTTTATGCACCAAATAAATATCATTTATTTTTTTAATTTCATATCAAGCGTATCCAGTTTTTTAAAAGATTATATTTTATTTATTTATTTTTAACAAGGTACACATGTTATTATTAATAGATAGGAAAATAGTCATGTCTGTCTGTCTATAGTACTCGTGTTCTTCGTCAAAACTACTGAAATACGAGTAATGTTTCACGCTGACGCGGACGAAAAGCTACATTACATGAATTATAACAACAAAGTTGTAAAACGTCATGTTTAAGCAAACGCGTTCGATTCCATCAGTAACCGATTTACTGAAAAAAAAACACAAACTTGTTGGCAAAGTGAGCTTTTGACGCTAAAGCGCTTTCCTCGCTGGGCGGATCCGCTTCAGATTTATGGGCGGGTGGCACTAATGTCCCGGCCATTCTGCTGCTATTAAAAACTGCCAACTAAGCAAGCCTAACCTTATTTAGATGCAAATTCAAAGGAGGGTTTTGTTCTTCAAGGATAAGCGTTGATTTTTTTTTCTTTTTCATAATCCACTTTTGATAGGCACGAAAACATTTTTCCGTACGCGGCGGATTCTTGGGATTCAATTAAATTTTTATCCGTCGCACGTTGTGCTGTTGCCATCGCTTTTTTTTTCTATTAGGATTTTTCACCTGTTTTGTATAAGCTTGATAGGATGGTGTGTTTCATGTTTACATTAAACGACTACTAGGAATAATATACATTAATAATAAACAATAAAATTGAGGTTGCTTTAATTTTTAAATAATATCGTGTATTTATTAAACGATATGTATTAATATTACTAAAGTATTTATATAAATATCCCATCAAACAAGCTCAAATAAACATACTGCCATAAACTCCATATCACAGAAATACTCGTAATATTCACTTCAAAATATCAATCCGCTTTAACGATTCTAATCCAGTCCATTGAAACCAATAATCCTTTCAACTCAAGGTTAATACTAATGTTAATGCCTTCCATAGCCGCGGAGTTGTTAATCCTTTTCTCATGTAACGTTTCAAATGTCCGACTAGATACACGCTTGGGTATCTTCAAAGGCTGCGGTTCCAGGATTAATTATTAGTGGGTCTGATATTGTTTGATAGACGAGGGGCCGGCTTACACGGAACCAGGGTGTATTGAATATGTATGGACCGGGGTAACCTTAAGCCAATACAATATTCTTGAGGTTTTCTCCTGTGTAGTACCCACTTGTGAGTGATTAGGCAAATTAGATGTAGGAATAAATAAAATAGAATAAACAAATGGGCTTTTATTATTTGTTCTCTTTGCCTTTTACACTGTATAAAAAAAACTATTCGTAACAATATACAATTAAGTGTACATTACGTGTGTCACGTAACGTGACATGTCGTATAGAACATAATATACTCAAAACAAATATGTCAAATAGTAGTTTAAATAGTAGCATATACAATATACATATACTGGTATGAAGATACCACTAGAAATAAAAACTCTTTTGCAAGAAGTCTTTTGATTCTGTACCTAATATCAAACTTAACTCCTCCAAATATTATAAATAGTTTCTGTTGCTTTAAATAAATGACTTCAATCTCAAAAGTATCCAACAATGCCCGCTTAATCGGCCTTCCGAATTGCAAAGAAGACGATATATAAAGTTGATTGACCAACAGGGACTAACCGTTACCATCTCTGTAAGACTTTTACTACCCGAGGTCCTTCAAACAAATATAGCTACTCTTAGACTGGATAAAGTTATTTCATTTCATTACTGGATAAATAAACATTGATCACAAAATATACTGGGTGCTCAAAACTGAAAGGGCCCCGCGGAGACTGTGTGACTGTGACACACAACACACACGTGTGTGTGTGACTGTGACACACACACACACACACACACACACACACACACAACCATAATAATAAATTAGATTAAAGTAAATGAATAAAATATTGTTAGAAATATTAAAAAGTTTAAATATCCCCATGTTAATATTAGTCATGTAATTTTTATTTTGTTTGTTGTCCAAGACAGGTGTCTCAATTTCAAAATGTGTTTTAGTATACAGATGTAGTGGCTGCTGCTATTCAAGCAATTATGCTTAGTGTAGAGTCGCTAGATATAAGAAAACCACGTTACTATTGCCAAAATTATTATTTATAAAAAAGCGAATTTGTTGTATTTGCTACGAAGCTTAGGAGGTGATAAAAACATAACTTTAACCATCTTTCTGGTGAAGTCGGATAGAAACGCCACTTCGCTGAATCAAGGCATACCCATCATTCCATTTCGTTTCCCACAAGCCATTAAGGACAACCACGAAATAACTTAATGTGAACATCACACATGGTCGAAATGTGTTAAAACTATTTTATGAGACGAAGATCCTAATCCAGATAATGACAGGCAGGGAGTAAGGGGTCAGCTACTAATTTGTTACTCAAACTGTCGTGGTCAGGTTTCCTTTCCCTAAAATTAGAACTTTAAACTCGGATGCGTCCTATAAACTTTGTGTTAATTTTAAAGTTTGGCCGTTATTGGCCAGCTTTTTTAGTTCTGTTTTTGGACTCGTTTAATTTTTTGAGACAATCTATACTATAATAAAAACGTAGAGGCAAAAATTCTTGTACTTTTCTTAGAAACGAAAAAAAATTAGTCAGGGATATGTTTTGAGAGTAGTAGAACACATCCTCATACTTAAAAAAAAATTGTATCTCTGTCTGTTTGTTTGTTTGTTTCGACTGACCTCCTAAACGGCTGAACCAATTTAAATGAAAGTTTACACGAAGGTATTTTAAATTCCGGAAAAATGCATAGGATACTTGAAATCACTGACAGTTGTCAGGTTCCTGTGGGATATTCAAAAAACCTTAATAAATGACTGATCTCTGAAACTATTACACCGATTTAAATAAAATTTTGCATGGTGGTAACATACATCCCCGGTCAAAATCTTAAATACTTTTAGTCACAGAAATTCCTGTAGGAAAGTAAAAAATCTAACTTTATTAGATCACGTACAAAAATGGTAAAAGTATATCGACCAAAATGAACCTTCTGACTAGGACTGTACGGACTACTTTATTGAGCAAAACGCCATAGTAGGGGAGGTCAATAGCTAGATTTGCAGTTACTCGAACAACATGGAATCTGAATAGAAAGGTTACGCTAATATGAAAAAAGTTTATTACCCTTTCTTTATAAGTGGGGGGTCAGCGTTGAATACAGGAGAGCTACCTGGTAACAATTTGTTTAAAGAAAAAAGTTATTTGATCGTGTCAGTCATTCAGAGTGCATGTTAAATAATCCCTAAAAAGTGTCATTGTGACGATTTGGACCACAAAGTTATAAATTAATCTTTGCGTCTGTTGAAAAACACAAAATCTTGAGATACTTCAGCGCGTTACATTTTTATGCAGGAGGTTCAAGTTGATATCGAAGTTCTGCTGTAGGTATAATAAGCTGTTATTTTTTTTTCTTAACCTGTATCACCTCACTGCTGGGCACATGCTAGGACTTGCCAGTTCTTTGATACATGGACCAGATCTTCATACCACCTTTTATTGGGTCTTCTTCGGCGAAAATCGTCTCAGGCACGCGATGTGTAACAATTCTGGTCCATCTATTGTTCTTTATCCTCGCACATTTCACATCACATTCCCCGCCCATTGCTACATCAGTTTTGACCAACAACAATACCAGTACGAGAGTGGATGGTAACATATGAGAGAAGCTTTTCTAGGTTTTGTCTGCTCTACGGATTATTTCTTTGTCCTGCCTGTTTTCGAAGGACTGCCTAGCCCAAGTATATACTCCTTTACATATTGCTTTACCTGCCTGTTGACTGCAATCCTATCATTGGTGCTCTTGATCATGACCTTGGTTTTGGATCTATTCATCGTCAGTCTAACCTCAAAGCTTTCTACGCTCAGCTGTTCGAGCATCAACTCAAGTTCTGTAGAGGTATACTTATTTCCGATGCGAAAAAGTCATCTGCAAGGCGAAAGTTTATCAGCCATCTATCCCCTACACCAATTACTTTTGTTGCCTAAGAATATCATAGTGACCTGAAAGACTTCTTGGAGCGTGCTACTGGAAAGCTTTGGACTTGGTGACAGGGAGTCACCTTTTTTGTATTTTGAATGTCAGGCGTTCAGTGTGCAGTTTGATATCGGCTGTGCTTTGTTGGTAAATGATATGGAGAAGTTTTATGTATGTGGGTTCGACGTTTTGCTGAAGAAGAGAAAGCTGATTGGATTGATGTGGGTGATACCGTCAAAGACTTTTGAATAATCCCCAAAGGCCAGGTACAAAAGTTTATTAAATTCGCTACATTTCTTTTCTATCTGGTTTTCGGTTTGGAGGTGGTCAGTTGTCCAATATTTGCTTGCTGGCTTGCATTGCTGGTTTGTATTTTTCCAATTGATAGGCTGTTCGGTATTATCTGAATGTTTATATAGAGGGATATCGCTATTCTAAGCATATAAAGGGGAATCTATAAACATTCACGTAAAAATTTTGAATGTTATAAAATTATCGTATATACAGATTGTTACAAATATTATCACATAGATCATTAGAAAATTGGCACATGCCCTTGAATATTTGTTACTACAACTATCGTATTTATGATCACGCACCTCCCTCCCTCCCGTATGAAGTGTTCATACTCGGTAGAGGTACATGAAAGGGTGCAAGAAGTCTCCCATATAAAAATCTTACAAGACCGAGTCTGAGTCTGATCAAGACGGCAAAACCTTCGTTGGGCTCCCCAACTATCACGTTTTTAGCTGGCAAGTCATGTCAAATTTTTATGCTGTCACATTTGATATGAATATGAGTGTTTAGTTCTTGGTTAGTTCAAAAGATGTCACTGTGCTCTATAACTTCGATATATTGCTTCAAATACTAAAAGTAATTAATAAGTCATTATTTTATTAAACTTACGTTTTTACGTTGTTATATCATTGTTTTATTACGAATACAATACAATCTTCAAGAAATAAACAAAAAAATAAACAATACGCAAAAGTGGCACATAACAAAGTAGCAAAGCAAATACTGATAAATTCGTCACATGGCGACACACAGCCTTTATAGATACTTTAAGACGTTTTTTGAAGTTATTCTGATATCAAACATCAATTTTATGTACTAACTAGGTACGTAGGTTCAGTACTTATGCAGGTACAGTACTATTGCAACAATTGAAACCTGTTTCTGCCAAATAAGTTACTCTCCTAATCAGGCTGGAGCATTGCTTAGACCAAAAAAAAATTATTGAGCAACTGAATCCTCTTTTAGCTGACCGATTTGTAATGAAAAATGTAACATGTTGTTTATCAACTATTAATCTGCAAAAAATTCAGGTTCTTTCCTGGATATTAATCTTATAATGATCTTTTCTGTTCTAATAGTTTTTATAATTTTTGTAGCTTTATTTACTTTAACTGCAATTTCCTACAATCAAAATGCTGGCGAAAGTCACTATTCTACGCAGACGAAGTTGCGGGCACAGCTAGTAGGTAAATAAGATCGAGTATTTGTGCAAACCAATCAACGTAAGTGATGGTGATACAATACATCGTGAAATTTTTATGGTTGTTTTCCCGTAGCAAAATGATTTTATTTTGTGAAAAAAATCAATATTTTTTTTAATTTTTCAAAAAATAATTAGTCAGCTCGAAAGCGTGAGAACCTATAGTTCTTTTAAGTGATGTGATGAAATCAAGTACTGCTTGCCGCATGAATTTGATGATTAAAACTAAGGAAACCCTTTCGGAAAACCGGTTCATATTGATTACAATAAAAAAAACTGCAAAAATATTTTTTACTATTAATATAGAATATATTTACTGCGGGAAACAACCACTCGGTTCACGGTGTATATTGAATAAGTCCTATTTGAATATAAACGTATTATGGATTTTGTACGCCGATATTTAAATTTTAAATAAAGTGCATAATTGAAAACAACTTAATTGGTACTTTATTGCTTGCACTAATTGTTAGTTTTAAGCTAATATCGTCACTTGTACAATATCGTCACTATACTCAACAAATAATAATATTTTTACATACACCCTTCAACTCGTTTTTAGGAAAACAAATGAAACAGTATAAGAGTTTACAAAAGCGCTTGTTAAAACATAAATCACTCAGGAATCTTTGACATATCCGCAGTTGTGTAGGTAAACATTGATTTACGGTCGGATTCTCGTTTAGATCTGTTTTTTGTTTGCATGTTTCCGTACGGTTAAGTACTTTGGGAGGATACGGGATATATACGTTGGCAAGATTAATGGAGAACATCATGGGGATAATACGCGCAAATGTGATTTCGCAGATATGGGGCATGATGAAAGCTGCTGAAATGTACAAAGTAAATTGTGTGTATATCTTTATCGTACAGATCCATAATTGAACCTCCAAAAAGGTTGTGTACTCGTATACTCCACTATCAACAAAATTACAAAATTGTTTAATATTGAAAGCACAGTAATTGTACATAAGATCGGAATACTGTCTCCACAAAAAATGTGGCAGGAATCAGTATTTTCTGTGAATGCTTATACTTAGTAAGTTAAAGGTAAGTTTTTGTAGTTATGAGCTACATCGAGCCACTTAGATTAGTCACTTGGATTACCTTATTAATGATTTTTGGTAAAAAATATACCATCATTATTACATGCCGAATATACGTCCCCACCGAAGGGCGCGATTATCCTAAATTAGGATAATTAGGACTTAGTTAGCTGAAGTGAAAGTGGGCTGGTCACATCAGCCGTAGAACCGACAACCGCTGGGGTAGACGAGTTCTGGAGTGGATACCGCGTCTCGGCAAACGTGGTGTAGGACGCCCGCAGGCTAGATGGTGTGACGATCTGCGTAGGACGGCTGTTAAGAGCTGGATGCGAGTGGCCGAGGAGAGAGAAGTGGCGAGCATTTGGGGAGGCCTATGTCCAGAAATGGACAGGAATGGGCTAATGATGATGATGATGAGGACTTAGTCAATCAAGCTGGTCAAGTGCTTCTCGACTTCACACAACCTTAGAAGTAAGAGAGAGATGTGCAGGTTTCCTCACGCTGTTTTCAATTACCGCATAAGTGTCAGAAAAACGTACATAATACAAATTTCAAATTTTAAACATAATATGGTACGCAGCGGGCTTTGAATTAGCGACATTTTGCATGAAAAGCCATAACCACTCGACCATCGACCCTCACAAAGTAAATAAAGTAAATTTACGTTTTGAATCGGAGATTTTTATTCGATGCAGCTTGTAGTACACATTAATATTATAAACGCTGGAAAGAAATTCTTTTTAAGATACATTTTATATTTGTTTCAAAGGTGTGGTACGGGGAATTCGCCTTGCCTTGTTAAAAATGTGATGGAAAAAATATCCATTACGTTTTTACAAATAAATAAATATAAATATTTCACAACATCACATACATCGATCTAATCCCGTGGTAAGTAGCTTAAGCACTTGTGTTAAGGAAATCAGAATCGACAGTGGATCTGGATACACAAATATACTTAAACATATTTAATAACTCACCCAGACACGGAACAAACACCGATGTTAGTCACAAAAATATTTGTCCCTAATGGGAATCGAACCTACGACTCTTGGAACCGTAGGTAATGAATCTGGGTCACTAACCACTGTTCCACCGAGTCAGTCAAAGTTACAGTTACAGTACTTATATGTACTTGTTATATAATTTTAACTCATAAGTTTTTTTGTTAGGTACATTTTTTCTTACTGTGTGAATCCTTTCTTTAATACAAATATAACAATAAAAAAACCCCGCAAAGTGCAAGACGAACCCGCGAAAAATCCTACTTTACTGTATAGGGACCCCCCTTAATAATTTATCTTTTTCAATTAACTAGCACCCCAAACGAAACCGATATTTTGTGGCCCAGTTATTTCATGTAACATTGAGTTTAGAAAATAAATAGGCTACACTTTAACCGACTTCGTTACAAGGTAGTAATGTTTTACCCTATAAACTAGCTAGGTACCGAAGGATAGATAGAAGTAGAGGTATTTTTGACTGACTCGGTGGAACAGTGGTAAGTAACCCAAAACCACTACCTACGATTCCAAAAGTTGTGGGTTCGATTCCCACCCGAGACAAATATCTGTGTGACGAACGTCGGTATTTGTTCGTGCTCACTTATCTAAGTGTGTGTTTTAAATGTATTTAAGTATATTCGTGTATCCACTGTTGATTCTGAAAAAAATATAATAATATAATATATCTGTAACACAAGGGGTTCGGTTAGGCACGGCATCAGATCATTGCATGTGATGTTGTGAAATAGTCTGATCCTAGCAAAGTATTTTGGCACCGCCCGCCCCGCCATTCGTTGATATTGTATCCGTGACCTTATATAGTTTGGCTCAATACCACTACGGGCTCTTCGAATTTCGAACCATCGAGTAAACTAGCCTTTGATTTTAAAGGGTTATTATAGAACAGGGGGCAAAACTGTTTCAATGATTAAACTTCCGCATCAAACCTTCCAAAACAAACAGTCAAATATCAATCATCTTGCAACATTCATTATTAATAAATATTTCACAACATCACATACATCGATCTAATCCCGTGGTAAGTAGCTTAAGCACTTGTGTTAAGGAAATCAGAATCGACAGTGGATCTGGATACACAAATATACTTAAAAATAATTAATAACATACCCAGACACGGAACACAGATGTTCGTCACAAAAATATTTGTCCCTAATGGGAATCGAACCCACGACTCTTGGAACCATAGGTAGTGAACCTGGGTCACTAACCACTGTTCCACCGAGTCAGTCAAAGTTACAGTTACAGTACATATTATTATACTTGTTATAATTTTTGTCTTGTTTGACTGGCTCAGTGGAACAGTGGTTAGTGACCCAGGTTCATTACCTACAGTTCCAAGAGTCGTGGGTTCGATTCCCACTCGGGACAAATATTTGTGTGACAAGCATCGGTGTTTGTTCCGTGTCTGGGTGTGTATTAAGTATATTTGTGTATCCACTGTTGATTCTGATATCTGCAACACAAGTGATAAAAGCTACTTACCACGGGATCAGATCAATGTATGTAATGTTGTGTAATATTTAATCTTTGACTGGCTCGGTGAAACAGTGGTTAGTGACCCTGGCAGGCGGTTCCAAGAGTCGGTTTCGATTCGGTGTGAATAATATGTATTTATAAATATCTATGTATGAATATCAGTATCTGACGCTCATTATACAAGCTCTCCTTAGTTTGAGGTCAGATGACCGAGTGTGCAAATCCCAGGTATTTATTATTATAATTTTATTATATGTATAGAAAAGTACGTAGTGTTACATAAAGTAGCAGGTAGTAGTTTTCTGCCTTCAGAATAATTTAAGCGGAATTATTTTACTGAAAATATAAGGAGAGAATATTGTAATTTCCGAGAAATCACTTATCTTTTTCCAATTCAGTTGTTATAAATAAGCTTACGTGGTTTAAACATTCGAATATTTAATTTTAATTTGATTGTATTCTTTCATTAAATTATTTTGTATTTGCATAAAATTAAGTGGCATTGTGTACTTATGAAAAGAACTAGTTTTCCGCCCCCTGCTCTGAAATGAAATGAAATGGAATGAAATAATGCTCTGTCCGTGTAAAATCATTTATCGCGTAAAATATTACTTCCCTGTAGTGGAGTCAGTCAAAGTTATCCTACTCGTATATCCTTCTCCTTGCTCAAAGCTAATTCCACACCAATTTTCAGTAAATAAACGGGGCCATTCTTGAGTAATAAAATAGTGTCACTTACATACCTCAAAAACGTCGATGGCCGAGTGGTTCAAGTCGATGCTTGCCACTGTGTTTTCAAATTTGAAATTTAACGGTGACACTTTGACGGTGAAGTAAAACATCGTGAGGAAACCTATGAATAAATTCTAAGGTTGTGTAGCCGACCAACCCGCACTTGGCCAGCGTGGTTGACTAAGACCTGATCGCCCTGGTTAAGGATAGGCCCGTGCCCCAGTAGTGGGGACGTATATGGGCGGATGATGAATATATCTCATTCATTATTTTAGACCGCTATGTGTATGTAAGATTTTAGACTAAGCAGTAAGTAAGCAGTGGCAGTAAGTAGCCATGTAATTTGCTACTCCTAATAACGCGTGTAGACCCATAAAGACTAATAATTAGCGCTATGTGTATACCGACCGGATATGAATGTGCATTTTCCAATTTTGAAGTGACATTAAAGCTTTTTAACACAACTTAACATTCAAATAACGTAGTGAGTACACGTTTCCAACAGCTAAAAGCAACAGTCGACACCAACTAGATGAATGGCACCGTTTTATTTAGGAATGCACTCGACGCTGTATTTCTCAGAAATTCAACGGCACACGGAAAACATTCTAGTTGCACCGTTATGGGCAATTGAACCGGCCCATATTTCTACTGTGTCGCTCTAGGCGCTCAGACTTCATACTCTTTAGGTTAGGTCTTTGAAGTAGCGGGTAGCGGAAAGCAGCGTTAACAGGCACATTTTGAGCTGAAGGTCTAATTGTACGGTCAATTTTTGTTTGGCTTTGATCAAAAGACGATAAAACAATAGTATCTTCAAGTAATCAACTTTTTTATTTGTGCATCTCTACATTTTATTACATGAAACTGTGTTTAACTCATAAGGTTTTTTTTTTTATAGGAACTTTTTTTCTTACCATGTGAAACCTTTCTTCAATACAAATATAACAATTAAAAAAAACCCGCAAAGTGCAAGACGAACTCGCGAAATACCCTACTTTAATGAATAGGGACCCCCCTTAATAATCTATCTTTTTCAATTAACAGTAGCACGCCAAACGAAACTGATATTTGGTACACAAATGTATCATGTAACATTAAGTTTAGAAAAAAAAAAGGCTACCCTTTAACCGACTTCGTTAGAAGGTAGTAATGTTTTACCCTATAAACTAGCTAGCTACCGAAGTAGATAGAAATAGAGATATTTTTGACTGGCTCGGTGGAACAGTGGTAAGTAACCCAAAACCACTACCTACGTGTAAAAGTATGTGTAAAAGTATAACTTAATTACTAAGTATCTTTCGTGATTGTGAAACAGCGACAAGTACAAAGCGGATGACAGTGCAAATTTGAATTTTGTGTGATCGTTTTTATCTCTCAAAGCAGGTAAATACTAATATCTGTGCTAATAAATAGTATTATCGACTGGTATTTAATATATTTTAGTTAATTACGTGTCGTTTTTACGCGATAAAGTTACATTTATTACCTAAAACATTGTGTAAACATCTCATTGGTACCGCGATTTCTGGTGATTGTTTTATTTTGCTTTGATAAACATTGTAAACATGTTGACTCGTAGCAAAGCTATTTCTCGCCAGGCGGGGTCTGGGACCGTCTCGACGGAGACTAAACTAGACCTGGCTTTGCGAGAGTTAAAAGCCACCAAGGAGGAAGTTACACAATTAATTCGAGAGAGAGATGAAAATGAGAAGGAACTGTTGGATGTATTGGATAGGAGCAGTAAGTTAAAAAAAGATATGGCCGAACTACATACTCAACATATTACTGTAGTTGAGGAACGGGACAAATTGCAAACAATTGTTGATGGGTTTGGTGAGTGCAGTCAGGAGTACGTCCACAACCTGCGGCGCGTTACGCTGCTGGAGCAGGAGCTGCAGGAGGCCCACCACCACATCAGCCACCTGGAGACCGCCAAGCAGGAGCTCACTGCCTCCCAAACCCAATCTCTGTTTGACGAGCTAGTCGATAGTGCACCCAGCCTTGTTCCTGATGCAATTAACATTAACCCCACTGTGACAATAGATTTGACCAATGACACTACTATCTGTCCTACAACCACAGTTGGAAATGTTAAATGCAGCCGGAATAAATTAAGAAAATATTTAAAAATTAATAGATTTATTAAAAAAACCCAGAAGTTAATTAAAAAGCAACACTGCTCATATGATAAAATTAAATGTATTAAGGAAAGACAGCGTTTAGGTGATGAGTTAGATTTATATACATTAACTTTAGATAAACACATAACAACCTCTGAGGAAAGTATAGGTAAATTAGAACTTGAGATAATAAGTTTGACAAACTCCTTGGACAGCATGACTAGTAGGTATTTAAGCTGTAAAAAAGAGAATGAGGAACACATATTGGCTCTGAAGAACCTTTTGGATACCTCAGTGACCAATGGTCAAAGTCTAAAAAGTGAAAATGGTTCTCAGTCAGTTTGTGACTCATCATACTCACCCTGCTGTGATAGTTTGTTGAATTTATCTAATGCAGTCCACTCCAATGGTTCCTATACTCATCCACTTCAGGCATGTAGCAAACAGGTATCTTTTGTAAGTAGTACCAATAACCAGTTTGTTATGTTTAGTGACGAAATAGGTAAAAATATGGGCCCATTAATGAGTAATATTATGGGGCAACCGATTCATAATTATTGTTTTCCTAATACACCATATAATGAAATTATTCAAAAAGTGAGTAAATTTAATTTTAATAGGGACACAACACTCATAATATTTATTGCAAATAGGGGAAATGTAAATAAAAATGAATTGATTAAAAGTTTTAGTTATATGAATAATTTAGAAGTAAATAAAATAATTTTATTTACACTTCCTTATAGTAACAGTTTGCCACAATCAGAAAATTTTATTAGGTATAAATTGAATATGACATTGCATACCATGACATTTAATAATAATGATAAGTTTAATTTAATTGATTGCAATAATAGTGTATTTGACATGTGCAAAGGATTATTATTGACAAGAGATAGTTTTTATCTTCCTAAATTTTATAAAAGACAGATAGCTTTGTCGCTATCATATTGTATTAGTATAAGTAATTCAGCCAAGAACTTGGCTACACAGTCTGCTTTTATTGAGCAGAATAATGACATGTTGCCTAACAATTCCCTGGAAAATGTTTCAGGTAATTTAAATTATACCATAAGACAATAGAGGATAACTCTAGCAAATTAATTGTAAGGACAAAAGGAAAGCATAATAATTTAAAAATTATCCATCAAAATATTCAAGGCCTTCCTGGGAAGGAGCTTGAACTTGAATTATATTTAAATGAAATGAATATACATGTTGTATGCCTTACAGAGCATTGGTTAAGACAATATGAGTTACTGATTAGTATTGACAATTATAAAGTAGTTAGTTCGTTCACAAGAGAAGATGCCATTAGAGGTGGATCACTTATTTTATTAGATACATCATTAGCGTCAAAAAACCGTAAAGATGTGACATCCCTCTCTATTGAGCGAACTATTGAGCTTTCTTGTGCAGAGCTCGAGCAGTACATCATTGTCTGTGTCTATAGGCCTCCATCTGGTAACTATGTACTATTTGAGTCTACTATGGAGGAAGTTTTGAAAAAGGTTTGTAAATGCAGCAAGAAAGTAGTTGTTTGTGGAGATTTTAATATTAATATTTTGGATATTGACTCTCAACTATCTACTAGGTTTTTGAACTTATTTAAGTCATTTGGACTTAGTAATTTATTTATTGAACCAACTCGAGTAACTCCTGCAACAGCTACTTGCCTTGATAACATATTTTGTAATTGTGAAGTGAATGATAAATCTATTATTAATTTTATTAACTCTGACCACAGTGGTCAGATGGCAATATTTGAACACCATCATTACAATCCTTCATTAAATTTTACATACAGGCCCATTACTACAAGGCGCATAGAAAACTTTAAGAAAAACATTGATTATAAATTTTCCCATTTTCAATATAATCTTAACCAAAACATTGATGTATCATATAAGAACATGTTTGACATAATTTTTAATGAATTTAATGGGATTTTTACTAAAAAACAATAAAAGCTAAAGATCCCAAGTCCAAATTTAGTGATTGGGCAACTAAAGGCATTTACAAAAGTAGAAATAGATTATATGAATTATATGACATTAAATCACAATCAAATGATATTAATGTTATAAATTATGTTAGAAATTACTCAAAACTATTTAAGAAAGTGTGTGCAATTGCGAAGTCTAATTATTTTAAAGAAAAAATTAGTAAATCAAATAATAAAATAAAAACTACATGGAAAATTATTAACAAAGAGACTTGTAAAAATAAAAACACATGACAACAAGTTCTCTCTTATAGTTGATGATAAGCATATTGATTCTGATAAGGAAGTTGCAAATGCTTTTGAAACATATTTCTCTAATATTCCTATAATTACTACAAGCAAACTAAACTCATGCTCACACCAAGCTCAATCCCTCCTTATAGCAACTGTAGAAAAATGTTTAGTATCTTTTAAATTTACCCAAGTAAATCACAAAATAATTTTGAGAGCCTTTAAAGAATTAAATTTCAAAAAGACTGAAGATTTATGGGGTATTTCTGTGGAACTATTAAAAACAATTATAACCACAATAGCCCCGCATTTAGCTATCGTATTTAACATGTGTATAGAGGTAGGTCATTTCCCAAATTTGATGAAATTTAGTAAAGTAATTCCTTTATTCAAGGCAGGTAATAAAAGTGATCCATCCAATTTTCGCCCTGTTTCTATACTACCTCCACTTAGTAAAATTTTCGAAAAAATTATATACACTCAATTAATGTCTCATTTCAATGAAAATAAGCCACTACATAAAAAACAATTTGGCTTCAACAAAGGAAGATCCACCACTGATGTGGGAGTGGCACTTGTCAAGCATATCTTTGACGCATGGGAGAATAAGCAAGATGCAATAGGCATCTTCTGTGACCTGTCAAAAGCCTTTGATTGTGTAAATCATGAGATATTGCTAATGAAATTGAATCATTATGGAATCTCAGATGAGGCGAATAATTTGTTGAAATCATATCTTAAAGATAGGGTGCAAACAGTTAATGTCAATGGAGTTGATTCTTGTGGCGCTCCCATTCTCATGGGAGTGCCTCAGGGCTCAATTCTGGGACCTTTACTGTTCTTGATTTATATAAATGATCTTCCTTACTTAACTGCGAATCTATGTGAGACGGTACTGTTTGCTGATGATACATCTTTGATTTTTAAGGTTGACAGAGGTAAAAATAACTACGACGAGGTAAATAGTGCCCTCTCGCAAGTTCTGCGCTGGTTTAATACAAATAATTTATTGTCAAATGCAAAAAAAACGAAATGTATAAGATTTACAATGCCTAATGTAAGAAAAGTTGATACTAACATTATTGTAAATAAGGAAATTGTAGCATTGACTGAATCTACAAAATTTTTAGGAATCACTTTAGATGCTAAGTTACAGTGGGGACCTCATATCTCTGTTCTGGCAGATAGACTTAGTTCAGCTGCGTATGCAGTCAGAAAAATCAGGATGTTGACTGACATTGAAACGGCAAGATTAGTTTATTTCAGCTATTTCCATAGTGTTATGTCATACGGTCTTCTGCTGTGGGGATCTGCTACAGACATTCAAACCATTTTTGTACTACAAAAAAGGGCCATCAGATCCATATATGGTATAAGACCGCGCGACTCCCTTAGAGATATTTTTAAAGATATAGATATTTTAACCGTAGCTTCTCAGTTCATTTTAGATTGTATCGTGTATGTTCATAAAAACATGCACTTATTAAATAAAAAGTCGGATTCTCACAATTTTAACACCAGAAATAAATATAAGCTTTCCGTTCCAAGACTCAGGCTTCAAAAAGTTGGAAAATCATTCATAGGTTTAAGTATAATATTGTTTAATAAAATTCCGCAAAATATTATTGAATTGCCGTTGTATAAATTTAAAGTCTATATTAAATCTTGTCTTTTGAAAAAGGGGTACTATAAAGTAGAAGACTATTTGAATGATAAGAATCCATGGACATGATGTGCTGCTCGCTTGGACATCCAAGAATTATGTAACTTGTACATATTATTATTTATTTGTAATTAATTAACCTGTGATTTGACATGCGAAAGAATTTCATGAAATCTACTTGCAGAATAAATTATTTCATTTCATTTCATTTCATTCATTACGATTCCAAAAGTTGTGGGTTCGATTCCCACCCGACACAAATATCTGTGTGACGAACGTCGGTGTTTGTTCGTGACTAAGTATGTGTTTAAATACATTAAAGTATTTCTATTATTATATATTGATTCTGATATCTATAACACAAGTGCTTAGGCTACTTACCACGGGATCAGATAATTGTATGTGATGTTGTGAAATAGTCTGATCCTAGCAAAGTATTTCGGCACCGCCCGCCCCGCCATTCGATGATATTGTGTCCGTGACCTTATATAGTTTGGCTCAATACCACTACGGGCTCTTCGAATTTCGAACCATCGCGTAAACTGGTCTTTGATTTTAAAGGGTTATTATAGAACAGCGGTTTCAATGATTAAACTTCCGCATCAGACCTTCGAAAACAAATAGTCAAATATTAATCATCTTGCAACATTCATTGTTGTATCGTATCTATTATCTTAGAAAGTTTTAATAAGTAGGTGTAGTGTATAGCAAACACCAAAATTGATGTAAAATTAACCTAGTTCTAATATAGCAGTTGTAGTTTCTTAAAATATTGATGGAAACCTATTTTATACAATATATTAACTTCAAACATTTATTATAATTATTTAGATATTTCTTCACAATTGTGAATGCTTCACAATTCTTAGTTTAGTATTATTGACAAAAAAAAAACATTAATTAAATATATTTTACACAACATCGCATACCTGATTGATCTGATCCCGGGATAAGTAGCTTAAGCACTTGTGTTACAGGTATCAGAATCAACAGTAAATTCAAAAATATACTTAAAAATACTAAATATTCCGTGGCCGTGGTGGTAATATTCAAGTATAGTTTATTTCAAATTAAGTGTAGTTCTTAAATTTTATTTAATTTTTATCATTATATTTTTGTTATCTCTGTTCAGACCCATTTTCAGTCTACTTCATCAATTTCACGTGGCCTTGTAACAGAACGTACTCTAATAGTGTCTACTATAATTAACGAATTCGGGGCACAGTAAAAGCATTTTGGTCACTTGCTACGGCCAATTGAACGCCTCCATATTTCTACTCAGATGTTCGGTGCTTAGTGTTCCATTCCGTAGTGACTTCCCGCTGTAAGTTACCGCCGGGCCGATATTTCGTTTTCTCCAATTACGCCTTCTACCGAACATATTTCGATTCGCATTCGGAATAAAATTTGTTAGGTTGAGTTTTATTTCGACTTGATTATGCAAGAAGGTCAGAATTTAAGTTAAACAGTATGCTCGCACAACTTTATGGAAGATATTATTATGTATATGTATTCCTAGGCGAATCAAGATAATATACATATTTAGAATCCTACATAAATATAAATAGGCGTTTACATTACATTTCGTTCATATTAACACTCGACAAAAACCTAATCATTAAGTAGAAACATCATTTAAGTATTCTAATAATCAATGTTAGTTGTCACGTATCTAATAGTACATTTGCCTAATTATAATAAAAAACAATAATCATTTATTATCTTCACTGTTCAATGAATGGAAAAGCGTTATTACATGTTTCAAATAAAATTATCCACTAAATCAGGGCAAAAGACTTAGTCACTGGCAAATTATACCGTTTAAAAACGCAAATTCAAGTGGGAATGGGTATTATCAGTGCAATTTGATCAGTAAGCCTGAACTCTGGAGTGCACTTTGGGTGTAACCGGAAGCATTTTGACACACGATTTATTACTATCTGCCGGCGAATGCAAAGGTATTGTGGGATTGCACACGCAGATTAGGTCTGACCGGGGCGAAACGTACAAGTGATTTATCGAACTGTCTGATAAAATTAAGCTAACGGAAGCGCTTTATGCATCCAAAATGCATATATACATGTATGCATTTTGGTCTGTTCTGTGAAGACTCGGTCAACTTTGAATGTAGTGGTTTATAGAGGTTAACCGTGGAAATTGGTGCAATAAAGGTTAACCCAACCAAAATACTTTTACGTGTTAAAGAAAGGAATGTTTTCAAGAAAAAATGAAGATTTGCGCAAATAGCGCTTACTTAGTTCCATTATCATTACCAAATTTATTTATGTGTCCATTTTATTGCACTTTTACATTACTGTCTATTAAAAATTTAGTGAAAGCAACCGCTAAAAAATAAAGACACGTAACTAAAAGCAAAAAAATAAAAACACAATTTCAATTATAAATTTCCTCGTTCAATTGGGCGCATTAAATCTGAACTTTTAAGTAACCAATCACGGTAATTACATTATACAGACATTCCAAATACATTTCCGTAAATGTATTCGGAAAATGTAAGTGAAAGCGAGCGGTGTGAACGAGACGAGGCTTCCGAATCGCGCCGCGCAATTGTAGCGCTTTGCCGCTTAATCTCAAATGCACAGAACGACGGGCTCACTTAGTGTCTAGCGGCCGGAATAATTACAATTAGAATTTGACACGCGTTTACGCCGTTTCGTTGTACGAGTTGAATTATTATTTTATCATTTACTAGCGACCTTCACTCGCTTCGCGTATATGAACCTTCTTGTTGAATCAATCTTATTCGAATCCTATTTATAGAAACCTTATCAAAGTCCGTCTTAGTTTAAGCGTAGTTATAGAGGGATAGATGAGGATGAATTAAATGCACATGCTAGTAGAATTTATTGGTTGACTCTAGTCGAATCTTTACCAACGATTTTAGACATTCGCCTTAAATTACCATTACATTAAATCTTAACTGTACTAAAACTGGAAATATAGTTCTTAATATAAATACCACCACCGTTTCGAGCTAAATAGGTCAACAGTTATGCTAATTCTGTATTCTACAAAACCGCTTTAAATAGATCACTCAGACATACGCATAGTGCTAAAGCTTGCAGTCATTATATCGGATTAGCCCTAGTTTAGGGAAGGCCCGTGCCCCAGCAGTGGGGACATAATATATGGGCTGATGAGAATGATGATGTTTTTATCGAATACCGCACACAGTGATCATGAATGCAATGACATTATCGCTTCTGGTACAGCTAAATATTAGTCTTTATGGGTCTACACGCGTTATTAGGAGTAGCAAATTACATAGCTACTTACTGCCCGACGTTTCGACTGGGTTACACAAATCGTGGACGCGAGCACTATTGGTGTAACCCAGTCGAAACGTCGGGCAGTAAGTAGCTATGTAATTTGCTACTCCCAATAACGCGTGTAGACCCATAAAGACTAATATTTAGTGTAATGAAAGTCTGGTATAGCTTTCAAATATTCGAAAGTTACTGTTTCCAATGCTATTGAACCACGTCTAGTGATGTAGAATTTAGTTTCTGACATATACGAAGATGATTAAACAAATTAGGCTTGCTACAACTACGTTATCAACTTGTATTGGATTGTTTCTACATAGTGAATCAAATTGAATATCTGACTCGGTTCTGAATTCCACGATCCGAGAAGCTATAAAATCAAAGGTCACTTAACTATTAAAAATTAAAAAAAGAAACGAATTTATATTCAATAAACTCCATTTCTAGTTCGATAATATCTAAAGAAAGTTTTCAACTTAAGAGTTGGCCTTATTAAATAATCTTTAGATTTAAGCAATATGTAAGTTGAAAAGCAAAACTTTTAAGGCTTTGAAAGGTTATACGAAAAGGGCAGACTGGCTATCGTACGATTTTGGTTTAAAGGGTTAATATTTTTTTTAATAGTTAACTGTTCAATGAATGTTGTTCACAAGACAATTAATTACTATTATGTAGCTTGTTGGCCAACGATGAAAAATATTTTTGAATCCAACAAAGTTATTGTTGGTTTTGTTTATTTTATTCGATTTTTTTTTATTAGTTCATACATAGGACACATACTACGTCATTACAGATTGACTATATCTTTTCAAACTTCTTGAATCTTCACAAACTAACTAGTAAAGTTACGTGTAATAGGAATTGTTTTAACTTTGATTAAGGATTCATAAAGATGATAAGTTTACGAAAAATATAACCGGAAAAGGATATTAAGATAGCAGGTGGCCAAGATAACTTTCAGGACCTCGAGCATTCTCTAAAATTACCTTAAAAATATTTTCCCCAAGAAAAGTCTTTTGTTTAGCAAATATGGTTAGATTGGACGATATAGCGTCGCAAGTTTCTGGATAAAAATTATAATGATACATTATCATTGAAGTAAAGAGATAAAAAGATAAAAAATATGATTTTTAAGTGTAGACATTAGTAAACTAAATTATATATTACCTTTTTATCAATAGTGTTTAAATTTATTTTACCTTTTCATTTGAGCTGTATCCGCCGCAGTAAAAATCGTTTTGAAAAAAAAAAATTACCCGTTATCCCTTTTTTCGTGACTTTAGGATGTTTAATTTCCAACAGGGTACTTAAAAGTTTTTTATTAAATAACAAACGCCTTAACAAAACTGTTTAATTGACTTAAGCAGGAAGAACAATTTATAAACAATCTCTGTTGCTGGAGCTTAAAAATATTTGACTTGACGCTACCAAAATTACATTTTCCTCTTAAGCTAACCGCCAAAAAAGCGTCGTAACTGAATATTTAGACAAGAGTTCTCGTACAAGATAAGCCCTCCGTTAAACCGTATTTCACGAGATTAAGTCACTTGTAACCCTCCCCTTTTGTTTCAACCCATAATAGTACGCGGAAGTAACAACAATCTTCTAAACGATCGGGGAAGTGCTCTCTATTAAATTCAAAATAGTTTTCGGCGATAACAACATGATCTTCTAGTTTGAGTGCTTGTTAAAAGTTACGTAATTATTATGATAGCGCCCCCGCGCAAGCCTTATAAAAGGGCAGAAGGTGCCTAGTAACCCTTTCCGTGAATACCAATAAAGACTGAAATGAAATAATAACAATATGTTTACAGTAGGTAAATATCCTCTTAATTTAAAAAACAAAAGCGCGAATAAAATTATGTTAAAAATCTGTATCATTACTAACATGTTATCAATACACGGAAAAACTCTAGCTTTTTTCCGTTACATTAAAAGCATCTTTGGTTTATTGCACAAGCATGGCGTAAAGAACCAAATTTATGTGAGTTTTGCTGGTAAGAATTTACTATGCCAGATTTAAGAAATTGGCCAATGCCTTTGAAAGCATGTTAAGCCGGTGGTCTTGCGCCAGATCTGTCCTCGATAATGCCATCTCACCGAACTATGAGAGTGTGGGAACAGAACTTTATTAAAGTGTTCAACGCAGCTGATCTACATTGAGATTAGTCGTCATGACCATAATTGCGGTCGGGCACCTTACACAGATAAACGTCTGCGTGATTTCTGATTGACTTCGAAGGTAGAAAAAATGAAAACTACCAAAATCGAAGGCAAGCAATTGCCGTAATGGACCCTTATTCCTTCCACCGGCCTCACTATACCTCCTTTGTTTCAGCCAGTGATGAATCTCGAGATAAATCGACCATAAACATAAGAATCTTAAACAACAACGGCTGTCAGAATGAGAGGATTAATTGCAAGAGTTCCTTCTTGATGAAGAAATAAAGTTGGCTATGGCACGGAACGTTTAGACATTTGGCGATGACAGTTATAAAGATTTACTTAATAATTATTGTCGTAATAGAGAAGTGAGTTTTAGGGTTCAGTACCCCAATGGTAAAGATCAGGACCCTATACTAAAATTTCCATGCTTTATCTAAGAACCGTGTTTAAACAGGTGTTATTTTCACAAAAAGTTCTTTTGCCGCTTTTACAAAAAATATATAACTTAAGGCAGGCTTTGCAACGAGTTTGTTTTTTTTTCATTTAATTATATGGAACACATAGTGCGTGGTTTCAAATCGCAATTGACTTGTTTTTAAAATAAGTATCTAACTCACTTCAATGGCTGAGCAACACAACACAGAGTCATCAATAACATCAGTCTTTCCGATAAGGATTTTTTTTTGTTTACATATTAGTCAATACAATAAATAAGGGAATAATATAGGCGATATTTTCACAGTAATGACATAACTTAATATGGTATGAAATCCAACAGCAATGCATATTATGTAAGACCAATAAACCCAACCCTGTATGATTACTTGGAAGGGCGAACACGTAAGTAATCGCTGCATTCGGTAACTTACTGGGCCGGGAACACCGCTTCGACAGCACATTTAGCTTGCAGGGCAGACCGGGCTATTCCTGCCCCGATTTATGTACTGCTAAACCCTAAATTATCTGTTCTGGGTACCAAATGCCAGTTAACAATGGCCCGCTCAAACGCTCAGGCGTATTGTACGGGTGAATATTTTATGACGTAGATGGTTCGCGTTTTGCCTCTAATATGCTGTGAAATGTTGCTTATTTGTCTAATATCACGATGGAGGTCCAGTTTCGGACAAATACATACATACATAAAATCACGCCTTTTTCCCAGAGGGGTAGGCAGAGATCACTTCCAGCGATCCACTTTTCACCTCTGTGGGAAACGTGACGGGTTGTGGACCACGTCGCCGCCATTCTGACTTGTGCATTGTTTTAACAAGGTCATTGCGTTCCCACGAGTAGCAAGGATATATGATGGGGGAAGGAAAAGGGGAGGAAGGATACTATCGCCTCGGAAGATTTGGACTGAGTCGATAGTAGCTCGAGGAGCCGGGGTCGCTTACCCGTACACCGTTCACCAACCACCGGACAGGTAGTTGTGACTGGTATCCCCTGTCTTAACATAACATATTATTATGCTTGTATAAAAATAATTATTAAACAAAACAATGGGATTAAAACCGGTTGTAGCTGCCTGCAATACATCATGCGCGCCAACGCCGCGCGCCGCGCCAAGCCCGTCCGTCGCTCGCGCGGGCCGCGCCCAAATGGCTTGCGCGGGAGGCCCGTTCGCCTCTTATACGTAACGGCCGTGCGCCGACGCACGGCCGACCCGCGCCGAGCGCGCACGCGCGCCCTCTGCCGTAATTTTAGTTGATACTGTTTGTAAATATAGATCCCTTTACCCATCGCTAGTTGTAAGTAATAAAATAGTACTTAAGGTCTTATTTTTCCAAAATTAAATATACTTCGTCTCGGACTTCCGATCAAGACACATCGCTGAACCTGCTATGTCATTTCGCCACCTCGCTGAAGCCCTGCCTAATTAGGATCAAGCTAGAAGCTCTACTACCACACCTAGCACACATCCTAAACGGTCAATTCGTTTTGACGAATGTAATTAGCACAGAACATATTTAAATTAATTTATATAACTATTATAGCACCAAAATTGAAGAGCTTAAACTTTTTCTAAAATAATTAAATGAAACGCCTTAGGAAGCTCAAGAATATTAATTCAACTAATCAACAACATCCTACTTCAGTAATGTTCAGGAATTTAATTTCATTTGATTATCTCTTTGCAAACCTTCAGAGTAAAAACTATTTTATTTTATTAGGTTACAATTCCAATTTATATTATCACTTGCTTTCCGTAGGGGTGAGAGCCATCCGCTCCCCCGCAAGCCCGGTGATGATGACAAGGCTCCTCCAAGCCATCATCGTTAGTCAGTTAGGAAAAAAAAATAATAAAAAAAAACTTGCTTTCCGCTCGCGACTCCCACCGCGTAGAGACGTTTTACGGGTAAAACATTACTTCTTTATAACGTAGTCGGGTAAAAAGGGCAGGCTCTGGACTATATCTGTACCAAATTTCATTTAAATCGTTTCAGAATTCCATGCGTGAAACTTTCACGCATATTTAAGTAAATTAATTAACCTTTATTTTAATACTAATATATCAAGTCAACAATGCGAATGACAGGCCCGAGTGGAAGAAATATACATGTTGCGCCGACCCCACTTAGTGTGGGACAAGGGCAGGAGAATGATGATGATATCAAGTCAACAATGCACCAGCAAAAATTAAGTAATTTAGCTATGGTTTCGATTGAACATGAAATTTTGGACAGTTTGGATAGTTTCTACATTTTAATTATTGGTTAAACACGGCGACGACGACATTTCAATTGATTTTCGGATTTTGTGGTCTTAATTATAAAAGATACAATTAATATTTACTCAAATATAGTATTTATTGTAAAATATTTCTTTTTTTTCTCATGTTGCTGATGCTGGTTTTAGACCAAAACGGTCCACGGGTGATCTTCTAGCGTACCCCAGAGGTGTGAACACACCTCTGGGGGAGGCTATGGAGAAGCGTGGTGAATCTATGGCTCTAAGCCTCGACATCGCTAAAGCGTTTGACCATAATATGGTCAAACGCTTACGGACATATTATGTAGCATCGTTCGCTTCTCTCCAAGCTCCCGGAATACGGTCTGCCACCTCGCTTATGCGATTGGGTTGCGGGATTTTTGGAAGGGCGCAGGATTCATGTCCGACGCACTTCTTGTTTTCACCCTATAAATTCCGGTGTTCCTCAAGGTTCCGTTCTGTCACCAACTTTGTTTCTGCTGCATATGAATGACATGTTGTCACTAGGCAATATTAATTGCTATGCAGACGACAGCACTGTTTATGCACGTTATTTCGGAATACCTGGGGTAAAGCAGACCGAAACCGAGGAAAAGAGGAACCTTCTTGTCACCGAGCTTGACGGGGTCTAGTACCGCATTTCCGAATGGGGTACATGCAATCTTGTCGAGTTCAATGCCAAGAAGACACATGTGTGTGTGTGTATTTTCTGGCAAAGTGTCTCCTTTCCTTTCCCATCCTACTTTTCAGAGCAGCCCCTTACCAATACAGGATAGCCTTAGCATCCTTGGCATCGATGTTCGCCGCGACCTGAACCGGTGGGATTACATCGAGAGCGTCATTAGAACAGCCTCCCTTAAACTAGGGATCCTGAACAGAGTGAAGCGATTTTTCACACCGTGCAGCTCTGTCTTCGGTATAAGTCACAAGTTCGCCCATGTGTGGAATATTGCTCTCATCTCTGGGATGGCTCCGCAAAATACTTACTCGATGCCTTTGATAGGTTGCAGCAATGTGCTATCCGTATTGTCAGTGATTTAGAGGTGTCCTAAAGCTTCTACAATTTCGTAGAGATATTGCCGGTCTAAGTGTTCTCTACCGTCTCTATACTGGGGAATGCTCTGAAGAGCGATTTCAGCTAGTTCCTCCCTCCCCTATCCACTCCCGAAGGACACGTGCTGGGCAGCGCTGCCATCCACATACAATGCAGGCGCTGGTGGCTCGTACTAAGAGGTTTAGTTCCTCTTTTCTGCCACGTGTCATTAAGCCATGGAATGCCCTTCCAGCTCATATTTTCCCTCCCTCCTATGATCCCGGGCTCTTTAGACGGGGCGTGTAACGGCTTTCAAGCAGGCCTCCAGGCTGAGTGCGACTCAATATGGTCTATTGTGCCTGTCAACCTCATATTTGGATCTCACTACCGCTTACCATCAGGTAGAGTAAAGTCAAAGGGCGGCTTAATCGGTATTGCACGCGGGCGTTCGACGAGCTAGTGGCGGGCCTGCGTGAAAGCGTAACAGACAGACAGACAGAGTTACTTTCGCATTTATAATATCAGTAAAGAAGTTAGGATTATTAAGGATAGAGTGAAATTGTTGAATATTTTAGTTTGTTATTTATAATGCCAGCTTTAATTGTTAACATGAAAAAGTAATGGTAGAAATGGAATTTTCAGAACGATTTATTATTTCACTTTAATGAGATTTACTTTAGAGTTAATATCGATCACTCCAAATTTGTTTGCAACGATTATTTTTCCTGTGTACATTTAGTATCAGAAGCGACCAAATATTTTTATGTAAGGTCAGTTTAAGTTTTCATAATTTTACATTATAATATTTCTTACACTAAATTAATTCCACAACCCCCAAAGCCTAAACACTTACTATTTACGATTCAATAACTTTGTGAGCAAAGTAGTTAGCCCTGACTTAAATGTATTAAGATTTGTGACTCAACAGTACACCAAAGTTGAACTGAACTTACAGTCAGATCTCAACACTCAGAATCTCATGGGAAATCGCCAAGATAATGCAACCTAAAACTTTATCCTCGGCGTCCACATTTTTAATACAATTTCGCGGCCAGTCATGCTCTATAGTAATAAGTAGCGGCCCGTCCCGGCTTCGCACGGGGGAACTTAAGATATTTTACATAGTTTTACGTTTTATTATTAAACCATTTACTTCGAAATCCCGTCGCCAAAATTACATTACTTTGGAGCAAAGATCTAAATCATTAAAACGATTGTTACGGGGAAACTATGAAAGGTAGACATATGCTCTCGCGGACATTTGTAAAGATAATGTTAAGATGAACCATTCATCCATAGAGCATTTTTGTATAACTTTAACTATATGCTCAGCGCACGCCACGGAAGGCCTCAGAAACGATACTTTTCCCCCGTTTTTGAAACATTTTCGGTTCTTGCTCCACAACTATAGAACCTAGAGTGATATTATATAGCTAATGTTACTTCTGAATAATGCAGCTTTCTAATGGTGAAAAAAATATTGCAATCGGTTCGGTAGTTTTTGAGTTTATTCATTACAAACATACAAAAATACAAATCTTTCCTCTTTATAATATTAGTGTAGATATGTCCTTTGGCGAGCTAAAAAACTTTTTCCTTGATTCGAGAAACTTCCACCATCTTTCCCTTTGTTGATAATGGCGGACATGAAAACAAACTTTTGTTTCGAAAAATTCATGAATATTTAGTATCGGTTCGCTTTCATTTGTAAAAAGTAACGAAGACTTTCGTAAATCAAGATTGTGAAATAATTTTAAAATTCGTACCTGTTGCTAATTGAAAAGTAAAATGATTGTTTTAAAAATAAAGATTGTTTTAAAAATATATTACTGAAACATTAATCATTTTTCAATTTGAGAAAATATCGTTACATATTTTTTCGTAATAAAATAATACAACGGACGTCGCTCAGTATATTGTAAATTATTTTCTGAAAGATTAATAAATAGCAATTTAATCTGAACTCAATCAGATCTTTTACGTACCCAATACACTTATTTATTAAGCAACAGATAAGAAAAAGTGGTTTCATCTTTTGAAACATAATAGCTTTAACAGTATGTCCCTAACCGGTTCCAGCTTCTATATTATGTCCTAACATTAAAGTCCAATGTACGTTCTGCATTTTATTATTAACAGAATAGCTACGTATCTGAAACAAAGAGGTAATTAAGTAGAGAAAGTACAAGGATTAGATGTTGCCAACACGATAATCTGTTTAGTTCGAGTTGTAGTAGAAATTCAATGGAGCGTCCTCACAAGACAAACTTTTGCTGAGTGCAGACGTTCCAAGACAGTTACACTCTGTACTCACTTAGAAAGTGAATAGACAAAGAAAATTCTTTAGCACTGAGAACGTACGACTTAGTAAAGCGTGGTATTGTTGACTTATTGGCTATACACCCTTAACTGTGGGTACAGTAGATAGATAGGTATCTATAACTATTACACTTCTGCCAGGAATCTACACTTTTCTTCGCCGTAATATAAGTTTTACTAGAATACAGCCTTTAATGATTTCTACTTTACTATTGATACTATTTTATTTATATTGACTGACAGTGTGATCAGATTATATATCTGATATATATAAGGCATGTATTTTATAAGCTGGATCAGTATCCAGCTTATAAAATACATGCCTTGTTTTTTAAACATAAGTACATAGCCAACTTATTATAGGTCGGGGATAGGATCGGTCATAGGGGCTATTTAGGCTGCAGCCCCGAGGAGCCTTGAAGCTGTAAGGTGCCCCAAGTGCAGATATCCTCTCTCCCCCTGTCATTAACAGGTTAGGATTGTTAATATGTTTGCGTTCGATATATAAGCTTGAATAAGTGATCAATTAGATGAACTTCCGTTCGCCCCTGAAGTCTACAAGAAAACACTACTTAAAATAGTAACACCATCCTACAATATACGCGAAGAAACTTGTTGGAAAACGTTCAAACGTCGCTTGTGACGTGACATGCTATCACAAGTGCTTTAAAGCAAAAACGTGAGTAGCCTAAGCGATCTATTACAGCAAACTATTATCTAAATAATTTACTACCGGAGTAGTTGTCGTACATAACCCAACTCAAATTAATAATAGCGTAATGAAACATTCCAAGAGAATTTGAAACAGCAAAGCGTTCATAACAATATAATAGCTTGGCAGTTTGTGAAGTTAAATTTAGGTTGCTTATTATCAAAACAGCTGTTGAAGGGCTTCATCCTATAAGATCTTTTTCTACGAACTGTCTTATATAACCTGTTTATGTATTTGGATTTCATGAAGCTTAAATGTTATAGATATTGTCCTGCATAAATGAGGACAAACTTTTTGCAATATTCCAGCATTAGAAAACAAAAGACTACTATTCGTTTCTCTCAGAGTACCACTGTGCAGTTTTCTAACAAGCCAATTTAATTTTAGTTACCACGTAGGTGTAGCTAAAATATTTTATTACAAAAAACAAAAGATACACGGAAACCTTTTTGTTGTATGAACAATTGAATAAGGAAATTGTTTGCTTTTAATCTAACATCTCCAAATTGTACCCCTTTTTCATGCCAACCGTTGTAATTTAGTTTTCATTTATGATATAAGGAATATCAGCTTTCTTTGTTGGCAAGCTATTTATAAACCAGCGCTGTTTACATAAAACCATTATTATTACAATCCTTTATGAAAGAATCCAGAATTACTGCTTTCATCACTGTTTGTGAATTACATTACATTACTACATCTTATCAGTTTAAGTCAAATATCAAACTCATAACTTCCAAACTAGTTGAGTATAGATTAGAGTAACAAGTTAGCTATTCGTAGCGTTTGTAAGCACTGTAGTCACGTCTAATGGATTGATTTCGCAGCTTTAGTCTAGTTAGGTATGAGAAATTTTTAACGATCAAACGCATCAATTTTAGAATCGACTTTTCCAAGGGACAAATAAAAATATTCTTAAAGTACCTAACCTAAGTATAGTTGTGTACAAAAAATTGTTCTACGTTAATACAATGACATGTTAGCGATAAGCTTAAATATACCACCACTGTACTGAATAAATTAATAGAAGACGAAATAACCTAAAAAAGATTCATCTCGATAAACTCGCTTCTTTAGGATCCAAAATAAAAACTTTTCGTTCAAACAATAAAATTAGGCACCTACTCGAATAAAATAAAGTTTATGACCAAAGTTCAATTACATTTTACGGCGGCTACATTTTAAGTGACATTAAAATGGGGTAAGTTAATCTGTTTCAGCTGTTTTTGCAGCCATTTCCTTAATTAATATTATCCAAATAAATATCACGTTAAAAGTGTTTCCCATAATTTAACGAGATAATGCTCATTCAGTGAAATGAAGAATACTATCATAATAAAATGGCCTTTTGAAATAAAACTAATTTACGGATTAAATTCGCGTATATTGTTTTTCTATTTGAGCTTTTTGAGCTTTTTACAGCGCTCGTGGCATGGGCAAAACTGGGACACAGGAAACGTCGGGTCTCTAAAAAATATGTTTACAATAACAATACACGCGAGTGTAATCCGTAAAATAAGTTTTATTTCAAAATGTGTTCGCGAAAATAATAGACAATAATAAGTCTTTGTAAAATAATCGTAAATATTGTAATGGTTTCATACTACGAGATCAATACTGCCACACTTTAGGAAATATACCTACCTAAAGTAAAAAAAAAAAGTTTTACAAACGCTTTCTTGATTTCAATACGCACTATTTAAAACGGCACTTGAAATAATCACTCTCATCCTATAATTTCCAGTGACTATGCATCATTAATATGATGCGAAAAGCGTCGATGGCCGAGTGGTTAAGGTCGTTGCTTGCCATGCGAGAGGTCGCCAGTTCAAACCCCGCCAGGTACCAATGTGTTTTTCAAATTCGAAATTCATATGTACCATCATTCGACGCTTTAACGGTGAAGGAAAACATCGTGAGGAAACCAGCACACCTGAGAAATTTTTCAACGGTGCGCGAAGCCATGTCAGAGGCCTACGGGCGGCTTAAAAACTCTGACACCAGGTTGTTCATCAACCATACGATAAGAAGAAGATTAATATGATCCCATTCAATGGTGCTGGAAGCTCATAAATCATAGGTTACAAGGATAGGGCCCAAAGGGGTTACCCTTAATTGCTTCCTCGGCCTTATTATTATTGATTTTATATCCCCGATGAAAGATATATTAGGCAAATTCAAGCGCCTATCCAGTAATTGGTGAGCAAAAAGATGCAAACAAATTATGTATGAGAATACATATTCTCCAGTACTACATAGTTACTACATAATAATAATGATATTTCATTTAAAGGGGTTTTTTACTAACAAAAGTACGTGCGTTCTAGTAATATTTTAAGAGTTCGATCAAAGGGTCAAAAATTCAGAAATACAATTAGGACTTTCTCTCACTATTTTCTTCTTTCTCTGTCTTAACTAGAAATTCCGAAACTTAAAGCTGGATAAAAAAAGAGAACCGTTTGACTGGATTACACCAATCATGGTCGTGGGCGTAATGTAATGAAACGAAAGTCTTAAATCAATTGAATTCCTACTCACACTTTTAAAAAACCTTTGTAATATATTATTTACTTGCAGTTTATACAAAAAAAATACATTCATTTTCCGACTTACTAATATACATCTAGCAATCACTATCTGAAGTTATTTTAGAGTTTTACTTTACCATAGCGGTTGCTACGAGATTACTCGTAGCAACCCGTAGCATAACCGTAGTTCTAACTTTACTACGAGTATTGGTGTATCGAAAATAATGGTTCCCATCACAAAGGCTCGGTCTGTGCGGCAGAACTCGAGACCAAATTACCCCATTTAACGCTTAGCGTTTTCCGCTAAATCACTTTAACGGTCTTAATTACCTTGAATCCTTTCATGTTCCGCATCATTCTGTTAGCCTCGGATCGTAAATTAGTCGAGTACTTGCAGAAAAAAATTGTATCTGAATCCTGCCCTGGCGCGAATCCAAATTTGTTTCATAATTCATTTTGAAACGTAATGGTTACCTTACTCACTTAGCTCTCAACGGAATATTAATACTACAAAGAAATAAATTATTCTTTTATTTATAAGAAACCACTTGGCAAGTTTTTAAGTTAATTTATCAATTTAGTATAGACGGAATATTTAGTGTGTTAAAAAAATTATGTAAAAGCCTACGACATATTACTATCCGAAGTCCATTGTAATAGAAGTTCGTATAACGAATCCCTATTACTAAATCTCGATTGTCTGTCTGTCGCTAGACTGTACCTGAAGATACGCGATGGCTTAAACATTTCCGATATGACAACAAATACCAAAAAAATATTTCTAGAGTTTAATACCATGAAACATTAATGTGTAATGCAGGAGAAAAAACATCGATTTCATTGCACAATGTTAAATTAACTGACTGTATTAGTATCCCTTAATTAAACAGTCAGTTAATTTAACAAACACAAATTTAACGACTAGATAAATAATTAATTAGGCTTTTATACCCTATTGCATGACGTACCTAAGTTTCAGTGTTAAGGGGGATCTCTCGGTATCATCAACAATAGACCAACGAGACACTCAAAATACCACAACATACCTATAATAGATAGATATGTCATGGGATCTTCCTAGGCAATGTCTGAGCGGTGGATTTGGATGTGGCATTACGTTTAATCTACCTAAATCGGATACGGATAGACGTTGGATGACATCACGTCATGCTGTAGTCGCTGCGACACAAGCTAGCTTAGGTTACGTCTGAAGTCTTTGATAGAAATCAGATGGATTAAAACGGTAGTAATCTTGTGTTTATAGTTTGCTATTATTATTAGTTAGAGGAATTTATAGCAGATTTTTTAAAATAACTGTGGATTTTAATGGAAAGGCTGTATTTATCCGTTTTGATATTTTCCCCTTTCAATAAATATAAAAAAAACTGACATCATGATTGAAAAGTTTTTTTTTCACGATTTGTATATGTCGTTTGGTTTGCGCATTAACGAAAAGAGAATAACTTCGTTTCCATACCTAGTTCATATGGCAGCGCTAGATCTAGGTTGCTGATGCAAAAAAGCCACGACATTGCAGAGTGACTGAAACGGAAATAGGACATTGTCAACCCTTATACCTTCTCTCGGCTTCTCGAGCCATATGGCAGGTAGCAAGTTCTAGTTTCACGACCTCTTTATGGGATATACCTACGGTACCTACATGTTTGAATATACTATTAAAAAAAATGTGTTTCGAAATTTAAACGTGTGTTCGTATACAAATGTTGTCCGTTTGAGTGTACAGAGAATAACATATTCAGATGCCATCTAAAGATGACATTATTTAAGGTTTTTTTTATAAATGGTGTTACATATTATACAGGCTTGTAAGTGATAATATAATCAGACAAACATTCTTTACTCACCGAATTTGCTTCTTAACATAAAGTCGTATGGTAATAATTATAGTTAATGGGTTAAAGTTTCTCATCAGCAAAGGGTTATTATAACAAATGAGAACATAGCACAAAGCAGGCTCTTATCTTGCCTCGCATGCAATTTATCCGATAATGGATCTAGTTGCATACTGAACTTTTAATAGCTTACTCGTAAGTTCTATGCTGCACGGCATACGTTGTTCGATTAACTATCCAATAATAAGAACTTTTTTTTTTAATCTAGTGTTTTTTTTTGTGGAGACAATGGAAAATATTTGATTATTCAAGATTGACAGTGATGAACGCCGTTAATGCCTGTCTTTTTTTTCATCAGCCTTGGCCAGTTATTGAAATAAAAAATGATATACTGTAGCAACTTAAACCCGTGTATGGGAATGGATCTGTCCGATATAATACAAAATATGTGTGTCTATCGTATACACTACACACTGGACAGGGTACAGAAACATAGGTCAAACCATCAGGTCCTAAATAATTATGTTTAGAATCAAATTACACGCGAATTTATTTATGAACTTATTATTGTTTCTTAAATGTATCTATCTTGCTAGGTGAATTTATACACAGGTGGTACACTCATGCAATAGAAAATCTTACAGCTGATCGGATAGATAATAGATACGTATGCAATCATTGGCAATTTAGTGCCTGCAGGCATGGCTTTCTAATTGATTAGCCAAAAACAAGACGTTACAGGAAGCTATCTCGATTCACGAGCTGTGTCTAATCGAATTTCATTTCAATGCAATCGAGCTAGATTAGGCCTAGATAATTATTAGGGCTTAGATAAGGCCGCGTCCCTATTTAGGTGGGGATTCACGCTACGATGAGACATGCAACAAGCATAAGATGTCACTTCATACTTCGGCATCCTGACTCCATCTCATACGCGAACTGTCAAGTATACTATACATTGCTACATACAGTAATACCCCGCTTTATACCACGTTAGGCTTCACAATAACTTGATTTTAAAATATCGAGTTAAAAAAACAGTACTTATTTCACAAAATGCAAAAAAAAACATTACCCAAAAAGTCAATAGAAGTATATTTCCATAAAAATATATTTTATATGTACTGAATAAAGCGTCGGATAAATAACGAATGATTAATTTTTTTTGGCATTACTTTTGACTATGTTTATACACCGTAAAATTTGAATGGTTGTTTTCCCGCAGTAAAATGATTCTACCTTAGTAGTAAAATGGATTTTAATTTTTTTTATTCAATAAAATAAATACCGGCTTTACGAAAGAGATAAACGAAACTCGAAAGCACGCTCAAACTGCTTTATTACTTAGGGCATAGAACTACTTTAGCTTTAATCATCAATTTCATGCGGTACGTACCAGTTTACGTCCCATTACTTAAAAGAACTATCGGTTTTCACGCTTTCGAGTTGGATGACTTTTGTGAAAAAAAAAAAATATTTTCAAGAAATAACGAGCATGATTCGATAACACTACTACTAAACGTTTTGCTACGGAAAAACAACGACTACAAATTTCACGGTGCATTAACCACGATATACGCGAATTTTAGGTAACACGATCTTTTCTGGAACGTTATCCTTGCGTAAAGCGGGATATTACTATACATGCTAACGTCAAGAGATGGTCGAATTCGAAAAAATTATAATGTATGCATACAATATGAGGTCCTATTATATGATCTTATTAATACCTTAGAATTATGGGATATCAAAGGGAAACGTTGTATGTATAATAATAACTTCCAATTAGCGGCTAACTATATAATTTTAAACTTTCATGGTTACACACATAAGAAAACTGAAAATGTTCGGGATATTTACCATATTGAGCTCCCGATATTTCGGCACTGTTTCACCCGTGATCATGGCGCGTTCCAACAGTGCCGAAATATCGGGAGCTCATTAAAACAATACAACATGGTAAATATCCCAAAAATTTTCAGTTTTCTAGCGGCTAACTGTTTAACGCATTCGCCTTCCTTCATATTTTCAATGGAACGTCCAGCACTCTCTAGCAATATGCGACGTTTTGCTACGCGACACATTTAGTCAGCCGTTGATTTGCAGAGCGGGGAACTCTCATGTGCATACATGGCACTACCGAGAGCAAGTAATAATCTGTCAATCTTATCTACTAATACACGACACAGTCATTGTTTTCCTGTAAAGTACTACCATGTAAACACTTGAACAAATTTAATAAAACTCAAACATGGACGGCCAGCCTTTTCATTGTAAAATGAGAAACACTCACATAAGCGTAGACTTTTTTTCCCTAACTAACATAAGATGATGGCTTGGAATAGCTTCATCATCACCAGACTTGCGGGGGAGCGGATGGCTCACACCCCATTAGTGTAGACAATATTATATTGCTATTAACTAAATATACGTAAGTTTCTAATGACCATCATCTCCTTTCAATGTAATATATGTACCTAGTACATATTTGTAGCACTAAACTTTCACACATTAAATCAACACAAAGTAATTACAAAAGACTATTCATCATGAAATGATCACTTTTATTTTAATAAATTTTTTCGTGTACCTTTTACTATTAAATTCACAGAAAACATATTAAAAACATGGTCTTACCTCTGGATATCTAAGAGAAAATAAACGAAAAGTTTCTTTAATATTAACTGTATATTGTACTGAAGAGTGGTTCTCTACCTATGGACGAATCGTGGGTTCGATTTGATTCCAACCCGGACAAATATTTGTGTTGATGAACATCGGTATTTATTCCGTTTCTAGGTGTGTTATTAAATATACTTAAGTATATTTGTGTACTTATCCATTGTTGATTTTGATATCCGTAGTCACACAAGTGTTTAAGCTAATTACCACGCGATCAGATAAATGTATGTGATGTTGAGTAATACTTATTTATTTGTAGTAAAGAAACTTTACATTATTTAATAAAACGCAAAGGCTACATATTAAGTAGAGGACAGCATGGCCCGAAGATATAAAAGACGTGCACCGTTTTACCCTTTAATGAATTCAACCCGCACGATAACCCTTCTGAAATTTAATAAGTGATTAGGTTAACGGGCAATATGGGCCATCAATTAGTAATCAGAGTCCCAATTACACATAACCGCTTACGAGAGCATTATATACCGGTTTAATACACCTTCACACGTATATGTACACAGTAGCGTTTGTAGAGAAATAGTATTTCGGAAAAAACACTTGTTTTAATTTGGTGTTGTTTGGTCACTTGCTTCGAGTATAGACGTTTGGACATACACATTTCAATGTCCCTTATTGCCTGTTACTTTTCTATACTTCTATCTACGAAAGTTGGCGTTCTGCCTTTCAATTTACATTTGAGTCTAAAAACCGACGTGTCGCTCATATTATTTACTTACATAAGTAAGTAAAGTAACAATTAATTAAATTGAAACAACAGTTTGCGTAATCTAATTCGATACCGTTGCGAATTGCAATCTATCTATACTATAATAAAAACGTAGAGGAAAAATTCTTGTACTTTGAATAGAAACGTAATCCCCCCCCCCCCTCCTCCCCGATTGGCACTTTTGCATTTCATTTCAAATATTTAATTTAGTAAATACGTTTTTGATATGAAGAAACTACTATTTAGCGGCAAATTTCTACATTGACATAAAATGTACGCTAAAATGACGTCTTAATTGTTTTTCTGTTGGACTAAATCAACAGTGAAAGATCGCGGCAATTTTAACCTGAAAATTTTTGGTGAGGCGTGCGTTGGAAGTTAATTATATACGATTTCAGGTAACCATTTGAAGAATATTTTAGCTTAACGACATGATTCCTAACAAATCAATCACTGCACCATAGTGCCAATGACTATACATTTGTGTGACTGTCTATTATTTTGAGTTTTTTTAAATAAATTAGGATACATTTTAAATTGTAGTATCATTTTAGGAATCTGTTTGTATCTAAAAATCCATTAATGCTAAATAAATCTGTAACTAACGTAAGTCCAATTAATTTTTGAAGCTAAAGACAAAAGTAAGCATTAGGTGCCAATCAATATACTGGTTACCCTATAATAAATCTGTAGAGGTCAATTCTGTACATGAAATATATTTTCAAAATAAATAAATATTTTTAAACTATCAGGGGACTAGTTATCGATACCGATGCCAATGCAATCAGTAATTTTTTGTCTGCCTGTCTGTATGTTTATGATTTTAACGAAACTTAGCACAATTATTCTTCATACTCCTGTGCAGGTTATAACAATTAATCACGCTACAATCAATAGGAACAGAGTAGTGAAGGGAAATTTTGGGAAAACGAATGAAGAAACTTGTTAACTGTCCATGATTACAAGCATCCTAAGCAATTTACCGGAATTCAAAGTAGCACCGTGCAAACTTTCAATTAAATGGGTTCAGCCATTTTGGATGTCCGTCGGAACAAAGAAACAAACAGCCAGAGATATTTTTTTAAGTACAGAGATTTCTTTTACTCTCATTACATGCCGCTAACTCGGTTCATAGCGTATATATTCAAAGTACCTACAAGAATTTTCCCTATACATTTTTTTTATATTATAGATAGATACGTGCGTAATACCTATTACGCACGTATCTATCTTTACCATACCATGCCATACCTATGCATGAGTAAAGTATATAGCTTAGATATTTATTTATTTATTGGATTACCAACATAAGATACAGCATTAAAAACTTAAAATTAAATAACTATTACTAACTTACGGCTAACTGTTCTTAAAATAACAGGTAATCACACCATGCAATAAAAAGAAAATTATGTAACTTAATTGAAGCACAATGTGATGTTGGAAATTTTATTTTCTATCTATTTCCTTTGGTACTTTTTGAATGTCACACAATATCAATTTAAACGTAACTGTATCAAAAAATGCGTAAAAAACATATGTGATTGGGTAAATATGTTTTATTAATAAATCTCCGTCAATCTATGGTTTAAATAGTAGTGTAAGGTCTGTACTAAAATCCTACACAACAGAACTAAACTGAACTATAATACACAACAACTATTGTACGTACACGATTATTTACACCTCTTATTACTTTTAAATTGTTAGATATTTGTTCTAGAAGCTAATTACTGCTAGCTTGGCTTGTAAAATGTTATCAGAAGCGCAATAGAATGCAGATTAGCGGCTGCTATAGCTTGCTCTGTCTTCGCCGTCCAATAAATTAAAACAAGAGATTCTTGTTAATATGGGTGGAGGGGTACTCTTAAATACCCATTCTATCCTTGCATCTTTAATTAAATTAAAAGATAAATTTCGACGGCAAAATTTAAGATAAATTGGTTAATTTGATCCCCAAGCAGAATGCCTCTGGAATCTAATATCTCTATTCCCAGCGTTTAGCCCGTTACTTTGTGTAAAACTTGCTCACTTATTTTTTTATACTAGGCTAGATGACTCCTTTCTGACTCCACCTGAGGGTAAGCAGTAGTAAGATCCACATATGAGGTCGACAGGCACAATAGACCAAATGGAGCCTGTCGCGTCTGCCGTGTTTTTTTGTAGCTCAATCGGTAACATAGAACCTTTATTACACTCCAGACTATCTCTGCATTAGGTGTTCCATCAGTTATTTAGCCGCGAATATACCCTATTTCGCATTGTATTATCCCTCGTGCTATAAGGTCATATTAAAGTTATGATTCCACGGTAAGCTCATTTTCATATTATTTTACCAATATTCTGCCAGTCTCGAAACTGCCCTGGGTAACTTTAATTTAACTACAAGTGAGTCCGGCTTCGGCCACTATGTCCGCCGATGTTGTTCTAAATAACTAGTGAGTTCACAAACTCCCAACTTGGTGCATTAAATTAGAAGTTTCCTTAATTGAAACACGCTTCACCGCTGAGACGATGTTGTTTTATTCATAGCATTTATAAATTGAGTATTTTGAATAATATTTAGTGGATCATTTTACCTGGGGACTTTCTCATTTAGAAGTTAGTTGACTGTATTAAAGTGTGTGTCGGTGCGTGCGTGCGGGCGTGCGTATGTGTGTACTACTTAGGCACTCACTTATTCAACGACTTGTTGTAAAAAACGGAGTCGTGAAAAAACTATTATTAATCTTATAACATCATAAATATTGATCATTACAAAATTCATCACCATTTCAGCCGCGCGATGTCGGGGCGGGATGCTAGATAAGAAGTGTACCCAATTTTAAATCCATCCAGTATCAAAGTTGGGTAGCTAAGGTCAGACGCTCCATGCCGAATCGTAATTACTAGACTAGCTTTATTTTGGATTATGGCAAACGTGACTTGCATACAGATGGAAATATACCTTGGGGAAACGAATAGGTTTGAGTTGAAAGATATTTAATTTCATTGCGCTATTTCGTCAGTTATATTCTTATAGAACTGACGCAAAAGCGCACTGGATATATATTTACATGTACCAGTTTCTGCGAAACATGTTGTACATATTGACGATAGACTAAAATCGAAAGAGAGTAGAAAGTTTTGCAGCAGGGTTGTACAGTCAGCCAAAAATGTGGTCTACCACTCTACGGTTGAGATTCGTTTGAACGTCATGAAACAACAAAGTAAATTTTCCCTGGCAATAAGAATGTGTCAGTGAAAAGTCAACCTTAGCGATCGTTACATTTCGCTGAAACTTTTGTCAAAAGTGGTAGACCACTTTCTTGGCTGACTGTACTTTAGCTTAAAATCCAGAGTGGACTGCCAGTTTTCTAATATCAATGGCAAGGACATAGTAATGAATAAAATTGTTGTGC
Source organism: Maruca vitrata (assembly GCA_039566165.1). Lineage (NCBI taxonomy): Eukaryota > Metazoa > Arthropoda > Insecta > Lepidoptera > Crambidae > Maruca > Maruca vitrata. The sequence goes on along the minus strand of CM076924.1, from coordinate 9,370,322 downwards.
ACTTTTAATATTATTCTTATACTAGTAAATTGATATTTAACTGAGTAACGCTATACCAGAGCCGCTCTAAGTTGGCCGATTTGACACTTTTTATTTTATATTTTGCATTTATCCTTGTTAAGAGGAACATATTTAGCGAATCATAAAGAACAACTTTTGAAAATAAGACTTTATTTCAAAATGTCAAATGCACCTAATTATCTAATTATTTGTCTTTTATTAATTAAAATAATTTCATTATAAAAAGAAAATGCACAATTTCCACTCTGTATTACGCTTTTACAAGGTTACGCCGTTTGACACGTTTTCATAGTGACGTAATGGATAATACTCACCAGGTACTTTTTTTAAATAGGATGAAGGATTTATAGTATTTTTCACCTAAGATGATCCCTGTGACACTTCATTGTGTTCTGTATCACGCATTTACGTTTGACAAACAAAAATAATTTTATTGCACACTTTTTTCATTTTATGGCAGCGTCATTAGGAAAAATATTAAAATAAATATTTTTATACTTTTAATTGACAAACAGTATCGTTTAGTTTAATTTAATGTAATAGAACATTTAAAAAAATACCTATGCAGTTCGTATACGTAGAATGGAATGTAGTAAATTCCATTCTAATTAAATTAAACTAAACGATACTGTTTCCCTTTTAAAACTTTAAAATGATTTATTTTAATATTTTTCTTAATGACGCCGCATTAAAATGAAAAAAGTGTGCAATGAAATTATTTTCGTTTGTCAAACGTAAAATGCGTGATTCAGAACACAATGAAGTGTCACAGGGATCATCTTGGCTGAAAAAGACTATAATAAGTATTGTATTTCAAAATAAATATATTTTTAAATAAGAAACTTCAATTCAATCTTCTGGATGTGAATAAATGTTTTTAATAAATTTGTTATAATTAGACCGTGCTTGGTTATAAAGTGGAAATAACTGTTACTTATATACTTCGGCAATTTTACCGTTGACCCTCACTAGTGCAGTCAGTCTGACATGTGTCAAATCGGCCAACTTAGAGCGGCTCTGTAATGTCATTAAGATTGTCTTCTTTAAAACGCTGGTTCATTTATTTTCTCCATAAATCCTTCTGTTATTTCGACAAAATTTAAAGATTTTTGGGTATTTATGACGAAACAGTAATGATATATCATTGCAATTTGAATCCAACATCACCCTGTCGATTTTAGGCTAATATACTTATCCTACACACAAGCGTTATCGATTGTATGCTTCTATTTATTCATCCTACCAGGAATCCCTAATTCCCAGCGTCAATTCCCACGGTAACTTGTCAATTCACGCAGCGATCCCGAATGGTTTAGAAATGAGCTATTCGATCAGGCTATCCCTAGGATGAATTATAGTTTAATACCCATGCGTTGCCGGTTTCCCGATAACTCTTAGGGCGGTTACAGACCGACTACGTTCAGTTAGTTTAACCAACAGAGTATAGATATTGTAACCATTTTATAAAGTCTAAAATATACATATTGTGCGATGCCGAACTAAGTAGTTAGCACTTAATTTGCTTTACGTATAGTCTTCTATTTCACCCTTAACCGGTCAGAGGCCATAAACTGGACCTTAACAATTGACGTAAGACGTAATTTCCAAAAACAAAAAAAAACGAACATCTTTTGTGATGATGGTGATTTTTTGATTGAAAAGACCGTAAGATGATTAAATATTTAAATAGCACACGCAGATACTGAACATATTCATTATGTGTAAACTATGTACTTTTAATTAAAATATTTGATCGTAAAAACGTAGGGTCAAAGTTCATTATCTTTCTAATAAGTCCAAAACACGATAAATATTAATAAATATTACCCAACATCACATACATTGATCTGATCCCGTGGTAAGTAGCTTAAGCACTTGTGTTACGGAAATCAGGATCAACAGTGGATACACAAATAAACTTAAATATATTTAATAATCACCCAGACACGGAACAAACACCGATGTTCGTCACACAAATATTTGTCCCGAGTGGGAATCGAACCCACGACTCTTGGAACCGTAGGTTATGAACCTGAGTCACCGAGCCAGTCAAACGATAAAATACGATCATCCATCATGAAGTTCCAGTTCATATCTTTCGGCTCCATCATTAGATCAGCTCGATAGTACCATAAAATCACATACAACTGCCAAATTTCATGACGCTAGCATCTTTAGAAGATGATTAAATTAGTTTTCTTAGATTTCATACACCTGTATGTATCGACCAATTATTAAAAGCGTGTACAAATCATTAATTTTCGACCCGTCTGTAAACAACTTTAGGCTCTGCACAACAAACACCTCCGCGTCACTTGATAACTGTTACGGAATTAGATTAGGTCGCCTCACGGGAGAATTAATTTTGAACCGTAATCAAACATGTCCAAGTTTCTGAAGTCAGTTAAAGTCGAGGGTGTAATGCGTCAGACGGCGGGCCTTATATGTGCATTACCTGGGAAGACTTCGCACGTTTCCTTGACATTTGTAATAATAAATTAGCCCATTTGTGCGGCTCCAATGCTCACCTGAACACTTCAGACTTCAAAAGAGTCAGTATGCAATATTTATGATGAAAATATACATGTCATTCGGCATAAAGAAGTTTACGTGCTTTCTTGTGATATTCTATACGTGATGGAAAATATTTTAATTCTTCTTATACCTGAGTTTTTCTGATTTAGTTAATTAGGGAAATGATTAATAAAACCCATTTTTACCATATTATAATAACGATATGTATTACTTGCTTCAACTTTGTAGTTTCATTCACAAATAAAAGCGTTGGTACTCGTAAATGTTTGATACAAATTCTAACTTGAAATGCTTCATAAAAAGCATGTATCTCATATAGAACGTAATATGCCTTTTTCCACGGATTTAATAACACTGATAAAAAAAAATATAACTGATAACGGAGGCTTACGCCTTTTGAAGACCGAATAGCAAACACACACACATGAACATTACTGAGAAACTGTCTATTTTCGGCTTCTCATATCGCAGTTTAACCACGTAAATCTCGGATAAATCTTTATCTGAGTTAAGAGGACACACTAGCAACGTTCAGTAGCGGTACCATGAGTTGGCTATCGAAAACTTACTTACGAGTACGTTAAAAACCTATCGAGTTGTTTTTTTCATACGACCGATTTTAGTTCTTAGCGTAACCACCAAAGGCACTGCACAAGTTTTTCATAGACATATTTACGTAGGCGATATCGAGTCCGTAACTTTTAAACTCATGGTAGTGCTACAGGCGTACGGAGTAAATTACGTTCAAAACGTCTCTGATCTTCGCTTCTTCAACACCCAATCGGCCACGAAGTTGGGAATTCGTTACGATTTTTCCACCACAAATAGCACACTTTGCTATGCTAATGGTTTTTATGCCGAGTTTTATCGGTAGCTCGTTTAATACGGCAGGTTGTTATGTGCAAGTTAAGGCTTTTTTGTATTAGTTGCGTATTTACCTACTGAACCAAATTTCTGCTCTATATTACTTTGAAATCCATTTTTTATTACGTCAATGTTCGCGATAAACATACCTACATAAATATAAAAACGGAAACAAAATAGGTTTACCAAATAATTGGGAGAAAATATTTTTTCTGAATTGGATGGTAGATTACTTTACGTAGAAACGCCCTCAGATCTTGTATGTATGTCAAATAATAAAGTGAACCTTGATGAAGGGATAACATATATCCGATTTTGTATCCTATATAAAATCGTAGTATGTAATAATTGAGTAATAACCTTGTACTACAGGTAGAACTACGTATACAGGTAGTAGCATAATCATATTGCCAGACAATTTTTCATGAAGTAAAGGGAGTAAGCTCGTCTTATTTCGAAAAGCACTGTTAGCCAGTGATTTACTAGGTATTTGGAACTAAAGCCTCTTCAACCGCTAAAGGCAGTCTTCGACCAAACAACAGTGCCATCTTATTTTATTTTAAAATATCAATGCAAAGAAAAACTATATACAGACAAACATAGTACCTTAGTAATATAATACAAAAAAGGAAGACCTCTTTCTTTGAAAAAGGAGATTAACAATTAGAAAAGGATCAAGGACAAAACTCAACTGCGAGATCTCAAATTCTCATACAAGAGTTCATCTTTAAAGCCGCCACAAACTATGCACGTACTTGCCAATAAAATTATGCTAAGTATACTAAAACCGCAAGAATGTTAGCAAAGGCCAATTTGCCGGCATAGTCGCTCACTAACTAACACTCACCGTCCTCTTACTGCTCAACTTTGGCCGTTAAGCGGCAAAAATGGCATAATGGCAGTTACTACACGATCGCGGGAGTTATATGATGATGAAGGCGTAGTTTGTATATTGCAACGTAATTTAAGCGGTGGTTATGATTTCTTTCTAAGCTAAAAGAGCCTATTTAGCTGTACCTAATACGGTTCTTTTTAACTCCATTTACGGGAAAGTTACAATATAAACGCGAAAGTAATTCTGTCACACTTTAAGTTCAATAGTACTGAATACCGAATAAGAAGATTTTTTGTATAGGTACACTCTAGAGTCATAGAAAGGACATACAGAAAGGCTACTTTTTAACTGACTTTGCCAAAAGGGAGTAAGACGTTTTACGCGATAAACGACACGACATGCAATCGGATTCCACGGTTGGAATATTAGAAAAACAACAAGTTTGAATGGTTTGTTAGACCCGAGTTTCCTTTGTTAGAGCCAAGTATGAGCGACCCCTTCCTTTACGTATACATTATTCAAATCTATCATAATGTAAAAGCGTCAACCGGAAAAATATTTAAAAACTCCAACGAGTACCCTTTTCAGATGATTGAATAACTTGAGGGACCGGAAGCGTAAGTTTACTAACCTGAAGCTATGATAAATACTTCACGTGTTAAAACCGAATAAATTCATGCAATGAGCAAAAATTTGCTCAAGCGTACCTTTGCTATATGAGAAAATTTTGCTGAATATATTTATAAACATCCGTCAAGTGCACTCTATTTGATGAGAGGTCTAAGCGGGTCCGCTGTCGTCTAAAGATGAATGTATGTAACATAACGTAGGTAGTAGTATTATAGCCATAATTTGGACATCAAATTTTGGCTAAGGATTCCCTAATTTTTGTCGTTTGGAAAGAAGTGGTCTATAATCTATAAAATAAAATTTTAACTATTTGTCTTCATATCTGTTTAAATACATATAAAAAATACTGTATATGAGGCTCGTTTATGGTTTAGATAATTGACCGTAATTTAGTATCTATTATGTAAATTTTGGCAAACAGGCTAATTTAGGAAACAACCTTCTCCAAACTTGTCCATGTCACAAAAGGCTCGTAAGGCAAACTTCTTGCATTGTGATGCACATTCAAATTACTTAAGTTCTTTCTGCAAGTAGGCTGCATATAAGAACAGGCAAACAATAAACATACATACCACAATCCCGTAATTTTATGTACCCTTTTCACCCGTTCTGTATGTATGTATGTGGCTATGAAAGTTCATCTATTCCCTCATAACTTCTTAACTAATAATTAGACAAATGAGGTGTCGCTCGAAGCCTCTTTCTTAATCGTCTATTGGTCGTAAGGTTAAAATTTCTTCAGTTGTATGTTGTGGACAAGTATAGAAAATATAAGTCGTTTTTTTTATAATTTCAGCGGAGACTATTTTCTTGTTTCGTACTTTTTAGGCAGGCACACGGCAGGAAGTGGTATTTACCTACCCCTCTGGGAAAAGGCTTACATAGAAGATGTATGTATGTACTTTTTAGGGAGTGTTTCTTTTTATTTATATGCAATACATACAGTCTAGTCTGGTCGAGTACGTAACTTTTTTTCATATTAAACCGTGCATATCTGTAAATTGGCACAAACTGCATGATAAAGCATTCATCCCTCCCAATTACATGCCAGTTAGCCGGTTGAACAAAGAATCGTGACGTTTGGCACTCCGCTCACGTACCCGGCAAGTTTATTAGATAGAGCAAGTCCCACCATGATTAATTCATAGTACTTAAGGAAAATTCTAAGTTATTATGCAGAGTTCATTTGGTGGTCGGACCAAGTTTCAGCGGCGTGTTCCATTATGCACGTGTTTTGGACGGGTACCGTGAATAGTGACGTCAGCAGCATCGAAATTGAAATGCTAATTAGGTGTATATAAGCTCTTAAAGTGACGAGATCTTTATCAAATATACTAAGCTCGTTAAACGGGTACGAACTTCTGAAATAGCTCTTTTACGAATAAAATTTGTCTGTAATAAACAAAAAAAAAACCGCCTTCAAAAACCCGACTCACTAAAAATTACAAAATAATATAACGAACATTAATCTGGGTATGAATTTGATATGTTGTTGAAGGCGGTGCCGTTTATATTTCATGCAGCTTTCCTCAAAATTTTAATTGGCACCGCCTTCAACAACATATCAAATTCATACCCAGATTAATGTTCGTTATATTATTTTGTAATTTTTAGTGAATCGGGTTTTTGAAGGCGGTTTTTTTTTTGTTTACAATTTTTTTTCATACTTTTTAGTGTTACATTTTTTTTCACCCTATTAGTTTAGCTCACCTATAATTCTACTGAAATTAAAACTAGTAGTCTTAATATGTATACAGTATTGAAAGAAATATCCCTTTACTCCCAACCATTAAGGAGTTGACCTTCCATCATCAGCTAAGCATCATAACATTATGATTGCCAGACGCAAATGCCAATATAACTTCTGAAAATATGTAAAACGCGGTACATGTGCCTATAAAATTTGAGGGTTGCCCTGGATTTCTCCTGGATCCCATCATCAGATCCTAGACTGGTCCCTATTAGTTCATCTCACCTATAATTCTACTGAAATTAAAACTAGTAGTCTTAATATGTATACAGTATTGAAAGAAATATCCCTTTACTCCCAACCATTAAGGAGTTGACCTTCCATCATCAGCTAAGCATCATAACATTATGATTGCCAGACGCAAATGCCAATATTACTTCTGAAAATATGTAAAACGCGGTACATGTGCCTATACAATTTGAGGGTTGCCCTCGATTTCTCCTGGATCCTATCATCAGATCCTAGACTGGACCCTATTAGTGCAGCTCACCTATAATTCTATTGATATTATAACTGATAGTCTTAATATGTACACGGATTTTAAAGAATTATCCTTTTACTCCCAACTATTAAGGAGTTGACCTTCCATCATCAGCTCAGCATCATAACATTATGATTGCAAGAAGCAATGCCAATATAACATCAGAAAATATGTAAACGCGGTACATGTGCCTATAAAATTTGAGGGTTGCCCAAGATTTCTCCTGGATCCCATCATCAGATCCTAGACTGGTCCACCTAATAGTTTAGCTCACCTGTAATGCTACTGATTTATAACTAATAGTCTTAATATGTATAGAGTATTGAAAGAATTATCCTTTTACTCATAACTATTAAGGAGTTGACCTTCCATCATCAGCTCAGCATCATAAGATTATGATAGCCAGAAGCAAATGCTAATATTACTTCAGATAATATGCAAAACGCGGTACATGTCCCTATAAAATTTGAGGGTTGCCCTCGATTTCTCCTGGATCCCATCATCAGATCCGGGACTGGTGAAAATGGGACCACCTCGGAAGTAAACTCTATCCAACCAGAAAAAAATTTTTGAAATCCGTCTAGAATTGACGAAAATATCGGTGAACATACATAAAAAAAAAAAAAAAAAAAATATTATACATACAGACGAATTGAGAACCTCCTCCTTTTTTTGAAGTCGGTTAAAAAGGTACATAAGTTATCATTGACATTTCGAACACTTGACAGCGATCGCAGGCTCGATCACCTTAAAAAGGTTTGAAGAAGAAAACGAATAGCCAATAAGTGAGTACAAACATTAATATAGGGGTGTGAGCCATTCGCTCCCCCGCAAGACTGGTTATGATGTCGAGGCTACTCCAAGCCACCATCGTAAGTCAGTAAGGAAATAAATTTCTATAATCAATCTAAGTAGGATTAAATTTCACTGTTTTAAACAAATAATCCACTTTGTGACTGATTTTAATGTCCTATTTCATCTTCAAAAGTACTTTCTTAACACCTAAGTTGCCATTCATTCTGCGTTAAGCGGATGTATCGTAGGAAATCAGCGCCTGACAGTCCAATAACTCTGAATGTGTTACCGATCCGATTCAATTGGGCCGATTCAATCGTTGTGCAGAAGTGAGGTGGAAATCGCTTCTTTGTACCTATTGAGAATCATGCTCAATCATTGAGCAAAGCAAAACGGCAATCGTCAAAACAAGAAAAGGCGATGTAAGAGAGAAATAATTCATTACCAATACTAATGCATTGTGTTTTGACCACTTTGAGGTAATCCTCAAAGTGGTCGAAACATTCTAACCAATGTTTTAAATGCGAATGTGTTGTGTGTCTGTTTGTTACCTACTCACGCTATATCTACACAATAAATCTTCTTAAAATTTCGCATACAGATAAAAATAAGTATAAATACGGGAATGGTGATAAACCAGTATCTTGCTTATAAGTGGCGCTAAGTTGGAGACCCTTTTGGAGCAGAATGCAAATGATATTTTTTCAAAACTAACTTAATTAAGTTATCAGTATCAAAAGTGGCATTAGAAACTTACAGCTGGGTAATGAAATACAGGATCTTTTATTACGTAAAAGTCTCTAGGTCGACCTTTATGTAGACGAGGGACACTTACCTAATTCGCAATATAGCTAGAATATAGGTTACCAACCTCATAATAATATCAGCGTTCAATTTACCATTAACTCACTGCTCAAATCTTGTAATAACTTATATTATACGCTGATACTGTACGTCTTAAAAGTAATTAAATCAGCATTGAATAATACGCCGTAGTTAAATTACTGTCTAAGGATGTATGTACTCGTTTTCTTTATTTACAAGTAAGCTTAGCAAACCTTTCTTAGAAAAAAAGTTGTATATTAAGAAGTTACGAGCCAAATCCCGAAAAAGGTCCTCTTGTCAGTTTGTTACGTACAAGTATGTTCTTTAGGCTGAAATGGTCTTATGTTGTGAGTTCAAATAGATATGTGTCACTTTAGCCCCGTCCTATGTAAACATACATAGGCTATCACTGACTGGGGAATCTGGACTGTTTATTAAAGATAAATTACGAGTTTTGTTTGTGTACATTTCCGCTTTAACGAGCAAATGGAATAAAAGTACGATGCAAAAGCTTTAAGTGCAATGCAAAAGTTATTACAATAATACTCTTTCATATTAAAAAAATCCCACATTTTTTCAAATCTTGCTCAATAGTGGATCAAAAGCACACAATTACTCCGTACAGTTTACGAGACAAAACGTTTGAAGACCGAACACCTGAAAAAATAAGTACTTAACGAGAATATCGGCCATGATTTTATCAGCCACTTACTTGGCTGAAAAACAACAATAGGCCATTTGGACGTTATATTACAGATTACTATTTACCAGAACGATCCTCTGAAATTCAATAACCGGCTTTCGGGAGGCAAAGTATAAAAGCATTTAAATAATACGCTGAAATCCTTTATCTACTTTGTCTGAATACAATCTATTCGTAGGATATCACTAAACGAGAAATCGCCATTTTGATATATTGGTTCAGTAGTCAATAAATAAACCACCAATATTATAAAAGCAAAAGTTTAAGCTTAAAAGTATTGTTGTGCTTTCTCGTGAATACTACTGATCAAAATCAGCTTAAATGAAATGTCACAATAATAGCTCATATTATCACAAGAAACATAATTTCATAAATACCTCAATACACCGTGAAATTTTAGTGGTTGTTTTCCCGCAGCAAAATGATTCTACCTTAGTAGCATAATAGATTTGTGCAGTTCTTTTTAAAATCAATAAATGCCAGTTTTACGAAAGGTATAACCGAAACTTTAAAGTGCGTTCGAACCACTTTAGAAAACAGGACGTAGGGCTTCTTTAGCTTTAAGCATCGATTTCATGTGGCAAGCAGTACCTGATTACGTCACATTTTAAAAAACAAGGATAGCTTCACTCGTTTTCGAGTTGGAAAATTATTATTTAGAAAATTGAAAAAAAAAAAACTTATTTCATGTAATAATTTGCATGATTCGATAGTATTACTAAAGGCAAATTGTTCTGCTACGGGAAAACAACCACTCAAATTTCACGGTGTATATTATTTATCATCCAAAATATAACTCACTTCACGTGTTCTTGAAGTCGCGGACAGTCGCTAGTACGATATAAACAAGAATTGTCGGATTGTGTGAAATAAAGATTACTCCGTTAGTTATACGGAGTGCAATGATTAATAATGTATAGGAAGCACTCAAAATAAACCGGAAACGCGTCATAGTTCGCTTGCTCGATTCATTTTGATACAGGACGGTGACGTTCATTTAACAAATGCATCGTTTAACATTTAAACGATTTCATCAATACTAATAATAAAAAATTGAAGTGTCTGTTTGTAATATTAAAATAACGACTTTTTACTAAATGGGTATGAATATATACCAAGTACCAATAACAAAAAGAAAACTTAAAACTTTTTGTTTGTCTGTCTGTTTGTTCCTGCTAATCTCCGTAAGGGCTGGACTCATTATTCTCATTCAACGGGACTTTTACTAATACACAGCCAATTCTACAAGGTACATTATAGGCCCTTTTAATTTCCACATTTCCACGCGGTCGAAATCGTGGGCAGTCGCTAGTCATTATTAAATTTGAAGTGGATATTCATGGACAACTGTTATCTATCTAAGTTACTTATGACTGGTTGTCCACCGGTGATGAGCGAGGTGCACAGCAGAAAAAATAAGAAGCAGTGAACTCTGATTTGGTGAAAACTTATTGTTTAAACTTTCATTTTGGGCTCAAAAGTCAAAGTGCCGAAAACACCGACACATCTAGTGTCTTTCAACCTACAATATCATCTTAAACAATGGTTTTAGAGGTTTGATGCCATAGTGAAAAATACTCGGGTTGACTTCCCCCACAACAGTGACATTTTTTTTTCTTGGCCGGAATTTCTTTGACATTTGGGCCTAACATTGTATGAAATGAGAATGACCTCCTTTTCTCCTTTTCTCCCCTGCCTCGTTTCGTAGCGGCGGACAGGCAGCCCAACAATTCAAATCATTAACCAATTTACGTTACATCAAAAAAGTATAATATCGTATTATATATTTTAATGATGTAACGTAAATTACCTACTGGATATGCGTATATAATTATTTTCCATTGATCAAATTACCTTACATCTCAAGTAAAGGCTTTAATTCGACTTCTTTTCCCAAAAATTCCAGGAACCGAAAATAAATTTACATAACATGTTTTAAGAATATTAAACTTAAACGGTTTCCAATTAATCTTATTCTAAAAGCAATCTCGGGCATAAACTACAAGTTTTCCACTAAGTATCGGCGGTTAAACACTCTACCAAAGGACACTTTTAACTTATTAAACTGCTTGTATTAACCTAAGTGCAGTGTTAAAAGTAACAAATAAAAGCCTAAAGTATGAAACTTGCTCCTGAACTCTATTATTTACGTTTATCGCATAAAATAATACCCTCCTCCCCCCTCCATACCTAAGTCGGCTAATAATTAAATTTAACCAATGCCTGTCCCCAGTTCCTATTTTATAAGTATAACGAATGTCTAATAAGTACGTACGTACGTGAATGTCTAATAATGTTTAGGTATAACGAATTTAAATCGCCTAAGTCGCTTTGCCTGAAAGCGCGACAAACAGACGTAATTTAATTCGCATTTATATTTAACTAGTGACCCGCCCTCGCTTCGCATCGGGTAAATTTTACATACAAACCTTCCTTAAGAATCACTCTATCTATTTAAAAAAACCGCATCAAAATCCGTTGCGTAGTTTTAAAGATCTAAGCATACATACGGACATACAGCGAAAGCGACTTTGTTTTATACTATGTATTGATAGTAAGGATTTGGTAATGTTCCCTAAATAAAAAAATCGCATTACACGCCCAGTTCACAGAGTTTTATTTCAGCGATATTATTCATATAAGAAGATAGATGCTTGCTTTGTTCATTCGATTTTCTAGTAAACATAAAGCAATAACATTGTGAAGTAGCGTCAGATGAAGGCTGGATAGTTTGTTATTTTCTGAAAGCTCGAACACAGCTGGTAGGAGCTAAAGCAAACGTATTATATGAGTCGGAAGGTTGATATTTTTCAAGAGCAAGCGATCTTGAGGAGAGTTCAAGCGCGGAATCGTATGTCGCGGCGACATAGTGCTGTGGCGGGTTAGACTCTACAACGTAGTCCTTTTGATATCCCATAAATCTAGGGTATTAATAAGACCACATAATAGGACCTCATGGCATAATTATTATTTTTAATTTTACAATTTTTTGTATTTTTATTTTTCATACAATATAATTCGCCAAAAATATGACTATCCATGTTATACAAGTTTACGTAAAATATGACAACGTCGCACTTTTTTACCTTAATTTATGAATGATCTAAGTAACGAATCAATGAAAATTATGTACAGACATTAGCGTTGACATATTGGCATTAAAAAATCGTCCTTATTTTCAACAAAATAACAACGTCATAATAATAGAGACTTCTCATAATGGTGACAATTTTAGAGCTAATATTATCAAAATTGGTGATATCTTCGAAACTATGCATTTTAGGACCAATGTTTCTGAGACATAAAAATATTATTTATGTATAGAATATAAATACCCTTAAAGTACATCAAAAGGAACACGGTGTACAATGAAACGAATATTTAACTTTAAACTGTCATGGGTACCTACTTTAGACCACTGACCGTAACTTGGCCCGGGATCACCCGTTTACTACGTTAGTACCCGTTAGTGCCCGATATTTGGGCACTGTAGCAACAAGTGCCCAAATATCGGGTACTCAACAAAAATGCATTGTAAACAATCCGAACATATTAAGTTGTGTACATACATACATAAAATCACGCCTTTTTCCCAGAGGGGTAGGCAGAGATCACTTCCAACGATCCACTTTTCACCTCAGTGGGAAACGTGACGTGACGGAGTGTGGACCACGTCGACGCCATTCTGCCTTGTGCTTTGTTTAAGATCAAGTTTTGTAAAACGAATGAATGAATAAATTCATTTATTTGGAAGCAGCCGCCCGTAACTTCGTAAACAACTAGTTAGCTATCGTTATGGTTTAAACTTTATGAATTGTAGAAGTTACATCAAAATCCGTTCAGTTGTATTGGCGTCAAAAATAACAACATCCATCCAAAGTATCCACACGATCAAATTTTAGTTTTATTATATTTGTAAGAGGTAGAACGTGTAAAGGTAGTAGGAAGGAAGTAGAAGCACTCCACAGTTACAAAACGTTGGATGCGCATAGCCAAATTCTTTGACTGTTTAACATATGGATAGCTATAGAATTATATCTTAGTTTTCTAGAAAGTCGAAATTTTTTTCTCATAAATGATGTAAGAATAAGCTTACAGACTCGATGCGCCTTATGAATTAAATTACTTCAATATGCTGTAACTTTCAATAATCAAGTTACCAAAAACTACAATCAATTCACATCACGAAAGAAAAGCGTCGATGGCCGAGTGGTTAAGGTCGTTGCTTGCCATGCGAGAGTTCGCCAGTTCAAACCCCGCCAGGTACCAATGTGTTTTTCAAATTTGAAATTCATATGTACCTTATTCGACGCTTTAACGGTGAAGGAAAACATCGTGAGGAAACCAGCACACCTGAGAAATTTTTCAGCGGTGTGCGTAGCCATGTCAGAGGCCTACGGGCGGTTTAAAAACTGACAGCAGGTTGTTCATCAACCATACGATAAGAAGAAGAAGAAGAAAATCACGAAAGATAGAGACTCGAAAGTCTAAATATGTCACAACACTACGCCAAGCGGGAGTTTACAACGCAAATTGAATGACAAAAGCTTGCCGCGTCAAATCAAGAAAAAGCCATAGAAATAGATGTCTTAGCCGACTTGATTAAATTGGTAGTAATTCGCAGGAATTTGAATTCAAAATCTTAATCTTTTTAAATTCCCGGGAATTGCGTTCATTTGAACTCCCTTTGTTGTCTTATCCCTCTTATCAAGTTGTCAATACAAAAGGCGAGATTTTGGGGAATAAAAAAATGCTGAGATTTGTCGGTATTCGCGAATTGTTTACCCAAAATTATACAAGACTCGTTTGTCGTGAAGTGCTCAGAATTACAAACAAAGATAGGGTTGTCTATCGCATATAAATAATCACATATAAATAGGAATACTTTATTATTAATTGTTTTCAAAATGTATTCAATGCATAGGATTATGGTTATTAATAAGATGCTAAATTTATCAAAATAATGATAGGTAGTTGTGTATGTAGGGATTCAAATTGAACTTTACGTACATACGTGAAGTATGATTTTAAATGTGAAGTTCGGCTACCAATATGTACATGTAGACATTCTCCACTAAGAGCTAGAGCCTACCCCATACTAGAGCGATCAGGCCTTTTAGTCAACCACCCTGGTTAGGTAAGTACGGATTAATTGACATCAAATAACCTAAGAATTACTTCAGAAGCATACTGGTTTTCTCGCCACATTTTGTAAACATTCCCGGTACTACTACTAACCGAATACATTAATTCCATAATTTATTCATATTGATTAAAATTATAATAAGTTCCACAACCCTGTCGAAACGAGCCCAACGCGGGTTTGCTTACAAACGGTTTAGACAAATTGATTCGTATTTGATCAACTCGATTAAAAACTGGAAGCTTGCTACAACATTGTCTGGATAATATTCAGATATGGTTCTAAAAGAATAGGGCAAGAATTCATTGACAGGAGTTCTTTCTTATTTATTTTACATATATTTATTAATTTAAAAAAGACCAGAATTTATATTTGTAACAAAGGAAGACAAAAAAAAATTGTATGTCAAAAAACAACAGTTAGGAGCACATTCAACGTCAAGTAGTAATTTTTTATCTCTAATAGCTGTGCCCGCAACTTCGTCTGCGTAGAATAGTAACTTTTGCCTGCATTTTTAATTTCAGGAAGATTTTTTTTAAAGAAATTACAGGAAAAATAAATAAAGATACAAAAATTATTAAAACTATTACAAATAAAATATAATTAAACTTTGTCATTGATTTGATTAATATCCATTAAAGAACCTGAAATTGTTTACAGATTAATAGGTGATAAACAACATACATATCACATTTTTCATTACAGATCGGCCAACTAAAAGATAATTCACTCGCACAATACATTTTTTTTGTCTAAGCAATAATCTAGCCTGAGAGGAGAGTGGTAGCTAGGACTCACAAAATAATTTTACGCATTTTAGTACTAAAACCACGATAAAAACTTTAATTTATTTGACAGGAACAGGGTTCAATGGTTGCAAACAGCATACTATACCTATGTAGTGATATTTGATATCAGGATAACTTCAAAAGGTAAAAAATACAAACTACCGATCCACTGTCTCAAAATATCTATAAAGAATGTGTGTCGCCATGTGACGAATTTATCAGTATTTGCTTTGCTACTTTGTTTTGTGCCACTTTTGCGCATTGTTTTTGTATATTTCTCGTAGATTGTATTGTATTTGTAATAAAACACTGAGATAATAACGTAAAGCGCAATAAAATATACCTTATGAATTACTTTTTGTATTTGAAACAATATTGCGAAATAATAGAGCATAGTGACATCTCTTTAACTAACCAAGAACTAAACACTCATCACGTCATATAAAATCTGACAGCATTTGACATGACTTGCCAGCTAAGAACGTGATAGTTGGGGAGCCCAACGGGAGTTTTTGGAGTATTGATCAGACTCAGACTCTGTCTTGTAAGATTTTTAAATGGGAGACTCCTTGCACCCTTTCATGTACCTCTGCCGTGTATGTACACTTCGTACGGGAGGGAAGGGGTGCGTGATCGTAAATAGGATAGCTGCTGATGCTAATTACAAAGACACTGTTAAAAGAATTGGGCAGAATTATGAAGAACTAATAATCTCTGATGGTTTCCATGGGGCGATGACCGTAGAATCGCGCCTATAACAACAATTACTAAAACCTTTGACACAACAAAGATCCAAGGGGTACTTGACCAGTTTTCTAATGATCTATGTGATTTTATTTGTAACGATCTTTATATACGATAACTTTCTTTAATTTTATAATGTCCAACATTTTTACGTGAATGTTTATAAATTTTCCTTTATTTGCTTAGAATAGCGATATCCCTCTATGTATATAAACATTCAGATAATATCGAACAGTCTCTCAATTGGAACAACACAACCCACCAATGTAAGCCAGCAAGCAAATATCGGACAACTGACCACCTCCATACCGAAAACCAGGTAATAGAGAAATGTAGCGAATTCAATAAACCTTTGAACCTGGCCTTTGTGGATTATTCAAAGGTTTCGACGGTATCACCCACATCAACCCATTTAGCTTTCTCTTCTACAGCAAAACATCGAACCCACATATACATAAAACTTCTCCAAATCATTTAAGAGTTACAAAGAACCGCCCGTCAAACTGCACACTGAAGGCCTGACATTCAAAATACAAAAAAGAGTTAAACAGGGTAACTCCCTATCACCAAAGCTTTCAGTAGCTTCGCTCCAAGAAGTCTTCAGGTCACTATGATATTCTTAGGAAACAAAAGGAATTGGTGTAGAGGATAAGCGACTGATAAACTTTCGCTTTGCAGATGACATTTTCCCAGTCGAAATACGTATACATCGACAGAAATTGAATTAATGCTCGAACAACTGAGTGCAGAAAGTGTTGACGTTAGACTGACGATGAATAGATCCAAAACCAAGGTCATGACCAACAGCATCACTGATTTGGTGGATTGCAGTCAACAGGCAGGTGAAGCAATATGTAGAGGAGCATACTTGAGCTAGGCAGTCTCCTTTGAAGACAGGCAGGACAAAGAAATAATCCGTAGAGCAGACAACGCCTGGAAAAGCTTCTGGTCCATGAATGGGTATATGAAGGGTGATCTTCTTATATCACTGAACCGCAAACTCATGGACGTTTTCATACTGTCTATCCTAACACATCTTGGTCCCCCACCGAAAATCAGAAGTCCAAACTCAAGGTTTTACAAAAAGCTATGAAGCGAAGTATCGTAGGTATTAAGTTAAAATAAAATATACCACCATCCACTCCCGTACTGGTATTGTTGTTGGTTAAAACTGATGTATCAATGAGGGGAATGTGATATGAAATGTGCGAGGATGAAGAACAATAGATGGACCAGAATTGTTACACATCGCGTGCCTGAAGACGATTTTCGCCGAAGAAGACCTAAGAAAAGGTGGTATGACAATCTGGTCCATGTATCAAAGAACTGGCAAGTCCTAGCAATGGACAGAGAGCAGTAAATGAGTTTGAAGGATACTTTGCCCAGCAGTGAGGTGATACAGGTTAATAAAAAAAATTACAGATTATTATACAGCAGGACTTTGATATCAACTTGAACCTCCTGCATAAAAATGTAACGCGCTAAAGTATCTCAATATTATGTGTTTTCAACAGACACAAAGATTAATTATAACTTTGTGGTCCAAATCGTTACAATGTCACTTTTTAGGGATTATTTAACATGCACTTTGAATGACTGACACGGACAAATAACTTTTTTCTTTCAACAGCTTGTTACCAGGTAGCTCTCCTGTATTAATCGCTGTCCCCCCACTTATAAAGAAAGTGTAATATACTTTTCGTAATCTTTCTATTCCGACTCCATGTCGTTCGAGTAACAGCAAATCTAGCCATTTACCTCCCCTACTATGACGTTTTGCTTAATAAAGTAGTTCGTATAGTCCTAGTCAGAAGGTTCATTTTGGTCGATATACTTTTACCATTTTTGTACGTGATCTAATAAAGTTAGATTTTTAACTATCCTACAGGAATTTCTGTGACTAAAAGTATTTAAGATCTTGACCGGGGATGTATGGTACCACCATGCAAAATTTCATTTTAATCGGTGTAATAGTTTCAGAGATCAGTCATTTATTAAGGTTTTTTGAATATCCCACGGGAACCAGTTAACTGTCAGTGATTTAAAGTATCCTATGCATTTTTCCGGAATTTAAAATACCTTCGTGTAAACTTTCATTTCAATTGGTTCAGCCGTTTAGGAGGTCAGTCGAAACAAACAAACAAACAGACAGAGACACAATTTTTTTTAAGTATGGGGATGTGTTCCGCTACTCTCAAAACATATCCCTGACTGGTTTTTTTTGCGTTTTTCAAAAAAGTACAAGAATTTTTACCTCTACGTTTTTATTATAGTATAGATTATAAAAAAATCCCATAAGCCGTCCAACATTGGTACGATAGTATTAAATTGATCAACGTCGAGTTCTTCATTTAGTCCGTTAAACTCTTCGCACACACGCCATAAATAGTTATTCTGCCTATAATTGGTTCACCTTCGGGAGGGAAATTAGTGGGTTAAACCTAAGACGCTTGTTAGGTATCCTTAATGCTAGGCTAGCAAGAAGTTGGGGGCACTCTATTTGAGAAGTAGCATTTTTTATTAAATATGACATGTCAGCTTTCTCACGCTCCGGAGGAAGCATATGAAAAATAATATTCACACAATCTACAAATTACCTCAGCCTAAAGTTACGTAATATTTCACGCACCTATTTAATCGAAGTCGAGATGTTTTGAAGGTAGAGCACGAACTATGAATACACATTAAGCTATTGAAAAGCAACGATGAAAATAAAAAAAAATCTTTAGAAAAATATTCAACAGAACTTTGTAAATACCTTGCAAGGTAACTTGGCTCGTTCATCTTCACTTCTTAGTTACCCAGTCAAACATGCGAATACTTTGCCAAGGTAAAATTGAAAAGAGAAAATTTTTCGCAAAAATATTCCGTCAAAAATAAATTTAAATCGGGTGCTGTCGATTAAATTTGTTTCTTATTTGTTTAATTATTATTTTTAGTAAAAAGTATGAAAAATTTATTTGTGTGTATGTGTGATATATAAAGTTGACTCCTTAGATTCAATAAGCGTAAATTTAGTAAGAAAATAACAACAACACTTTCTGGTTCAACGAATTCTACGGTTATATTGACTGGCAAACTGTTACCCTTTGAGGTTTGCAAAACCTAGGGTAACTTATAAAACTTAAACCATTTAAAGTCTCTAAAGATTAAATTCAATAAATAATAAAAGTTCCAATAGTTTTCGCAAATATGAAGCGCTGAAGTGTGGCATTAGTTAACGGTATAACTAAAACCTGTTAAGTTCCCATAGAAAACCTATCTACAAAAGAAGTAGATTTTTAAAAAAAATTGAGGCAAGAAATTCTTAAAACATTTTGCTAGAAAGTAAGTACTGTAAGTTTGGTACGGTACCGAACTTGAATTCAGCTTAGAACAATATACGAGTATATAGCGGAACATATAAATTTTTCTTTAGCCAATATAAGGAGCAGTCTTTACCGCGCGTTTCTTGGCACAAATCCAACTCCGTAGCCTTAAATTATAGGAAATAAATTAAAATGACGCTACTTACAAGAACATCGGATACATTTAGATTGCTATTTATGAATTTCGGGAAGGAACAAATTGCTATTTTTGGGATAGTGTGTATTATTCCGGAATAACAAGCAATTTATCTTAATAAACAAAGTCATCGTTTCTTTTACCTTTGGGGAAACAAGAGATGTAAACATCACCTAATGAAAATGTATTTTTGCAGACTCATAATGACAACTTTAATTTAACATTGTTATGGTACCTATCATAAAACACTCGTAGACACATTATAAAACTGAATATGACCGGGACATTTACCATGTTGATTAGTTTTAATGTGCTCCCAACAACATGGCGCTTGCAACAGTGCCGAAATATCGGGAGCTTATTATAACAAAACAACATGTTAAATATCCCGGACATATTCAATTTTCGAATTTGTTTGGTAGTTATGACTTAAATACATACTTGAACCCCAAATCGTCGGAATATCAGATTATAATAATTAACATTATTTTAATACTAAAACGATACATTAAAAATTTTCGTAATAATATTCGGCCGTTTAACGGCCGTTTATCAAGGAATAAATTAAACGGACACTAAATTGACTGTCAAATTAAACAAGTGAACGCGGTCAATTAGTTATGTCCACAATAATTTCGAACTGCAATACCGGACCGGCCTTTGAGTTGCAATCTCCGTTAATGAATGCAACAGTCCCAAGTACGAAACACCACGCCGCATCCAAGTTAAATTGGCTTTAAATCAATGCTCCTTTCAATTTATGCGGCCTTAGTAACACTACGACCTTTTTAAGTTCAACAAAGTTACCCGCTGCCAGTCAAGTGTCAAAATTTATAGGTCATTTTAACTTTTCCCTTTACGATTCTCGAGCGGCATTAGTTAAATGCTTTTTTCTGAGAGAATGTCCCTTGTTATTAAGTGATCATATTAAATCTTAGGAAATTAAGTGGGCACCTAAGTATTATGATATATTTGACTATCAAAGATAGTTATCAGGTACCTACTTACCTAAGTTTCACAGTGTATACCTAACCGTGAAATTTTTGTGGTTGTTTTCCCGTAGCAGAACGATTTACCTTAAATGGTACTTACTATTGATTTTTTTTCTTAATTTTTTAAATAAATAATCATCCAACTCGTAAGTGTGACAAGCGATAGTTATTTTAAGTGTCGTGACGCGATCTGGTAGGTACTGCATGCCGCATAAAAATGATGATCAAAGCTAAAGAAGCTCTATGCTCTAAGTAATAAAGCGGTTGGAACGTGCTTTCAAGTTTCGTTTATCCGTTTCGTGTAACCGGTATTTATTTATTGATGTAAATAAAAAATACTGCACAATTTTTTTTTTTTTACTACTAAGACAGAATCTTTTTCATTTCACTAATTCTTTATTTAACCGGAGTTAATCCTCATAGTAAGTTATATTAAGTAAAGGTACCTAATACCCTTCCCTTGAGAAATTCTTAGGTCGGGCACTCTACCTTACTACGGTATTCGTATTTCATAAATACAATAGCGCTTTTCTTCTATCGCTTCAGTTCACAATTTCACTACAAACGACTCGCCCCTAAATTGAGAACCCGAATCGAAAACTATATTTTAGTATCAAGTCAAAGTCAAAAAATTAAGGCTGGTACACAAAGAGCGACCCGAGAGGCTTACTTTTGTAATTCGTCTGAATTTAGAACCTTCTTAAATTTTCTAAATAGAACTCAAATATTTATTTAACGTTCACAATTACGTCCTGTAAAATTCGAGCAAAGTGAATAAGAATTAATTTATATAGTATACAGAAGTCTAGCTTTCCATTTCAACTCCGTCTATGTAAAGTCGTTCGCGTATAACATTACACGTGTCTAACGAAATCGGTTAAAAAGTAGTCTAGTTATTTTCCAAACTCTATAGTCTCCTGTGAACCATTTTTTGTTATTTCATTTAAATCGGGTTAATGGTTTCGTCGTCAAATTGTGACTGACAAAGTTTCTAATATTAACTAGCTGTGCCCGCGACTTCGTTCGCGTGAGCTACAGGAGATTTACAAAAGATTTTTCCCAATAACTCCTGTTGCTCCCGTTCCATCCTATTGCAACTAAGCTTTACGTTTAACGGGTACCCACATGCCTAGTTTCAATTATCTATCTTACGTGGTTTAGATTTTTTCATACAAAAGTTTCTTCCCGCTAACTCCCGTTCCCGTGGGAATTCTGCAATATCCTGTAGCAATTAAGCTTTAAGCTGCATGTCAAATTTCAACGCGTTTTGTGTGTCGCATGTCATTTAAAGCGTATAACTTAAGCGGTTTAGATTTTAAATATAAAAGGTTTTTCCCGCTAATTCTCATTCCCGTGGGAAATTCGGGAATTCCTTTCTGAGCGGGTGCCTAACATCTACCTGCGTCCTGCATGCCAAATTTCAGCCCGATCCATCCAGTGGTTTGGGCTGTACGTTGATAGATCACTATGTCAGTCCTTTGAGTTATATTTAACTAGTGACCCGCCCTCGCTTCGCTTCGGGTAAATTTTACATACAAACCTTCCTTAAGAAACCGCATCAAAATCCGTTGCGTAGTTTTAAAGATCTAAGCATACATACGGACATACAGCGAAAGCGACTTTGTTTTATACTATGTATTGAAGATTAGATATAAGTAGGTATAGCACCACCATGGCTCTTATGGGTAATGTTAACAAGCCTCAGTAGCAGTGTAATAATTAATGTGTGAGCGCACGGCCGTGCATCAGCCAAGTTCGGGCGCAGACGCCGCCTGGTGTTTACACGAATTTATGTCACTGAATTAATTCTCAACATGAGACGTCGGGGCTGTAACTCGAAATTTGGGTCAGGTCTAGTAGAGTGCGAGAGTGTTTCTCGCGAACATTATAGCGCACTTACTTTCTGCCCACTTACAACGTTTAGCTTTATTTTAAGGTAATGAAAGCTATTTCAGCTCTGTAGGTATAGGTAGGAAGCCGTAGTAGGGATAGCTAGCTACTAGTTTTGTTTAAAGTAGCGCTAATGATAGAGAACATTTTATATCTTTATATTTAAACACTATATAGCTAAAGTTATAGTGGCATTGATAAGACTTTAGTTTTATTTTTAGGAAATGAAAGCTATTTAATCTCTATATATATAGCTAGTAAGTTATGGTGGTATTGATGAGACTTTATCTTTTTAGCTTTATCTTGAGGTAGCGAAAGTTCTAGTAAGACATAATAGCAGTGACTAGAACACCTGATCAAAGACAAAGAGTATTAACTAGTTATGATACCCCGGTTAATACAGTAACTTTCGCTTCCATTCAAGCTTTTTCGTGTTAGCTTTACCTTTTACAACCCTTCATGCGTACCATAAAGTATGAATAAGAGATACGCGCATAAATTACACGGTGTCTTGTGTCCTATAACTGTCTATTGAGGCAAGACGGTGAAGGTTGAGTATTACATATTTCACGCACTCCATTTTTAATAACTGCCCGCCTCCATTTTCTCGGCGTCTTCAGCAATATTTAATTTTCGGCCAGAAGGGACAAGTTAACTTACTCTGCGCTCTTACAAAATTAGTTGACGGTTATAAAAATTTAAGTCAATTATTCGTAAGCCTTCTTGCCCTTGTGGCGATTAAACTAATTAGACGGTTAGGTTCATTTGATCCGATTCTGAGGCGTTACGATTACTACTTGCGCAGTGCAATCATTTACAGTGAGTACTATGACTATCAGTACGTATTATGTATGTTTAGCATACGGCTTAAAGTTATCACATTTTAGTCATTCCTTTTTGGTCGCCCGATACATCAATCTTGTTTTGTCGTACTAGGCTTATAACCTAAACCTCATCTTACGGACACACTAAGCAATCTTGATAAACATTCAACCACTGCGTTTCAAGATTCACAACCCAAATACCTAGTCTACTTGAACGTTGCATTATGTTCTTGCAAAATTGTAAATAATATGTTTGAGCCGTTTGGGGTAGAGACAATGGGCCCGTGGGGACTAGCAGCGCATCGTGTTTACCATGACCTCGCCAAGCGGCTGATCGAGATTTCAGGTGACTGGAGGGCGAGCTTGTTCCTGGGTCAGCGGATAAACCTCGCCATCTAAAGAGGAAACTCAGCCAGCCTCTTGGGCACGATGCCTATAGACAGAGATCTGAGACATATTTTTTATTTCATCATCATCATCATCATCAGCCCATATACGTCCACACTGCTGGGGTACGGGCCTACCCTAAACTAGGGCGATAAGGCCTTAGTCGACCACGCTGGCCAAGTGCGGGTTGGTCGACTACACAACCTTAGAATTTCTTCTTAGGTGTGCAGGTTTCCTCACGATGTTTTCCTTCACCGTTAAGGCGTCGGGGTCGGGAACTGGCGACCTCTCGCATGGCAAGCAACGACCTTAACCACTACGCCATCGACGCTTTTTTATTTATTAGTATGAATTTATATAGTTACTTGAGGTTAATTTTATAATAAGAATATTACAAATGTGATTTAACTTTGTACATTATAGTAGAGGTCGGTAGTTGCATTTTCTGTTTACTCTATTAAACATCAAAGGCAAAGTGAAGTGATATGCGAAAATAAAATATACTTGCATCCCCTTGCATTTCCTTACTGCTATCATCGCTTTACTGTGTCTATATCTACGTGGGTCAAGCCGAAGTGTTTATGGCAAACGTGACTTAATTAGGGCGTAGTATGCACAACTAATGCACCAATCATGAACTATTGATATTATCTCACCAATAATCATACCTACTAATTATTCACGCGAGCAGACACATAACATTAGTGCAATGTTATGTTATGTCATTGTAATAAGGTAAATGAGGAAATCCGAAAAATTACTGTTAAGATGGATTGAATAAGAATAACTATGCATGTGCTTTTGAATCAGAAGGATATATACTTAATATGTTATAGGAATTACAAAATTCAAATCAATTTTCTTTTTATTTATTGCCTATCTACTTAAGCTTAACTACAGCTTTATTAATCGTAACCTAAGGCCTTACTCAATTATCTGATCAAACTAGGTAAAAAATAGAAAATGATTGTTAGGTAATGCAAAACATTAGAACCTATCTCGCCTAACTTTCAGAAGGCACAATAACCTTCATATTCCCAAGTTAATTTAACTCAAATAACTTATTCACATAACCTATGTCCTTTGTGAAGTACGAAAACAACCATATGCAAACAGAAATTTTAAAGTTCCGCTACCTACAGAAGTTAGTATCAGCCGCAATACACATTTTGAACGAACCACTTGTGTCCTATCGATCTAGAGACACTTTCACAACACATTTTCGACCTTAGCATGTTAATGTTAGGGTGTAAATTAACGAATGCCACCAGGAGTGTTGTCGATGAAAATGTTTTACGCTGAAGTAGATGCTTTATACGCAAACGTCTACTTTCTTTGAAACAAGTGCTGGCTTCGAGAGATGTGTTTTGAGATTTTAAAATATGGGTCATTCGGTCCATCGGTGTCGTTTGTTCGCTGAAAGTTGGTAAACCTGAGCGGGTTTTGTTATTTATGAGGTTGGCAATCAGTTGAGGTAACGTTCAGACATTTTACATACTACTTGCTCTGATATGAGATTAATAATCGCGTCGTGTGAAAACTTGTAATTAAATATTAAATTGTACGACGACCATTTTCGGGCACGTCCCCACTAGGCTCACAGTAAGCAGCTAACAGGTTACTTCCAGTTTTCCTTCCTGCACATTGTAAAACTATGATACTGAGGTTTATATCCCAAGAATTGCATTTTATCGACGAGCGACCATGAAGAGGTTGATAGATGTAAAAGAAGCGAAAGTGGAGTGCCGAGACCGTAGCACCGCATGGCAGGAAATGATCTTAGCCTACCCCTCTAGGAATAAGGCGTGATTATATGTATGTATGTAAGTATTGCGTTTTACTTCCTAATGGATAAAATTTCTTCAAACACTGTCATGCCAGCCAACTTAAACATTAATCTATTCAGATGATCATCCTTACTCATAAAATAAATAAAGGCGTCCGACCGATTTCAGCCATGGCGGCCGATCTCAATTGAGATCAGCCAAGTGCGCAGGACATATTATAGTGCACAAGTGTGCGCGCAAACACAAGTGCACTCTCTATTCCCTTACTCTCATAATTCGGTGAGACGGCAATCCGACATGACCGATGAGAGATCGGGCGCAGGACCTCCGGCTTAACGTGCTTTCCGAGGCACGGGCGTTCAACCGCCAACTTCCTAACTCCGGGCTGAGTAATTTCATTACAGAAAAACTCACACAAATTTTGCCCGACCCCGGATTCGAACCGGGGACCTCTCAGTCCTAACGCAGCGCTTGCTACCAATAGACCAACGAGGCAGTTAAACTCATACTATACTCATATTGTAAATGCGAAAGTACTCATATTGTAAATGCGAAAGTAACTCTGTCTGTCTGGCTGTTACGCTTCCACGCATAGAATACTGAACCGGTTTAAAATAAATTTGGTACCGATATAGTAAGTAATATTGTACCTACTAACAAATATGGATGTAAGATCCGAAATAAATGATTATTATTATAGTTTATAGCCTGAGAAAGGACAAAGGCTACTTTTTAACCGACTGCGCTATAAAGAAGTAATCTTTTACATTTCTTTTTTACTTTTACCTGTTAAACATCTCTACGCGGACGAAGTCGCGGGTAGTATTTTGTATGTATCACACAATTTGATACTCAAATATATTTACATAAATTTATTAGAGAACGAGTACCTAAAACTTATTACTTATTTACCTACTTACTTACTGTACTTCAATTATATGTCCATGAAAAACGTAATGTAATCACATCGTTGCAATTTGATGAACCGTACAGAACCTATTGACGTTCCCACAATATTACGTCATTACGAACAGCCAAAGGCGAGCCACATGTCTTTGGGCCCTCGCCAACTCACCCGTGCCCTCTTCACGGAAGGGCCCAGTAGCCAAGGTACAAGGGTAGTAGGGTTGCCTGATGGTCGGGATTCGTTGGTATTGCCCCGACGTTTTGTATGATGTCCAGTGGGGCTACCATCAGTTTAAAACTTACGCGCTCGATATCGCCTACGTAAATATGTCTATGAAAAACTTGTACAGCGCCGCCTGGTGGTTACGCGAAGAACTACAATCGGCCATATGAAAAAAACAACTCGATAGGTTTTTAACGTACGTAAGTTTACAATAGCCAACTCATGGTAGGCCCTCAGAGCCCTGAGAAAAACCAATTTGTCTCGACAAAACAGAAATTTTAAATAACTCTTTGTGAATCGACACTCGATGATTTTAACGACTCGTGGGGTGTCTTGTGTCACTTCACTGTAAGGTCTCTTTGAATAATTATGATCTCATAATTTGCTTTAAACCTTGATTTTGTTATAACTTTAAATTTGAATTCAATAAAAATAGTGGATTTCATATATATTTTTTGTCCTGACGATGATCCCAAAGTCCCGACATTTTGAATTTCTGTCCAGATTTTTCAGCCTTCCCATCTGGCAACCCTGAAGGGTAGAGACCCGAACACTTTCCCCATAAAAATAACAACACTCGGACATTCACGCGTCGACGAGCGTCCGCGACCGAAATCTCCGTTTCGTCAATACCAAGTTTTATACTTTAACCTTTTTTCCCGGAACGGATCGCAATTAAATAAGTACTGCGCGAAGTTTGTTCCGTCTCCATCGATTGAGAATACTTAAGAGTATTTCGGTTTGTTTACTTAAAAGTTCAACTCATGAGATTACTTACAAAAAACGAAGTATTTTTTACTTTTACAAGAAACTTTTGTTGATGATCCCGAAACACAACGCAAAAGAATTTGACGATTGTTAGAAGACAAAGATGAATTCAAATGTTTTGGTATCGATCTATAATAAGAAGATAGAAAATTATAATTATCATATTTGCCTATATCTGCAATTTTTTTCAGTTAAATCTACATTATTATACTATCTATAAAAAATGCCTACTAAACCGTAAGACAGAATCAATTCCTTCAATCTCTAAGTCACCAATTCAAAATCGTAACTTGTAACCAGAACTGAAAATGCCATCGAAAATGTTGTTTACAAAATTTCACACTACACCCCGCGGCGATTGGTCTGTCCCATTTATCTGCTTACTTCAAAGAAAGCCTTACAAGCGGATCGTTACATCGGAATCGAAAAAGTCGCGCCAATTCTCCGCATTCCGAAATCAGAACCATTCAAAGTAACCATTAGTCGTGTCCACACATCAGACAGAATTCAGGGGTCAGTCTAGTCTCATCTTGTATGCGCTCCGTGGCCTGTCCTGCCTGTGACGCATAATTTTAAGGGCCTCAGTGACGGAAACCCAATCAGTTTGGGTCAGCATTTGTCCACTGCCCCTTTGCACCAAACCTCAGGACCAAATTGAATTTGGCACGCAGTCTCATGCAGTAATCGAATTTGTTTCGTTAGGCGAAATTGGAAAACTTACACTGGTTTACTACAATGAAACTATAAAGATACCTTCTTACATAGAACATACTTGTGACAATAATACTAAAAAAATGTTTTTTTTACCCCCACTCAGTCCGCGTCAGCCATTGTCCTTTCTCAGAACTTCCATAATATCTAGACTATATGTACCAAAGTTCATTAAATCAGTATTTTTGGCGAGAAACGAAAAATATTAGTGTGAATAATTATTAAATACTGAAAAGGACAAATGAATTTTCAGTTTAGAAACCGAACAAACTGCACTCGCACACGGGAAAAGTTTCCATCGCTATTGGTCAACAGCACCGAGTACAATACTGGCTAACTCGCAAATTGAAATGAAACTTTATTTGCCTACAAATATGATTCAGAGTTGAGCACCTTTTTTGTTTTAATTGGGTGCACTGCAATTGGGATCACGGGCGGTTATACGAACACGCGTCCAGACTGTTTTTTTTTTGCGGTGGCATATGCAAACCTTTTTGTAATTTAGATTTTTGGCGCTAAACCCCTCTATCCATTTTGTAACACATTTCTTTCTTTAACACGCGCATTGCGCATTTGAGCGGCATAAACGAGAATTATTATTCATACTCGTATCTATTAAGTTATAAATATGAGCATGTCAGCCGGTTATGCGAGGATTATAATTATTGATTAATTAAGTATTAATATGAAATTCATATGTACCATCATTCGACGCTTTAACGGTGAAGGAAAACATCGTGAGATAACCTGCACACCTACGAAGGAATTCTAAGGTTGTAAAGCTACCAACCCGCACTTGGCCAGCGTGGTCGACTAAGGCCTTATTGCCCTACTTTAGGGTAGGCCCGTGCCCCAGCAGTAGGGGCGTATGGGCTGATGAAGATGATGAATATGATATGCAATAGGCATTCGAAGCTTTTTGCTGTTCAACGTATTATTGGTGATTTCCATGTCGTTACTAACTATTCTAAAGCTCAGATTCAAAACCCGGATAAAGCTAATAAATATATCCAGGATTTTCTTCTTTATTAAGTGAAGCAGTAGTTAGCGATTCCTAAGTCGGTACTTAGGTCGAAAAGCGTCGATGGCCGAGTGGTTAAGGTCGTTGCTTGCAATGCGAGAGGTCGCCAGTTCAAACCCCGCCACTTACCACTGTGTTTTTTAAATTTGAAATTTACGTAGCTTTAACAGTGAGGGAAAACATCGTAAGGAAACCTGCACACCTATGAAGAAAAGTTGTGTAGTCGACCTACCCGCACTTGGCCAACATGGTTAACTAAAGATTTATTGCCCTAGCTAAGGGTAGGCCAGTGCCCCAGCCAGCAGTGGGGACGTATATGGGCTGATGATGAAGTGGGTACTTATACTTTTCTTGACATTTATTCCAATTATACAGATCTTAAGTTAAAAAGCTTCGTAGGTTACAATTTACACGTAAAGCTAAAGAGAATTTATGGACTACAGATAAATTCTTTAAACTGCGAAAAAATCTCATAAACATTTCCTGATAGAGATCTAACCCATACACATCTCCTTTTGTAAGTACGTTTGTCACTACCAAATAGAACAAATTATGTTTAGAAAGTGTAATTAAGTACTACAGTTAGTTTGCGTTCAACGTTAAAAAGCTCACGCTTTATAAAATGCAGGATCTGATTTAAGACAAAGGAGTTGATTTTTATAAGCTTTGAACACTTATTTCAAAAGTTCACTGTAAATGCAATTAAATCTCACATTTTAACTGATGGTTCACAAATAACTAGAAACAGTGCCCTCTATACCTGGGCAAGTTTAGTTCGTTTTAACTAATAAACTTTATTTCAATCGTAAATAACTTCACAACGTCCTTTAGTAACAGTAGGGACAACAGCCCTTTGCAATTAAATCGATTCTTCAATAGTGACCCCATAAACAAGATAAAAGGGAATTAGAAGAAATCCCGGGTCATGGGGACCGTGACAATCCCTTTGATTTTATTTGTATCGGTACCTCGGTTAATAGGTGAGTTTTAATCTACCCAATCGCGCTAAAAGTACGAAGAGTTACTACGAATGGGTCGCAGTGAATTGAATGTTATTCTTCTTGCAGTCTACAGCATACAGTCTTGCAGAGGTCAATTCAGAGACCAAAAGCTTACACTGAGTCTAAATCGCCATTGCCATCCTCAGCCTATAAGTCCGAACATTGCTGGACATAGACCTTTCCATCCATTCGCCACTCCCGCCGTTGTGCGGCAAATTTTTGGTACATACGTAAAGAATCTGGTAGAAGAATAGGTTGAAGAATATAGTAGAATCACTTATCTATTACTTATTTTTTATTTACTGTGCCGATGATTTATAAGTGCGTGTATAAATTAAGGAATTTGGACTTGACTTTGACTTTAATTTTTAATGTTTTGCCGTACTAAGAAGAAACTCAATTAGAATTTAGATACGTCATAAAAAACGATTATTATTGTCGGTCGGTTATACAAAAGTATTATTTGTAGTAGGAAGTAACGAAACGTTCCTACAGAAACTCAGTCAGAAATCCTATATCCTCCAAGCAACGGTTGATCAGGTACACAAGGACAGGTCGTAAGTAGCTGTCCTACAATTCCAGAGGTGCATTCAGTATCCACAGATGGCTGAAAGCAAAATCAGGTCACCGAACTCGTTAACCTGAGAGATCTCCGGTTGTAACTTTGTATTTCAACTTGAATTGGTACCAGCGCTCCTTTGCAAATAAACGCAGCCACTCGACTGATAGATTAGTACTTCATTCTAATATTATGTTAAGCAGCTCAATAACCTTTAATGTGATACTTACTTAGGTATAATCAAATCTAAATCACAGTCTATTACGTCTGTAATCTCATTAAAGCGAAAATTTAATTACGTAAATAGGACTACTACTTGTAAACTACGACAGAGTATACCGGCGAAAACACCTATTTTGATAGGCCAGGCATTCACTGTACATCATTAATTTAAGTAACATAACAAACATCGTTACTTTCTATATTGATTTGATTGAATAATAACAGCAAAAATACACGTCGCGACGTCGACAAATTTGCTGTGGACTCTCGGAGCAAAATCCTTCACAGCGGTCAGAAGACTACTCCCAAACTAGAACTCATATCCCGTACAATGTAACAATGGTACCGACTCGGCCAGTCCTATAAATGTCACAGCGTTGGACCCCTTACAGCTTGTTGAAACGTTTTATGGTCTATAAATCGGAACGCTCCAAGCCACCATTAAATCTATTGCTTGGTCAGACTCTCAGATGTTTTATTTTATCGCGCGTTTAGAGCGAATCGAACGCTCTCTGAATGTTACTTTCACTCATATTGGCGATTTCTTCCATTGCTAATAAAACGAATGAGAAGACAGATTGAAAATAAACAAGACCCATAAAGAATTCAGACACGGTCGTTGACTGTTTTGGTAAGAAATGTTTTCATTTGAGACGGAATAAAAACATGCTATTAACTTTAGTACACGACTGTCCGACATAGAAATGAGCCTTTAGTAAAAGAAATATTTAAGAACGCGCACGATTTTAACACGCAAACAAGCACGAAATGTTATGAACCAAGTAGGTATAATAAACAACTAATATAATAACTGACAACTCCAATACCAATGATATTCTAATAAACAAGAGGCAGATATTTTATAACCGCGCGTAAAGTGAAAAATAATTTCTGTAGTCAATTTTCAATTCTTTAATTTGCGTGCGCATGCGATAAATGGATATTTTATTTCAGAAGTCAGTAAAGTGCCAAAAAATTGCAGGGCACAGATTTAAAACGTAAATTACTATGGAGTAACATACCCTTAACACTAGTGCAAGCAACTTAGCACGATCGAATCTGATTTAAAAATATTATGTAGTGTACGATTCATTAATTGATTTATTCTCTCTAACGACTAATATTTTTATTTCGTAAAGGTAGTAATAATAATAATAAAAAATGTTTATTGACCATATAACAAGAAAAGAAGCCAAAGAAAAAAAAATAAACAAACAAACAAGTGAACAAGAAAACAACATGGAACACAACATTGAACAGTGGTCAACTAGGTCCCAGCCTCAGCATATGCCACAACGACATGAAGCCGCTGTGGCGCTGGTATTCTGGCTGGAACCTATTTGAGCGACGTTTTAACAAATGGTAGTCGTAACATATTGTATTAAATGACAATTCAGAAGGTTTGAAAAACCTTTTCGAAAGTACAGTCTGAGTGAGACATTATACCTATTCCATTTACTCATTCAATTTTCGGAGATATAACATACACATTGTCACAATTTATTGCCGGTACCGTTGATGGATGCGGGCCTCGGGGCACAATCAAATCCACATCGCTGAAACACTTTTAGCGATACAATACCCAATGGAAATAAAATTGACATAGAAACATGATACTTTATGCGTGTATTTGCAAACATAAACCTATGCTTAACCTTACTTTCTTTCAATAACTTTGTCTTTTATCGCGCTTTCCCACCTATAATAATGCACCGTTCTAAATGGAATTTGGTTCACTGATTTAAGGCATTACTAAGAAAACACATATAAGGCTTTATTTTTTACCGACTGCGCTATAAGGAATAGTAATGGCGTAAACGACTGCAAGCGGTCGGAATCGCGGGCGTATTGCTAGTTTTACAAATGTTGTTCATATGTGCTTAAACAAGCACTGACTTTTATGAATTAAAAATATTTTTTTAAAATATTACATAATACCTACCTTAAATATGCATCAATAAAATCAATTAAGATTTTTCCAGAACTTACGATCGCCGGCGATTACCCAATAAGGGTTATTGTCAAATACAGGTGACAGAATCACAATAATTTCCTTCATTCAGGTACGAATATTGCATTTCATAAAAATATATTTATCCCAATCCAAATCGAATATGTATACATTAAGTCATATTGAATCCCGGTGGAATATCACGCGAAGTGCTGATGCAACCAAAGGATATTCAATAACGAAACCGCCTTCAGAAATATTTTTCAAACTTGTAACTTCACAGGAAAGATTTATAAATGCGAACATTCCTTCCGAACTATTAATGGGGAAATTCGATATGGAACATGCATTCCTTGAGAATAGTAACCATTTTCGCACTCTTACACTAGCGACTAATGCTGCATAAGTAAACAAACATAGTTAAACTTTGTGTTGAGAATAACAACACAAACATTCAGTAGAATTAGTTTATTCGTATTTATCTGCAGAATGTGCAAAGTGCATAGTTAGTACCTAAATTTGCATTTTGTATAAATGTCGCAGTCGGATTGTATAATCCGCCGTATTACATCACGGCTAGCCGTTATCAAAAACAGGGCCGTTATGTATTACGGCGGATCAACGATTAGCCGGATTGAATACGGCTGAATGAAATTCCGCCGGGATGTGTTCGGCGCTAAACGTTATTTAATGCGGCTAGCCGTAATGAGAAAAGAGCGGGTCGTTAACCGCCTCTTTGACAGTTTTTAGTTCCCATGTTTATCGCTCACGGCGCTGCCTGTCATAAAAACAACGATGGCCTCGAATACAGAAACTATTTCACAAAAATGTGATTTTTAACAGTGGTTTTAAAGAAATAAACGTGACAAATACGAGTGTAAATAGTGACTTTAAGAATAAATTTGACGTGCAATTGAACTGTTTCTATTCGTCTCAATGTCTCATGGACAAATAGAATGAGTTGTAGAGGTTATATTGCATATCAAAACTGCTAAAGTGGCTTTGGATTCTGGTATTCGGCGGAATCCTACACAGTATTATTGGTGCAAAAAATATGAACTCATGAATTCTTTAAAAATAATCCTGAGGACCATAGCATTCGCGTTATACCCATGGAGTAATATTTTGATACTCTGATGGAAATTCATAAGGAAATTGGTCACGGCAGGCGAGACAAAATGCTGTATACCGTAAAAAACAAACTTTATATTCAAAAAGGCTTTTGAAATATTTGTTTTCCTATGCCCAACTGCGAATTTTCTAATTCTTAATTTCTATAAAAAATCTTTAGTTTTTATATTAGGTATTATACTTTCGCACACACATGACGTGTCCACCCTACAATATTGAATAAAGTGCAATACGACTGAACGTGAGTCACAAAAATGTGGAACGTATCGTAATGACAATCCGGCTAATCGTCGATCCGCCGTAATACATAACGGCCCTGTTTTTGATAACGACTAGCCGTAATGTAATACGGCGGATTATACAATACGACTGCGACATAAACATCACAAAGGTAAAACACACTACTAAGGAATTTATTTTTTATTGTTTATTTACATACATACATACATAAAATCACACCTTTTTCCCAGAGGGGTAGGCAGAGATCACTTCCAGCGATCCACTTTTCACCTCTGTGGGAAACGTGACGTGACGGGATGTGGACCACGTCGCCGCAATTCTGCCTTGTGCATTGTTTTAACAAAGTAATGGCGTTCCCACAAGTATCAAGGATATATGACGGGGGAAGGAAAAGGGGAGGAAGGATACTATCGCCTCGGATGATTTGGACTGAGTCGATAGTAGCTCAAGGAGCCGGGGTCGCTTACCCGTATACCGATCACCGACCAACGGACTGATAGTTGTGACTGGTTTCCCCTGACTGATTATTGTTGATCTAAATATAATTAAACTAGTGACCCGCCCTCGCTTCTCTTCAGGTGAATTTTACATGAAAATTTTTCTCTTGTATCCCGCTATCTATAAAAAAAA
The DNA here is from genome assembly GCA_039566165.1 of Maruca vitrata. Lineage (NCBI taxonomy): Eukaryota > Metazoa > Arthropoda > Insecta > Lepidoptera > Crambidae > Maruca > Maruca vitrata. Next base: position 9,335,461 of record CM076924.1, on the reverse strand, counting down.
TCCATTGCGCAGTTTTAAAGATTTAAGCATACATAGGAACAGATAAACCGACTTTGTTTTATACTACGTAGTGATAAACGGAATATACATGTATGATGCACATGACTTTGCTTCGGGTATATTAGCCCTAGTTAAATACAGGTCATTTACTGGCTACTTTAGTTACATTATGAATATCTGTATATCTATACTTCATCATCAGCCTTTTCTGTCCAATCCTGGACGTAGGCCTCTCCAAATGTTCGCCACTATTACTCTACTAGCATTCCAGCTCCTGGAGAGCCCTGCCTTGCCCTAACCCTTGAAGAGCTATGCTCGGTGTTTTTCTGCGGGATCGAATCAGAAATGAGGTGATCCGGCAGAGAACCAAAGTCATCGACGTAGCTCATTGCATAAGCAAGCTGAAGTGGACTGGCCTCAACAGCCATAGAACAGACAACTGCTGGAGTAGACAAGTTCTGGAGTGGAGACCGTGTCTCGGCAAACGTAGTTCAGGATATCTATACTTATCAAACCGTAAATATTATTAAAACGATGACTAATAGAGACAGACAAAGCTAGATGGATTCAGTACACAAAGTCTAGCCAACAAAATCAAACTTTCCAGCCGCAATTTATTCAATATTTATTGACGTGAGTTATCGTTTACATGTGAAAAACAATTTTTAACTCGCAAATAAAATTAATCATGGCGATGGCACCGATCGCACAGTGGTACGTATGGAATCCTAATTTTGGGTAAAGCAAATATTTGAACATTCTTGAAATGTTTGATTGATTGCTTACTTTTTATTTCGTATCATGTAATACTTCGTTACAAATTGGTTCTATTATTCCGTTTGATTTATACCGTCTAGACCGATTCTTTTTTCATATTTATGTAGGTAGGTAGGTAAGTACATAAGACAATATGTACTTACCTACCTACATAGAGTAGTCATAAGTTATAAGCCTATTTAACTAGTACCCTCATTAATTATTTACATTGCTAGTAATTTTTGTAAACACGATACGTTAAAAGCATTTAAGTAAGGTCGTTGTAATTAATTTAAGGCGTCCGTCCCATCCCGCCGATTTCAAATTGGCTTGCTAATTAAAGGGATCTAAATGACCTTATTTCCACCAAATCCATTTCAATACTAGCCGAAAATGTTTACGGGCTCATAATGCAATCGATATCAATACCTACCTTTATCACAAGCGCGGTTCAATCACAGCGATACTGCGTTTCCGTTGCTTTCCGGGAAATACAAACATAATTTGACGTAACCACAATGACAAATAGAACAGAGAAAACATGTGTGTGCGGACAAAAGGCCGCAAACGCATAATGCCGTGATGCAAACCACTCATCCTGAAATACGAGAGGCCCTGACAACGAATTTATCACCAGAGCCCCGATTGTTCTAATGTTTCCTTCATTCGCGATGATATTACGCGCTGTGATTTATTCGCAAATGATCGGACACCCCTGATAGTCTATTTTATTGTCGTTTATCGGACTCTTTCAAATGAACATCATTGCAATTCCTTTTAGCATCGCCGTAGTAAGGTAAAATCAGTTGGTATAGCTTAGTCAGAAAGAATTTCGTAGAGATGGTAGGTTAAGCTAACTCTAACTCATCTGTAAGGATCACTGATATGTTATTTGATTATTTTTGTCTTTTTCATCTGTGGGTTATCTAGAAAACATCTGTAATTATATTTTGATTTTATGTGCAATACAGAATTCTTTTCTATCTCGTAATGAATTTAAAGTATTTTACGAATACGTATTAAAAAGGCATCAAAAATGTTCCACGACGCTAACTGTACCTAGAACTTACTATGTCACTAAGCATTTCTTCATTTAGGTCACGTCTATGCCACAGGACTTCATGGTGAGGTATTTATACCTCGTTTAATTTCTTTACAGGACCTGAGAACGTACCTGCAAAGGTTCCGTAATTTCTCACCTCCGCTTCGCTCGTTAGCGTTAATTTGTTTACTTTGCCAAAGGAAAGAAAACTAGGTACGAGAGGTCAAAAGATTTACAATAGTATTTCATGTTCTAGCTAAGTACTCTCTGTAAAGTTTGTGGTAGTAAGTAGGTAGTGTGGTAGGTAGTAAGTTAATTTAAAAAACAGACAAACTTCGCGATACAGACAACAGATAAGAAAGTAATAAAAAAATAAAGAAGATGATTATTTTTGAACACGATATTTTGAACTCTGAGTCCCTACGTAATATTTTCAAAAGGCAATAAAGTACAGATAAAAAGATTTTCAAAGATTCATAATAAGTAGCTATACTAGCCTTTCACAAAATGAGGTACTAGTCATTATACTTATCGTTGGAAATATAAGAAATTAAAAGGGACACCATTTAAATAAAAATAAGGCTCCCAACCGATTTCAGCCATGGCGGCCGATGTCAATTGAGATCAGCCAAGTGTGCAGGACATATTATAGTGCACAAGTGTGCGCGCAAACACAAGGGCACTCTTATTCTCATATTTTGGTGAGTGATCAGGCGCAGGACCACCGGCTTAACGTGCTTTCCGAGGCACGTGCATTCAACCGCCAACTACCTAACTCCGGGCTGAGTAATTTTGTTTAAATTAACACTAATAGGTATGTGTAATGCAAATGAAATTTGCAACGAAACGTTGTAACCACCTGAAATTACATTTTGCGGCGGCACTTATCAACTGTCATGTTTAAAGTTGTTTAATTGGTGCTCGCTGATTGGTGGCCATTTCAGTCGCGGTGAGAATGTTACTTTCAATTATATGACTAATAATTTGATTAATCAAAACATCAGTTTGGTTTGGCTTTTACTATGATACCAAATGATGCCTGACGGAATAGTCAATTTGATATTGAATAATTAAGTGCTTTCGACATCCACCACGATATAATAAGTTAATAGTCCCCTGTCTGTTACTAAATTCGCTTGATGTATTAAGAGCGTTAAATTATACCCAGTACTTATTCTATTTTAGAGCAGTAGAACTATTTTAGATAAGTAAACATCGTCGCGTTTGTAATAAGAAGGTATGTACAAAATACCAACACATCAGAAACACATTTTTTAATCACTTTTATAAAGTACTAGCTGTTCCAGCGACTTCGTTCGCGTTTCCCCCGATTAGCGCGTTCAAACAAACAAACAAACAAACAAACTTTTCAGCTTTATAATATTAGTACAGATGTATCTAGAATTTAAAATGATTATTATCTTTTGAAAACTTAGATTTGCATTACATACATGATCAATAAATTTAGCTATTATGCCCGTAACTTCCTCAGGTGATAATGAAGTTGCAAACTCGTAACATGCTCAAACCATTGAAGATCAGTAAATAGCACATCATATAATTTTAAGCACGCAAGTCACCAGGATAGCTGGAGCTACAAACTTTGATACGCTCCGATAACTTATATTGCACCTGACCTGGAAACTAAAACAAGTGATGTGCAAATTATTGCTGACCGTGCAATATCGACCTGTGTGTACTTAAAGCATTGAGTGGATGGGTAGTTGAACGAACGCCTGAACGATATCAGTTCAATTTTAACCGTTTTAGAAGTTAAGTAAGTAGTTATCTTTTATCATATTTGCTTGCAATTGTTTTGCGATAATTATGTAATTATTTGAAGGCTTTTGTACGCTTTTGTATACTAAATACTTTAGTCATTATCATTTTCTAACGTAAGTAAATACTTGTCTATTTTTTGTAGAATAAAGATCTTATTCCAGAAGTATGTTAAGAACATTTATTGTTTGCATTATATAGATCGTACAGTATGAGAGAGAGTTAATTTTTTTTTAACTGACTTACGATGATGGCTTGGAGTAGCCTTGTCATCATCTTGCGGGGGAGCGCTTGGCTCTCACTTTTGCATTGCTTCAGTTAGTAAGAGTCCATGTTTTGATATATGAGAAATCTCGAAATTTCAGGGAGACAAATCATCATAAAATGTGCACTTTACTTGATGCTTTCATAAAATTAACTAAATTGGGTTAGTGAAGACGGTGACTTAGTTTATTAGAGTCTTAGTTATAATTGCTTTGATTAAGTGATAACGATTACGTTTTTGACAAATTATTACGTTCACCTTTCTACTATTAAAAACTTTAAGATAATTTATTGAATATTGCAAAAAGGTGAAACACTTCTAGTGTCATCAGTATCCAAGAAAAACCATATCAAGTGGAACTAGTTCTTCTTATTCGCGCAACACCGAGTTGTGGGCACGACTGTACATGATCGCACACTCTCTCCATTCCTATACTGCTCATCGAGTGTACAGCTATGACATTAGATATATAACGTTCGCTTATGAGCGATTAGCGATGCATTTAAAGCGCTCTCTCGCTAGAGTTAGCGCATGTCGCGGTGAAAATTTCCATTTAATGAGAGGCTTTTAGGCGTACGTCAATAAAGCTAACCACACCAGTAAAACTCAACATTTCCTTCTAAAAACACATATAACGCTGTGTCAAAAGGAGCATATGCATAAATAATAAAAGGGAACAGCAAAAAATCGTCTGTTTAAAAGCTGTGTCGTTTGTACAAGGACGTAATATCATATGGCACGGTTATCTCATAACAAACGAAGTTTCCACTGCACGGTATTATCTTAACACCGTAAAGAAAACAAGAATATGTATCTGTATTTGATTTGACTATAGCTATTTACAAATACATAAGATGCCCCTGCTGTATCCAAGGAATAAATTGATTAGTTTTTTATTATTGCCGAAATTGGCTCCACAACCAATCACTTGGCCAATGATTTTCCCCGGAAACGCCGAAAAACATCTGACCGCGCCGACTTATTTGCATTTAGGAAGAATCAGAGAATATTTGGCGTTGTCGTCTCAATTAAGGACTAATTCATCATCCCGGTTCACGCCTGTCGGCCGTCTCTTCCGCAAACCCACGCCTAGTGAGGGAGGTTTTTTGCTAAAACGGAGTTTTGCTTTAGAAATTGAGGTTGCGTTTTTGCCTCCCCGCTAATGTTTTCTAGTTCAAAAGAAAATGTTTACACTCGGCACAGCTGTGTTTTCTCTTTCGATTAATGAACCACTAATGGCACACTCTCAGAAGTTGGATTTGAATGTTCAATTTATTCGTTTTATGTTTTCAAATAAACTTATCGTTTCACCTATTCTTCCTTTATAGTATTGGTTATCATCTGTTAACTATCAGACATTAATTTTCGAAACCAAACATGGTCTTGAAACTTTATTCTATTTATGGTTTAAAATAAAGTAACACTTATAATTATTTTTCAATAACTTAGGTTTGACCTTCATTTAAGCCAATGTAGTTTCCAGTGAAGCGAAAATTTGACATTCAATCTCATCATAAAATTATAAGACTCGTCGTTAAACAACGTCGTTTGAGTATCAACAAACGGAATCTTGTACAAGCACGAACACTGTTAGCATTACGTTGCTGATTCACAGCGAGAACTGTCACAGATGTACTGTTTATTATGCCTTGTTAAATTGTTCAGTTAGGTCCCTAACGTACCTAATTATACTCACGGGTAAGAAACGAGGCAGCTCAAAGACGTGTGTGTAAGACATAACTAATGTTGCTTCGACACCTGTTTGGTACATAAGTGCTTTTAGTATTTACTGTATTTAAGCGCTCTGAAACATTCAATCAAAGACAATAATAAATATTTTAGTTGACCGTAAAAACAAGAGCTATCACTAAATAATTTGTTGTGAGTGTATTTATTGGGCAATGTTTCTCTAAACACATTTTCAAAAAATCAGTCAGCCTCAGAAACTCAGCCAAATCGCGCAAAAGAAATATCAGAATTGAATATCATCCAACGATGTAATTTACATAGTCGGTAAAACAATAATCGTGCGATTAAAATGGCCTTATTTTTATTTCTTGTTTTAATGCTATTAAAGCTCAATGTAAATTTAATATTTGAAAAAATTCGCATTCATGACCCCGCCTAAACGTCCCCTAAACTAAAACTGGGCTTTCTATCATACAACTCTACATACCTAGATTATTATATCAGATATTAGAGAAACTTAAACTTAAATGCCAGACCTGCTCACATATTCAATTTCGTTCAAATATATCTAAGCTACCTAAGTACACATTCTGGTGAGAGCTTTTCTGTATGCATAACATTAATAATGCCTAGAGCTTAGTAATGGAGGTTTTAACGTTAACAACATTAATTAACGTAGGAGTATAACGTAATTAGATGCAGCAAATTGTTATAATGGACCTCTATACGGACATATTGTCTTTGTTCGTGGGCGGACGACGTCTGAAGACGGTGAAATGAATGCTTCAATTATTCCTTATCTTCGTCGTCTAGTCAGTATAAAGTTTGGATATAATCAAATATTCTACGTATAAAAAAGCTGTAAACCATACAAAGTTCGTTTTACTAATTCCTAACACGTCAATTTTAAAAATAATATAATCCGTACGTGAGGCTTCTAAAGGTTCTTTTCACGAAATATGAGAAACTACAAGTACCAAGTAATAGAAGTCCCGAATCCTAATTGAATATGCGGTAGCATAATATATGACATTGAGCACAAGGAGAGCGTGAGTAATATTCTTATAATCCAGCATATAATCCAAACAAAGACAACGTCTTGTCAGTAAAACATGTTGACAGAATACATTACCCTTCTAGCGTTGTTGAGTAACGTTGCTATAAAAGGAATACAGGCTGCCACACAAAAGCGGTTCAATTTCAGTACCCGCAAACAAAACTGGGAAAGAACTGGGGCATCGTGAAACTTGACCTGAGCATAGGGTCATAGAAAAGGGTAAGGTCTCAAGAAAGGTAAAAGTACTAAAACGAATATCTCCCGTCGAAAACCCTTGAATAAACTAAAAGAAACAACTTTTTGTATAGGTTTCATAAAGATACAATCATCTCGAACACATATCACACTTTTCAGCCCCAAAGTGCCATTTGGAAGTATGGAGGCGTTTCTAACACAATACCTAGGTTTTATAGCTATTATAACAGTTCTATTCATACATATTGCTCTTGAATATGCCATCAAAAAACTAGGGATTCTCTATTGATACCTAAGTATATGAAATTTGGGAATGCTTATTTACTTTTTTGTATTATTATAAATCATCATAACTATCACAAGATACGATATTTTAGGGTACGATTATTTTTATTATAAACGAATAAGTTGTACAATACTTTCATGAATCAGAAGCCAGTTTATTTAGAAAAAATAAATTCAATCTACAACAATTGATTATTTTAATAATTTAAACAACGGAACGAAAAGTAATTAAACCGACAATAATTATAATCCTACAAACAAGCAACGTTTTATCCGTACGAATATAATAAAAGATGGCGCCAGCGCGCGGCGCTCGCATTTTTTTTAAACCCCGGGGGCGGGTATACATGCAAAGACGTCAGACATGTACATCTGCTTCAGTGGTTATCTCTAATAATACATTAATTTGAACCAAAAAATAAACTATAACTTAAAACCCCTATGACCACGTGCTGTTAAGAGTTCCAAACGTTGCGTTATAATTATATGTAACATCTTAAGTCTTGTAAGTCGTTTTATTTCAAATGTAATGGGTTCACACAAAATAATAGACACTACTTGATACATTCATCACTACATGTATGTTGTTAATAAAAACTTACACGAGAATACAAAATAGCCACCTCGTAGCACTCGTAGCACTCGGAGCGCGTAAACGTAGTCATTCGTAGACGTTCGTAGAGTGCTTAAATAAATGAAAAGTTTGCAGCCTCCTTTCCTTTATATCTTAATTCGGTGGCGACTTGCGTGTTTATAGACATGGTGTGGCGAAACATTGTGCTTTATTGTTTGCTACAATTACTTGCATTTGAGGAAAAAATATCAAAAAAAATTAAATAAGGTAAGGACCTTCTCTTTCATATAAATGAGAAATGGAAATCATAGTTCTAAAGTAAAATTCCAATTTAAAACAAATACACTTTAATTTAATTTCATACAAAGCCTGTGGCATTAGTTACCCAGTAAAATCATGTTGATTTATCAATACGCGAGCTACAGCCATTTAAAACCTCGAAACATCACCGGTCACTGTGAAATTAAGCGCACCGCTACGTACAAATGAAGGTGACCGAGTGCACAGTGACATCGTGCCAATTAAATTCCACACCAAGTTTAAATGGGGGTGTATTTTTTATCTGTCACCCAATTTTTTTTTTTACAAATCGTTACAAGATCTTTTTATTTGTTTACACTTATTGATTTATATGTTACTGTGCCTATACATAGGTAAAGACTTGATGTAACTATAGTGCGTCAAGGATATCTTGGCTCGTAGATAACATTGACAGGGGGTGGTGGGTGAGACATTGGTGTTATCAGTTGACAAAACCTCCTTAGTTTTAAGCAATTTTTCAATGGAAAACTGTAACTGTCCATGATCACGGGTCAACTGTCAGTTCACCCGTGATCATGGCGCTTGCAATAGTGCCGAAATATCGGGAGCTCATTAAAACAAAACAACATGGTAAATATCCCGGACAGTTAGAGTTTTCTAATGTGTTTAACCATGACAGTTTAAAATTGTTCAAGGTCTTGTCTTCTTATTCCATAATTAAATTTCAACCCAGGAAATTTTGGATAAAACGATGTTTATTTTGATTTCTCTTTTTTATTGATATGAAGTAAAAAAACATCTCGATGAAAGAGCCGGGCATTGGCAATATTTTGCCTGAAACCGCGCTGAATCCCTTTAAAAACAACAAAATCCTACATATGAATCCTATTATCACTGTCGTAACAAAACAAACACGATTCCAACAGCCATCCAACTGTAATCTGCTTGACATTCCGTCCAGTCCGCGAAGTTAGCTAAGCTGACGAAGCTTAGAGACAAATGAGCCAATAAATCCCTCAGTACCTCTCTGTGAGTGTTTCTAATGAACACGGCACGTCTATCTGACCAATGATTACGTGAACTCTGGGAAACGACGGCGCATTAGCAACTTTAGGGTGTAAATCTTCTGGTAATCCTTTTTCTCCTAGTTTGAACCGAGTCAATTTTGATTACGTATAATAGGATGGTTGAAATCGACGCAGTAGTTAGCAAATTGAGGTGAAGTAGACTCCCTTGAATCTCTTGACTTTCAAGAGTCCTTGAAATAATTCAGATGACAACACTTGATTTCTAAAGTCTACTACGATTTACTGACGCACCATTGTCCGTGAGATGTTCGTCAAATCATGACGGGACCAACTGCAAACTCAAAAAAAAAATATTTCAACTATGTCTCTTGGTATACCTAGGTAATTGAATTTTATATATTTTTTTCAGTTACACAGCTCTGTAACTAATATCTTGATGATTGTTGTAAATATGGGAAGCCTTACATACCGTACGTATGTCCGAAAAGGGTTCCTATGTATGTAAGATACTTTAAACATAAGACCTGTACTACACTTAATCGTAGTTCGCATTTTTTTACTTAAACCTTGCCTAATCTTAACCAATATCGTCGAATAATCATTAATTGTAAATTTCACCTCTCAATTTTGTTAACAGCATCAAATCTGGCCTTGTTCACCGGATAACCGTCAGAAGACGGAATTAAACGTCCGCCAAGATTGACGACGTAGCGCAAAAGACTTCACCTTGCAAGTGATAGATTATGCACAAATTTGTTCTCGATCGACCTACGCGATCTGATTATACGTATCTTATCCTGTTTATAAGTATCCTATATATCCTTTAAAACATCGAAGCCGCTTACAAGCTTACCTACTATATTTCAGTAGACGATGCTTATTATGTTTAGTACTACATTGGGTAAAAACACTTACACAATACCTACCTAAGGTGTTATTCAAAGATTTTTGTGTCCACACCCTCGTTCCTTTGCACCTATTATTAATTTTAACTGCTCATGCTTATTTCTTTAGAACATAAATGTATTTGTTTACATTAAACATATAGAAAACAAATAACCTAATAGTAACAAAAAAAGTAAAAAAAAGGGTGCATAATATCAAAACATGTTGGTTGGAGAAATATTATATTCAGCACAAATAAGGAACCTAAAATACTTACAATTACATACGTAAGACGGCCCATAACAGATGTTACGACAGTTCTACAAGAAGTCCTAAGTTCTTGCATACGTAACTTCATTTTGGTCAGTCCGCCATTCTTAGTACTTATTCCAGTACTTTACAGAAAGAACTAGGTTTACGAGCGGAGATGTCTAATCCTACTTTTATGGAGACGAAAATACAGCTTTTCTTTTCACTGTAGCGTCTGAAGCAATTCGCGTGGAGCAAGAAGTTTGTAAATCCCTCCCCGTGAAATTTATGTGAGTTTAACGCGTAGATGAAAACTCGCAGTTTTCGTGTGAAATCCCCAAAATGTTTAGTATTCATAAAACACAAACCGTTGAGTCCTGAGACACTATTCCACTCGTTTCCGGTACTAAATCTCTTCATGAACACACAAGAGAGCCATAATAAGCGTCGGATTTGAATAGCTGGTTTATTGCGAAGAAAAATTGAATGCAATTTTAAAACTGAAATAAATGGGGATGTGGACTTGTAAATAATGTTTCGGATTGTAAACCGGCGTTGGATCACAGAAAAAAATACTTTAAACTGGTTAACTGCCTGATATGTAAATAGTAAACAGAAGGTTACTTCATTAACCATATTTATAAAGATAATATAAATTTATCTTCTGTAAATAAAAATGATATTTGATATTTTATAATATAGGTACTTTTTAAATAACTCCATAAAGCTATTAATCATTTTTTTGTACAAAATGTAAGTTCATTTAAAACTTTTGGCTTTCGATTTCGCTCATTAATGAAAGAAAATATTTCGTCACGGTTCTTTTTCTAACATACACGGTAGGTATATCATTAAGTACAGGTTTTCAAGATAAGTACTTAATAACCTAAAACCGTTAATCCACGCAACACCAATCAGCAAAGTCTTCCGCTTCAGATTGCAAAATGCTAATCCTGTAATGATACAAAACGTAATGCGTATCTAATAACACGATCCCCAATAACAGATTTCGTGAGGCATAAATCCCAGGCCAACCGACCGTTATTCAGCGGCCGCTATATTGCCTGCGAAACACAACTAACCGACCTTGATATGGGATAATAGAACTTATGAACATCGTGATAGAGTTGATAGTAAAAGTGGGGTTGTTGTAGTTTTTAACGTGCACTTTCATAAATCCGCCCCCTGACCGCGGGTGGGCATCGTCGTGCACATAACAACTTGCGTAAATTGCTTCCTGACAATCGGCGTAAAAACTTGTGAAGTTGACATATTGCGGGAGATTGCGGGGAAAATATGGAATATGAATCAAATGGCTGTTTCGCTGCGTTAGCGCGTGTACTGGATTCACTTTCTGACTTTAGTTACTACGGTAATGTGGCATGAAGATAAAGTGATATTTAGATATTTTACTATTTATACCATCACTATCTAAACCACGTAAGATAGATATATATTGATATATCTATCTTAGTTGGTTGATAATTATATATTGCAAAATTCCCACGGGAACGGGAGTTATTAGGAAAAACTTTTGTGTGTATAATCTTGTAGCTAACGCGAATGAAGTCGCGGGCACAGCTAGTATAGTATATAAAGCAAAATCGCTTCCCGTGTCTGTCTGTCCCTATGTATGCTTAAATCTTTACTATCTACACAACTGATTTTGATGCGGTTTTTTTAATAGATAGAGGGACTTAGAGGTAGATTTTTATGTATTTTATACCCGAAGCGGAGCGAGGGCGGGTCAATAGTAGATTATAATAAAAGAAAAAAGATACAGGCTTCATAAACTTTACTTTCCATGTCAGCTCGTTTAAAAACTTAAGAAAAAACAAAGAAGTACACACAAATATATAGTACAATAAATTTAGCAAAAATAATAGGAACACCCACAGAAAATGGTTAATAGGTTAAAAAATAACCGAAATTGATCTTTATATACTGCAAGTTATCTAGTTCAATGCATATGACTCGTGATGAAACTCATTTAACGTTATACTTTATTTATTGATTATCTTTACAAAGACATTGCAAATCAGAAATAAGACACAATTTAGCTTACTTTCTTTTAATTAATCATTCACACATTAAGGGTTTACCAAATCATTACTTAACAGAAATAAATCCTCGGTTAAATATTCTGGGCTTTGCCTTATCAATGGGACTAAAGATATTTTCAGTTGAATAAGCAAAGGGACTTAATGGCTGGCTCCATTCACTCCGAAAGGCTACAATTCGATTCAGATTTATGCTGAGTCGCCAATTGAATCTTGGGCACATCCCAAGTGACTAGCACTAATTGCATTTGCTTTGACTGACTCCTTGGTGTGTTGGTGGCAAACCCTATGCAGCAAAAGACCCTGTGTTCAAATCTCGGACAAATCCATCAAATCAGAATTCATAGCCATGTTTTTAAAGAGAAGAAACTTAGGGCACCCATGTATTATGTTTGGGCTCTAGAATTATGTTCTTTGAAGTTCAATCCCCATTCATATCATCATCAGCCCATTCCTGTCTACTGCTGTATATAGGCCTCTCCAAATGCACGCCACTTCTCTCTATCCTCGGCCAGTCGCATCCAGCTCCTACCAGCCGTCCTGCGCAGATCGTCACACCACCTGGCCTGCGGCCGTCCTACACTACGTTTGCCAAGACGCGGTATCCACTCCAGAACTCGTCTACCCCAGCGGTTGTCGGTTCTACGGCTGATGTGGCCAGCCCACTGCCACTTCAACTTGCTAATGCGATGAGCTATGTCGATGACTTTGGTTCCATTCATATAGAATTAATTAAATCATCAATTTACTTTCAGTTCAGGTTAATTAGTTTTAATAGACATAACTACTTAGCGTCATAGAGCGCAATTAATAGTTGACAATCAAATAATTACGCATCTAGATAACATTTGCATCACATTGTTAGTACCGATGAAGCCTATCTATCAAGCTCACACAATGGACTGTAATTGCATGAATTATAATAAATTAGTCCCTAAGATGTAGTTTACTTGATCATTATCTAAACAATATGTTATGGCAAGACCGAATAATCGTGGGAGACGATCATTCATTATATATAGTTGATGAGGTCAAATGTAAAACTAACCTCTCTCTGCAGAGATAAACTGCAAAAATAACTCATTTTTGCAAGATTTCTAACTACAGAAAGTAATTTACAAGAATGGTACGTTATGATGATAATGCTTTTAAGAAAATGCACCACACGTACTAGAAACTATTTGATCAAGACACTTCAGCTGATTGAAAGAAACATAAGACTGATGTGAAGCATCGAACAATAAATAAATATTTTTACCGTTGTAGTTACATTTAAAATTAACGTCTAATCAAAACGTGGTTTTTGTCAAACCATCCGTCATCAATTCATCTGTGAAGGCCATTTGCCATTCTAACAAAAAGGTCGTTAGGTTCTGCCGACATCTCTGTCAAAAACGACATCAGAAACACAAAAAAAAATTGCAATATCCGGCAGCCGGCTTCAGGTTTGATGACCTCAAAAGAAATAATATCATAGAAGAAAAGAAGAAAAGAGAAAGAAAACATTTATTGATCACATACATTTACAAGGTTTAACAAATACACATACAGTAGATGTGATCAATAGGTTCTGCCTCAGCATGTGCTGCAGCGGCTGCTAGGCCGCTACAGCGCTGATATTCTGGCAGAACCTTTATAGTTAAAAAAATAAATAAATACATTATACAAGATACAAGAACATAGAAATAAAAGTCAAGAACAAGAAGTTATAATCTAACAATACAAATATGTATACATATAATAAAAACAGATAGAACAGAGATAAAAAAAAAAATAATGGCAAGGACAAATGGAAGATACAATTTAATAAGTTAAAAGTGTGCCATTTCGCTTTATACCCAGAGCCATTATCCAAGACCAAACAACTGTTAAATATAGAGTTTTGTCTATGGACATAGGCTCCGGATCGGCCATTGACAAGAACAGGTAAAGAAAAAAAAGAAAAAAGTATACAAAAACGGGGTTCACAAAGACACAAATAGAACATGTTGAGAAAAGTTTATAAATTGAAATATTATTAATACACACGGAAATTTAATTACAACAATAAAGAAGTAAATGCTATTATTGTTGTATCTACTTGCGGGTGAGTGCTTTGAACTAATAATCCAATAAGTGCATTGATAGTTAGCATAGGATAGCAAGTGCAAAAGTTTGAGGCTGTGTGGTTGTTTGATTGTACTAACAAGGCAATTTGTGCTTTTACAGAGCGACAATATAGGGTATGTTTTATGAAATGAACAACCTGCCACATATAGGTATAAGGATAAATGTGTTAAGTGGAGCACGCAAAAAGAAGTGAACAAGAAGAAAGAAAAATTGAAAAATGATGAAAGAGGACACTCGTTTGTTATCGGCGTATGATAGTGGCGTATATCCAGACTCGTGCTTGGCGCTGCGGCGTGCCCCAAAGTGTCGAACCACCTCCCCCGGCGAAAACTCATAGATAAATGTACGAGTAATATCAAGTCCGAGATATTTTTTATTACATTGCTCGCAGTTCATAAACAAAAATACCAATGGCCACTCATCTATACATCTAAATACAATTTAAGTGTCTGTTTAATTAAAATAACGCCTTTTTACTAAATGGATATGAATCTATATCGGGTGCTAATAACAAAAACACAATCAAAAACCTTTTTGTCCGTCTGTCTGTTTCTTTATTCTCGCTAATCTCCGGAACGAGTGGACCAATTTTGACGGGACTTAATAATAGCTAATTTTTCATTAAAATAAATTATTGCTGTCAAAACCATTTTTTTATAGGCAAACAAGATGACTTCACTCCACCTGATGGTAAGCGCTAGTGAGATCCAAATATGAGGTCGACGAGCACAATAGATAATATTGAGCCTGTCGCACTCACCCTGAAGGCCTTCTTAATTTTTTTTTATAAAGAGTCTAACAAGATGACCTCACTCCACCTGATGGTAAGCGGTAGTGAGATCCAAATATGAGGTCGACAGGCACAATAGACCATATTGAGCCTGTCGCACTCACCCTGAAAGCCGTGAAAAAGGAGACCACTGCTGCGGCAACAACGAGACAAGGCGTGGAGTCTCGCATTGGCATTGAGCTGTGTGGGTCGGAGTTGGCCAGTCCGCCGGACGGAAGGGCCCCCCCCCCCGCACCGCCGGGCTGACCCGCTCCGCCCGCACAATACCGCCGCTAAGACTCCACTGGTCCGGCGCTTGCCGCAACAATGGTCCCCCCTGGCTCCGGTTCGTACAGTGCTGATCCCGGAACGCGACCTGACCAAGAGAGGTCAGAGTCACTTGGCGGGTTTTACACAACTGTATGGTGGTAACAGCAACCGGTCGACAAAATGTCTCCCACCTGAAAATGAAATGCCGTTTCACGCCCCGCCTGAAGAGCCCGGGCGATGTCGTAGGTATTCGCTAGTATAAAATAAATCCAGTGCGCGCCAAATTAAAAAAAAAAACAATATTAATTAAACATTAATACATATTGTTAGCACAACATTTAATTTTTCCCTTCGCGACTTAACCAAAACACAATCCAGCTTCAAAACCCAGCCAATTACGTGGAATTAAAATTTCCAATCTTACTAACACCATTTATCTGAAAGCCCGTGGAGTTGCCAAAATTCATTCAGTTTTCTGATCAGATAGGGCAACGACATTGACAAATGATTGGGCGGATTGGACGGCCGACGGGAGCGTCCGTGCGATGCCTGTTCTCAGACTCGCCTATAAATCTACTTCGAAAAACTCAGATTAATCTTATTAAGGGATGTTTAGCTATTACTTCCTCTAGATTGGCGTCGATTTAACTCTGGTCGGTGTCGTTGGATCAACGGTGATAAAAGAGATAAATATAAAAGTAGAAAACATTTTGGGTTTCGTAAAATTTTATTGATCCACTTAAATAGAAGCATGGTTGATCCTAGTAAAATATTATGTCATATGGCGAAAAACAGCTTTTCATTTTTACAACATTATACCTATTTAGTTAAAATACCTAACAGATTTGTAATTAGTAATTAGAAGATTGTAAACAGAAGAAAAACAATTCTGCAAATGTTTGAATTGCTCGTCATAAGTTTGTAAAAAGTCATTTTATTATACGGTTATTTCTACCGAAACGTATCATAAAACGCCCAACGCATGAACAAAATATTGTTAATGCTTCCACATACGTAATCGCAAGAAAAAACTTGCGTAAATTACTGGTAAGATATCTCGTGTCGGTACAATCGCGTACGACATTATTTAGGCCGTTATCAGAAGGTTCTCAAGTGTCGGTAGAAAGGTACATAATACATATGTACACTAAACTCGAGAAGTTATTACAAAACATATCACATTTTCACTTAACTTACATGGGCTTGAGTTTAATTTAGATTCCATTGTTGCCGAGTTTGCTTGCAGACGTGCTATAAACTTTTGGCAAGTTGTAAAAGTAAATTATGTGTAATTATTAACTTCATTCCGCTTAGGTGTGCAAAATGTTATATTAAGTTACGACTGACGATAAAGTTGTAATGTTCCATTTTGTTGCTTAACTTGCATCAATTTTATACTCCCAAGTGGTATTACACCTAATGTTATCACATTACTCGAGTGGGTCCCTTAATTCTTTAAGATATTTGCATCGTGAATTAATCCAAGAAGTTACATTGTGTGCAAAATTTTTACAAGACACCCGTTTTCTCATTGTCATCGAATAAAAACAAACTAAACAAATAATAAATACGTGTCAGGATTCTCTTCACGTACCGCAGCTTCCACATGGTGGATATCTAGCTTAGACCCGTCTAAAGCTTGGATTTAAAATGACTGCAGTACTCACTATCCATTATCCTTGTAATTCGAAGAAATATACGAAGCTCTTTATGGAGAATACGTAAAAAATAGGTCAAATAATAAAAGTCCCAGAATAATATCTAGGTAGGTACCTCAATAATCCTAGCGACCTGTCCCCGAGCTCAATTTTTTAAAAGTAGATGTGCCTTTCTCGGTGGATAGCTGTAATAAGGATTACTTCCAAAGAAATGAAACCATCCCGTCCGGACATAATCTTTCCCTTATTTTGAAGTCCTTTTATAGAATTGCACCCTCCTAAAGTAATTATTCTGAAATTTAACGGCACATTTTTAAAACATTTAGCTCCAATGGACATTAGATATAATGTGGCTACCTTCTTACTCATTCTGCGTGGCAGACGGATTCACTTGAGCAGTAAAAAGTTTACAGATTCACATTTTGAACTTCCGTAATAAAATTAATTTAAGTACGTCCTAAAAACTCACGGAATTTCGAGGTAAATACGACCCAGATTTATAATTTATCAGATTGTTTTAAAAGTAAATATGTATTTTATATTAAAGAGTTTTCTTACCTAATATATTATGTTGCATATTTCCCGTTTCAAAAGTTACACAATTTCAATTGATTGATTTAAGAAAATACAAAAAAATTACAGAACATTGTCATCACCCCTAATGTTAAAGGAGCAAGATACACAGATCCAAGAATCACTGAAACCTTTTTCCCCAGAAAAAAAAAACAATAGCACCCTAATGATCATCCCTTACATTAATACCGATCCGACGCCGACCATAATGCAACAAATTATACTTAACACCATCTTACCGATTCTGCCCCGCGAGATCTCTGTCCTCGTTAGCAGATAAGCCTAAAACACGACGGCATTACTTAAGATGACAGATTTTATTGCTTTCCCGTTTCAGTTTTTATGACACCATAATTTATTGCGCGGACGAAATGCTCATACAGTTTTTATGGTGCTGCTCTTAATTTGAGCCTTGGCTTGTAAGTCGCGCCTATCGAGCGGAATGTGATCAGATAAATGGCTTTGTGGGATGTCGGGTGTGTTATCACAGATAGCACATTCATTGCGTGGACAGAGTGGATCTATAACTATAAAACGCGCTTGTAATACGACGAAACGGGCTTAGATTTACTCATTTATTTAACTGAGACTCAGACATGCTAGTATTTATACAGGCTAAGGACAGGCTGTGACTTATAAAGTAATCAATGGCGACACTCAGTATTACCGGTATCCTGGATTTTTTTATACCCGATTTCAATTAGAAAAAACTTAGTAGAGAACTTAACTCTTGTTACTTAGCTTTCGATTATACTTAAGACTACGATTATAACTTAAGAGTACGATTATTATTTTTTGTTTATAAATAATCAAGAGCACTCTTTTATGCTATAAAAAAATATTAGAACGGGATACGTGAAAAAGTAAAAGAAATCCAAATAGAACTAAAGGACCACAGTAAATTTTGTAATAATTATGAAGTAAGTTTAATCAGTAACGCCGCTGGAGACACGAGCAAAATCAACTTAACATTTATAATATAATAAGTAAACAACTTTCGGGTACTTTCCGTGGAACCAGTGTTCTGAATAAAACCCTAATTTGACTGACAAGGGATGTAATTGAGAGAAATACGTTGAATATAAGTTTGAGCCAATGCTCAAACGTCTATTGTGTGGCTGTTTGCAAAACTTCCGTGAAAGCCAACAAGTTTTAACTGGGGCAGTAACTCTGGCTCGACATAATTTTCTAAGTAACACGTATTTTGCTAGATGTTACAAAAGGAATGGTTATTCATGTATCAATACTCACAAATAGTCTAAACTTGGGAATACGCACGACTTGAGTTTGTTTATCACACTCATGTCAAGTAGCTTACATCTTCCATAGGTACAGTTAAATGGATTATGTAAAAATTACTGTAAGGTGTTTTTTTACGTAGTTCCCAGGCAGTGTTTATTCGTAGTTTGAAGGATTTATGAGAATAATTGATTATCTTTGTTGCACATTTCACTCAAAACAATTGTCAGAGTTGGCGTTACAATTGATAAAAAAATCGAGATAATCTACAGGTGAAGGAAAGCATATTTTACAAGAATGATTTACTTTTTTATTTAGGGGTAAAAACGGGGCCCTATTACTGAGATTTCGCTGTCCGTCCGCCCGTCCGTCCGTCTGTCACCTCCATCTCAAGAACGGTGATAGCTACACCGTTGAAAACTTCACAGATTATTGCCGTTATAACAACAAATACTTAAAATAAAATAAATATTTAAGGGGGCCTCCTACACAACAATCATGTTTTTTTTTTACAATATTGGTACGGAACCCTTCGTGAGCAAGTCCGACTAGCTTTTAATACTAAAGAAATACAGTAGAATGCTATTTATGCAGATTCAGCGTCAATACCCAAATGGCATAGCCTGGCAGGTAAACTCTAGCCTAAAACGTGCAATGCCTTCATGGAAACGCAACGTATTCCACATGCAACGGTAACGCAACCAATATTGATGCAAATCACGAATCTGCCGCGCTGCTCGCAATGGATCATTCCACTTTGCCTCAAGCAGCCTCGATGAGGGAGAAATGTCTTAATTTTTTTGTGAAATCCATCCAATCTTTCAAATCATCAATTGTTAGGGCACGGCTGCCTACCCTAAACAAGGGCGAAAAGGCCTTAGTCAACAACACTGACCAAGTGCTTGTTGGTGGACTACACAACCTTAGAAATTCTTCATAAGCAGGTGCAGGCAAGGAAAACTACGTGAGGAACGTAGTTTTCCTTCACCGTTTAAGCGTAATAATCGTACATATGAATTTTAAATTTTAAAACACAGTGGTACGAGGCGAGGTTTGAACTGGCGACCTCTTTCTAGTACCTAAATGAAAAAATATGACAATCATTTTTGCTGTGGCAATGAGAGTTTTAGCGTATGAGAAATTCACTAGATGGCAATATGTAGGCGTGAGGTCCAACTGCAGCAGATTGGTTGTTTTTGACGTGACATTGCCAGGCATTTCAATTCACCAACCACGTAGCATTAAGACCTCATAACTAAGTGTTGCCATCTAGTGGATTTCTCACATGCGCGAAACCTCGATTGAACAAGAAACGGGTGAGATAGAACACAATGGAGTTAAGGAACGGGGGCTACAACACCAAAAGGGCATAAATGTAGCAACGTGTCACGCGATTTTTAAGCTCTATGTACTTATGTAACTTTTGATATCTACTTAATAAAGAAAAAAAACTTGTCCAATAAGTTTCAATAATCTAACGTAAACCACTATAATTTAAAATTTCGGAGTCTATTGGCGAAGCAAAGATTCTAACTAGCGCCTCAAGTGACAACATTTTTAAGTTGTCTAAGAACGACACTGACAGTTTTTCGATACAATAAACGTCACGGAAAATGTATTTATTAAATACGACTCAGATTTATGTGACGTATTGTTTCTAAAAACCGTCAAAGTGTCGTTCTTAGACAGCTTCTAAATTTGGCCGATAGAGGCGCGCAGATAATCTTTGCATCGCCAATTGAAATATATAACGGAAAAAAAGCCTAAGCATTGCCTTTTGCTCACTCAGTGAGGCGACTTGGTGGGGCAAAGTGGAATGATCACTCGATTCCCGTAAAATCGTATTTCTGACCGTCCTTAATCGTCATTACCTAGTTATGGATTAGTCATCACAGCTCTGTGTATTTATCGTAGCAATTACCAGTTTGCTTTACATCGCGTAACCTGTCTGAATTTTTAATTTCATTGCTGCTATTGATCGGTTGACTTTACCAGTGACGTAATATCCGGGTGACATGAATAAGTGAAGGGTGACGGGATAAAAAATCTTTACCTACGAGTTATTTTTTCAGGTGAGAAGTCAATAGAATTCCCCACAAATACAGGTATTATTTTTCAGCACACTGAAAACATTTGCAACAGTATTTTTAATTCGTATTGCTTTGCTTCGCTGTTAAGGTAAATTTGGGATGTGTATAAAGAGAGCAGAGATAAATAGCAAAGCGAAGCTGTGCCTTTTAAACCATTAATTAATTACGAAATTTTTTATTGAATTAACGGAACAGGAAACACGAATACACAATTCAATAAAAAAATCACCTTTACAGTTTAACATACAAAATTAATCCGTATTAAAAAATGACGTATAATGATTGCTTTAAATAGACCTATGTAGTCTAACAATTACGCTAAAAATGTTCAAATGAGCTGTTATCAGCTCAAATAAAACCTCATAAATCCTACCTACCTAAGTATCCGCTACACACGTCCAAATGCCTCCATCTAACCAGCGAAAAATTGGAAAATTTTTATTCAAAACAACATCAGACGCTCAGTCAAACTTGTTACGCTCAACATTCGAAAATGCGCTATTTGTATTCAAAATACGCTCTTGAAATTTCAACCGAACCAACCGGAAACTTATTCCCCTTTGATAAACTCGGCTTTGAGGCGTCGGTAACTTTTAAAAACTGAAACCGTCCCGTTGTTCCGAAGCAAATATTAATTTTCCGGTACAAAATTAAAACATTTGTTTGTTTTCCCACAACGTGAATAGGAGATTACCTACCGACTCGCTCCTGCCGCGTTCCGCTTTGTGCACTGTAAAACGTAATAATGCTCATACGCTGCGTTATACCAACATTGCCAGCACACTTCAGACGTAGTCCAACCGAAAAATAGACTTTATTTGAGTAGGCGCGTGTGAGTGCCGCAACATATATTTTTTAAGGTTTGCGAACGTTCTACATAATTATGTAAATCAAATCGCCTAAAAATTATTTATTGCTGCTGATAAATGTATGAATTAATGATTATTCCGTCATTCAGTTAATGTTGCGTTATGAATAATTAATATCGGATAAACATTATTTTTCTAAGTTAGATATATTAGGTATTATTGTTTATAATACCTAAGTAGCTGGCAAATCCTAGCCATGGATAGAGAGCGGTAGACAGGTTCGAAAGAGACCTCAACTCACCAGTGGGGTGATACAGGTAAATAAAAAAAAATAAATCTGTATTTATCATTTTCAGGTTTTTTCACTTTAAATCAACGCCTACCTAATAATAATCCAGTCCGCAGGTATTTTTGCTCTGCAAAAGGTGGAGTAGAAAAGGTTTAAGCATCCTATTGCTTGGGTATGGCTGCCTAATTAGAATCCAAGTTTTCGACCTTTGGGGGCGCATGCGCGAGCCGCCATCTTGAATTAAAGGTGCCGAAATTCGTTTTTTTCTAAATAACGTCTAAACAGTTTACTTTATGACTAAAGTGTCTATGAAAAGCATAAAGAAGACAAAATTAATTACATTTCCTTCATACATATTTATTCTGTAAGTCTTATAGGTAAAAAGATAAAAGCAGTTGAAAAATAAAAAGTTACAAAAATCATCAATATAATTAATTTATTTTGGTTAAAAATTTTACTAATTATTTTTTAAACCTAATTGATGGCCCAGGTAGGTGAATGTCGACATCTTCATTAATCTCGCTAGAATTTTCAGTTTCAATGTCGCTGTTTCTAAAAAAATGGGTTTCCAGCAATGAAATTTCATCGTCATCGTTGTCCTCGTTATCTATCCGAATCTCTACCGCATTTCCACAGGACTGACCACTACAGAACCCACATACGAGTACAATAGAGCATTGTAATCCAGCTTTTCTGCAACTACATGCTCTACTGCATCCTTTTTTACAGTGGCAAGAAATTACTTTTAAAAGCGTTGGGGGTGCAGCTTTCTCAGTTGTTGTTATTGGTCTGAGCCCACTGGTGTTATATCTCCAGCCCCAGTCTTCTGGTTTTTTTTTATCCCAGACCTAACACGTAGTAACAAATTCATACTAGATTTAAATAATTTTTTCGTTTTTTTTCAATCGCTTGTAAACTTTTACCTATAAGACTTACAGAATAAATATGTATGAAGGAAATGTAAGTAATTTTGTCTTCTTTATGCTTTTCATAGACACTTTAGTCATAAAGTAAACTGTTTAGACGTTATTTAGAAAAATACGAATTTCGGCATCTTCCATTCAAGATGGCGGCTCGCGCATGCGCCCCCCGAGGTCGAAAACTTGGATTTCTATTAAACTGCCATACGTAAGCAATATAACGCCAAAACATTTTCTACTCCACCTTTTGCAGACCAGAGGCTTTTATATGTCCCCACAGACTGTACTATAAATACTGTTAAAACTAGAAAAATTGTCAACATCAATGCTCCGTGTCAAAATTGCGTACATTTCAATTATACCAGTGGGTTTACAAAAGTGGAAATTTATTTTCTAACATTATAAAACACTAGCTGTTTCACGCGGTTTCACCCGCGTCCCGAGGGAACTACTTCCCGTACCGGGATAAAATATAGCCTATGTTACTTCTGAATAATGCAGCTTTCTAATGGTGTAAAAATTATTGCAATCGGTCCAGTAGTTTTTGAGTTTATTCATTACAAACATACAAAAATACAAATATTTCCTCTTTATAATATTAGTGTAGATATTAGTGTAGATATGTCACTCACAAATGACGTGGCTTTTTATTGGTAAAAGAATTTACAAAATCGGCTCAGTAAACTCTGTAATTAGTCCCTAAAATGTCAAGAACGCACAAACTCTACCTCTTTATCAGTACAGATATGCAACAACATTTACAACGAAATTCATTTATTAATTAAAATTTAATTATTCAGTTAATTTACAACTTCAAACTTTAAAAGGAGAAATTTTTTAAAAAAGTATATTGCTATAAAATAAGTCTGCATTTCATTTTCAGTCTGACGATTTCGTTTACATATGAGTTACGAGTGGGAAGTTTGCTGTTGGCCGCTCGCCACAACTCATTATGCTTGCAGTTTTTTCTTTGATACCGTAGAATTCCCTGACTATTTTATCTGTTAATGTTAATGGAAAGAGAAAAAGTGTTTTAATTACGACTTTTCTCGTGACAGGTAAATCCTGGAAAATGATAAAGCGAGCTACATTTAAATTGTAAACGAATGCAATAATATTGTATATCTGAAAAAAATTTATGACTTCTCGAAGTAACGCAACATTTTTATTTTATTCTGAAACCAATATTGGTAGTGCAGTATCCAATCACAAGAAATAAATTCGTAGTACGGAGCGTTGAAATGTACTTGTTACTTATTTTCCCAATTAATTCTTTGCAGCGACATAAGATTTGTATGTACAGGAGCTGAAATCAGTAAAAATACTCATGTTTTATTTCAAATAACTTAAAAGGATCAGTTTAGGATAAGTTCAGTAAGCTTGAAATACAATCAGTTAATAAAGTGGAATAACAAATTCTCATCAATTATTAGTGTCCGACCGAAGGCAGTGTTTCGGCAGAAGCCGAAGCCGATTAATCGGCTATCGCCACAATCTTCGGCAGAAGCCGAAGCCGAAGCCGAAGGTTTATAAGCTCTTAGTAATTTTGTTCAATATTGTCTACAAGCTACAATTAATGTTATAGATTATTTCGAAACTTCAATATTGAAGGTTTTTATTGACTGTCTCATATGGAAGTGGATTCAAAGATGATAAAAAAAGTTTGTGATTTATTCGTAAAAAAATAATCATTTATTTATTAAGTAATTTATAAATCACAATCAGACCAATCAATCAGTCTTTGTTTACTCGACAGAGCCGAACAAAACACCCGACAAAGCAAACACGACCGGTCGGTCGCGCTGTCTCTCAGTCTTTCGTAACAGTTCGTTCAATTCCGACGGTTGCTCGGATCTTCGGCGAAACCTTCGGCTTCGGTCGGGTTTTGGGCCGAAGCCGAAGGTTTCGCCATTTGGCCGAAGGTGGCCGAAGCCGAAGCCGAAGCCGAAGCTTCGGACGGACACTATCAATTATTAATGTTTCAGTTTGCACACATTAGGTAATATAATAGTATTTCGCCGGTTATGGATATTGCAAATATTAATTTTATTAAAATACAATAGTCGTATTATTCCGATTTCATCATTAACATACTACAAATGTTAAGTTGTTCTGTATCCAATAGTTGAATTGCTAATCTGCCTAATGGTTTCATTTCAAGTTTGATATCATAATCAAATCATCGTATTTGACACGCAAGTGTATTACTTACATCAGAAAGTGAGGTCATTTAAACTTTCACCTTTCCTCTTTACTTAACATAAACAAACATACTTATTTATAGAATTATAATTTGAGGTACATACCAGGACTGGCAGCATATAGCGGCAGCAAAGAACAAACTGTGAAAAAAAATATTTTCTTATTTGAAGCAGGGATTCAATAGCGCTACCATGAGTTAGCTATCGCAAACTTACGTACGTTAAAAACCTATCGAATTGTTTTTTCATTCTACCGATTTTAGTTCTTAGCGTTACCGCTAGGGTGCTGTACATTTTTTCATGGTAGCACTACTGTTCAATATCTAATACATATTTAAGGTAGGTACTCCAATCATTAATATTTTTTAGTTAAAGAAACCCTTCAACTCTTAGTTAGAGTTAGTAATAGAAGTTTTTAAGAATTCATCCTTAAAAACTTCTATTAATAATTGAATTGAAAAAACAATGTAAGTCAATATCTACTTAAAAGTTTTAATTTGCATTGAATAAAGTATCTCGAACGATTGATTTTCGAATCGAACGAATCAATAAGCCAAATCTGTATTATTCATAACGTATAAATATAAAATATAATCACATCCACATTGCACGTAATTTTCGGAACTAACAAAAGAAGCTAATAAAAAGTCCTTTTTTCAAATTAATAAATTATAATCTAAAGTTACACTTGATACGACATAAAATAATTGTTTAATTACCCGACAACTACCCAAATCAACAAAATACTAAATATATCGTGAAAGTAAAGAATAAAATACATAATAGACTTAATATTAACCATCAATTTTCGGTGGTACTTCCTCATTCTGTGCATGCGGGGCTACGACAGGTTTTGGGGATACGCATAACTCCAGACGGAAACTTTTAAGCTCAACAGTGGTTGGCATCGCGTCTCTACAAGGCGCCGCTCGTAGCTTGCTAGATACTAGCCGCCCCAGCTTTAGGACAGCCTGAACAGTCACATAATACACAACATATGTATAAATATATAATTTTAAACACATGGTTACACACATTAGAAAACTGAAACTGTCCGGGATATTTACCATGTTGTTGTACAGTTCACCCGTGATCATGGCGCTTGCAACAGTGCCGAAATATCGAAAAGCTCATTAAACAGTCAGTTTTCTAACATATATATAAAATTGTTGCAGACTTTTTAAGGAAAACGAGGCAAAAAAATCAAAGGATGAAAGGCTTTCTAAGGCAAAAATGTTTGTCAACTTATTTTTTTCATTAATAAATGTTGCACACACGGTCACCTGATCCCAAACTAAGCAAAGCTTATACTATGGGCGTCAGAGACTAATATACATATTGTGAAATAAAATTAGAAAAAAAAGATTTCCAGGGATTTTAGAAATCAAAAGTTTCTGTTGAGTATAGTTCCAGAACTGTGGTTATGATTTATGCATGTATTGTTGGTGTCACACCAATGGTGTGTCAGTATTAAATGAAAAAGAACTGTTATAATTTTTAAAACTCAATCAATTTGTTACTCTGAAGGCTAACAAGTCTCGAGTCATGAAAACTAATTACATTCTCTAAATAAGGATTTCACTTCAGGTTTTTTCAATTAATGTTACCTAACGTACAGTCAACAGTTCATCAGATGTAACACTTTAGACTTTGTAAAGTCCTTGTGTCGTAGATATAAGCGTTAATATCGAACACTAGAAGGGCTGCCGATCTCTGAAGGCCGACTCTACCTTCAAAACAATCAACACTCGAGAACTGACCCCGGCAGTTTAACTGGCATTGGCACATTGAATTTCAAAACTTTCAAACCTGTACCAGCGCGGACGAGGTTTTAGATTGACTTTGTAAACAATTTTACGACTTCATGACGCAATTCCGGTTTAAGCGAAACGAAAAGCTTGAAGCTTCGATTGTGTAAACGAGAAAACGATTGCCAACAACGTTGAGGCTGATGAAATTATGTTACAGATATCGAGATACAGTGTATTATTCGAGAGCTATCCGCTCGCCTGCAAGTCCGTAGATGATTACGAGGCTACTCCAAGCCAACATCGTATCGTCATTTAGAAAATAAAGTGTATTTTTAGATAGGACTAAAGATGTCATCTTTACCACCGAAAACAAAAACTGTATCAAGTATTTTTTGAATACTAGTAGAGAGAGATTTTATTCAGACAACATTAACCACGACCCAAAACATAATAAATAAAATAACTAGACTTTCTCTTGTCAATTTATACCTATTTCATTAAATATTCCATGAAACTGTTTGAAGGGACCTGATGGGCTATTACAGAAAATATCAATATACACCAGTATATCAGCTATTTACTGCCCGCTCAACCTACATGTGACCCATGTATTATAATAATAAATAATAATAATAATAATAAATATTACACAACATCACATACATTGATCTGATCCCGTGGTAAGTAGCTTAAGCACTTGTCTTACGGAAAATCAGGATCAACAGTGGATACACAAATAAACTTAAATATATTTAATTAAACACCCAGACACGGAACAAACACCGATGTTCATCACACAAATATTTGCCAAGTGGGAATCGAACCCACGACTCTTGGAACCGTAGGTTTTGAACCTGAGTCACTAACCACTGTTCCACCGAGCCAGTAGTTTTAGTTTAGTATACACATAGTTTTTAATTTTATGGTAGTATTAGATAAATCTATTAATTAATATACTTACATTTCTGGTAGGCAAGGGCAGGGCCGGGCGTGTGTATATTGGGGGACAGGCCAATAGAACTCCCAAAGGCACATACATCTTCAGTACGTAAAAAGGCATGGCCGCTAAAAGCAATTCTGTAAAACAGTATTGATACTTAAATGTAGGTACTACGGAAGTTTTTCATCGTGTAAACGGTTAATTATTTATTTACACTCATTTTCGTACGTTGTATTTCGTTCATTGATAAATACAGCTTAAAATATGAATATCGACATTATTTTGTTAATAAAATAAAGCATAATTCATTGGGTGCATTACCCATTGCATTGGTTATTCGTATACTTGAATGTATTCGTAAAATGGGTAATGCAACTTCAATTAAAATTTTATGCAAATTACTGGCAAAAATTAAATGTTGTCTTTATAAGCCCACCATAAAATCATACATTAATTAAATGCCGCTGTAGTCAACATGCGGGAATGCACGAATATTGCGTTCGAAAACGAAACTGTACAATAATTAATAATTAATAGTTAGTATTTTTTAAAAATTAGTATACTGTAACGATAAAATATTTGCCCTGTTTAAAATTAAATGTACACTAAAGTATATTTGTTTTACATAAGTAAGTAGGAATTTTAATTACCAGGATAAATCCTTTTCGAATATCTAGCAGAGGTCGAGAATACTGGTTTAACTTTCGGGTGAAAATCTGCGGTCATTTCCCACACACGCAAAATTCCACCATCACTAGGTCCTTCCACGAACAAAACTATGAGATTGCCCGTGTCCAAACTGAAGCCGGTCAACGCATCGTCCTTCCTTGTACCCAGCATCAAGTCCTCATTGATCTCCGTTATCATCCTCAAGATAGCCATAATGCACTCTGTGTCCTTCACAATACAGTATAATCTTGAAATGCTTTCCATCAACTTTCTCGGTTTGCAACCGACGAAACCCATCGATACTTCCAAAGACATTTGCGCCTGAAGTACGACATACGGAGGCACCACCAAGTTAGGACTTACTGGGGCTTTTATATGGTTCATATCATTTGTACACATGCCTTCTCTATCTAAACTAACAACACTGACAGTAGGTGGAAATAGCGGATATTCTGCTCTCAGAAACTTATTCACACCTTTAGCAAAAATCCTTGCGTCTATTCTAGTGACGGCAATCAGAAAGTCAATTTCTTCAGTCACGTCTCTAGGTGGATAAGTTATCCCAAAATCATGATCGCCTTTCTGATATCCGAAGAATTTGTGATTTTCTTTGTTTATCGGCGTTGAACGGATTCCACGAAGCTAGAAAACATAGCAATAGTTAGGATCGCAGAAGAAATTAACTACTACATAGCGACTTACTAAACTAATTACGAGTGCTTAAATAGTAATAGAAGATATTCCTAATTCCCAGACAGGGTGGAAGGATCTTCGTTTTATTATTTAAGACACAAATATACTTTTTACGACCTTCAAAGTTTCTATATCAAAGGTATCCTTTAAAAATACCTACTAAATAAAAGCTACAAATTTAAATAACTACCGAGAGAGAGATTTACAAACTTTTTTGTCAAACCTAATTCCAGACGGAAAGTTCTTAAATATTAGGCAATACTTTCGTCTGGAATAAACGAAGCCCGACAAGATGTTTAACTTTTTACTAGAATCCTTAATAATTTATTTTGTTTCTTATAACTGACATAAATTAAGTTATTCTCAGTTTTATGCAAATGATTAAAACAATTAGATAGGTAAAAGTAAGTAGTATTAAATAAATAGGTATACGTCATATAGCTTCAGATGGATGATGAAACGCGAAAATCTTACTTCTTTAAACACGGAAGTATGCATTTATAAACATATTTTGAACTTCGGTCCAAATTAAACTCAGGTGCATAGTAAAACGAATCAGTTGTATTCAATACAATATAAATAGGTAAGTACTATACTTGGATTTCAAAAGGAGTATCCAAAAACAAAGCGGTTATGTCGGAAACGGTCCCCGGTTCCATCGGTATGGAATGGTGATCCTTGAACTTCATTTCACTCTTAAAAGATTTTACATTCAACGCTTCAGAACTATGTACTTCGTTCCCAATCGTCCATCTGGTGTAGATATGCGATACCCTGAAATATTTTATATTA